>JASEVX010000009.1:57554948-58100089 GCA_031761405.1 Serripes groenlandicus | reverse complement strand
CGTGCCATTGCTCAGATATGAACAATGGCACCTACATTTCATTTTTACCAAGAACAATGATTTAACGCTTATAAACACCGTATGGCAAGGTGATTTACCTTGGTATAAAAATACAAATTTTAGTTACAACCGTTTCACCGCCAAGTCCTCGATATGGTCCACAATACGACTGATTCAAGTCCGCTCCAGGCTAGTTGATATTTCAAATTGAGCCTTAACCCTTTCCACAATACAACAATCTGCAGCAGACGACTTTGAGATATTTCTGTCAACAACCCACCCCCCCCCCCCCCCCCCCCCCCCCCCCTAGCACACATCACCTATATTGAATGGATAAACCTATGAATAACAGTGGGAAAACATTGTGGCAAAAGGAGAAGATATTGCTCGTTTTGAGAATTTCTCTTTAGTCACTATGTTTCAAAAGCAGTCTGCTGCATGAGGCGCCCAGAAAGCGTCGATATGACGGAAGAGAGTACAAACGCCATCAAAAAATCTCATCAAGACCACAGGGACGTGCTCTCTAAAAATAAATATGACCCTATGCATAATATCAACAAGGGTTGAAAAACAGTTTTTGGGGTCGCCCTCAACTCATATATTTCAAATTGTATAAGTAATTCAAATACGGAATCAAAAGATAATTTATTTTTAGAGAGGCACGTCCATCTGATCAGACGACGTTGGCATCTTCAGGTGATTAATTTAACATGGTATATCACTGTAAATAAAAGAGTATTGATTTTAATACAGTTGATAGATTTTAAGTCCTTTTTATTTTGGGAAGGTTTATAATCCGTAAGCCACTTTAAAGTGTATTCATGCTTATTCAGCTATAATTTGAACTCTTGTAAACGTCAGAATAGACGGCTCAGCACATAATTGCAGCCTTGATATGGATCTATTTTTCCCGCTACTTACTTATCCCTTCTTGGTCTAGACTACTTCTTTTGATATGCTAGAATATATGTCAAAAAAAAAAAACACGATGAAGATTCCATTTGTTCGGAATGAGTAGAAATAGGGTTTAATATTTTTTGTTTAAATAAACTCTACCCCCTTACGATATATTTGCAGGCAGACGACTTTAAGATATCTGGAGAAAAACATGGAAATCTTTCTAATATTATTATATAATTATTTAATAAAGATGAAAACATTGTGGCAAAAGGGGAAATTTCTCGTTTTGAGAAAGTTCTCCTTTTCTCAAGTATTTCCAATAGTCGTCTGCTACTGAAGCGTCGAAATGCGTTTGCAGGTCGGAAAGGGTTTATAAGAGGATTCTAAATTGTCGCCTGTATTTGGGAAATAGTTTAAATTGCTTCGTTTTCGGCGTTTTAGAAACCTACATATGCAATGCATTTATACTTATTTTGAGAGGGAAAAATAATCGCACTGAGTTGAAGTATAATCATAGACTCGTCCATGCTATATTATCAGGATTTTCCTTATTGTCTGATTTGCGAATAATCACTTATTTGCTAAAGTGGTCAGGCGACCAGAGGTATCCGCCTCGAGAGCGGGTGATCAGGTTCGAGACCTGCTAGCGGACAATCGCATTGCGGTGGAGTATCGAAGACGCGATATAACTAGAACATAGATGAAAGCGGTATAATATACATTTACAATTCAATCCAACTAACCATATGACTGCTATAAAGTGCCCGCCGATATTCTTCAACCATTCCCCCAACTGCAGTCGCATTCTGACGTATCTACAGCACACTCCTTTTGCAAACTTTGTGACAGAAATAGAACATGCTCATTTTGAGCACGTTTTATAAAACTCTATTCAATAAAATGTGCTTTGATATTAAAATGAGTATTACATTTTACCGAGATGGTTTCAAAGTCGTCTGTTGCAGAATTTGTGAATGTGAAAGGGTTAAAACAACTTTTTCTGACAGTTTCCCTGTTGCAAACGACTGTTCACACCCCATCTATCAGACGAATTACAATTCGTTGCGAGAAAAAAAAAGATAAAATAGGGTTCAAAACAGAGAATGTTATCCTTGTTTCAGTTATGTTTTCAGCTAAGTATCGTAAATTGCGCTCTCATTTACAAGGTGTTTACTATATTCATTCATGTTAAAAAAAACAGAAAGACATCATATATATCACATGGTTACAAGTAAACAAACCCTGTCTCTCTTCCTACATTATATTTTTAAAAGAATAGAAAAGAACAAACACTACACCATGTAAAATCCAAATTTCAATGACGGCTCTGGTCAATTGAAAATTTGTGCACAGGTGTGTTTTGTTTTTAATCCGAACTGAACACTTGGCTCGAAGGCAGGCGTACACCTATGTATAATAATTAAGTATGTTGCGAATGAATCCGAATATTTTGTAAACAAACCACAAAGCTGACGCACTCTGTCAAAAATAGCAACTATCTCTCTCTCTCTCTACAACTCTATGACTTACTGTGTGTAATTAAATCAGGTATATGCTAGGAAAACACCAGTATGTGTAAGTGTATTTTTAACCTCCTTTCACCTCGGGCTGAGGTCATACTGTTCTACAACTGTTTAATTTACGATTAGAGCGAATTCCTTACATAAAACTATGAATAAGCCCTCCGTTGGTTGTAACGCGCTAAAAACAGATCACTGTCTGGCCATGTGAATTTTTCAAACATTAGCCAATCACAAAGCGCTGTTAGAATGCATTAAACTTCGGTAATCTTGCGGTTTCTGACGAAAACGAAAATTCTACGGATATTGCCTTATATGGACAAAACCTATCCGGTCCGATCCGAATCGGTAGTTTCCGATTATTTCCGTCCATTCCATAAAAGGACAACGACTACCTCCCTATTATCCAAACGAATGACGTAAATAGAAGGAATGCGACCTTGTTCTTCCATATATGGGTAGATGTTTTCCGGTGTGAAACACGGGTCACGCAGCTCTGGTTCGGTCGTTTTCTTTATACTACGAATGTTTTCTCAATAGGTGTACACTTACTAGCTCTAATATTTAATAATTGAATGCAGTATTATATCTTCTCTATAGCCTGTTAATATTGTCTGCAAAGTAGCATTGGTTTTAGAGAAATTTGACTTGACCTACATCTTTAGTGTATGCAAGCTCGTAGAGGTTATCGTTTCTGCGCATTAACGTCACTATTGACGCACATGTTGCTAGGGTCGTAATTGCCTGGAGACGCTCTCTGATTGGTTCAGATTTTACTATGTGCGCCAAAAAAGGCAATGTAGTAAGGATAAACTTCATTCATAAAACAGGCTAGCGTAGAAACAGTTTCATTCATAGATTTTGAGAGTTAGAGTAAAGTTGTTCGTTTTGAGACATATCAGTTATAGAAATTTAATGTTGGACTTGTGAATTGTTTGTTTAGGATTTAGTGTTTACGTTTACACATTGGATCGTACAGTTACGCAACCGGACTCAGCCGGAATGATCATGGACGGGTTGGACACTCTGTCGCAGGTCGCATTAGCCGACGTGTGTTTTGATAATATTCATGATACAGCATTCTCGTTTCCCCGACTCCCTTCTGAGTCGGTGGAGGAGTTGAATACACCAGTTACATCGTCATCCGATGTAGCATTCTTTGTGGATACTTTGGATCCGTTTCCAATCTCAACTACTGGTACGTTACTTTAATAGTTTGATAATCATTTTCTGTAATGTATGCATGTATACAGGGGAATCTCCGATCTCTCTCGGCTTTATTATTCCAATGTTGTCGCTATTATAGAGTTTTACCGAATGACATTGCAATAATAATTTACTTTAAAGTATTAGTTGTCGATATACTTGCTCTAAAGTCGGTTCGTTTCTTAGATTTTACGTTTAACTATATTTCTTCTCCGTCTGTTGAAAATATCCTGGATAATTGGATATATTCTATTTATAGCACAAACCTACGTAAGCAGCAGCTGACTAGTCGATAACATTATAGAAAGGTCAAACACTATTTTAGCTGATTTTAAAGCAATGTTTTCACAATTTTCCAATTCTATACTGTGGGGGTGTCCAATTTTGGGGTCAGGGGTATTTTGCGGTTGGTTTAACCCTAGTAAATTTGTGCATAGCCCGTGAAACTGTTTTACAAACGAGACCGTAAAATATGCGCCCACGTCAAAGAGGCGGAGCCTAGACAGAATTGCCCTAATTACAGTGACTGATGACGTCAATGGCCGGTGTATTCCGATAGCTATGGCTATTTATAGATGGGAATCAATTACGATGACGCACTTGCCTGAAGTGAACGCTTTTTCGCGTTTTACTATGCCTGGTTCATTCATAAAATGTTAAACCGCACTCCTGTCTTATAGTTTCGAAAATGAAACTTTTTACACTCGAGTTAAACGGTATATAGGTTTACACATCGACTTAGTAGACTTATGTTGCTGTCTATATTAAAATATTAAAACAGGCTACTGTACTTTGCACTTCGATTTCAAATTTGAAAAGATAAATAATCGTTAACTCTTTTTTTTTTTTTTTTCTTATTGCATTTCTAGTTACATTCCATTTATTCTAATCATTCTATATCATAGTCTTACATTTGTATGATGTAATGCCTATGTCTTATTATAAGTAGTAGTCATTGTATTTATTATTTAAAAAATATATATAATTTCTTTTACATTAATTTTATTATTATTATTATTATTATAATTATTATTATTATTATAATTATTTATACACGCACTTTTCAAAACAAAGAGATTATTATTGAATCTACGTTGGAGATAAAATCAATATTGGATTTGCGAACCGCATTTCAAGTTATCTCAAGTCTACTGTCCTCATATTTACCGATTTTTTTTTGTATATTTTCAGCAACCCTTGAAGGCACGATAAATATCCCCGAGAGACTTCAGGACACATTGTTGCAGCAGACCATACGACCAGAGACGACCTGTCAGTCGGAGTCGAGCTCGGCCGACAACTTCACACAGCGTCTACATTATACGGGAACCCTGGTCACGAAGTCCGTGACCCAAACCTCCTCAAGCAATGACCCGCTGTCAAACATCAACATCTTCGCCCCGCTCACCCCTTTCATCAACATGCTGTCACAGACCATGCAGGGTACACAGTTTCAGGCCCAGGTACCACAACCTGCGTCAACATGTAACTTCACGTCGTTTCCACAGCAACCGTTACAGAGCCAGGTTAATCTACAACAACAACAGGAAGATTTTGCTAACATGGTCATGTCAACGTTGGCTGACTGTCAGCAAAGCTGCAGTGGTTCTGTATTTAGTTCCGCTCCTTCCACGCCCTCCCAGCATTCTCACACCGGGTCGCCACAGCCAGACTCCATCAGTATGGGACACCAGAGCCCTGTCGACACATACTCGGCCGGGTTTGCGTCCCCCGTGAGCTCAACACACTCCACTCCGGAACCTCAAATGTCCGTATGTGACAGTTTAGACGCCATGGATCAGGCTACGTTGACTTTCTCATCCCCACCCCCACCTCCTTATACTGGACCCAGCGTATCATACTGTAACCCAATGAACTTTCCAGTGAAGCAGCAGTCCTCATTCACCAGTTGTTCACAACAGAATCAAAACACGCCCTACTCAATGGCGGACATGACCGGTGGTAATTTTACCACGTCGACAATGTGCAATGGTCGTAATTCTAGTGGTGTAGGACAATTTCAACCACAGGGTGTTACATATCAGTCCCAGCCTGGTGCTAGTTTTAAATACACAATTCAGGGCACCATTTCTGGAGATTCGCCCCATTTACCGGACTTTGACATTCTGCAGCCCACCACGAATCAACAGCGGGCGAGCGTTACTCCGCCTATGTATAGTAACGTGCCAATTAAAACAGAACCTGTTAGTGATATCATTGCAGACTCGCCATTTTCCTTGCCATCTTCTTCTCAAATGGACTTTGAAACGTCTTCAAGTTCAAAAGCGCCGATACCCGGGTTGTTGAATCAGCCTTTTCAACAAGGACAAATCAAATTGCTGCCTGTCAAACCAAGAAAATATCCCAACAGACCAAGCAAGACGCCACCACATGAGCGCCCGTACGCATGCCCAGTAGAGAATTGTGACAGACGGTTTTCTCGTAGCGACGAGTTGACACGTCATATCCGTATACACACGGGACAGAAACCATTCCATTGTCGAATCTGCATGAGATCGTTCTCACGAAGTGATCATCTCACGACGCATGTGCGCACGCATACCGGTGAGAAACCGTTCTCGTGCGATTCGTGTGGACGCAAATTCGCGAGAAGTGACGAGAAGAAACGACACGCCAAAGTGCACTTAAAACAAAAAGCTAAAAAAGAAGCAAAACTTTTGGCGGGAAATGCTCCCCTCCCCCCTGTCACGGCTGCCATGATGATGGACACTTTCTCGTTTGGAATGAGCACAGCGACCTCTAGTGGTACTAGTATACCTCTTGTTGTTACAACGGCATCTTTATAAACTTGGCATGAACACATTCATTTTGATATAGGAAATACATGTTTGAAGTCGAGCCAAATGAACAAAGGCATTACAAAGTATCACGGAAACAGGAAAGGTATAATCTAGTCAATCATTAATACGTACATAACAGTGCAACAACATCACAAGTCTATACAAATATTGAGTAGACTTAACCCCCTTTTCCACATACAGACGACTCTACAGCAGACAACAATTTGAAACATTGTGACAAAAAGAGAAATTGGTCATGATGAGCATTTTCTACTTTTACCACAAATGTTTTAAAAAAAATTCAGTATTTATACCTTTATTTTTTAGAGATTTTCCATATTTTCGAGCAGCTTCTGGTAAAGTCGTCTGCTGCAGAGTTGCCGCAGTAAGGAAAGGGTGGAGATGTTCTTGTACTGACAGACTACTCATAATATTCCAAAGATATACCATTATAAAAAGTTGTGTCATTTTATGTTGTGTGTTTTTAATTAGTCATTTAATGTGCTATGATTCAATTTCTAAGTGCTTAATTAATTCAGATGAAATCTGAACTTTCTATCCTTACTTATGTATGGTCATATTATAATGTCAATATTTATCTCTAAACACAGAGCTGTAGATAAGGGGTATTTTTCATGTTCTAAAATCCTTATTTGACATTCAAACCCTATGTTGTGGGTACTCAAAAGAATGGAGACGATTCTTTTGAGTACACACAACATAGGATTTGGTTGAGATATAAGAGAAATATTGTGGGGAATAGACCGGTTCACTCCCTATTATCTAGTCCTCTTTCTAAAAAGGTTAACTTGTGAAGGGTATGTAGTCGCATTTTGAACGTTTCCCCTCGTATGGCTGCATTTTCATAACGATGAGGAGCGCAATTTCACGGGTTTCTAAGAAGGCCGTCATATTGTTACACATATAAATATTAGATATAAATATTGACATTGTATGGCAACTTATTGTTTTAACCCTATTCCACATACAGACACTTTCTGATCACTCTGCAGCAGACGACTTTCGAAAGCATTGCGGCAAAAATAGAAGTTGCTCATCATGAGAAGATTTCGCCTTTTGTCACAATAATTCCAACTTTGTTCAATAAGTTTTCTTTCATTTATAGAGATTTTCCATACTTTTGACTAAATGTTTTCAAAGCCGTCTGCTGCATTTTTACTGTATATGGTAAAGGGTGAATATTCATGCGTAGTCTAACCTTCTAACTTAAAGTTATTGTCCCATTTTGGCACAGAGTCTAAGAATAGTGCAAAGGTTAGAAGGTTAGGGTATTGTTATTACATTAATTAATCTAATCATAGCATTACCTGCATATATAAATAATACTATCTTGTATATTGACCTCAAAAGTGTAACAAGTATATTTTTACGATACTATATCAATTAGATTAGCTTTAGAGTCGGCAATGTGTGCTTTTGCATATTCATACTTCTTTCGCATTTCTTTTATAACTCAGCTAGAATGTGCTAAATTGTCTTAATTTCTTTTTTGATGTCTATGGTGGAATTTTTGAATATCTATATATTTTTTACATTTTTTTTCTTTTCTTTTTTAAACTTTTTGATGTTCAGTCGCTTTAATTGTACTATGCGGCTTCATACTGACTTAATGAGGTCATGCTTGATTCCGTGTTCATCAATCGTTCTAAATATGATTCTAATTTTAACTCTGGTTTTCGTCTAAACTACAAATAATGCATTTTCTAACATGTTAAAATATAAAAATCAATGAATATGAATTATTACAGATGAAGTTTTCTGTGAACTTTCATTGTTAAGATTAAGATATATTTTATCAATAAGAATCAGTATCGATTGGTGTAGAACAGTTAGTGAACTCGGCATTCTATATTTGAACTCATGTGATCATCGCCTTGATTCTAAATACGTATTGTAACATGAGATATTAACGTCAGTCACACACAGTGATAAGGAGAACTAAGCAGATCTTAGTGTATATGTTGTGGGTACTCAAACGAACCATCTCATCGAGACGATTATTTTGAGTACCCACAATATAGGTTTTTGGGGAAATCAAAATATTCAGAACAAAGCATACACACCTTATTCGGAAATGTAGTGTCTGTCTAAAAATTACCCAGCGATATCCACGACAACTGAGATGATTTATAAAACTCCATTTTAAAACAGGTTATGGAAGTTGGGGCATAGAATATGACAAAATGAAAGTATCACACCCGATTTCCATGTAGATTATTACCCTTTATGTACAAAATACCTATTTTTCTATTGTTACATTTGTCAATCTTTTTATTCTATTTATCTATTCAAACTTTCATCATTCGGATCATACCAATTAGTCGAGTCTTTCACTTTAGAACTGTTGTACTTCAGATTTGTATAAAAAAAATATTTGCAACAAACAATCTATTATCTTGATGTCATGATGCAAAGAATTCATACCTGAGATGAACTAAATCGGTGCGAATATACTTTGCTTAACTCTTTCAGCGCCAAAGGCAATATTGAGCTTTTTGCAAACAATACAGATTCAGGTGAGTCAGCTCGTAACGAGCTGTCTCACCTGAAATCTGCATTGTTTGGCTGTGAGTTATAAATATATTCCAAAAATCCTATAACATAAAAATAGAGTCGTCCGAGTTTGAACATGGAAGAGTCTACTTTAAACAATTCGGCGCTGAAAGGGTTAAGCTGTGTGCATTGACAAAAAAAGAAACTATTAACTATTGATGATTTAATACAGCTCAAGGGCAGGCGAGAACAATGCTAAAATACTGAAACACTGTAATATATAACTCAATGAAAGACATGTGCAAGGGGTCAGACTGACCAGTTGGTATTGACGCTCCGTTTTTCATCATCACAATTCATCCCGTTCTTAACAAAGTTATTTTTGTTGTTATCGTTACCACTGTTGTTTTTGTTAAGAAACTTTTAACGTGCTGTTATTGTTACTTGAAGTATAAATGCTGTTATATATAAATATACATATATATTTGAGACACGTTATAAGACTAATCGTCTTAATCATATTTACGAAATTCGAAGGTACAGATCAGCCTTTATGGGTTTATCTGAGTCTTAGCATTTCGCACTAGAATCACATGCCCTCGATATGTGGATATACTAAGATAAATTGGGATTGGATCCATATCAAACAGCTTTATCGATATTCGAAATAAATGCTGGTCTTCAATTTTCGAATATGTGATAGCGTTCGTTATGTGAATATGTGATAGTCTTCGCTATCTGAATATTCAATTAACCCTTTCCCTCATATAGACGCTTTCTGACGCCTCTGCAGCAGACGGCTTTTTGAAAACATAGTGACCAAAGAAGAAATTGCTCAGAACGAGCAATTTCCCCTTTTGCCACAATGTTTTCCGGTTTTAGTCATAGGTTATCCATTCAATTATGGAGATTTTCCATATTTTGACAACGCTTGTTCAAAGTCGTCTGCTGCAGATTTGCTCTATGTGGGAAAGGGTCAAGTGATAAGATGGGTTTTCCTATAACGCGAATCAATTCTATTCTTACACGATAAAGCTTTACTTCATACTCTGTTATAAGACGCGATTACTGTTCTGTTTGAATGGAGGAAATCTGGTGAATAAAATAAGAAAAAACAAGAAACTTGTCTCATTGGTTTTTATATTGGTCTTCATCCCTTTCCCCTCATATAGACGCTTTCGGACGCCTCTGCAGCAGACGGCTTTTTGAAAACATAGTGACAAAAGAAGAAATTGCTCAAAACGAGCAATTTCTCCTTTTGACACAATGTTTGTCACTTGTAGTCATAGGTTATCCATTCAATTATAGAGATTTTCTATTTCTTGACGAAATATGTTCAAAGTCGTCTGGCTGCAGAATTGCCGTATGAGGGAAAGGGTTATTGTAATGCTGTAGCCCTTTCAGTGCCGAATTTCCTAAAGTAGAGTCTTCCATGTTCAAAATCGAGCGACTCCATTTTTCATTTAATAAGTGTTTTGGAATATTTTGATAACTTAATGACAGACAATGCTTATTTCAGTTGAGACAGCTCGTTACGAGCTGACTCACCTCGATCTGTATTATTTGCAAAAAAAAAACTCAATATTTTCATTGGCGCTGAAAGAGTTAAAATATATTTCTTGTTGGATTGACGAATATTCCATCGAATACGCCTGACCTTTGTTTTACAACCTCTGTAGACATTGATCACTATGCACACATTGTGTTGCTTGATCATGATCTGCACTGTTTGCTTCTCAATCGCTGACCGAAAGTAGTTGTTACTTTGTTGTTTTATGCCGGTTTCAACAATTGTTCAGTTATATCATGGCGTTCTCTGAATAAGTTACCAGTACTACTGGTCCATTTATCCTGACACCACCAGTGTGTCGGTCGAAATGCTAACCAGAAAAGCATAAGCGTCAAGAAGGCAAAGCGATTACTACCATTTTAAAATATTTGGTATGACCCTCCTGGGATCAAGCCCGCGACCTCCCGCACTCGAGACGGATGATCGAAAGAAACATTGTTCTATAGAACTCAGGGAAATTCCTGAACGTGGATGCCTGACCGGCCGTTTACTTGATATTACATTTTTGATGGGTCGTCTGCCTTGAAAATGTCTGAAGGGCAAAATGAGATTTATGGAAAAACAAATTGAAATTAGTTTTAGACTAAGAATTAATACTTTTATGAGCATCGGAAAGCAATCCTCGTTGTTTTTTTGCGAAATTTCTCCTTTACCCACGATAGTTTCAAAAGTGCGTCAATGACGGCGAATTTTGTCTGTGTCACGCACGGAAAGAAGACATATCCTTTTCCCAGCTGCAGATGCATTTAGACACATCTACAACAGACGATTCTTGAAAACACTGTGACAAAAGGAGAAATTGCTTATGATTATCAATTTCTCCTTTTGTCATAATGTTTTCAACTCTATTCAATAAATAAACACTCATCCATACAGAGTTTCTATCATTCTGTCTAGATGTTTTCAAAGTCGTTCGACGCAGATTCGCCGACGTAGGAAATGGTCAACAGAGTTTCTCAACGGTTGCTATGCGTTGACAGACAAATGCCGTTTGTTTACATGCTCAAGATCTGAAACCCACTCGTCGTGTTGTGGTTATAGCGTTCGCTTACGTAGCATCAGATCTTCGGTCGACCCTCAATCAAGTCACACGAAATACTTTCCTCCGTGACGATTGGGTTGAGAGGATATCCTTGTGGGTGATAAATAGCACTGCACGAAAATTGGGATTGAATTTAGAAGTAAATTTCCTTAAATTTCCTTAAATTCCGAAATTTACTTGCACATGTTACTCTAAATTAAATCCCAATTTTCGTGCAGTGTAGGTGTGAGTATATATCTAGCGGTAACAAAGGCTATATAAATATCCAGGAAATACCAGGATATATGTATCGGTATTAAAGGCTATATACATATCCAGGAAATACCAGGATGTATTTATCGGTAACAAAGGCTATACACATATCAAGGAAATACCAGGATGTATTTATCAGAAACAAAGGCTCTGCACATATCCAGGAAATACCAGGATGTATTTATCGGTAAAAAAGGCTATACACATATCAAGGAAATACCAGGATGTATTTATCGGTAACAAAGAATACATACATATCCAAGGGAATACCAGGATGTATTTTCGGTAACAAAGGCTTTATAAATATCCACGAAATACCAGTATGTATTTATCGGTAACAAAGGCTATACACATATCCAGGAAATACCAGGATGTATTTATCGGTGACAAAGACTATATAGTATATACAAATCAAGAAAATACCAGGATGTATTTATCAGTAACAAAGGCTTTATAAATATCCACGAAATACCAGGATGTATTTATCGGTAACAAAGGCTATATACATATCCAGGAAGTACCAGGATGTATTTATCGGTAACAAAGGCTATATACATATCCAGGAAGTACCAGGATGTATTTATCAGTAACAAAGGCTATATACATATCCAGGAAGTACCAGGATGTATTTATCGGTAACAAAGGCTATATAGTACATACATACCCAGGAAATACCAGAATATATTTATCGGTAACAAAGGCTATATAGTATATACATACCCAGGAAATACCAGGATGTATTTATCGGTAACAAAGGCTATATACATATCCAGGAATTACCAGGATGTATTTATCGGTAACAAAGGCTATATAGTACATACATACCCAGGAAATACCAGAATATATTTATCGGTAACAAAGGCTATATAGTATATACATACCCAGGAAATACCAGGATGTATTTATCGGTAACAAAGGCTATATACATATCCAGGAAGTACCAGGATGTATTTATCGGTAACAAAGGCTATATAGTACATACATACCCAGGAAATACCAGAATATATTTATCGGTAATAAAGGCTATATAGTATATACATACCCAGGAAATACCAGGATGTATTTATCGGTGACAAAGGCTATATAGTATATACATATCCAGGAAATACCAGGATGTATTTATCAGAAACAAAGGCTCTGCACATATCCAGGAAATACCAGGATGTATTTATCGGTAAAAAAGGCTATACACATATCAAGGAAATACCAGGATGTATTTATCGGTAACAAAGAATACATACATATCCAAGGGAATACCAGGATGTATTTTCGGTAACAAAGGCTTTATAAATATCCACGAAATACCAGGATGTATTTATCGGTAACAAAAGGCTATACACATATCCAGGAAATACCAGGATGTATTTATCGGTGACAAAGACTATATAGTATATACAAATCAAGAAAATACCAGGATGTATTTATCAGTAACAAAGGCTTTATAAATATCCACGAAATACCAGGATGTATTTATCGGTAACAAAGGCTATATACATATCCAGGAAGTACCAGGATGTATTTATCGGTAACAAAGGCTATATACATATCCAGGAAGTACCAGGATGTATTTATCAGTAACAAAGGCTATATACATATCCAGGAAGTACCAGGATGTATTTATCGGTAACAAAGGCTATATAGTACATACATACCCAGGAAATACCAGAATATATTTATCGGTAACAAAGGCTATATAGTATATACATACCCAGGAAATACCAGGATGTATTTATCGGTAACAAAGGCTATATACATATCCAGGAATTACCAGGATATATGTACCGGTAACAAAGGCTATATACATATCCAGGAAATACCAGGATATATTTATCGGTAACAAAGGCTATACACATATCCGGGAAATACCAGGATATATTTATCGGTAACAAAGGCTAAATACATACCCAGGAAATACCAGGATGTATTATCGGTAACAACGGCTTTATAAATATCCACGAAATACCAGGATGTATTTATCGGTAACAAAGGCTAAATACATACCCAGGAAATACCAGGATGTATTATCGGTAACAAAGGCTATATACCTATCCAGGATGTAAGTGATATATAGTTGAAGACGGCGTAAACACGTTAACTCTTTCCAACATACAAACAATCTGCTGAAGAGGACTTTGAAAACCTATGGGAATAAATATTGAATAGTCTGTATAAATAAAAAAATATATAAAAATTGATTAGAGGTGAAAAGATTTAGGCAAACGCCGGAATTACTTATTATGAGCAATTATTCATTTTGACGCAACGTTTTTAAAATGCGTCTGCCAATGAGAAAGGGTTAAACCCAAGGAAAGCAAGGACATAATGGCAACAAAGGCCATTGCAGTAATAGTGTTAATAGCCTAAGGTCATTACCGAGCCCTTTCTCTTATGTATCTGCTACTTTAACCCTTGCCCACATACAGCACATCTGTAGTCAACGTCTTGGAACCATCTTGAAAAAAGTAAGGATAGTCTTTCCAGTATAACAATTAAATGTAGCTAAAACATTGTTGTAAAAGGAGCAATTTCTAAAGGCGTCTGCTACAAAGGCGTCGGCCAAACTGGTGTGAGGATAAATGGACCAGTATCACTGGTAACTTATCCAGCTACAAAGGTGTCGGACAAGCTGGTGCAAAGATAAATGGACCAGTAGCACTGGTAACTTATCATGGAAACGTTGTTAGATAACTGACACTTTGTTGACATCGGCATAAAACGGCAAACCATCAATAATTCTGTAAGTGGAAAAAAGTTTAAAGTGCTAACACCAAGGCGAGTGTAAATTATTCATGACAAAACAAAAAGCAATATCGATGAAAGTGACAAAACATTTGGTTTAGCTATCTTGCTGGCATCTTCCAGTGTCAAATTTATTTTGATTCAAATCTCTGTACGAGATATCATTTTGGTTAGCCACCTTTCAATTTAAACTGCGAGCCTTCATTGTTCTCACATCGCTACAAGGACTATATATATAGCCGTCTATAACTAGGTCAATGAACGATCATTGAAGGAAGAGCCCGGACTTCTTTATTTGTACATGATTACGAAACAGGCTTTCAGATTTCAGCTTATATTATTAATCACTCTTCTTCCTGGACAATTAACCAGTGCTCGCATCGTTTGTGTGCAAACATCTCAAAGGCTGAAGCGGCTTATCACGGGATTCGAACCCGGGGTATGTTGTACTAGAGTCCAACGCTCTACCACGGCACCACTGTCATCCACAGTCGCATTATTCATTGTTGGTAATATCAGAAACAGCCCGTATGAATAGAGCGGTATTCTGTCGATTGTAAGTCCCTGTTGTCCACAGTGTAAACGAACCGATGGAGAAGCATCAAAGGGATAGCCATGATTTCTGACGTATATGAAACAACGTATGATTAGCATGTTTCACTCCCCGATTCCTTTCCTATTTGACTATGATGAACTGTTCTTACAATCTAAACTGCGAGCCTTCATTTTTCTCACATCGCTACAGGGACTATATATAGCCGTCTCTAACTAGGTCAATGAACGATCATTGAAGGAAAATCCCGGACCTTCGACCAACCCTTAGACATACCTCCAATTAACCAGAACTAGCTGGTACCACAAATAAACTAACAGGGATCAACTGTTATATTCGTGTTAGCATCCACGGATATGTTCGCAATCGTTTCTGTTTTTCACAGTGTAAACGAACCGAAAGAGAAGCTTCAAAGGGATAGCCATGATTTCTGACGTATGAAACAACGTATGATTATCATGTTTCACTCCCCGATTCCTTTCCTATTTGACTATGATGAACTGTTCTTGCGACAAACACGCAACTTCCTTGAGATAAAAATCAAAGTACTTGAAGTGCTAAAAGTCGGGTTCACATGGAAATCCGAAAGATTTTTATAAAAATAAAAGATATAGAAAAAACATTAAATTTGTTAAAGTTTACGAAAACGAATAGGGTCAATATTCTGTTAATTAAGTTTCGTTTACACACTTACTGCATACAACATAAAAAATAAACTGTTTATAATTAATAGAAATGTATTTTGAATCTTATATAAATATATCGAAATCTTCAAATCAGGAAATAAAAAATGTGCGAAAGTATCAACCTAAATTGACCTTAACCTGGACACTATACACAAACAATATTCCTGTATTTACATACATCGCAAAACATTTCATAGAAGAAAGTCAATATCGCTTAAATCCGCTGAATGAATTATAAATTCCTATGCATGAATGTAACTATATTCTTTTGTAAAAAAAAAAAAAAAACATATTGGAAATTTTTCGACGGGATATTTATCTATCCAAGAGGGATAGCGAAAACAAGGCTTGAAATCTGATCTTTCCACCACTACTGAGCATGTTTACATGTATGAGACTCGGGTGTCTCCGGCTATCTCACGGAAGTAACCGAATTTTGTTTGACATGCAACAATTTATACTGAATCAAAACCATACATATTTGTGTTTCAAGAGGCATGTTTTTAACATTAACTGCGTAATTACAAAATTATTCACACATGAGATTTGCCTAATTTGAGTATTCAATACAAATTGGTGATATGAACTATAAAACTCTTTTTTTCGCGGCTGTACGGTCAAAACATGCAACAATTTCTACTGAATCAAAAGTTTCAAAACCATACATATTTGTGTTTCAAGAGGCATGTTTTCAACATAAACTGCGTAATTATAAAGTTATTCACACATGAGATTTGCCTAATTTGAGTATTCAATACAAATTGGTGATATGAACTATAAAACTCTTTTTTTCGCGGCTGTACGGTCAAAACATGCAACAATTTCTACTGAATCAAAAGTTTCAAAACTATACATATTTGTGTTTCAAGAGGCATGTTTTCAACATTAACTGCGTAATTACAAAGTTATTCACACATGAGATTTGCCTAATCATTGAGTATTCAATACAAATTGGTGATATGAACTATAAAACTCTTTTTTTCGCGGCTGTACGGTCAAAACATGCAACAATTTCTAATGAATCAAAAGTTTCAAAACCATACATATTTGTGTTTCAAGAGGCATGTTTTCAACATTAACTGCGTAATTACAAAGTTATTCACACATGAGATTTGCCTAATTTGAGTATTCAATACAAATTGGTGATATGAATTATGAAACTCTTTTTTTCGCGGCTGTACGGTCAAAACATCCGTTAACATCGTTTCGACCGCAATAACCCGGTTTAATTGCGTCGCAATTGAACACGACTATAAATAGTCATTCATGTAATTGTGTCCACCGACGATCCACTATTCACCATCTAATCATACAAGCATCGACCAAGCCTCTGGATAAACGTTGTGGAAAGTAGAAATTGTTTAAATGATGTGCAATGTCTTATATTGACACAATGTTTTAAACTCTGAATAATAAATACTGAACAATTATACATTTTGATACTGCTGCCTAGATGTTCAAAAAAGTGCTGTAGATTTGTCGCTGGTGGGGGAAAGGGCAAACTAGTATATGAATCATGCTCTACGATAACCAAACAAACTCATTTTGGGAACAGTCTACGGGTTTTACCCGCGCATCTAAGAAGTTTAGAATCCGATTAACCCTTTCCCTTATACGACAATTCTGCAGCAGACGAGTTTGAACGTATTTTGTTAACAAATAGAAAATCTCTATAGTTGAATGGGTAACCTATGACTAAAAGTGAAAAACATTGTGGCCAAAGGAGAAATTGCTCGTTTTGAGCAATTTCTTCTTTTGTCACAATGTTTTTAAAAATCTGTCTGCTGCAGAGGCGTCAGAAAGCGTCTATATGAGGGAAAGGGTTAATCCGCGCATTTGAGCAGTTAAGGTTGATTTTCCAGGAATATGGCTCACTGAAATCTCGTTAACTCTTTCTCATATACAGCACATCTAAAGCAGACGAACTTTGGAAATTAATCAAGGAAAAATATAGATAATCAAAACAGATGAAATTTTAGTTTCAGAATAAAGCTGAAAACATTGATGCAAATGGAGAAACTGCTCATTTAAAAAGTCGTCTGCTACAGAAAGCGTAGGAGTTTAATACATGTAGAGTTTACATGTTCGTGAATTATCTTTGGAACGAGCATTAGTATTTTATCGTCAGACGTTTCTATGGTGTTTTACATGTCGAGATCTGGATCTTCACAGGTCGAACATTCCATTTGGTTGATTTCATCCTGGCTTGGCTAAAACAACGTCGAACTGATTAATAAAACATAGTCGAGCATTAACAGCTTAGCCGGTAACGAAGAGGACTATCAAATCCATAGGTCGTTGGTTCGAACCGCTGCTTCTCAGGTGGATAGAGGTATAAAGTATGATTCCTGAAACTGAAAATCCACAGGAGGCGATTATTGTCTGTCCGGGTTAGCCTGTGCGGCATGCTTAGGCTTGATCCGGGTCGATACTTAACGCAGAGTCCACAATGTTGGTTTTCTCGTGGAACGGCTCATTTCGATGACTGACAAAATGTCATTCCACCATCAGGGTTGTAGCTCCCTTTATGCACTGTAGGCACGTGCCTACACATTTTTTCTCAAAATGCCCAAAATGCAGCTGCGGCGATAGACATCTGCGTAATGTATCGACCAGATCAGCCTGCGCTGTCCGCGCAGACTGATCCGGCCGACACATTCCGTCTTAGGGGGATAGATGTATAGAGTAGTGATTCCTGAAACAGAAAATCCACAGGAGGCGAAATGCGTCTATCCGGGTAGGCCTGTGTGGCATGCTTAGGCTGATCCGGGTCTACAATGTTTATTTTCTCACGAGACGGCCTAAACATTGTTTATTGCGAAGCTACGCCCCAATCGGAACTTCTCGGGTAATTCCGTAAGCATTCATCACCGAGGTATTCCAAATGGCTACGCCCCTAACCATAAACAGTCCATGTGGAAAAAATAGCCAGGAGCCTGGTCATAATGCTATGTGGGGAAGTGTCGCAAGAAAGCCAGAAGATAAGTCTGACATTAACTTATAACATTCGAAAACATTGTTGAAAATAAAATAGCAGCATTTTCTGCTTCGGATATGATGCCACTCAGAAATATACACTATTTTAAACTGATTGGCATAACCGGAAACAAGTAGTCCTTTTATAGTCAATTATTGAAAAGCAGCCGAGATCTGAATTGATATCCGAGGTAAGCATACTAAATAAATACTTGATATAAACGGGATCCGAATGAAGTGTTGGTGAGTGTGGGGTTGGACTATAAAACGAGTTATGTAACAATGATGGCAAAGAATATCGCGTTACATTGAAATAGTACTGAGGAAGATGGGGCCACTCTAATTAAATCTTGATGCTTATATCAAGGGCTTGGCGTGAAACGGTTGTAACTAAAAACCTATTTTTAAAACCCTGGTTTATGGGCAATTTTGATCCCTTTGTAAACAATGCAAATTTAGGTGCCATTGCTCAAAACGAGCAATGACACCTAAATCTCCATTGTTTACCGAGAAAATTGATTTATCGCTTATAAAGACTTTATGGTGAGGTGATTAACCTTTGTAAAAACAATACCAACTTTAGATAGATACAAACGTTTCATGCCAAGCCCTCGATATGATTGGTTGCTTGCATTGGTCAGATGACAACTGTCGTACGGTAACCATGGCATGACCTTCAACAATGACCTTTTCCAGAGAAAGCTACGTCATAGTGTGTTCCATGTCAGTTGAAAATCAATCTAATTGCGACCCCGCTTCAACATATCAAATTACGAACTGAACTATATATAACCATATATCTATCAATTACGGTATTACCAAGTGCATCAGCAAATGTACAAGTTTCCACTTCTGAACAGGGGAGGTTTAGATCAGCTTATCTACCTGCCCATTCTTATTAAAATATACACAAGTTGCGAGCATCTTCTTACAAACTTGTGTAAGTAATCTGTTAAAAAAAAAATGTAGGTCTTGATCAGTTATTGCAATTGCACAAACTGATCTGCATATATAATGTTCTCTAAAGCCCAGTTGTGTACATTTGTTCGTGCACTGGCTTATATAAGTTGTCTCATATATATTAACCCTTTCCCTCATACGGCAATTCTGCAGCAGACGACTTTGAACGTATTTTGTCAAAAAATAGAAAAATCTCCATAATTGAATGGATAACCTATGATAAAAAGTGGAAAACATTGTGTCAAAAGGAGAAATTGCTCGTTCTGAGCAATTTCTTCTTTTTTACTATGTTTTCAAATAGCCGTCTGCTGCAGAGGCGTCAGATAGCGTCTATATGAGGGGACGGGTTAAGGTGTATTCGAGTGGAAAAATATTAAAATACTGATTGTTTTGTAAGCTATATTAAATAAAGTCGACCAGTATGATTGATTGTTTGGTCTTTTACGCCGCTTTCAACAGTGTTCCAAGTTATATTACGGCATTTCCAGTGTAAGTTACCAGAACTACAGGTCCGATACTACGAGTCCCGGTAGCTCAGTCGGTAACGACGCGGGCTGTCAATCCAGGGGTTGTGAGTTCGAGTCCCGGCTCGGCCAACTTTCTTTCCGACGTTTGACAAAAGTCATTGCGACATGCGTCATTCGTCTTCCACCAATGGGCTACGTCTATGTGGAAAAGCAGCCAGTTGCTTGGGAAGATTGTTGTGTGGAGTACTGGTGTGCGAAAACCAGGAAACATATGAGTAGGTCAACTGGCCGCCGTGATATGACTGAGAAATTGTTAAAAACAGCGTTAAACCCCAATCAATCAACCATTTTTAACGTCCTTGGTTTCTCCCGACCGGGGATCGCGCATGCTACATCCCGGACATCAACCAATAATATCATAGCGCTATACAGTATGCAGGATCTACGCATGCACTAACTGGGAATGTATTGCTATCACGCCAATGCCTATTTTTGTTTCGACTGGTTCGTCAATCGGGTAATAATAGAACGTAATTACAAAAATCGATGACGAAATTATGTCTTAAGAAGTCGATCTTACGAGAAGCGGAGATCAGTCGGAGAGTTTCGGATGAAGTTTTCAATTACAATATACCCTTCCATTCAAAACAAAGCTAAATGGGGAAAAAATGTGTGAATTGTTCGAAACGGTGGACAAAAATAAAAAAAGATTTGATTTGTGACAGTTGTAATTGAAATAACAGATGTGTATAACTGAGCGGTGCTTCTCGATAACCATCCTTAGAGTATATCCGAAAAGTGAAGAACCAGATCATCCAGCAACTAGGCATATAGGTTATGTAGGTCAAAAGAAACCAATTAAATTCCTTCCATGTAAATCAGCAAGTTTCGCCCCTCTATTGGCACACTTTTTTTTAACTGAGGTAGGACACCCGATATCATAAAAAAAGAAAAACTTCTAAGCTATAAAATAATCCTAAACAATGGGGGTCATGTATTGTGCAAGACAGAAATCGCTCCGCGAATATGGTTCCCGTCATTTCGACTGGGCCAAAACTGGTTTTCTACATATTCTACTTTCGCTATCAGACAAGTCAAATGGCTAATTATTATCGAATTAAACAATTCTAGTGCATCCTATACATATTCACAATAATATTAAACTTAATGTCTGATATTTAATGTATTCGGGTGAAGGTAAACACTCATTTCTACACACATATAAGTTTGCTTTAACCCTTTCTCACATGCAACAAATCTGCAGCTGACGACTTTGAAAACATCTCAACAATAACATGGAACATCTCCCTTGATGAAGACATACTTATTGAATAGAGTTTAAAACATTGTGTCAAAAGATTAAATTGCTCGTTTTGAGCAATTTCATCTTTTGTCACAAAGTTTTCAAAAGTCGTCTGCTGCAGAAACGTCAGAAAGCGTCTATATGTGGGAAAGGGTTAAGGATTTTCTTTTAGCTATTTTACTTCGAACGGACAAAACTGCATATACCTGGATCATATAGCGTTGATGTGCAGGTGAATCCTAATCTAATCTAATATTTCGCAACTAACGTTAGGTTGTTATTTCTAGACAGGAGAGTCATAAACAATTGCGTTACATAACACGTTTCGTGGACATACATATACATGTGTCATTTATGAGGGGAAAACACGACGTGCAATAAATAGTGAATATTATGTTGATTCTGGTATTTTAAAAGGGTATTGTTACTCTTCGCATCATTAAAATTGACCATGAGTGGAAAATGTATTACAGCATCCAAGGATAAATACAATCATTACAAAGTCCGTAAAGACATTTTCCATATAAACGTGGCGTAATAACTACAAAAGTTTTCTTTCAATAGCAACGCAATTTTTTTAATATTTCTTTCTATTAAAAGCATGGACAATTGTATCTGCTATCAAGCTCCTACGAGCTAGAGACAAAGAGCAGTTACATCTCTTGCTAAAGTTACTTGTGACATACTATAACAGAGAGCTAATATTTGTCATCAAGCCTAAACATGTTAATACTTATCACTGGATATTGTTGGTGCCAAAATACAACAGATATAACAATAAACATCCTGGTTTCAATATATTGGACGGAGGGTTTTTGAATTTGTGGAGGTACGTACACAATTTTTCAATTCAAATAGATGAATCAAGTTCCATCTAAATTGAAGAACTAAAGCTGTTCAAAAAGCATGTGATCGCTTTAATAAGAGAACTAACTATCTGAATACCTCGAGGGCTTGGCGTGAAACGGTTGTAACTAAAATTTGTATTTGTTTTACCAAGGTTAATCACCTCGCCATAAAGTCTTTATAAGCGTAAAATCATTTTCTTCGTAAATAATGGAAATTTAGGTGCCATTGCTCGTTCCGAGCTATGGCACCTAAATTTGCATTGTTTACAAAGGGGTCAAAATTGCCCCTAAACCACGGTTTTCAAAATAGATTTTAAATTACAACCGTTTCACGCCAAGCTCTCGATCTGCAAGTTGGAAAGAGTTAACCACACGTTTATCATAATTTGATACAACTGTCATAACTCAACTATGCACTTTAACTGAACTGTGGCCCCTTCATTGGCATTAGCAGCATGGTTACGTTTTGTTCTTACGTGTTTTAACCCTTTCCCTCATACGAGAATTCTGCAGCAGATGACTTTGAAAGTATTTTGTCAAAACATAGAAAATCTCCATAATTGAATGGATAACCTATGACAAAAAGTGGAAAACATTGTGGCAAAAGGAGAAATTGCACGTTTTGTGCAATTTCTTCTTTTGTCACTATGTTTTCAAAAAGCTGTCTGCTGCAGAGGCGTCAGAAAGCGTCTATATGAGGGAAATGGTTAATTAATAGGATTTAGAGATTTTGCGTCCGAATTCTTAAAATTATTGAAATGCAAAATATCAGTATAAATACCCACTAATACACACACTACTTGTCTACAGCTTTGCTCTACAATGGCTGTTTTAGTGAATGTGTAGGATTATTCGGTATATGGTGAGGCCCATATCAATGCTCATTAAAACCCAACCGTTGCATTATGTTTGACTAGTGTAGGTAAAAACCTGTCTGTGTATCCACTTCACCTGATTCATGTGCAATTTGAAGATTCTGTAAATAGTTTAGAACAAGATTTAACAGTACATATGTACAGATTGATCTAGATATACAATGGTCACACTTGCACTTGTGTTTGTTTACGCATTGCTCCGCTCATACGTATGTATACTCACACAGTCAGTAGGCTACACGGACATGAGATAAACTAGTCCGGCGGTAATATAAAGCATTGGTCATTAGAAAGTTAACATTTCCTAATAAAGCAGACAGTTGGATGGACATTTCTGCTGTAAATATGTTTAATGGTATGCTCCAACTACTTCCAGCAGATATATGAGCCGTTCTACGAGAAAACCAACATTGTGGACTCTGCGTAAAGTATCGACCCGGGTAAGCCTAAGCATGCCGCGCAGGCTAACCCGAACATACTTGTTTCGCCTCCTGCGGATATCATTACTCTATACCTCTATCCACCCTGAAACGGAATGTGTCGGCCCGGATTAGCCTCGCGGACTGTGCAGGCTGATCTGGGTCGATACATTACGCAGAGTCCATTATGTTTGTTTTCTCGTGGTATATATAAATATTAGGAAAGCATATTATATAATTTTCATATTAAGATCAACACGAGCATCAATGCATCTATATTTAGAATGGCACCTATTTTAAGATGTTTATGTTGGACAATTTACTGTGCAAAGTCAGTTCGGAACAACGTCCATATATTTTCAGTTTGATCATGCCTAGTATGCCATAAGCTTTGGTTTATTATAAAATGTGGTTCATAAGCCAAAGCGTGTGTATTATCACAACACCTATTCCATACACACAAACCGCTTCGACTACGTTCAGACATTTATATGTTAACTGAATTAATTAGCCAATAGTGGAATATTAATTTTCCAACTAAATTGAATGTCTGATTGTGGTGTATGATGTAATGTGGTTATGTTCTGTATTTGCCATGGAGTTTATAAACGTAAGGACTTTTAACAACACATTACACATAGATGCTCTATAGGCAGAACATTATTCACAATCTTGAATCATTCATTGATAAAACTGGCTTTTATGTACAAACAGCAACGTCAACTTTAAGTTATAACAGCATCTATCTTGCAAACCAAGTGACATATATGCCATTCACCATTGACACCATCTAAAATGAATTATGAAGTATTGAAATGCAAAAACTGATTATATATCAGTATTTGAAGATGCATATTGAAAAGCAGATTTTGCTTATTATACAGAAATTCTGTTTTTCCCAACTGCGATTCCTGATAGCAATTGCTGCACATCATTTTAAGTTAAAAACTAGGTCAAGATAGACTTGTGTTTGTCTTTTGTCGTTAGGTAGAATGTTACACCTACTTATTAAGTTACCTTCATCTGTCCGTCAGTCATCTTTTTTCTCTTAATTCATTAGACAACCTCATGTGAAGCTGCATATTCACACACCCATGTACTGAATTACACAACATACTTTTTAAAATCAGATCATTTTTAGTTCGTCTGTTTTTCGGGTGCAAAAAGTCGAGGTATTATGATGTCCTTGGCATCGTCGTCTGCGTCGCCACAAAACTCAAAAACCGTTTTCAAGATTTTCAAATGAAACTTGGTACACATGTTCCTAGGAACAATACGCGTGTCTATACCAAGTCACATGACTCTGGCTTAAAACACAATACTGTAATGCCCCTTTTTCGATTCATAAAAATGCAGACGAGCGTTGGCGTTTTGTTTAAATTATTGTTCAACTTTTTGGTCATGATTTGTGTTGTATGAATAAGTGCAAGTTTTTATTTATAAATTCAGAAAGTAGAGTGCATCGCTAATTGCATACCACACACGGTGATGAGACACTGTTGGTGTAGCATCTATACTGGTGAAAGGTGTGTTTACAAATGAAGAGGATAATGGGGAGATGCGTAGATGAATAGGAATTATATTTGGGTCGAGTGTGGAGTATGCTGCCGCTGGTATCACGGTGTGCCAGAGAATCCCAAATGTTTTTTTGTTTTGTTGGGTTTTACGACGTTTTCAACATTATTTCAGTTAAATAACGGCGAAAGTTCACGTATTCATGAGTTATGCTCGCCAAATGGCACTAATGCCGAGTGCGAGGGTAAACAACGCCAACACACAACAACAATTTATTCATGAATTCGTATCCCTCGTGGTTTTTCCTGCTGATAACAAACTCGAGCAAACGCACTCGTGATGTTATTCCAGTACCAAAAGTGATATGGTATAAACATCATCCTCGAACCTTCTCGTTCCAGCAGCAGACGCCTCTTAGTTACCAGTACCAGACGACACTTTTAATTGTCGAAGTTCACTAACTTGTCATTGCGTCCTTTTGTGAACAATGGTATTGACTTTGTGTCAAATTTCTACCATAATCCCTCCATTTTTTTTTTTTTTCTTTTCAATAGACGGTTTTCAAGTCCGACGAGCCTAAAATAGCCATACATGTATATCGAGGGCTTGGCGTAAAACGGTTGTAACTAAAATTGGTATTTTTTTAACCAAGGTTAATCACCTCACCTTTTTTTGTTTGTAAACGATGGAAATTTAAGTGCCATTGTTCGTTCTGAGCAATGGCACCTAAATTTGCATTGTTTACAAAGGGGTCAAAATTGCCCCTAAACCAGGGTTTTCGAAATAGGTTTTTAGTTACAACCGTTTCACGCCAAGCTCTCGATATAGATTCAAATGCGCTTTTGTCAAAACCTCCAATGGTATGCAGACAATAAGGGCCTGTACATGCTATCATATAATACCGATATTATTAATCTTTCTGGAAGCACGAATCATTCGTAATTCGCGTGGCACCGTTAGAGACACTGGAAATATCCGCAAATTGATTTCCTGGTTGACAACCTTGCATTTTCTATGTCCAAATATAGCCGTTCTCCCTATAACATATTGCTTCGCTTCATCGCGATGACGTGCGTTCCTGTATCAAAAATAGCAATGTCCGCGGTATGAGAAAAAAACGAGGTTCGATTATCACACAATTGATACTATGTGTTCACCACAGTCTATGAGTTATTCCAGCCATTCATAGTCCTGCAAATTGTAAGTATCATACACTGGGAGTATGTATTTCATGTTCGTGGATTAGATATATAGCAATTGTTGTTAGACCCAACTTTATTTGCTTGTGCGTTAAGGCTAATATTGTTTTACACTGTGTGTAAGTTTTGAAATCTACCAGTTCTAACTCCTTCTTCCTTCAACCGGTATGAATATACTTCATCTTTTAAAACATATTACATATTTTCGGAGAAGTCTTTACTATAGGAAATAATGTTACTGTATGTTGTTAAACGCCGCTGTCAACGATTGTTCAGTTGTATCCCGGCGTTTATTAGTGTCCTAGGTCAGTTACCACTACCTGTTCCAGTTATTCGGACACCAGCAAATCAGTTACAATGCTCCCACTACAATCCTGAGTGTGAACGAGGGCAAATCATAAATACCATTGTTAAAGTCGTTGGTATGACCCGGCCGGGGATCGAACCCGCGACCTCTCACACCCCGAGGCAGACGCTCTACCACTACACCATCGAGGTGGTGAAATTGGTTAATGTATAGCTTATAATGCAGACTAAGGTTAACCCTTTCCCTCATACGGCAATTCTGCAGCAGTCGACTTGGAACGTATTTTGTCAAAACATAGAAAATCTCCATAATTGAATGGATAACCTATGACAAATAATGGAAAACATTGTGGCTAAAGAAGAAATTGCACGTGTTATGCAATTTCTTCTTTTGTCACTATGTTTTCAAAAAGTCGTCTGCTGCAGAGGCGTCAGAAAGCGTCTATATGAGGGAAAGGGTTAAGGTGCACGTACGTCTACATTAGCTGCCATTTTAAGTATTGTTTGAAGGACAAGCAAGAGTTGTTGAGTACGCGTGTAGCATATAGTACGGGTGACATTGCGATAGTCTTCGCTAAACTAACATTATGTCGAATTATAAAGCTATGAGACAGGCTTTTCATTTGTCACTGGATCAGAATTCTGGACTGTTGGAGACTCTTGGTTCGAACCCCATTGAACTACACGTTATTTCTGGTTTGTATTTAACGGTTTTCTTATGAACTGACACACAATAAAATCAAGAGTCAAATCTTAAAAGGCAATTAGGCCATGGTCCGATATTACCCCGTTTAAGATATTTCATAAGTTCACAGGTATATAAGTTATATAGACTGTAAGACATTTGTGCCTGGGGTTGAGCTATTTCGACTTAATCGTTTCCCTCATATAGACGCTTTTTGACGCTTCTGCAGCAGAGGGCTTTTTGAAAACATAGTGACAAAAGAAGAAATTGCTCAAAACGAGCAATTTCTCCTATTTTGCCAGTATGTTTTCCACTTTTAGTCATAGGTTATCCATTCAATGAAAGAGATTTTCTATATTTTTAGTGATTTTTTACAAAATATGTTCAAAGTCGTCTGCTGCAGAATTGTCGTATGAGGGAAAGGGTTAATCGTTTTCCTACAGATATATAGAGGAAACATCAGCTTTGAAAACATTTTAGGAAAAATCTTTAACATCTGGTAACAAATGGAATAATGATTTTGATACAGAAATAAAACAACATTGTGAAAACATGAAAACAAAAATGCTTTCTTCCAAACAGTATTTTCAAGCTGTATGCTAATGAGGTATGTAAAGTCGTCTTTTTCAGGCATTGGCTAAAACAATTATAATAATGAAAACATTATCGCAAATATTCAATCGATTGTCCAGATGAGTTTTCTTTCTGTGACCCGGCTGTTATTTCTGTATATAGATTCCGAAAGACTGACTCCCGAAGAATTCTCTATTGATTGGAAGTTATAAAAAACAAGAGAGCCGAATCATTTGAAAGCGGTCCTTTCGCCACTTGGGCAGTCTGTACGCATTTAAGAAGTGTACGAGCTATTGGAGAATACAGTTATACAGTATTAACCATTTCTCTCATAGAGACGCTTTCTGATGCCTCTACAGCAGATGACTTTTGAAAACATTGAGACAAAAGAAGAAATTGCTCAACATGAGCAATTTCTTCTTTTGCCGCATTGTTTTCAACTCTTTTGATCGGTTTTACTTTGAAAAATAGAGATTTTTTCACATTCTGGACTAGATGTTTTCAAAGTCGTCTGTTGCAGATTTGTTGTATGTGGGAAAGGGCTTTCCTTTAAAAATCGTCTGCATTACAAGGCGAACGTCATTTGTTGTATGGACAGGGTACGTTATATTCCCTTATCCATGCATTAGCCAAACCGATGAAGACTCCAGCGAGACTATCTTCATGCATATCGAGGGCTTGGTGTGAAACAGTTGTAACTAAAAACCTATTTTGAAAACCCTAGTTTAGGGGCAATTTTGACCCCTTTGTAAACAATGCAAATTTAGGTGCCATTGCTCAAAACCAGCAATGGCACCTAAATTTCCATTGTTTACCAAGAAAACTAATTTAACGCTTATAAAGACTTTATGGTGAGGTGATTAACCTTGGTAAAAAAAAATACCGATTTTAGTTACAACTGTTTCACACCAAGCCCTCGATATGTTAATTAACGTGAGTCTACCGAATGCGATGGGCTCAATTTCACTTTAACAGCATAACACTTTTCCCTGATACAGACGGCATTTTCCGCCATTGCAACAGACGACATTGAAACGTATTAAGAAATTGCCAAAAATGAGGAAAGTTTACGTTTCCAACAATGTTTAAATTCAGAATCACGGATATGTTCTAGATATTGTAGTTTCTATTTAATTTAAACATATTTAATTCTCATATATTTTTACATAGTAGGCAACATCTAGGATTATACAATGGAGAAATGGATTGGACTGAAAGCTCATAGCGTATTGAAGGTCCTCTTCAATAAAGATTGATTTATAGGAAGCACGGTGAATATTTAACATGTTCAGAAAATATCAGCTTACTTTAGCTTCGTATTTTATAATACAAGAAAAAGTTTCTATTTGGACGCCGTATTCCACGCAGAGGGCACTAAATTATTCTACTTTTAAACGGTTAAAAATGGCACGAGGTTCCATGGTGTTCATCGCTTCCAGCGCAATCTATTAAATATTAAAGAACATCCAGAAATAGATCACAAGTTTTCCCTAGTTGAACCATGTTAATGCGTCTATTCGATTTTCCCCAGATATAGAACCATTTGGACTTAACACCAATGTACTGACAGACACTTCGAAATATTCCTCCCACTCATAGCTGTAGCTACAAAACAAGGCAGATAGACGCTTTGACAATGCAACATCATGTTCAAAACCCATTGCAAGCTGAAAGAACATTCGTGCGTTTTTGGATTGCCATTAGCTCCTTTCGAAATTGAATACCTTTGGTATCAACCCGTCGGCAAAAGAGTCGATTCCGGATATGAAGCTGAAGGCGATCAATTTTGCTAGAAACTAGCCAATCGGAGAGAAGTTGGGGGAGGCTGTAGCGTGTTAGTCGGGCAATAAAAACTGGATTTGGAAATAGTAGACGATTGCATGACGCCATATATGGTATGGAGAATCAATATAGCGTTTGTTGGAATTGTTATTTCTGGACGAGCCAGGTCGGCTTTATACTATTTATAGATAGCCTGTTTTCACTTTTAGAATTCAAGAGCCCGGTACGTACTTTCTGGGAGATAATGGTTTTTAGTAATGCAAGCGATACGTGTTTAAGTATCGATCGGACAACAAGGCCCACGCAACTATTAATATTGATTTTGTCTCCCGGGGAAAAATAACTACCGGTTGAAATCGGTACACCGACCTTTTCCCATCCGGTATCTGCAAGAGGCATTACTTTTGACTTCTCTACCGTAACCACTTACCTGATATAAAATGATGTGGTTGCAAGTTCGATTCAGAGGTGAAATCAGTGTGGGAAAAGGAAACTCGACAAGGTGGTATCATTGTGGTAAAAGGAATAATCGCTTCTTTTAAGCACTTGCTCATTTTCACTCAATATTTTCAAAAATTATCTGCGTCAAAGTTCGAAAGTTTAAGAAACAATTGTGTAATTAAGGTCGGTAGCTTATGGCGATCAGGAAACACCAATGTGCAGTATGACCTCAAACATTAATTCACAATAGTGTTGTATTCGTGATTGTCTTGTCAAGTGGTTACCTGATACGACACATTTGGAGTTTGTGCCCTATAAAGCGATTATTTCAAAGAAAATATGAATGAAGTATATTGTTTTTACAGATTCTTAAATATTTTCCTAACATTGTCTGCATCAGAGAAAGCAATGCCGTCTGCGTCATTTAAACCTTTCCCACATACAACACATCTATAGCAGACGACTTCTGCTGCAGAGGCGTCAGAACGCGTCTACATGTGTGATAAGGATAGCAATTATATCAAAGTATAACATCTAAATAATCTGAAGTATATTGTTAATATGTTCGAACACTCTCTGCGACAGAGAACGCAATGCCGTCTGCCTCACACAGAATGTAAAAGGACAAAACGACAATTCTTGCAGAGAAAGCACTATTATTAGTTAACCAGCCTACACATTGATTATTGCCAAGCTACGCCCCTGTGAAGGACAAAACGATAAAACAAACAAAGAACGGTAATTCTCCCGGAGCAAAGCACTATTATTAGTTAACCGTTCTACTTGCGGGGGAGTGATAGTCAGTGAACTACTTCGCAATACCTTGCCAATACAATAGTGCGAAATCGATACCGAGTCTAAACTGTTTTCCTAAATCTATTCGAATGGTGTCTGCAGAGGAGGAAGCAAATGCCGTCTGCCTAGAGGACAAAACGATAAAACAAACAAACTACGGTAATTCTCCCGGAGCAAAGCACTATCATTATGTAACTGTTCCATACGCGGGGGAGGCAAACGTTCGTGAACTACTTTCGCAATACCTTGCCGGTAATGCGGATCGATCTCCCTGCTTATATGGGATATTATTATCAGCGATAGAAATTCTAAGAGCGTGCTGCGCTCTTGCAATTATGGAACAGTTGGACGATTTCCCCCACCATCCAGACAATATCTGCAGCAGACGCCGTTTTAAAAAGTTGTGGCAAAATGTGACATTAATTATTATGAGCAATATCTGCTTTGGTCACAATGTTTGGAATTGCATTCAATAAGTAAACTTTCATTTAATACAGATTTTGCATTTTTGACACAATGTTCTTTTAAGTCATCTGCTGCAGATTTGCTGTTTGTTGGAAATATTAAAGGCCGGCCTTGTGCTGTTCTGTTCGAAGAATGTATGGTAGATTACTTAACCCTTTCCCTCATATAGACGCTTTCTGACGCCTTTGCAGCAGACGGCTTTTTGAAAACATAGTGACAAAAGAAGAAATTGCACAGAACGTGCAATTTCTCCTTTTGCCACAATGTTTTCCATTTTTTGTCATAGGTTATCCATGCAATTATGGAGATTTTCTATGTTTTGACAAAATACGTTCAAAGTCGTCTGCTGCAGAATTGTCTTATGAGGGAAAGGGTTAAGCATCATGAATACTAGAAGCAAGCTTTAGCATTATTACTGTGGAAATAGCATTCATGATTCCCTTCCAATATGCAACACATCTACAGCAGACGAATTTGAAAACATCTTGGCAAAGCAATGGGAAATCTTATAAAATGAAACAGTATTTCTTGACTTAACACGGAGTTGAACTATTATAGATTAAAGGCGAAATATGCTGATACAAGCAGTTTCTCCTTTTTGTCGCAATATGTTGTCAAAGTTGTTCAATCAGCTTCATAAGGCAGAATATTGGAATGATTATATATGTAATAACATGCTTTTTGATGGAGACCACAATCCATAAAAGACCAGAGTGGCTTGTCCGCGCAGAATTATCCGGCCGACACATTCCGTCTTAGGGTGATAGATGTATAGAGTAGTTATATTTGAAACTGAAAATCCACAGGAGGCGACAAGTGTCTATCCGGGTAGGCCTGTGTGGCATGCTTAGGCTGATCCGGGTCGATACTTTACGCAGAGTCCACAATGTTGGTTTTCTCACGAGACGGCCTACACATTGACTATTGCAAAGCTACGCCCCTGCATATGCAGTAGGCGTTTGCAAGTGGACTATTATATACTTCATAAAAAAGTGCCTGCTTGCAAAGAATCAAATCGAATACCAATCGTTGTACTCACCCTGATAAGTGTCAATATCACAAAACAAACAAAACAAAGGGTAATTCTCCTGTGGAAGCGACTATAATTATCGGGTAACGAGCGGGGGAGTGAGACTGGGACAACTCGGTTCATCGACCTATGTACGGCTAGACAGGTGTAACTAAATATTCGTTCATTCGGGAGGTACGTCTGTCTTATACTTAACCCTCTTTCACATTCAGACGGGCTTTCCGACACCGCTGTAGCAGACAACTTGTGCAAAACATTGTGACAAAATTGTGGCGAAATTGCTCAAACTAAGCAATGTCCCTATAATGTTTACGACTCTAACAACAACTAATACATTTAATTTCATTTAGAGAGATCTTTGCCTAGATATTTTCAAAGTCGTCTTCTGTAGATCTGTTGTATCTGGAAAGGGAATTCTCAGGGAGATGCGGACATAGACGATACTACGAATCAATCGAGCCTTTAAGGAAAGTGAGATGACTTTTTACAGGAGACAAGGTATAGAAAAGACATATTGTATCTGGCATTTCCGCAAAAAACATATTTGAATAGGACGTTATCGTAGTGGTCTGTTGTATATGGTTTTAACAATTGAAGAAGCACACATTCAATTAAGTGTTGAAGTTCCGTGATTGGTTTAGTTAAGTCAGAAACATATAAATACAGTCGTCATTATTTTAACATCTAAGTTAACTGATTTATTCCAATTGGGGTAACCGGGGTCGTCCGAAGCTTGCTTTGACAAGGACAATGACTATGATCCACGAGACTCTCGCCGTACCCGCGATAGAATGCGAGATTTTTCGGTGATTTGAATCTCTGTATTTATATGTCTCCGGTTTATTCCTTTTCCTGATACAGACATTTGATGTATTTGAAGCAGACAAATCAAACGACATTGTGGAAACGTTCTTCTTTTCCAACAATGTTTCACAATCTACATATCAAATTGCACATCAAAGCTTCAAGGTGTATTATGTATTCCCGAAGACTAGCTCATAAGCAAGGTAACATATCAGAATTGGTATATTTGTCTATCTATATACTTATTTGTAAAACTAGTTAACAGGAACCAGTCGATGTACATGCATGCGGGATGCCTTCCTCTCCTTGACACATGTCTCATCAACCCGTTAACCCCTTCCCACATATAGACGTTTTCTGACGCTTCTGTAGCAGACGATTCAGGACGAGCAATTTCTCCTTTTTGCCAAAATATGTTCAACATTTTCCAGTAATAACTCTAACCTTTATGGAGAGTTTTCATATGTTTGCCCTTAGGCTATCAAATTCGTCCAATGCAGATTCGCTGTATGTGAGAAAGGGTTAAAGGGATAATGGACAGATATTTTTTCTTGTGGAGAAAATGCATTTACAAACGTGAGTTTACTTGCATAACACATGACGTTTTTAGAGCTATGCACCTTAGGATGTTTCCATCTGACAATCAATCTCGATGCACTCTAAATACATAGTTACCAACATACTATACAATTAACTACGGGGACCTTTTAAAAGGCAATCAGGTAGTTAAGTTATTTGGGTAACATAGCTTCACTAAAAACTCTTCCTTTTCATCTAGACTGGGTTGAATCATTATTCAAAACTATTGTGTATCTTTATAGTCAATCGTTGGCCATGTCAACTCTAATGAGGCGGTCAGTTTATTTGAACGACCAGATGGTGAAGGGGGAAGATCCTGATCAGAGATTGTCCGATTATAAAGTCTGATCTGGATCTTCTCTGTTCGCCGAAATCGGTTTTCATTTAACGTGGCCAAATTTGAATTTGTCGTTAAGGAGTACTGCTGATCAAGCGTTTCTTGTATCAGTATTTCCGATAAGTATAGTTTCAATTTGTTTAAGGAAACGCCACAATGCGATAACCATAACAAGACAATGTGTCCGTGAAAGAGACCCTGGCATGTCAAAACATGATTCACATTTAGCTTTATACGAAATTCTGACCTTTGACATATTCACCAGGGTCCGAAATTAACCTCTCGTGGTACGCCAGTATCAATATATTTACCGGTGTCCAGTAAATACATAACTATAACTTTGGCAAAGGGAAGTAACTTTGTAAATAATTTATATAAAAAAAAATCAAAATCAAAGTACAGGAAATACTGGAATTCAGAAGATTGTTTTGATATTATGGAAATGAATGGACCGCGGTTGCCTGGCTTCTATGAACACACACATTTATGTTACTGTTATATCGCGATTGGATTAAGACAAACATGAATATCAATTACGGGTATCGGTAGTGGTCCGAAAAATGGAGTCAGGCATTCACAGTGCAATACCGGTGCTGTTGAAAACGGGGTGACCGTATTCACAATCATTCCTCGATCTCAAACTCCACTCAGCCTCCGTGAAATGGCCATTGGTGGAGAGACTTACGAAGACTCAGTCACAGACATTTCTCATTCACATTCACCCCTCAACATTGACTCCTTGAAGCGTTCCGTTTAACCCTTTCCCTCATATAGACGCTTTCTGTCGCCTCTGCAGCAGACTGTTTTTTGAAAAACATAGTGACAAAAGAAGAAATTTCTCAAAACGATCAATTTCTCCTTTTGCCACAATGTTTTCCACTTGTATTCATAGGTTATCCATTTAATTATAGAGATTTTCTAAAAAATTTGACAAAATATGTTCAAAGTAGTCTGCTGCAGAATTGTTGTATAAGGGAAAGGGTTAAGTGTCCGTTTATCAATATAATTGTATACAATTATATATCTTGGTATATGTAAGCTGTCTATGAAGCAGTTATTTGAAAATGGTAAATCAAAATTCTTATTATAAAATAGATCGGGGAAAACACCCAATATCTCCTAGCATTGTTTGGTATATGTTTGTTGACACCCAGAATATATTTACAAAATCGTAGATGTAATTTATCAATACGTTTAAAGTTATAAAGGTCCCAAACTTCACTACCATGTAAAATAATTGGTAAAACCATAGAATAAAATAATGTAAATTTTGTTTTAATATCTAAACTAATTCTGTCAAAAATTGTTAACAGACTATACCTATATCCCCCTGAGACGGAATGTGTCGGCCCCGATTAGCCTGCGTGGACAGCGCAGGCTGATCTGGATTGATACATTACGCAGAGGCCATAATGTTTGTTTTCTCATTGTTGACTCATTTCAGTCATATTAGGGCGTGTCATGAGTAAATGACCAAAACTGCTGGTAAGTGTATACTGATGTAATGCTATCTCAGTCAAACCAGAACACAAGGGAGGGAAGCCATTACACGTATATCGAGGGCTTGGCGTGAAACGGTTGTAACTAAAAAAACCTATCTTGAAAACCCTGCGTTAGGGGCAATTTTGACCCCTTTATAAACAATGCACATTTAGGTGCCATTGCTCAGAAAGAGCAATGGCACTAAATTTCCATGGTTTACCAAGAAAAATGATTTAAAGCTTATAAAGACTTTATGGCGAGGTGATTAACCTTGGTAAAAAAACCACAATTTTAGTTACAACCGTTTTACGCCAAACCCTCGATATATCTCTTTAAAATCTAACCAAAGCCCGTTGAAGTACATGTTAATAATTGCATTTTCCTATTTAATTAGTAATATCATATTATAGCGGAAACATCTGCATGGCAACGTGCATGAGCCAAGGATGAACCTCTTATTTAGTCTGGTATATCTTTAGTAGTCTGCTTTGACAATTCCCAAGGTCATCTGTACCAGTGATATAGTAAACCCTTTCCCACATACAGCAAATATGCAGCAGACGACTATGAAAATATGTAAGAAAAATTATTGAATTATTAAAGTTTGAATTATTAGATAGACTTGAATATACTGTGGGAAAAAATGAGAAAATGCTCAATATGAATAATTTCTCATTTTGTCGGAATGTTCAAATGTCATCTACTGCAGAGGCGTCAGGCAGCGTTTGTTTATTTGAAAGGGTTATACTCACAACTCGATAGTCAAATTTGAAATTGTACGGGCTAAATCAAAATGGTTTTAAATCATAGTTTTACCTGTTTGCTTGATTTGACATATTTCAAAGTCGATTACTTTCAACACCTTTCAGGTTAAATAACAGCGTATTGAATATGGAAGGCTTCTATCGGTGCAAAATTGAAATCAGTTGGTAAGACAGTGAAATGACTCGTTTGAAACAATTATCATTTCCCGCCATGTTCTCAATAATCGTCTGCTGCCATTTCAATCTCTTAAAAAAAATCAGATAAAAATAATTCGCTGTACGTCTATTGGATCTGACTACCGCATATGGGGTCGGTCCCAAATTGACCGTATACACATATAGATACTCATGAGCACGTGCTCGGTTTTAATGCCCAACGTAATCACCCGATACAAAACACGCCCGTGCTATACAATCGGAACACTCGACAACCACCGTTTCCCCAATCTCCTATCGCAGAGTGACCGTTCCTTACACTCACTATCATCTCTGCAACAGGCTCAATGTCAAGATTCTTGACGAAACATGATAACTGTATTTTAATTGACTTAGTTGTCACTGATGTAAGCACTAACCTTTTACACTTGTGACAGGATCTTTTTCTAACTTTGCTAATCAAAAACAAAGTATTTATTTAGCAAAAAGCTACGGACTACTTTTCGGTAGCTGTACACATTTAAAGATTTATACATCTGCTATGTAGGTCACCTATATAAAAAGTCACGTGAAACCCGAAAGTAGCTCGAGCCTGTGACAGAGGTAAATGTAATAAACCGATAGTGTAAGAGAGTGCTGTTTCCCTATACCCTTATTCATATATGTTATCTTACCTGTTTTATACCGAAATATATGGTAAGCGACAATTTGAATGGCTGACTCAAAGGTCAATCTGAGACGACCTGTATATTCGCCATCTAGCGAAGATTATGTCTCGTTTCAACTCTTTCAGCGCCACAGGCAATATTGAGGTTTTTGCAAACAATGCAGATTCAGGTGAGTCAGCTCGTAACGAGCTGTCTCACCTGAAATCAGCATTGTTTGCCTTTTAGTTACCAAAATAGTCCAAAACTTTCATAAATCGAGAAATGGACACACCCGATTTTTAACATGGAAGAGTCTACTTTAAACAATTCGAAAGTAACCGAACAAGCGCCGAACTGAAAGAGTGCTGCCAGTTCGTTTAATATCGTTTTGAGACAGGGGAAATATTTCAATTTCGAACAGATACACCGGGACCAAGACGATTAGGGAGTGCATGTGCACGTGTTCAAATGTCACCAGGCTGCAAAAATCCGCGGTGAAACAGGAAATGCAACCTTAGCGTAGATAAAGGACTACTTGCGCACTCATGCTATCTGATTCAACTGGACGATTATTTCCGACGTTTGACTAGAGTCAATGTGACACGCTTCATTCGTCTTTCACCAATGGGCTAACAGTCTATGTGGAAGAGCAACCAGTTGCTTGGAAAGTATGTTGTGTGGATTACTGGTATGAGAAAGCCAGGAAAAAACATGAGTAGGTGAACTGCCCGACGTGATATGACTGGATTTTTTTTGAAAACGGCGTTAAATACAAATCTATCAATCATCTGGACGTTGTACGGTTTATCAGACGTTTCTACAAACGTTTGTTTAGATGGCAAACAGCGTTGAACAATATTAGAAGGATGGGCATGATTATCTTGATCTTGGTTTCAAATGCCTTAACCCTTTCCCACATTAAAAACAAATTTACAGCAGACGACTTTAAAAACATTTTCTCAAAAATATAGAAAATCTCTCTCAAGTACCAACGAATGTTTAAGTGCTAAGTTGAAAACAGTGTGACAAAAGGAGAAATTGCTCATCATGAGCAATTTCTCCTTGTGCCACACTATTTTCAAAACTCGTCTGCTACAGAGGCGTCAGAAAGCGCCTGCATGTGGGAAAGGGTTAAGCTAGGTGTTCCTCGAGCGCGGCTTGAATGATTGTCAATAATAATAAGTATGATCTAATAGATTACGTGTGTAAGTGATATGAGGTCATATTCAATTCGTACTTAGGATTTTCAAGAAGCGTCAAAAATGTTTGAATTTCTTTTTGAGCTAACAGGGAAAACATTATTTCAGAATACAGGGAGGAGACAGTCTGATATGGATCTTCGCTGATTGCAATGTTCCGAAGATTGGTCTTAGAAGGAAGTGGGTCTCACATCCAATGGGTTCCCCATCCCCAACGACTGCTTATCTGCCACAGTCACATTATAACACATGACCTAATGTGTGGTTTGTCGTCCCAGTGTATTGATAATAATGACGAAAAGACATGAACATCTTTGAAATGGAGGCATGGAGATCGGAGTCCGAAACTATTAACCCTTTCCCTCATATAGACGTTTTCTGACGACATTCTGACGATATGCAGCAGAAGGCATTTTGAAAACATAGTGACAAAAGAAGAAACTGCTCAAAACGAGCAATTTGTCCTTTTGTGATTGACACAATCTTTTCCACTTTTCGTCACAGGTTATCCATTCAATTATAGAGATTTTCTATTTTTTCACAAAATATGTTCAAAGTCGTCTGCTGGAGAATTTTCGTATGGGGGAAAGGGTTAAACTAAGAAAACGTTCTCAATACTCAGAAATGAACTCCATGCACCAAATCAGGATTCTGATTGGTCAATCCGGAGAACGAATTTGCTTCTGACCAATCAAATACTTGAGCACAGATTAAACTTTTATAGTTTTGGAGCCTGAACCATGTGGAAGAATTATTTCACCTGGCATTTGCTATCGGGAATAATTGACCATATTGAAATAAAGAGCAGTTGCAAGAGGAGCGCGCAACGGAAATTTACTTGTTTAACTGTCAAACTGATATGATATTTCCTAGACGTCTGTTTTGAAAAACGCGCAATGGAAAATTACTTGTTTAACTGTCAAACTGATATGATATTTCCTAGACGTCTGTTTTGAAATCATCTAATGATACAATTGTGTTAATCTGCAAGCTACATTGGTGCAGATGTGTTAGACATTGTTTTAAGCCTTTCCCACATACAACACATCTGCATTAGACGATATAAACATTGTGGCAAAAGAAGAAATTGCTCATTATGAGCAATTTCTTCTTTTGCAACAATGTTTTCAAAAGTCTTCTGCTGTAGAGGCGTCAGAAAGCGTCTGTATGTGGGAAAGGTTTAAACCAGTTACTTATTATGAACAATTTCTACTTTACTCCAGACGCCGGCTGTCTTAGGCCGAGCCCCGGTAACCTGTGGGTTGTCCATTCAGGGAATGTGAGTTCGAACCTCAGTTCGGCCAACATTCTTTCCTACGTTAGACAAAAGTCACTGTGGCAAGCGTCATTCTTCCTCCACCAATAGGCTAAAAGTATATGTGGAAAAGCAGCCAGATGCTTGGAAAGTTTGTTGTGTGAAGTACTAGTGCTGGTGTACTAGAAATTCAAGAAACACACGAGAAGGTAAACTGGCCGCTGTGATATTGTTGAAAACGGCATTATGCCCTAAACAATCAAACAATCAATCAATCAATTAATCAATCAATCAATCAATCAATCGTCTGTCTTATACACGTCCAGTTTCTTCTGTGAAATGGCGAAACACCTCATTCTGTTTCAGAAGTGTCGAAATATGTCCATATGAATGTGGTAAAAAAAGGCTTAGCCATGGCGGCTGAATCAAGTTCTGAAATTGGCATGGTTATATAGAGAAAATGTGGATTGCTACAGGGGATCCCATTAAAAGAGATGTTTCTGTATGAGAATTTCACCCAATATGGATAAAAACGCTGGAATAATAGAGCGTTTTCTTTTACAGGAGTGTCTGAAAGATTCTCTTTGTGTCCGCCTTTTCCCTTTTACAGACGTCTTATGATGTCTCTGCAATAGACGGGACCTTTTTTTTCCAAAGAATTGTGGGAGAATGAGTAATTGCTCAGAATAAGCAACGCCGCCTTTTCTCACAATGTCTTTTTTTTTCTTATTTCATAATAAAATAAGACTTGCATTTGTCAAAAGTTGCCATATTTACATTCGTGTGTTTTAGAAGCAATAGACTAAAAAACTACCCTTCGATTTCATGTCAGTGTAGCTAACCCTTTCCCACTTGTAGACGCATTACGACGCATTTACAGTAGACGACTTCTTAAAACATTGCCACAATGTGTTCAACTCTATTTAATGATTAAAGTCTTATTTATGGAGATATTTAACATTGTTGCCAATATGTTTTACCAAGTCGTCTGCTGCAGAATTGTCGTATGTGGGAAAGGCTTAAAAACATATTATATTTTGTTTGAACTGACCATTAACCTAATATGATATTGTAAGAGCCGTCTGCTTTGAAAAATATATTCGTTTTCCCCCCGTATGTACTCAAAGCAGACACCACTCAAAATTTCATATCAGGTAAATAGATAAATATGCAGTGTTTCACATACGGACAATTAGCTCGATTGGTCAATTGATTGGTTGATTGATTGATTGGGGCTTAATGCCGTCTTCAACAATTATCCGGCATAGCAGTATTTCCAAGCAATGTCAATTGTGATAACAACTATTTGAGATAGGTACAGGAGTTAGCTTTTCGAGAATAATTGAGGAGGTTTTCGATATAGGTTATTCTTGTACCGTTAATTATAAATAATCCGTTTCGGATTATTCAGAAGTAAGCTCTTTATTTAAGCGTTGTTCCAGGAAAACAACCTCAGCTTAATTAGAACACCTGTAACACCTGTAACAAATATCTGCCCATGCATTCATGCTATCGGATAAAAATAGAAACTGTTTTTCAGAAGTTTCCTGAAACCGTCTACGTCTTATTGACGAACAGTGCAGAGCAAGATTATGCTGATCTAGGTTTACACTAATCGCAAGAGCCATATATTTGGTTTAGGCAGGGCATCACTTAATGTTCTAGGCATGTGTGTAACAGGTACTCTTTCCCGCACGCAAGCGCAATTGCAGCAGAATACTTTTGAAATCGTTTTGGCAAAAGGAGAAATTACTCATGAACAATGTTCTCCTTTTGCCACATTGTTTATAGTTCAACATTCTTACTAAACACTGATATAAAGACTTCCATATTTTTAAAGTCGTCTACAGCTGAAAGTGTTAATCAAGATTTGTGGAAGGAAACAGAGGTTATATCACTTCCGTGGTAGACCCCTAAGCCGCCACTTTCCTTCACCTAACAACCCTGTGCACCAGACGATATACTTTTCCTCATCCTTACTGTCGAACAACTGCTTTCCCATCTGGTACTCGCACTGACGTACAGAGATTTACAAGAACAGCTGCTTTCACCTCTTGTACTCGCGTCGCAGTACACATATTTACAAGAACAGCTGCTTTCCAATATGGCACTCGCCCTGTTTTTCAGACATTAACAAATACTACTGCTTTCCCCTCTGGTCCTCGCACTGGCGTACATACATTACGAAAACAGCTGCTTTCCCCTCTGGTCCTCGCACTGGCGTACATACATTACGAAAACAGCTGCTTTCCCCCTCTGTAACTCGCCCTGCAGTACAGACCTTTACACATACAGATGCTTTTCGCTCTGCTCCTCACACTGGCGTACATACATTTACAAGAACAGCTGCTTTCCACTCTGGTACTCGCCCTTGTCATACAGCCATTTATAAGAACAGCTGCTTTCTACTCTGGTATTCGCCCTTGTCATACAGCCATTTACAAGAACAGCTGCTTTTCACTCTGGTACTCGCCCTGATGTAAGGGCATTAACAAGTACTGCTGCTTTCCCCTCTGGTACTCGCTGTGCAGTACGGACATAAACAACAATAAAGCTGATTTCCCCTTTGGTCCTCGCAATGGCGTACAGACATAACAATAACAGGTGCTATCCCGCTGGTTCTCGCCTTGCGATAAACATTTACGAGTACAGCTGCTTTTCCCCTCTGTAACTCGCCCTGCAGTACAGACCTTTACACATACAGATGCTTTCCCCTCTGATCCTCGCGCTGGCGTACATACATTTACAAGAATAGCTGTAACTCTCTCTGCTGTACAAACATTTACAAGTACAACTGCTTTCCTCTCTGGTTATCGTTCTGTCGTACAGACATTTACAAATACAGCTGCTTTCCACTCTGGAACTCGCCCTGACGTACAGAAATTTACCAGTACAGATGCTTCCCCTCTTGTACTCGCCCAGTCGTACATATATTTACAAGCACAGCTGCTTTCCCCTCTTGTACTCGTCCTCTCGTACTGACAATTACAAGTTCAGCAGCATTATGTTTCAGAGAGTAAAAGAAGTTCAGGGAAAATGAGAATTTTCAAAAATGCCATCAGTCGTCTGCTGTAGATGCGTATACATGCATGCAGGAAAGGGTTAGGAAAAGAATAGGTCAAGTATAAAATGGTTGAGGTATGGTCACTGTCGTCATTAGCCCCCTCCAGTTCGATCGCATTTCCATACGCTTGTTACAAATTACGTTGCTTTCTCCTCTTGTACTCGACCTGCTGTACAGACATTTACAAGTAAAGCTGGTACTCGCCCTGTCGTACAGACTTTAGCAATTTAAGCTGCTTATCCCTTTTGTACTCGCCCTGCCGTTTAAACGTTTACAAATATAGCTGCTTTCCACTCTTGTACTCGCTATGCAGCACCGACATTTACAAGTACAGCTGCATTCCACTCTGGTACTCGCCCTGTCGTTCTTACATTTACAAGTACAGTTGCTTTCCCCTCTTATACTCGTCCTGTCGTACAAACATTACAAGAACAGCTGCTTTCCCCTAAGATACTCGCACTGTCGTAAGACTTTAACAAGAACAGCTGATTTCTATTCTGGTACTCATTCTGTCGTACAGACATTTAAAAGTACATCTGCTTTATTTTTAAGAAATTGGAAAACGTTCAGGGGAAATTGGAATGGGAAAATATTCCAGGAAAAGGTCGAGGAATGGTCACTTTCCTCATTAGCCCACTTCCGTCCGATCCTATCTCCAAACGCATGTGGTTTGATTAGCACCAATTTAGAATGTGATTTCACATGTAACCCTTGTTTCGCTTAACTCTTGCATATGGTATCATCGTCTCTAAAATTTGACAAGTTCGTATGAATTAATGGACTAGTGATTTATAAATCAATAGCTGACAATCCAATTATTGTAGTGTTAAGGATAAGGGTTAAAATTGTTAACGAATCTTTAAATTATAAGTTCATTTGTTCTAACTACTCCACAGGGTTCTTACGCTAAGAATATGTTTTACCCCCTGGGTACTGACGTCATGGGAGTATTGTTATAGACGACTTGTATAGGAGAATTACTCAAATAGAAATGAGCAATTTCTTCTTTTCTAACCACTCCACAAAGTTCTTACTCTAAGAATATATGTTACTCCCTGGGTACTGACGTCATTTATAAGTTCGTGTGTTTCTAACCACTCAAGTGTTCTTACGCTAAGAATATATTTTGGTAATTTTTAAATCAATAGCCGACAATCCAATTCACGGTTGTAGTGTTAAGTCATGCAAAACACGATACGCAACTGTCAAATTTGAACAGCAGGATAAGGGTTAAAATTGTTAACGAATCTTTAATGTGCTAGCCCTCCACATTGTTCTTACGCTAAGAATATATTTTACCCCCCTGGGTACTGGCGTCATTTGGAGTTTTGTATCAGATGATTTGTGTAGGAGGTATTACTCAAATATAAATGACTAATTTCTTCTTTTCTAACCACTCCACAAAGTTCTTACTCGAAGGATATATGTTACTCCTTGGGTACTGACGTCATTTAGAAGTTCGTGTGTTCTAACCACTCCACAGTGTTCTTACGCTAAGAATATATTTTACCCCCCTGGGTACTGACGTCATTTATAAGTTCGTGTGTGCTAACCACTCCACAGTGTTCTTTCGCTAAGAATATATGTAACTCCCTGGGTACTGACGTCATTTGGAGTTTTGTATATATTAGACGATTTGTGTAGGAGGTATTACTCAAATAGAAATGAGCAATTTCTTCTTTTCAGATAAAGCTTTCGTTTCAAAATCGAAAGATGTTTCCGGATATCAAGCCTTCTTCTTCATATAATATCAAATCGAAGTACATTAAATATAACGAATGAGGAACCTCAGTCTAACCACGAGGTTAATTTGGCAATATACAGTCAAACCTGTGCTAAAGACCACATTTGTTTTGTATTCCCTGTTTATAGCAACCACACATTAAATATCCCAATTTCCTGCATAAATGACACTGTAATTAAATACCACCTCTGAACAAAGACCAGATTGTTCTCTTCCAAAAAACGGTCTTTAAACACAGGTTCCACTGTACTTGAATACTTTCACATTGGTCTCCGATTCACTTTGCATTGAACAAAGGGGCCACGATCATGATCGTTGATATTAAGGGCGTTCAATAATTCTGCATAATAACTGGGACCACTTAAATAAGCACGTTCGGGGCGGACTATTTCTCCATGTATATCTTGATGCGATTGTAGCTACTTCTTTTTAACTGCCATTTAATCGTGGAAAGATGGAGAGTTTTATACAACAGAATCTTATAAATAATATTGAAAACTAGTCTTACGAATTGTACTGTTCGAATAGTGATTTCTACAGCACCATTACACTTTTTTTGTCATTGCTAATTTTCGATATTTTTAGTCGAAAGGGAATAAAACCTTTTACACATCAAAGTGTGTAATAACATTAGGACTATGATGGCCCTTGATCGCTCACCCAAATTATGCAACGTGATTTGTTAACCCCTTCCCACATATAACAAAATCCTGAAAAATCTCCATTAAAGAGAGCTTAATTATTAAATAAAGTTGAACACTTTGTGGCCAAATGAGAAATTGCTCATCATGAGCAATTTCACCTTTAGCCACAATTTTTTCAAAAGTCGTCTGCTGCAATTGCGTCAAAACGTGTATGCAGGTGGGAAAGGGTTAAGCCAACAATAACAAGAGACCCAAGAGAACCCGTATAGCTACACTGTCATAAAGCGAAAGAAACATCCATATGTTGTCAGTATTTTGTGAAATTTATTTCAATTAAATTTCTTTATTTGCATATGACATGTTATATATTGTTGCAGCAACATTAACATTAATATGACCTGAAGAAAACTGATAGCAGGTCACCATAGAAATGCTGAAGTACCGGTTGGTATTTTAAAATCACATTTCTTTTCTTAGGAGATCATTTTCTAAATCTGGGCATAAAGGTTGAAACAGCCACAACGCATGGTGGCCATGGCTGTAGACCAATCAACGTGGCCTGAAGGAATCAGGTAGAGGGTCACTCAAATATTATTTTGACTGAAAATCGGTAAGATACGTTCATAAGATTTAGTCATATAAGGAAAATAGCCCCATCTCCTGGCGGTCAAGTTAGCTTGAAGGAATCTGAAAGAGGATCATCCCAGAAACATTTTTACAAACATCAGTATGGGTTCTACAAAACAAACAAAGGAAGCACTTTTCATTTTATGTCATGATTTATTTAATAATTCAACAAATTCAATTAGGAAAAATATATACATTTAAACGCACCCACAACAAATATTAATCTACATAATCTTGTGGTTTTTTTTATTCTTCTGAATATCAAAATTCAGGTAAGGCAATATCCGTTTTCTACATGTAGAATGTGTGTATTGACCCTTAGTAAATATCTGCGGAAAAATTGTTTCATGCGAAAATTGAATGTCTGAGTGTGATACAGAGTTAAAACAAAGTAAGAAAATACACATGTTAATTCTCCTTTTCAACATTTCCCAACAAATACATTTTGTTACAGACAGGGACGTAGATAAGATCTACGTCCCTGGTACAGAGGCCTCTAACAGGTGTCTGTATCTGATAAAGGTCAAGGAAACGATCCGGGCGGCCCAGCTCTTTATTAGGTCATTTGTTTGACAGCAGTAAGTGAAGCTTGCGTGGTCCATCAATTAGTTTTCTTCTTTTTCCTTCTCTTTTCTTTACCAAGACCTTCGAACTTGAAACTCTTAAGAGGATCTGATTTTTTTTTCTGAAAAACAAAACAAAAAACATGAGTCAACGTCAAAATGTCCAAGCCGTTATGTTCAACTCCTCTTAGAATTAAGCTATCTGATGCTGATTTTCAATCTGTGATTGTCAAGAAATAACCCAGACATGATCTGTTGTGATATGATAGAATTGTGTCAGAGTAAAATATTACAGAACAATAACTAATTTATTTTATGTTAATCCTTTCCCAAATACAACAAATTTGCAGCAGACAACATTGAAAGCACATTGTCAAAATGGTGGAAAATCTCCATAAATGCGAGATTTATTATTAAATGGAGTTCATAATGAGCAATTTCTCCTTTTGCCACAATGTTTTCATAAGTTGTCTGCTGCAGAGGCATCGGAAAGGGTCTATATGTGGAAAAAAGTTTACCCTTTCCCTCATATAGACGCTTTCTGACGCCTCTGCAGCAGACAGCTTTTTTAAAACATAGTGACAAAGGAAGAAATTGCACAAAATTATAGAGATTTTCCATTTTTTGACAAAATATGTTCAAAGTAGTCTATTGCAAAATTGTCGTATTAGGGAAAGGGTTAATTGACCTGGTATTTTTTCTCTCCAGCAGAAGGACGGACAGGTCCTGACTTTCTCTGACGTTTTGGTGCGGAAGGTCCTGGTGTGTCGTCTTTACTCTGTATATCCTTTAACAAGGTCGGCACTGAAACATTAAAAAGTGTTATGTACAGCAGATAAGGACTCTAGATAAGGGACTTTTTGTATATTTTTAAAACCTTATTTGACCCTCTAACCCTATGGTGTGGGTACTGGAAAGAATCATCTCAATGAGACAATCAAAGGGTTAATTAGGTTTGATAATAATAAAGATATGTTTTGAAGAAAATCAGATTTGTAGAGTGTAAAGTGTTATGTATTTTATTAATAAAATAAAAAAAAGTTAAATCATTTTTAGTTGTGTGTTTTGAAAACATCTGAAAAAGAAATTGTGAACTACTGGAAAATGGAATGAATAAATTTGATACAATTTTGACAAATGGTAGAAACGGGATAACAATATTTTCAGTTGATTACCATAATTAACTGCAGACGATTCAAATGTTGTCTGCAAGAGGGAAAAGTTAATTCTTACCTAGATAGGCTGGGACGTGTTTCAGATGTTCTTGATTTGCTACAGTGCGTAAACTTTTGTCATGACGTAACACCTGTAAATCTCTGGGATTATCTTGAAAATAGGACTGAAATACAAAATGTACTATAAAGAGTTTGGTATTGTTTTTTATTCAACAGATATATTAACCCTTTCTAACATATAGACGCTTTATGATGCCTCTACAGCAGATGGCTTTTCGAAAAACATAGTGTCAAAAGAAGAAATTGCTCAAAACAAGCCATTTCTCATTTTGCCACAATGTTTTCCACTTTTAGTCCATTCAATTATAGAGATTTTCTATTTTTTGACAAAATATGTTCCAAGTCGTCTGCTGCAGAATTGTCGTATGAGGTAAAGGGTTAACCCTTTCTCATATACAGACACTGATACCTCTGCAGCAGATCATTGTGGCAAAAGGAGAAATTGCTCATAATTGCTCATAATTAAGCCACACTATTTTCAACTCTTATTTAATTATTCTAAAACTTGCTAATGGAGAGATTTTTCACGTTTTAACAATATGTTTTCAAAGTTGTCTGCTGCAGATCTGCTGTATGTGGGAATGGGTTAAATACTGCCACAGGAAGAATAAAGAAATTAGTAAGATGATCAATGAATGAGAGAAAACCACTTCAACATAAAACAATCCGAGGGCTTGGTGTGAAACGGTTGCAACTTAAAACCTATTTTGAAAACCCTGGTTTAGAGGCAATTTTGACCCCTTTGTAAACAATGCAAATTTAGGTACCATTGCTCAGAACGAGCAAACCATTGCTCAGAACGAGCAAACCATTGCTCAGAACGAGCAATGGCACCTAAATTTCCATTGTTTACCAAGAAAAATTATTTAACGCTTATAAAGACTTTATGGCGAGGTGATTAACATCTGTAAAAAAAATACCAATTTTAGTTACAACCGTTTCATGCCAAGCCCTTGAATTATCTGTATGTTGACTGTTCGCATTACTGAACACATAGTAAGCATATGAGGGTGCATCAGATGGTAATATAGGACAATGAAATTCAATACGATACACAATTATAAGAAAATACACAACTTTTTTAAAGTCATCAACAGTTTACAGAATCATGAAGCGATTGTTATATATCACATGTTTATGATTCAAGTCCCAAAATTTGTAAAGAGAATTTTGCAAAATAATCCAAATGTCAAAAGATTATTGCATCCATTTAAGAAACATGTTGTTGAGCTGGTTCTTTTAGAGTATGTTTTCCTCACCACCACAATATTATACAGATACAATAACCATAGGTCCAGATAATGAGGGGTATAAAGCTCTATTCACCACAATATCTTTCTTATTATCCAATCAAACCCAATGTTATTCGTACTCAAAACAATTGTCTCATTGAGACAACTCTTTTGAGTACCCACAACATAGGGTTATAGGATCAAATATGGATTTTAGAACATGCAAAACGCCCCTTATCTAGAGCTCAGAATAACAAATACTTCTTTCAGCTTTTTATTAGGACCCAAGACCCCTAGTTACACTCCAGCTATGTACTTACCTTTAATTTACGTGAGTTAAGCATTTCCTGTCTGATCTCTTTTAATCTGGCCTCCCTAATAGCTAATCTGGTAACAGCCTGTCTCGCATCCTGTTGCATAAAAAAAAATAAGTTGACGGTATCCTTGAATCATTCATATTGTTTGACCTCACCCTTACCCACATACAGACACTTTCTGATGCCTCTGCAGCAGACGACTTTTTATAACATTGTGACAAAATGAGAAGATGCTAAAAACATGCAATTTATCCTTTTTTGCAACAAAGTTTTCAACTCTTTTCAGATATTACACTTTCATTCATACTAGATAGGCGACACCTTAAGGGTTTCGCGGGATAGAATGAGTGAAGAGGAGCAGAATTATACCGAACTACCAACTGGCCACACGCAATACTAAATATATATGTTATGAATATGTAATTTCAATTCTTACATGATTCAAAACGTAACAATTGATGACACTCAAGGTTTTTTGGCAACACCAAAATTATTTCCGCAAGTCTAAAAGATAAACACACCATACTATTGGTTTTGGCGCCAAAGCGATAACGTTATGACATCATACCGCTGAAGTGCTAACGTGACGTCACTTTCCAAGTATTTGGTCACGTGAAAATATTTGATTCAAGAGCCCCTATTAAAAGCATTCTCCAACTATCAAAACTAAATGTATGAGAAATCTAAAAACACCGTTGTTTGTACTGGATATTGGACAAGTTTCAGTATGAATTTCAGGTCTCTAGCTGAATCCGTTTTTTGCTAGTGCGAGATCTACAGAAATATGTAGTCAAAATGTCGATTTTTCGGGTTTTAACCTTAAAAATCTCTGAAACTAGATTTTTCCCAGATATAACGAAACCGCCCAGACCTAGATCGCATTGTGGTCTATCAGTGTGGCTAATTTCAGCGAAATCGTTCTCACCGATTTCTTTGTCCACAAATCGCTGAATTTTACAACACATTGTGTCCCAATAGCCGTATAGACATTTGTTCCGTAGAACAGAATAGAATAATTCTGTTCCACTACACTCATTCTATAAAGTTGACATTTTTTTAATTAATATTTTCAAATTATCTTGTAACTTTGTTGTAAGTTGGAAAGGGTTAACCCTTTCACTTATATAGACGCTTTCTGACGCCTCTGCAGCAGACGGATTTTTGAAAACATAGTGACAAAAGCAGAAATTGCACAAAACGTGCAATTTCTCCTTTTGCCACAATGTTTTCCACTTTTTGTCATAGGTTATCCATTCAATTATGGAGATTTTCTATTTTTTGACAAAATACATTCAAAGTCGTCTACTGCAGAATTGCCGTATGAGGGAAAGGGTTAATAAGGGTGCTGGTATTAGAAATGAAAAGCAAAACTAGACTGATCTTATGATTGCAAGTTTCAGTTGCATCATGACTTATGGCAATAAATATTCATATAAAGTTCAAGACATTTTGATATGATACATCCAACATAAAACACTTCTGTTTATTTTTACGTCAAGAGAAGTAATTTATAGTGTAGATCGAATTTTAAAACATCTAGGCAAAAATATGGAAAATCGCTATAAATGAAAGAATAATTATCGAATCAAGAAGTAAATACTGTCGAAAAAGGAGAAATTGCTCATTATGAGATATTTCTCTTTTTGCCACATTATTTTCAGAAGTTGTCTGCTGCAGATGTATCAAAATGCATGTTCATGGGGGAATGGGTTAACCTGATCCAGTCCTCTATGCAAAGATATTAATATGGCATACATTTCTTTCATACATTTATCACATAAAGCCCTATCTGGGAGTGTCAAAACGCCATTACATAAATATCATATGACACTACTAGTTTGGTTTCCAGTCTTACTTACGCTCAAGTCTTTGTTACAACCAAACTATGAAAATGAAGTCACATCAGCGCCAAAACCAGTAAATTTCATGTAGAAATATGGTTAACGTTATGTACATTTTTTCGAAATATGCCGCATAAATCACATTATGTGATAAATAGAATATCTTATTTGTGAATATTTATTATCACTTTTAATTAACTCGTTAACTAAGCTGAATATGACGCTCGCCAAGGCTCGAGGCATATCATCTAAGTGAACTTGTTTAATAAAAGAGATAATACTCTATTTATCATGAAACATAAATCTTTGACAAACAATGACAATATATGTACATCATTATAACATATACATTTGTACAATTGATTGATTGATTGGGGCGTAACGCCATTTTCAACAATTTTCAGTCATATCATGGCAGCCAGTTCACCTACTCATGTGTTTCCTAGCTTTCTCACACCAGTACTCCACACAACATACTTTCCAAGCAACTGGCTGATTTTCAACATTGGTGAAAGACGAATGACGCTTGTCACAGTGACTTTTGTACAAAGGTCAGATAAAAGTCAATGTGATTGAGAAATAGACAAATACAATGCACTTACCTGGGCCCTGTATTTAAACCCTTCAATCTCCTCCATTTTGAATTGGTATGGTTTGAAAACAGTATCCTCTTCTGAAAGAATAACAATGATATTGTGAGCCACTGTCATTATGATATGTCATCATTGCTACATCATTAAACTCTCCTTGGATCAGACAACATTAGTCTTGATGCTTTTGTAGGAGAAGTCTTCTCAAAATATTCTGAGGAAAGGAACTTTCTCTGTTAAAACGATTTGTTCATCTCTTGAGTTCACCATTACTCACCTTGAGCACTTCGTGCTCCGGTGAGCTAAAAAGAAGAGCTTTTCAAAGTCAAAAGTTTATCGATGATTGAAAAATTAAATCTTAAGTTAGCTTAATAAACCTTTAAGATTTGAAAAATGTTTCACTGAGAAACACCTTAAAACTTTAAAACTTTAAAGTGATAACTCGAGAAATTTTGATGAACTGATAAAAATGTTGTTGCAAAAGCACAAGCACAAATTTGGCCACAACTCCTTCAATTTGCTTAACCCTTTCCCTCATATAAACACTTTCAGACGCCTCTGCAGCGGACAGCTTTTTGAAAACATAGTGACAAAAGAAGAAATTGCACAAAACGAGCAATTTCTCCTTTTGCCACAATGTTTTCCACTTTTAGTCATAGGTTATCCTTTCAATTATGGAGATTTTCTATGTTTGACAAAATACGTTGCATGTTGGAAAGGGGGGTTTATGCAAGATATATCACAACAATACTGGATATAATCATAGATAAATAGATTATTAAAATACCTGAACTGCCAGACAGCTCCTGTTCTAAATTTTTCAGAAGTTCCATTTCTTTAACGGCCACAAAAGACAATGCTGTACCGTTGTTTATTCCTCTTGCAGTCCTAAGAAACAATAAATCATGAATAAGAAATAGTTCATTCTTTTAAATTGAAATCCTCTCCAAAAGGAAAATTGAAAAAAGACATTTAAACTTGGTATACTAGTTATTAAAAACAAAGGACTAATCTTAAACTTATGGACAATGTTTTCCATTAATATTTGACCAAGTGAACAAGGTTTAATTCACAGGAGAACAGATGATAGATCATTGGCATTGATAGAAGCTGGAGCTAAAAATTAAACCTCTAGAATTTGACATATTGACCTAGTTTATAACCCCCATGTGATCCAATTAAGAGCTGACCAAGATTTGATGGAGATGAATGTTCTGATAAATGTTCATGAAGATTGGATGCAAAACATGTCCTCTGCAGTGTTCAGAATGTAAGTGTGATATAAACCATGATATAAAATAAATATCCATGTAAGTTCAAAGGGACATAATACTGGTGTTCCTGTGGCATCTTGTGGCATTTCCCTCTAGTTTTTAATAAAATCCATCAAACAGCATGCATTGGGGAAAGGGTTAAAGTGGAAATGTCCAATAAGCATATCAGGTAAGCAATTTAAAATGATTAAACATACCTCCCTACTCTGTGTATATATGCCTTGGTTGTTGTTGGAAAATCAAAGTTAATAACATTAGATACATTCTGAAAATCAAGACCTCGCGATGCTCCAAACTCCTTATCTCTTTTTCTTTTACTGAAATGATAAAAAAGAATGTTTGAAGAACTTGTAAATACCATATAAGCACGTTTTTTTGTGTGGATATTTTATATATTCCAATATATTGAGACCATTTTTTTTAATTACGCAGAAAATTACCACTACATTGCTTTGAATTGGGTTTCCCCACATACAACAATTTTTTGCAGATGACTTTGAAACCATCTTGGCAAAAATGTGAAAATCTAAATTGATGAGAGTTTTAAGATAAAATAGAGTTGAAAACATTGTGGCAAAAGCTGAAATTGCTCACTGTGATCATTTTGCTGATACCTTAAAACATTTTAAATCTTGAGTTGTCTAATCAGAATTTTAGTTCAGACAGACAATGCCAGAGATGTTTGTTTTTAATAGGATTGATCATATTTACTTCTCTAAACATTACATAATGCTTTTGTACTCTCAAATTAATAACCCTTTCCCATATACAACAAATCTGCATCAGACGACTTTGAAAACATCTTGGCAAAACATTGTTGCAAAAGTAGAAATGGTTCTTCATGAACAATTTCTTCTTTTGTAACAGTGCTTTCAAAGGTCGTCTGCTGCAGAAGCACCAAAATGCAATAGCATGAGGGAATGGGTTAAAGCTTTTATATCCTAAGCTGAAAAAGGTTTGCTGAATAGTATGTTCAAAACATTTTGAGAGCAAATTCAGCTTTTCCCACAACGTTTTCAAAAGTAAAGTTTAAAATAAAAGATGTAAATAATAATTTCTACATCAAAGAAGACTAGGGTTTAGACACCTACCTATGTGTTGCGTTCTGTTTCTCCTTTCCCTGTGGTTTTGTCGATTCGTCTTCATCGCAGGCAACCATTATATCGTACAGTCCATCGTTAAACTGGCCCACAATGTGACATCTACAATACATATATATGTACTATAAGGTCAAGCAAGCTTACTATCAAGAAGAATTCATGTAAATCTTTAGTTTACTACCTAATTAGCACTTTCCCTCTTGGTCATTAATTTAGAAGCATCTCATGTAGAGCACTTAAAACGTTTTGACAAAAGGAAAACACACAATTGACTGCAACAGCCACAAAACAGAATAGCAAATTGAACAATTTATAAATCTATTAAATGTTCAAAGTCTAAGGGAAATAACTCTGCTTATGAAAGATGACAAGAAACAAACTCATGCTGATCTGCATATTGGCATTCACACCAAAATCCATAATGACATTGAAATAATTGCATGCATTGCTAATAAAATGAGCTGAACACACAAAATCTACATAAATTTCAAACTCAATAATTCTTCTTAGAATAATCTGCATGAATGACTGACAAGTAAGGAAAGAAATCTATGCATAAAACAGTAACATGAGGTAAATTGTATTATCAAAACCTTATACACACCTAGAGTTGACAGGGAGCTCTGGATTAAGTACACATGATTTGATACCAAACTGTTCAAGGAAAAGACGTAATCTGTAATAAACAGCATGTGAGTCACATATTAATAAACCAACCTTTGAGACTTTGTGGCAAGGAAAGATCAAAATCAGCCTTGGGCTCCTGGCAGTGTGTTCACGATCTTCCCTGTCCATCATATAGTCAGTAAATTTTTCTGAAACCCTCTTTAAATTGGCTATGATGTCAGATCAATTATACACATGTTTGCATAGATCATTCATTTTAAAACCTTTAAATATCATATCACTTGTTATGCAAGTTCGCATATATGTCTTAGGTCAATTGTTTCAGTATACAACAGCGATTTATCGATTAATCTTTCCAACAGACAGTTTGTGACACCTCTGCAGCAGACAATGTTTTGGCAAAAGTAGAAATGCTCACAAAGAGCAAGTTCTCCTTTTGTCAAAATGACTTCAACTTCATTCAATAATTCTTCTTTCATTTATAGTTTCTATATCTTTTACTAAATGTTTTTAAAGTCGTCTAGCATTGATGTGAGTGGGAAAGTGTTAAACATACGAGTCATTCAACTACACAACTGGTCCATCCTTTATTGAAAGAGTTTTCTTTACTCGGAGTGACATATGAGCCGTTCCATGAGAAAACCAACATTGTGGACTCTGCGTAAAGTATCGACCTTGATCAGCCTAAGCACACCACGCAGGCTAATCCGGGCAGACACTGTTTGCCTCCTCCTTTGGATTTTTTGTTGAGTCCATACACTTGGTTTTCTCGTGGGATGGCTAATATGTTGACGCTCCATCCCCTTAAACGAAAGCCTCCTTTTTTAAATTTTGGGTTAGGCTTTCACATACAAAGTGTCAATGGTCAAAATGTACAGCTTGTATCAACTTGGCCAACCTGCGAGAAAATGTTGTCCAACAGACATACAAACAATAAAGACCTTAAATGAATTAACCATTCCACAGTAACTAATTCCTGTACTCTACTCTTTACAGACAGACAGATGACAAAGAGCTGATCCTAAAGACTCAACCAGCCAAGGCAAGTGACACAAAAAGATTCGGCCTTAATATGTGTGGTTCTTACTTGTAACATTTGTCGACACTGTTCACAAATATGAGGGACTTCCCTTGTACCAACTCTAGCTTTAACAAGGCATAAATGATGGCATATTTATCGTTCTCCTCACACCTACAACAGAAATATATGTATATTAGGTCAGGGTAAGGAACTGCCAGTAGATCAGAAGTCAAGTTAAGGGTACACTTGTCTTTTCCAGACAGTTATATGATCTCTCTTATCATCCAACAAAACCACTCGCTTTTTGGTACTCGCTAGCTTTGTCACAATGAGACAATTCTTTTGAGATCCCAAAAAACAGGGTTCCATGGTTAAGAAGTTAGGATTTTACAATACTAAATATGCAAATTATCTAGCTCTTGTCAACTATTAGCTAGTCTGAGCACAATATGCTCAAGGTGAGATATTGTGATCAGCCTTTGTATGTTATCTGTCCTCAGGTCATAAACAATTTGCTTGTTTACACTCAAGAGGCCAGTTGCATCTTGAAACTTATAAAGTGTTTGTTGCAGTGATATCTGGACCAAGTTCGGATATGGGTGATGTCTAAGTCTAATTAAAAATATAATCTTACTCCCATCTTTATGATTATTTGTTTTCAAATTTGAATATGGGTCATGTTAGGTATTTGCCTATATTTTTCTTATCACATTATTTCTTATTATATCGCTTATGAACACTTTATCATACTGAGGCTGAGCCACAGCAATCATGTGAGAGCTACAAGGGCCAACATGGCCCTTTTGTTCATGATTTACTTACACTAGGCAGCATTTCAAAGCATACATCAAATTAATCGAAGGTTTTCGCAAATGCAAATTTATTACACTTGCTGGAAAATAAATCAATTTGCCTTTTTACACTATTAAACTAGTATTCATCTTCATTGGCAACAAAGCTGCAAGATTAATTTTGAAGCATTAGCAATGGTCTTCAGCAAGAACTTTTAATAGTAATAATTTCTCTGGTGAGCAAAATTGCCCTACCAATAATATTCCTTTTAAGTCAAAGTTTAGACTGAAATCTAAACTCTAGTTGAGTGCGAGACGCTTAAAAGCATCCCTTAAATTTCCAGAACCCGGAATGGCATTAATGCCAAGCACGAGGGTAAACAACATCAACAAACAAAAAACTTATCCAGAACCCAGACCGGGATTTGAGCCCCAGACCTCTGGATTGAGTCAAGTGTGTTAACCACTGGACTACTCCACCACTCAATGGCGGGTTTTCATTGAGTTTACCTCTCCCTCTTATAGACCTCTAGTTGGGTAAAGAAAATTGGATAACCCTGTATCAAGTATTAAAGGGGAAATAAAAATAATTTCAAACTTACTTCAAATGATACTGTGATAGCTGACTGGGATCTGGCAGATCGGACTCGTTTAACTTTAGTATAACCTGGCAAAAGAAATGGCACTTAGAATAATCCATAGCGAAAAATTTAAACCCTTTCCCAACTGCAGACGCTTTCCAAAGGATCTACAGCAGAAATTGCTTTAAAGCGACTGAAATCCAGATGGCACGAGAAAAAAAAAAAAAGAAAAAAAAAATCGAATTCGCCCTAAATGTTATTCTTTATGTTATCCAAGTAAAACCAGGGTAGAAAATGTATTGTTTTTTATCAATAAAGTGAACTTGAGTCGTTTTCCATTGTCCCGATGAAGGGGTTTCCTATTTAAAAATACTTACCCCGTTACTGACAGGGTAGAATTTGCGATGGAAAAAGTATCGAAAACAAGAAAATCTCATCGATTATAGGGGTATGTAATATGTCAGTTATCATATATTTTAATGCCCCAAATACAAAAATAACACTTATTTTCTTAAAATTGGATTTTTTTTTTTTTCAACAGTTGGGTATCTGGAGTTCAGTCGCTTTAATATAACTTTTGTCACAATGTTTTCAACTTTATTTATTTATTATACTTTCATTTATGTAGATTTTACAGATGTTTGTCTAAATGAAGTTGTCTGCTGCAGCAGTAACTGTTCCTCTGCACATGCTGACAAACATTCCTGTAAAGTTTCACAACATTTTTTGAGATAAGTGTGACACAAATGTTTCTTTCTTAACCCTTTCTCACTAACAACAAATCAGAAGCAGATGACTTTGAAAACATGTAAGTAAAAACATAAAAAATCTCCACAAATAAGGGTTTAACTAATAAAAAGAGTTGAAAACATTGTGACAAAAGGAGAAATGTATTCAAAAGTCCTCTGCTGCACAGGCATCAGAAAGCGTATATATCATATCTGTGGGAAAGGGTCAAAGCTTATTTAATCAAAGTCAAGAGCAATAACTCCACCAAAATTGGGCATTGTCAAATACAAAACCCTAGATGTGCAGCTTCCCAAAGCTAATTTCAATTTCTGAAACCTTTCCTCTAGTTTCTTGGTAAATTACTTCTAGAGATATGTGCGACACACAGTAATTTATGAATAGACATGCAGACATACGGACAACTCTGCTAAGATGAATATGTATCTCTCTATTTCATAATGGGAGACATAATAAAAAACTTACTGCATTATGTAACACCATCTTTTTCAAAGCTTTCACATCTTCTCCCAAAGTAGCAGACATCAGAAACGCCTGATAAATCCTTGGCATGAACCTGAACATTAATATAGAAATATAACATTCTCACTTTGTATGATATTTTAAATGTCATTCTAAAACTAACCTATTAAATCATAGAAACATCAGCAGCAGACACATTTGAAAACATCTTGGCATAAATATTGAAAATCTCTTTTAACCCAGGCCTTTCCCTCAAACAGACAAGTTTTGATGTGTCTGCAGCAGACAACTTTTGCCACCATGTTTTCATCTTTATTCAATAATTATTTTTTCAATAATGGAGTTTCCATAATTTTATACTAAATGTTTTCAAAGTTGTTTGCTTCAGATTTTTTAAATTCGGGAGGTTATAATTAGTTGAAACTCTTATCCCGATACAGTACTTAAGACATTTGATACTTTTGCAGCAGATGACCTTTGAAAACGGTATGGGAAAAGGAAAAACCTAAACCAAACTTCTTCTTATCAAAAGGAAGACAAGTACATCTGTATGGGGCTTTAGCATATTAAGCTTTCCTCAATTCATTCAGTCAGCTGAAAAGGCATTAAATAAAATTAAACAAGAAACCGCTGAAGACGGCAAGGCTGGATTGTCGGCAATTTGACCTTGAAAATCGACAAACCAAGGTCAAGGTCAAAGTAACCATAGAAATCAATAGAACTTGTTACTGGTTACCTTCAGGCAAAGTTTCAAGTCTGTAACCCTTTCCAGTGCTGATATTTTGCCTCAACCAGAAACTTTAACCAAAATGTTGTCGGACAGACAGACAGACGGACATCACCAATCTATAGACCGGTCAAAGTAACCATAGAAATCAATAGAACTTGTTACTGGTTACCTTCAGGCAAAGTTTCAAGTTTGTAACCCTTTCCAGTGCTGAGATTTTGCCTCAACCTGAAACTTTAACCAAAATGTTGACGGACTGACAGACAGACGGACATCACCAATCTATAGACCGGTCAAAGTAAACATAGAAATCAATAGAACTTGTTACTGGTAACCTTCAGGCAAAGTTTCAAGTTTGTAACCCTTTCCAGTGCTGAGATTTTGTCTCAACCTGAAACTTTAACCAAAATGTTGACAGACAGACAGACAGACGGACATCGCCAATCTATAGACCAGAATTGCTTGAGCAATCCGGCCAATAAAATGAAAATGTACATGAATATTGGCACACAGTTCAGTTCAATACACATCCATGTTTGCCCATTCCAACATACTAAAAATCGTTACCAAATGACATATAGGCAAAAATTTGAAAAATATCTGTAAATTTACACATAATAATTTTATAGAATTGAAACATGGTACTGTAGCAAAGGAGAAATTGCTCTTAACGAGCAATCTATCCTTTTATCACGATTCAAAAGTTGTCTGCTGTAGAGGCGTTAACATGTTTCTGCATGAGGGAAAGGTTCAATGAGCATAAACTTAGGAATTTATACTGAAACAGGATTCCAAATATTGTTTTTGTATCAGTCAAAGGGAAATAACTCAATTTGAAATTTATGGTATCTCTCATGACTTTAATGTCTACTTTATTTCAGTCAGAATAGAACGACCGGCAGAAGGTTAATTGATTTGACTTAAACGCTGTTTTTAATGGTATTTTAGTTATATCAGGGTTCAAACCTGTGACCTCTGGACCGAGAGGTCCTCATAATTAGCAACTAAGCTATCGCTTCTTGGCTACTGGAAGAAAGAAGAATAGATAACACCAATACCATATGCCTCCGCCTTTCAGTAGGGAATTATAAACGTTACTGCTGATATAGGATACAAGCTTGCCTATGTAGACTTAATAAAGTCATCAAGTTTTGTTTTTCTATTTTAAAATACATCCAAATAACTTTAAAATACACTATCTTTTCTATAAATGTATTATTTCCGTCATACACCAATCATAAAGCAGTTGTGACCAATGTAGTTCTAAAACAAAACAATATAAACTCAACATGCCCTTTAGATTCAAGACGAGAGCATAACATACTTCAATAGAACACTTACTCTAATATGGCTTTAACATTGTTTTCGTGGCCAAATGAGAATACAAGATCAGCTTCATCTATAACAATCATTTCGAGAGAATCTTTCAGTTTTATATGGTCTGCTTGTAAGTGAGCCAGTAGACGACTTGGAGTGCCAATCACAATATCTGGTTGTTCTGCAAGCATGGGTCTAGTGGAAGAAAAGGAGAAATAAATGACAATATTTTATTTGATACAGGAATGTTCGAACAAACATGCGACTTATTTATGACGGCTGCCAATAACAAACTAGAACTATCACTGAAGATGATAAATACCCCCTAAAAAGCACCTTGACCTACACCATAACTTAATAAGTAAAAGGGCCATAACTCTGTAAAATAACATGCAATTGTAACCCCTTTATGATATACACATCTCTTCTTGGTATAGAAGCTTCATGTAAAATTTTATTGTATTCCACCTAGGGGTTTGTAAGAAATAGGCCGGACAAAATATGGCTTCCGACCAACCGACAGACTGCCCGACACAGTGACTCATATATATCCCCTCTTCTTCGAAGGGGGTATAATTAGTCAAACATGTGATGGCCAAATTATGGAAATGTGAGCCCTAAGAGTCATCCCAAAATGGCAGGCAAATAAAAACCCTGGATAAATAGTTAGGAAATCATGTTGATGAGGAAGAGACCAAAATTTCTGTAGCAATGTTTCAGGAATAAAAGAATGATTTTAGATTTAAAGCGAAAAATAAATTTGAGAAAAGAAGTAATGGCTCATTTCCTATGACGTTTTCAGAAGTTGTCAGTGTGAAATTATAAAAAGACAATTCTGCACATGGTTAACCCTTTACCGCATACAGACGTTTTTTGACACCTCTGCAGCAGATGACTTTTGAAAACATTCTGGCAAAAGGAGAAATTGCTCGAGCAATTTCTACTTTTACCACAATGTTTTCAATTTTATTTAATAATTGTTCTTTCATTTGCAGAGTTTCCATATTTGACTAAATTGTTTTCAAAGTTGCCTGCTGCAGATGTGTTGTATGTGGGAAAGGGTTAAAACTAATTTCAGAAATGTTCATGCGAACAAAGAAGAGAAGGTCGAGTTACCTTTGTGTGGTCAAGTTCACTTGTGGAGAAACGTCAACAAACTTCACTTCTCTTGAACAGCAGCTGGTCAAGTCCTTTAATATATATAAAATTAAAACATTTGGAACACATACACCCAAAGAAAGAAACCATTGCATTTGAATTTTAAATCTAAATTTAAAGGAAACTAACTGAGAAATGCATATAGTTTTTAAAATAAACTTTTTACCAAAATTTAACATATTTGGGGCAAAACTCGAATTTGATGTAGATAATAAAAAATATCATAATGAGTCATTAACCCTTTCCCTCATATAGACGCTTTCTGACGCCTCTACAGCAGAGGGCTTTTTGAAAACATAGTGACAAAATCCATTCAATTATGGAGATTTTCTATGTTTTGACAAAATACGTTCAAAGTCGTCTGCTGCAGAATTGTCGTATGAGGGAAAGGGTTAAAATATATTCAAATTGCACTTTTTTTCAACTTTGTGCCAGGGAGGGTGAAAAAAAGAAAATATTTTCAGCCCCTCTCTTACCTGTATCACATGAAAAGCTTGTTGACATAATTCCTTTGATGGGGTCATCACCACTGCTTTCACACATTGCTCTGTAGCAGTCTGAAAGGTATAGAGATGTGATTAACCCATTTCCTATTTGCAGACGTATTTTGAAGCATTTGCAGCACACAACTTTTGAAAACTTTGTGGCAAAAGGAGAAAATGCTTATAATGAGCAATTTCTAATTTTGCCGCAATGTTTTCAACTCTATTCAAAGTAGTCTGCTGCAAATAAGCTGTTTGTTGGAAAGGGTTAAAACAAATGTTTACAATGAATGCATGGAGCAAACCATTTTATAAACACATTTTCCGCCAAAACTAACCTCATCAAAAGGCCTGTGATGCAATACTTTTTGCTTAGTTTAGCCCTTATCCACATATAACAAATCTGGAGCAGACGACTTTGAAAACATCTAAGCAGAAACAGAGAAAATCTCTATAAATAAAGTTATAATTACTGAAAACAGTTGAAAACATTGAAATTTCTCCTTTTGTCTCAATGTTTTCACAAGTCTTCTGCTGCAAATGCGTCAAAATGTGTCTACAGGTGGGAAAGGACTAATTAGTAAACATCTGATTAAAAAAAAGAATTAATGGCTTGTTAATGACATCTTGCAATCACATTGTTTGCAGCCAGGTGTTGGAAGGCATCTAGCGTTTCCGAGGAAAAATATTTATTGCAAAACTAAAATGGTGCCATTTTATGACCTTTCTTGGTGATTTGGAGCTATCAGACCTCCAATATGGCCGACTTTGACTCATTCTAAACAGAAGATGTTTTAAAAATATCAGGGGAAAGTCTGAAATTGCATTATCAATTTATGCTATCCTAAACTTGTAGATGTAATATAACTTGAATCTGCTATCCTGAACTTGTAAATGTATTACAACTTGAATCTGCTGAAAACAGAGATGAACTCATATGGAGTAAATGAGTACATGTATATCATGGATGTAACGCAACATTTTCTTTTTCTAAGTTCTTTGTTATCTTTTTAGACATTTGCATTGGAAACAGTTACAAATATACAAGTATAAGCCTTTCAACACAATCAGTAGTTTATTAAAATGAATTAACCGTTTCTGCCATGTACACAACTTCTGATGTAGTTTTTGAAAGTGTTATAATTAAATGGCAAAAAGACAAAAAGGTTTCTATGGGTAAATTCTCCTTTGCAAATACGTTTTCTGTATGTTTTTAATGACATAATATGTTTTCATTGAACTGTCATATGCCACCAAATATAGCATTTGCCTATCTGAATTCATGGGCAATCTACTTTTAGGCATTCTTTTGTTCAAAATAAGTATATAACAGAATGAGATGGACTAAGAGTTCATACCTGTTTTGATGACAATATTTTCTGTAGGATTGGTATGACAAATGCGGCTGTTTTTCCAGAGCCAGTTCGTGCATGTGCACAAATATCTTTCCCTTCCAAGGCCAGTGGAATGGTTCTTTCTTGTATTGGTGTTGGTTTGGACCAACCTTGTTTTGAAATTGCCTATCAATAAACAAAGAATCATGTTATGTATTGTAAGAATCTCTAATCATAAATATTGGCACACTGTCTCCATTCAGGGATAAAAAGAGTGAGATAGAGAAAAGAGAAAGAGAGAGATCCACCATAGAGTACAGTTCAGTGATTTGGGACCCACACCTACAAATAGACATCAACAAACTTGATAGAGTCTAACGCCGCTCTGCAAGGTTTATCACTGGTGACCAGAGCTGCATCACCAAGGACCTTGAATTCGCTCCTATACAGGACTGAAGAAAAACTGCACAACTCGCCTACTTCTACAAAGTGGTCAAATGGCTCAGGTGCCAGCAATGCCATGACATCACTTTCTGATCTGAATTTGTGGTAAGAGAAACGTTAGACCCAAAACTTTTGAAAACTGTGAGGCTGCTAACAAAGTGACAAGATCAGCATCTTTCAGGGATGGGTCGATTACTGGGAGTTAATACTCGAGTGAGTACTGAGTACAGATGCTTTAGGAGTTCTTGAGTAGGTACTGAGAACTTACTTTTGCGAGTGTACTCAAGTAAGTACTCACTACTTCTTAAAGTACTGACTAGTTCTTTTAGAGTACAGAATTTTTTAAATTATTATTATTTGATATCAAACTGTCTTAAAGTAGACAATGACAAGTCAAATATATAAACATGATATGTTATTCAAATTTTGCATAGTGTTTCAACATAGTTGATTTTGACATGACTGATACATTCAAGTACATGTTTTCAAATGAAACTACAAAGCAAATTACTCTGTTAGCTTGCTTTTGCAAAAACACCATTTCAAGTTTGACTTTTTTTTTACCTAATTGTGAAAATCACCTCTATTAATACAAAATGTACTGGATATTGATGTTTCTTTTAAGCTTACTGAATTACAGTTACAGTAGGTATTTCTACCATAGCTTAAACTACATTGACTGTGATCATGATTGATTTATTCAAATTTCTTACCATTTACTTTAATTATTGCATGATCCGGGCTATATGATGTTACTTTGAACTTTTCAGTATGTTTACCATAAGAGGAGAAGTTATTATTATGATAAACTAAATACAAATGCTTTATTCAAAATATGCTTTCACTTCATGGAAACTGTCCATGTTTTCATGTGCTTCAGAGTGGGGTTATCTTTCAAATCACATGAACATGCTTGAGGTGTTCATTCTGATTAATTCTGCCTGTATGTCCGTCTCCTATTGGAAGAACATTCCCTGTTCACAACTTTATAGAAAATAGTGTGATTTTGTTTACTTGGCTCTCAATATTCTAAAATGCCTCGCGAATCGGGTATATTTCGTCTAAAGAATGCTCCACCGCGCAACCTTTTTTTGCTGCATTTAACAGCAATATTTGTACTTGTAAAGTATTCATAAGTACTGGCCATTTTGCTTAAGTACTTTTATGAGAACTTGTACTCATAATATAAGATGAGTCAGCACCTTTCCACTTACTATATTAGAGGCCGATCTTGGACTACTTCACAATTTAAAAAGGCATTTTCATAATGTTGCTAAAAAAAAAAATCACAAATCAAAAGCTAAATTCACATAACAAACAAATGAAATGTATGCTTGCATTACTGCATGTACTTTCTGTTTCGGTAACTTGACCAACCGTAACTTTTCTGAGACTTGCTCCCCAAGGTTCATTCGGTTGTTTCAGTTTTAGTCGGCATGCGTCATACGAGTCATTCACTCTCATTAAAAGCTCGATTCTGATTGGATAAATTATTTACAGCCAATGATTAGCTGCTTTATGAATTAAATGATTTCGGCTCATGTCAATATCAACTACATGGATCTTAATATTCAAAGCAAACTATGTCGCGTAATTGAAAATACTACTTTAAGTGATTGAAAAAGACGTAGACAATTCACAGAAAAATTGCTTGGTTTTTTTTAAACGAAAAAATTGTTCCTGCTTCCGTAATTAATACGGAGACAACGTTTGACCGTGGCAACGCAGATGATTCGACAGAGCAAACTGTGTCTGAATCGGCCATTAATATTGACCCTGTTGAGGAGAAGGATCATCCCATTTCTACTTCCAATATTTCTTTGGATCATGCCAAGACAAAGTCACCAGAACCAAAGGAAATTTCAACGCCAGCCCAGACCCATTGCCAACATCAAACTGTTTTGATTTTAATCCTGAAGCCATGCAGTTCCAAAGATCACATACTTTGTTATGTCCATGATCCATCTTGAAAGTTTAAGAAAATTTGAAAAATACAAAAATTTAAAAAATATGCTGATGTTTTCTTGTGAATGTTGACCACTAAGTAGTCTCAATATATCGCCGTTACATATTGCATTGTAGGATGCGAACAGTCAAAATATAAAATCGCATTCCTAGTACAGAAACCTGGACTTGTTGCCCACTATACCATACATGTATGATTGGTGTCTAATAGCCCTTTATTGGCCAACTAAAAAAAAGTGTGGCTCGGGTTAACTGACCTAACAAATTGCTGCCAAGCATGTGACTGCATGCCAGTTGATATTAAATTCGACAATGATTTTTTTCTGTTTTTCATAACACAACATGTAATATTTTCTTCATTTTGTGATATCGCGCATAATTTTGTGATAAATTTGGTGTATCGCGCATTGAATTTCACAAAATCAATAGGCTAGGGGGTCTTCACAAAATTGAGTGGAAAGGAAAGGGGCTGTGAGTACTGTACTCCATCATCCATGAGTACTGCTGAGTACTTGAAAATTCTAATTCTTCCCAAGAACAACTTTCGACTTGAAAATCCTCGACATAGCAATTGTTGCCTTACAGTATAAGGACCAAATAAATTCCCATCTCTCGCCTCAAATGCTGAAAGGCACTGCAGTGTATAAAACCAGACCGAGAGAGAGACAGACCGACAGAGAGGGAGAGACAGAGGGAGAGACAGAGAGAGAGAGAGAGAGAGAGAGAGAGAGAGAGAGAGAGAGATAGAGAGAGAGAGAGAGAAAGAGAGAGAGACACACACACACACAGACAGAGAGAGAGAGAGAGAGAAAAAAAAAAAGAGAGACACACACACATAGACACGGGACACAGAGAGAGAGACAGATTGACAGAAGGACAGACAGACAAACAGACGAATAGATTTGATCGCGAAAACTTTAAATCATTTACCTTAATCAAACGATCATCAAGCCCCATCTCATGAAATTCTAACAACTTCGGTTCTCCGTCATCTGCCATGGTTATCAAGAGGTTGATCAACTTAAATTTGATAAATTTCAGTTTTTGTTTTTAACGGAAACAGTATACACACGTGTAGGTTGGTTCCCGAAATAAGTTCTTTCGATCGCTATTAGGGAAGGGAAGTGCTTGTTGTCCGGCTGCTCACACTCAGATATTCTTATTTAGGAAACCAGTTAGCAAAACGCTAGACGCTGGCGTAAAATGGCTAGCGCTAGCACCCCGAAACTGGTACCCTGTAAACTTAGGACTCATGAAATTACCGGAATAGACAATGGAAATACCGGAATGGACCTTTTTGAAAGCATGGAAATACCGGAATGGACCTGTATTTATACATTTTCAATAGTGTGCCTTTAAGTACATCTGGGCATGTTAATGTGTGAAGTTGGTCTGACATAAGCCGTAAAACATTAGACATTTAACAAAACGAATGTCTAATTAGACATTAGACATATGCACATTTTAATATCTAGAATGCAAGTTAAATATTATATATTTAAAAATTCAAATATCTTATTAGACATCAGACATTCAATTAAACATTCGCAAATGTTAATATCTGTACGGCAAATTAGACGTTAGACAAAAGATATTGAAAAAAAAAATCCGATATCTAATTAAACATTAGAATTTAACATTCGAAAAGAATATCTAGAAGATAAAATAGACATTCAAAAAAATAATTTCAAATTGCCTAGTTAGACATTCACAGATTAGAATATTTACAACCCAAATTCGACATAGGTCATTATACATTAAAAAAAAACGAATGACGTATTGCCTAGATAGTCATTAGACATTCGATAAGACATTATCCCATAAGAAGATCTAGAGTCCAAATTAGACATTGAACATTGTTCATAGAAAACACGAATGTCTAATTGCCTAGTTAGACATTCAATTAGACATTAACACATTAGAAAGTTCAGAACCCAAAACGACGTAGGTCATTGTACACGTGCAAAAACGAATGTCTAATAGCCTTGTGAGACATAAGACATTCAATAAGACCTTCAGATTAGACGTTGACCATTGTACACGTCTTACTGGTGAGTTAGACAAAAGAAATCACATCTAGTGTAACGAGCTTTTACAGCGCTGCGAAGTCGAAGATCGAGTTTAAATAGATTGACTCTTTCAACAATCCGAATGTTTAGATGCCAACTTTAACATTTAACATTCGATTAAACATGCGTAATTTATTATCTCTTCACTCAAAATTAGACTTTAAACATTGATAAATGCGAATGTCTAAATGCAAATTTCAACAATTAACTTTTAATTGTAGTTCGATACAGAGCTCTATGTCTCGTCTATATGCTGAAGCAATTTTTGGAAAGTAGCTGTGTTAAAACTAATTTAATGTGCTAACTAATTTTTTTTCGTGTGCATGGTCCACGGGCACTTTTGCCTTACCAACGAGGCCTTTGCTAGGTAAACACCTCAAAGATTGCTTTGGGCTATTTCAGCGTTCGGTAGCTGCAGATCGATTTTTAAAAGAATATAAACTGAACTCCACACCAAACCTCTCAATCTGGTCCTATTTTCACTTTTTTAAAATTCTATCTAGTAGTACCTGAGGAAGTAAACAAGTTAAATCTTGAAAAAAGAGAAATTTTCATTAATTTTCATATTGTATTCGTAACTCATTCGTTTATTGGTATAGAAACTATATAGATGAGCATGTCTCGACGAACCTGGCTCCCTATATATACGACAGAGCACTTCAAATCGTCAGCCGCTTTTTTTATAAGACAAGCGGGTTTCGGGTCGAGGAAGGGGAGATCCACCGGTCCCAGCGAGGCTGTCCCGCAGACGGTCCCCTTGACTGACGGTTAGACTAACACCGCATTATTTTAGGGGAGCACTTTGTCCAGGCGCCCTTGTCAGCACCGAATGTCAGGAGAGCACTCGGGTCCGGTGTTTCTTTGTCACGGGAGTGGAACGCTCTTTTTTTTCACAGGAGTTGAAAGGGGCTTCTTTTCTATTGACGTTGCATATATTGCTTTATTATCATTTGTGTAACTACATGTAACAGTTTTACACAATTTTGGACAAGTTTGTTTCTTAAATATCCGCCAAAAATATTTTCGTTATTACTTTCAATCTTTGGTCAATTCGAATTAGTTACTGTTCCTACATTATTGTTTATTTTTTCGCTGCGTCAATGCTAAATGTCTTTAGAATTGGTAGGTCTAACTCGGGGAGAGATTCAAGTTAAGTGTATATACCAATAGATGAATGAGTTACGAAAACATTTTTTTTTATTGAAAGTGGCTACTTTTTCAAGATTTAAAAAAAGTTATACGTATACAATACTTGTTTGCATCCTAAGGACTATTTAGGCCTGTAATAATTAAAAACGAGTTGAAATTGGACCCGATTAAAAGGTTTGATGAATGTTTAATCTCGATGAGGTGGACTTTTCAGTCTATATTTTATTTAAACTCGATCAACGGCTTTCCAGAGCGGAAATAGCCAGTAGCACTCTGTGATTTTACCTCGCAAGGCGGAGTTGGCAAGGCAAGGGCCCGCGGAAATTTCTTTTACACATAAAATCCTTATTGGCAGAGCTACTTACCCGGAATTTCCTCAGCATATACATGAGACATAGAGCTCTTAATCAAGATCATATATTAAAACAACAGTTGAATGTTTAATAAATTGTTTCAATCGGCAATTAGACATTCGGATGTTAATGCCCTGTGCCCAACGTCTATAGATATAGATATTCGATTGCTTGAATGTCTAATCGAATGTCTAATGTCTAACAAGATAAATAGACATTCGTTTTTTCCATGAACAATGACCTACGTCGAATTTGGTTTCTAATTATTATAATTGCGAATGTCTTATCGAATGTCTAATGTCTAACTAGGCATTTAGACATGCGTTTTTATGCATGTAAAATGTTCAACGTCTTCTTTGTGTTCTAGATCTTCGAACTTGCGAATGTCTTATTCAATGTCTCATGTCTAACTAGGCAATTAGACATTCTTGTTATGCATTTACAATGACCTATGTCGAATTTTGATTCTAAATCTTCTTATTTGCGAATGTCTAACTAGGCAATTCGACATTCGTTCTTTGCATATGACATTCGACGAATTTGGTTTCTAGATCTTGTAATTTGCAAATGTCTCATCAATATCGAATCAAATGTCTGATAGAAAGTCGAATGTCTAACTAACCAATTAGCCATTCTTCTTTTGAAACATATAATGTTTAATGTCTAATTTGGACTAGATCTTCTTATGTGATAATGTCTTATCGAATGTCTAATGACTCACTAGGCCATACGACATTCGTTTTTTCAATGTATGATGACCTATGTCGAATTTGGGTTGTAAATATACTAATTTGTGAATTTCTAATGTCTAACTAGGCAATTTGAAATCATTTTTTTTAATGTCTATTTTATCTTTGATATTCTTTGCGAATGTTAAATTCTAATGTCAAATGTCTTTTTATTTTTTTAAATGTCTTTTGTCTAACGTCTAATTTGCCGTACAAATATTAACATTTGCGAATGTTTAATTGAGTGTCTGCTGATGTCTAATAAGACATTTGAATTTTTGAATATATAATATTTAACTTGCCTTCTAGATATTAAAATTTGCATACGAGCCGTCCCGCGAGAAAACCAACATTGTGGACTCTGCGTAAAGAATCGACCCGGATCAGCCTAAACACGCCGCGCAGGCATACCCGGACAGACACTTTTCGCCTCCTGTAGATTTTCTGTTCAGGAATCTTTACTCTATGCCACTACCCCCTGAGACGGAATGTATCAGCCCGGATCAGTCTGCGCGGACTGCTCGGACTGCGCGGACTGCGCAGACTGATCCGGGTCGATACATTACGCAGTGCCCATAATGTTGGTTTTCTCGCGGGACGGCTCATATGTCTAATGTCTAATTAGACATTCATTTTGTTAAATGTCTAATGTTTTACGGCTTATGTCAGGCCAACTTCACACATTAACATGCCCAGATGTACTTTAAGGCACACTGTTGAAAATCAATAAATAAACTCTATGTTAAATGTATAAATACAGGTCCATTCCGGTATTTCCATGCTTTCAGATAGGTCCATTCCTGTATTTCTATTGTCCATTCCGGTCCATTCCTGTATTTCTATAAGTCCAATCCGGTCCATTTCGGTATTTCCATACGTCCATTCCTGCCCATTTCGGTCCATTCCGGTATTTCCATGCACCCCTATTTTTACGATTTTTACCCACAATTCTAAATTGTCACGTGATGATATTAAGTTAAGAAAATTTGATGCGAAATGTCGAAGCGGCATCGAATAGATGTTGGTGATTCCTACAAAAAAAGGTGAAGTAACATTTATTAAAAGTTGTTATTTAATGTTCCGAATAAATTGATTATGTTGCCGTATAGAACTGTAAATGTTATCTGCCAACAATCAAACAATTTTAAATACACGACCCCTCATGGCACGTGTTCCAAGCAGTGCCTTTCATTGTTTCGGCGTTTTCATAACTTTTTTTTGGTCACAAATGTTATTTGATATGTAAATTTCTAGGGTTTTGTTTTGACAATCACATATATTCCGAGCGACTAAAATACTTGTTGAAAGTTATCTCCTTATGCCATTTTAACGGGAATGGGGTAGAAGGAGAAATACCACTTCTACGGCCGTCTTTTATAGCGACGTTGGTAGAGGGGTTGGCTTTTTACAAAGTTAAGCAACGTACATCACGTTTTTTCCTGGATGGGTGACCCGGGGTGGCTTAACTCCGTGAAGGATCCGGTCCCCGTTACACCGTTAATATTATAAATCTTTGAAAATTTAAAATCCACTGTCCAGTACATGACATTTCCCTTTTCTGCTAGATGCCTTTGTGGTAAATCATCATCAACAACAGGTCTGGCAGGTTGCAGATTCAATCCCTGATTGGGTTATATCAAAGACTTGTAAAATGGTACTACTGACTGGCTGGTGTCAGGATTAATGGACCAGTAGTACTGGTAACTTACCCAGGAAATGCTGTGATGTAACTGAAAAAAGTTGGAAAGGGGCATAAAATACAAAACAATTGACCCCTCTCTGGACAAGGCCTTGTAGGAAATCCGCCCTTCTGGACTTCTACCCGCGATAATCTCACAAAGATGATTTGAGTTCCCACAGCATAGCGTGGAACACACTGTTCCACACAAAAACGCTTCTGAAGCCTCTGCAGTAGATGACCTTGAAAACATTGTGGCAAATGGAGAAATTCCTAAATTAAAGAGATTTTTTTTATATATTAATTTGCTTTAGCTTTTTATGTGGGAAAGTGTTAATACAGCAATAAGTGAGCTATTGCAGGTCTAAGACTTGACTGTTGACTTATCTTGATGTTTATATACTAACTAAAGACATTTTTACCGTACCATTTTTTTTTTTCTTCTTGCAGAGATAGGGACAGGTCAAGATCCCCAGTTCGGGAAATCAAGGAGGAAAAGTCCAAGTCAATATTTGAACAATTTAATATACCAAAACCACAGTTACAGTTGAATCCTTTTACAGGTTTGTGAACATTACATAAACAGTCATTGACGGAAAGGAGGATAAAGCCAACTAACCTCTCTGCTATGAGGCATACAGCTTGCAATTTAAATAATTGCTGTATGTTACCGGTAACATTTCAGAATTCCAAAGCAAATGCAGGGTTCTCCCCAGACAATTTTGAAGCTGTAGTGGGTTTTGCCGGGGGTTGAGGGGGCCGCTCGGCGCCCTTACGGGTCAAGGGCAGGGCCCTTGTGGGGGACCAGGAGGCAAAGCCCCCGGAAGCTCCTGGGTTTACTTGAAATGGAAAGCCCTAAATTCAATTTCCTGAGCAAATAAAAGAATGAAATTAACTTGGAATCCAATGCAGTCTTGAGCAAATCAGTGTATGAATATAAAATATAAGAGTATTCATTTTTTTGAATGATGGAATGGTGAAAGGAAATTCTAATCTTCAAGAGTGGATAAGGTGGAAACTGACAATACACACACATTTCTATCTGAATTTCACAAGAAAGAACGACCCCTCAAGATCAATTGGACTATTGCTTATTTCAAAACATTGTGAGAAATTGATGAAATAGAGTTTCAAAAAAAATATTGGAAAAGAAGCAAATTGTCACAAAAAGCTCCTTTCTCGATAATGTTCATAATTGTTTCATTTTCTACCATTACACTTTGAAACAAGTAGGTATTTTATAAGACATATTATGCTATCTTCTTTAGTCATGTGTCATAATCTATCCAGCATAAACAAATTTATCAAAAAGATTGACTTGGTCATGATTCATTACATTCCCATATATATCATGTTCTAAAACCACATGCATTGTGGGTGCAGGAATAATTTCTGATATTGTCTGTCAGTGCTTTCATTTTAAACACCAGTAAATAAAATATTATGTAGTATATTGTATTGTATTATCAAGACACATTTAGTGCACTAAACTTTCACAATGACAATTTTCAAACAAATTAGAATGAGTGTAGGTAATACTTTCTTGAATGACATTTCCGATTTGCAGAAAGAAGAAAATGCATGAAAACCCATTACAATATGTATTTTCTCCTTCAGTCTTCATTATTTTTTTATCTTCGGTAAAATAAATGAACTAAAATGGACAAAAAAAGTATTTAGTTTTACAGGTAAGTCTTTTTTGACAGCTGACTGTGAATTTGATAGATCTTTATGGCAAAAAATCGGCAATCAATTTCCTATGGATTCGTGTAAACAAAAACACAATCTTTGAACATTTAAATTAATATAGGGACATTCTTTAATCAAATCATAGTTTGTTGTCAAGTTGTTTGTTGAAATTATTTTTCCCTAAGCTGCAAGAAATGAAAAAATAGTATTTATTTGCATGAAGGCATGATCGACTGTCAATTCTGGGAGTGGGTGGGGTATACTACGCATTCTCGATAGTGATTGGCCTAAATATCGAAGTGGGTCAATCTGATGGCACGTGACCTACTCTTATCTAAAGATGGAGGGGAATTGCCTGCAGCGATGGTGGTTTGATAATACTTGTGTACTGGACTGGGACGGATTCAACAACCCTTTATCTCTGCCAACAGTCAGCGGTGTGAAATTAAACCCTTATCCCTTAAATTCATTTTTTGATTTTACCCAATATCACAGTATTTTTAAGGTGTATCGCTTTGGGAATTAAGCTGTAGCAGCAATTTCAAGGCGTAGCGCTAAATGGTTATTTTTTTTAAGCTGTAGCGGTCCCGATACGCCATAAGGGCCTGGGGAGAACACTGAAATGTTTAACTGATCCAAAGATAGCACAACTTTCCAAGGGTTAAATGTCTGGGCTCGGCAATTACAGGAAATCAATGAAACTTTATGAGATGCTTGTATTCAAAGGTTAGGGTGTTTCAGACTTTTCTGACATGTCTAACAAAAATTTAGTGTCTGAAAAAGTTTGAATTCGGACTGACAGCCGACTCATTAAATCGGATATAATTACAAATTTATGCGAAGTTTTCTGAAAGTTATAGCATCAGATCTGTTTTCGTCTTAATCTTGTTATAGACAATAAAATAATTGATTTGGTAAAATCGTAATATTAGAGACATTGGTCTACATGTTTTACATAACTGGAGTTACACCCAAGTCTTGTAATTTTTTGAAATAAAATATTAAGTGAAATTGACTATATTTTTGCCTCTGATGATCGTTATCTACAGTTTTGGACTTTTCTTGCTCTTGTTTTTAAAAGTTCATGCATGCACTGTCCTCAAAAATTAGGTAATTAAGCAAAGTCACACCATTTAAGGACATACTTTTTTCAATTGAACTTGATCACCCCAAAACTTTTAGGCATCTGGCAGCACAAAATAGTCTTCCAATATATATAATGTATAAATAAACATGCATAAATGATGCAGGAATGCTGAAATAAAAAGAAAATAATAATAAAAAAAAAGATATTGTATCAGACTTCATCTCAGGAAAAGCGCAACTGTATTAACGGAAGCATTTTAGGGTGCAGCAACCTAGAATTGATTCTGATGTGGAGTGTCGCCAAATTGAACAGCCATTCGTGTGAACAATGTTGTCCACAAAGGGACCATTCTCTTTTTACAGTGATAACTGTTTAAAGTTTTCAAGTTCAATATACAGGGCTCGAATTTAAGCTCGCATACTCGCTAAATGCGAGTCAGTTTTGCCGATAGCGACCTGATAAATAATCAACTTGCTAAAAATCGCGAGTCTCTTATTTACAAAACAAAATCTCAAAACAAACGCTAACGGGTACGCATGCATTAGTTACTGTGTCGCTAGCGCAATAAACAGTAATATTTGACATCTGAGTGTGTATATATATATATATAGTTAAAGCTGAGGAACAAATCATTTCACTAACACAATGACATTGAACTGATTGTCCAATCAAAATCGTCTAATTTGCATAAACAAAGAACCGATAGTCATATCAAATATTATGGCACCCCCATGTAAAATCATTAAATACGTATCCGATGTAAATGAGATTGAAGTCGAATTATTTGTTAACCCTTTCAATAGTATTAATGAGGTTGTGAATCTTTTCTTCGTTTAATGAGAAAATCGTCTTTAATAATTGAGAATTTGAAAACACATCAGAATATTTTTCAGGGCTTCATAATAAATGCTGTAGCATGGGGGTGTCATAATATTCGTAATTAACCAATCAAAAGACAATTCCTCAATTCAACAAAAAACCTATATAATTTTACTCATAAAGAGATTGTATGTTTGTCCGATACAAATAATAAACATTGTTTTGGACACTTGCGACTGACTTCTTTACGAAATGCCGGAAATGGCGAACAAAATGTAGCTTCATTAATTGTATTTCGGCGACTTAAGAACACAATTTTCTGATCTCAAACCCGATACAAATAATTTACGTTGTTTGCGACACTTACGACAGGCTTCTTTACAAATTGACTGACACCTTTACGGAATGGACGGCGAGGAAAAGGTAGCTTCATTTATTATATTTCGGCGACTGTTCGGATCGCAAACTAGGAAATACGTAAGTTGCCGAGTTCAATTAATTAAAGGAGAAACCGGAAAACAGCAAATAAATAATTAAAAGATGTCCACTTATTAATTGTTATTTATATTTAGGCGATTTATTTCACCATTGTTTAAGTTAATGTGTTCTATTCCAAACGATGAGATTACGACGCGTGATGATCGACAAACAAGAAATATCACTTCTTCCTAGGTCGCATCACTTCGCCATAAAATTAAAGCCTAGTGAGAGCCCTGGGTAAGAATTAAACGCTTATAGTATTATGTCTCAGATCGGCGGAATGATACTCTAGATTCCTGTTTCCAATTAAAAAACAATAGCTCATCAGTTTTCATAAATGACTTTTCTTCATTTGGTTTTACTCAAGGTGTACAGTGCTGGAAACCCGGCCGGGTAGCTCAATTGGTAGCGCATCTGACTCGTGATCTGGAGGTCACGGGTTCGATACCCGGTTGCGGCGACATTCTTTCGGGCGATGTTTTCCATTGCCTCCCACCTCTGATCTATGTGAGAAAGTAGTCAGTGGCTTCGAAAGAATGTTGTGTAAGTACTGGTGTTGGAAAGCCAGGAAAACATGGGTAGGTGCACTGACCGCCGTGATATGACCAAAGCTGTTGAAAGCGGCGTTAAACTCCAAACAAACAAACAAACAAACAGTGCTGGAAAATATATATTTTTTTTTTCATATTCAACTTTTGAACATTAGCTTAAAGCTCATTTATCGATGCAATCTTCACCAGAACACCTGAATTTGTATTATTTGGGGGTTGTTTCTGTGTGTTATTTGGCTTAGTCTTAAATGCATCATGTGAGAAAAATATATGGTGTATGCTTGGTGCTGAAATACTTAATATTTTGATGAGAATTAAAGTTGCTGATGTTGCCCTTAGAGAATATGACCCAAAACCTGGTCTGACAAGATGGTGGTTGTCTGGACTAAGACAGAAAAGACCCCATACTCTACCATATGGAGCCAGAAACTGAGACACAGTTTCTAGACTATGCTGTATATCTGACAGTCTCAACAGCTTCTTTTCACAGCATGTTTTGGACCATGTTTACATTACATTGACCATAATAGTGTATTGCATTATTGTAGTTAACATTGTGTTGCTTAAAATTAAAGTTCTAACAAGTACTCAAAGATGCAAGTTGTTTTTTCATTTAGCAAGTAACAAAAAATAGCACTTGCGAAAAAATGCAAGTAGAAAATCTGGCTAAATTCGACCCCTGATATATACAATTACATTTGTTTAGTGCATCAACAGTTTTAATAGATTCAATCAATGGAAGTTGAGTAAATGTTGCATAGAATTAAAAAAAAAAATGCAAACAGCAAAAATTTAGCTACTATGCCAGTTTTTATTGGGGCAAAATCGTATTGGTTAAAAATCTTCTTAAAAACAACATTGGTTATTGGTTGGAAAATTTTAAAAGCATAGTTGGTCCAGTAGATTTCTTTTTCTCTGGTTCTGGTTGCTTAACTACTGCATTGAACTTTTTCCAGGATTGCCTCACACACAAAAATATTACCAGTTACTTACAAAAAGAAAGCAATTGCCTGTATGGGAATACAAAGAGAAGTTTACAGAAGTACTCAACAAACATCAGACCCTTGTGTTGGTGGGAGAAACAGGGTCAGGTAAAACTACACAGGTATGTCATACATCATACTAATTTACGTTTTCTGTTCAATGCACACATGTCTTTAAATGGTAATAAACTCGTTCACACTTTTTGTAGACACAGATTTTGAGGACATTTTGTCAAAAAAAAAAAATCTCAAGACATGAGAGCTATTTCACCATTCCCCACAATGTTTTCAACTCATTTAGTAATTATACTTCTATTAATGCATTGTCCATATTTTTGCTTGGATCATGTTTTCTAAGCAGTGTTTGATTTGGGGTTTATGCAATTTATTGTTTTCTTGAAGATAATATTTCATTTTAACTCAAAACCCTATATTGTGAGTACCAAAACAAATTCAATAAAGAATCTGTGTGGGAGGTGGTCGGTTCGATCCCCACTCAGATCATATCAAAGACTTCAAAAATGGAAGTATTGGCTGTTAGGTTTGTTGGATTTGCAATATGAATTTCCCGGGATTTCAGGATAAACTGATTGGTAGTTTTGGTATATCAGACGGAAATGTGTGATACAACTGAAAAAATGTTGAAAGTGTTGTTAAACACCATATAAACAATCACTGATAAAGTTCAATTCACTTCTCCTTATCATGCCCTCCTGTAACACACACTTGCATAATGTAAGAAAATAACCCAAAAAAAGAAAATGAATACATGGCTTTTTTTGCCCTATATAACTGGGGCCGAACTTCGGTGGCTTCCCAATTGAAAATAAGTGAAGTGAAGTGGTTTAATCATTTCGGTAACGCTATTAACAGATATATTTGTATTGTTTAAGGTAATATGATTGTTTCATTGCATTATATAAAGCAAAAGTCTTAAAGCTATTGTAAGAAGGACTATTTATATAGCCATATGTTATATGTCTAATTTTCCCAAATTTGGGCGAAAATCACGCTAAAATTTCCCAAAATGAAAGGCTACGGGTTTTTTCCCAATTTCTGGAAAAAAGGCCATGGAATATAGAAGTTGCCAATATGTTTTTAAGATTCCACAATGGTGTTTGGAGTATGTTCGGGTTCGATACCAGAAAAAGGGTGTGGCGTGTACGCAACCCAGGCGAGTGGCAGCCATGTCTGTGGCTCAGCGTGTTTCAGAAGAAATGGATGTTGGTATTGGACAAGAAGTGGGATATAGTATACGTTTTGAAGACTGCACATCTTCCCGGACTATTTTGAAGTAAGTTTTACTAAACAATACTTATCTGATCCTCCTGACCTTTGTGCAGTGATGTCAATTATTATGACATACATTATATTTTGATCAAATTTGCGATTTGTTTAATAATTGCACATATAATGAGATAAGTTATGCAGTTTTAACCTCATCCATTTGCGTAAGTCTTTGGAAAACATAATTAGCAATGTTTATGTGCTTATTTGATTTGAGGAATATAATTGATTTTCTTTTGCGACAAAATTGTAATACGGGCAAGGGTGGGGAGGGAGGTCATTCTGAATTAAATGTAGTGCATTATCAAAGGTCTAGATTAGCTGCATATTTCATGGTCCTTATTTGACCCTCAAACCTTATGTTGTGTGTGCTGAAAAGAACCAGTTTTCTCCTAGCCTATACCTTGTTTGGTGTAAGTGTATGGCAATTCATATCGTAATGTGCAGTGATGCACCTCAGGTATGATAGCCACGTCCACACAAGTATACCACTTATCCCTTTCTCACATACAACAAATCTGCAGCAGTCAACTTTTTAATGTCTGAAAAGAGTGATAAAAAGGAGAAATTATGAGCCGTTTCTTCTTTTGCCAGAATGTTTTAAAAAGTCGTCTGCTGCACAGAGGCATTCGAATGTATCTACATGTTAACAGAGTTAAACTCCTTGAAATACAATGCAGTGTCCCCTAGACTAGAGACATCATTATACGCCGCCGGAGGCGGTCGTATATTGACGTCGTCTTCTCCGTCTGTCCGTACGTCCATTTCTTGTGAACGCAACTCCTTCTACGTTTCTGACCGTATCTTTTCAAAACTTGGTCAATGTCATTACTATAATGTGTAGATGTGCATGAAGCGGCGATTTTCCGGTTCATTGATATTTGCAAGATTTATGTCCCTTGTAACTTAGTCTCTGTAGCTGATTGATATTGCAGCCTTGTGAACGCAACTCCTCCTATGTTTCTGACCGAATCTTTTCAAAACTTGGTCAATGTCATGACTATAATGGGTAGATGTGCATGAAGCGGCGATTTTCCGGTTCATTGATTTTTCCTATGTTTCTGACTGAATCTTTTCAAAACTTGGTCAATATCATTACTATAATGGGTAGATGTGCATGAAGCAGGAATTTTCCGGTTCAGCAATTTTTGCAATAGTTATGCCTTTCGAAACTTGGTCTCTATAGCATATTCACTTGAGAACGCAACTCAAGTTTCCAAACAGGTAGAAGTGCATAAAGCAGGGATTATCCGGTAGAGTGATTTTTGCAAGAGTTATGCTCAGAAGGAAAAAGGGATACATATCGACACTGCCATTTGACCTACTTTCATATCGGAAGCCTCTATAGGGTTCTATCTCTGTTTATATGTATCCTATTTTCTTCCTGACTGAAATAATTTGTTGAATGGGACATTAAGCTCCAACAATCCAATCCAATACTTTGTTTGCTGTTTCTTTTCCATTAAATGATTGTTTTATTATAATGGTAGTTTTGTGAATTTTTTTTCATGAAATTACCATTTTTCGGTTCGGCCATTTTGATAGAGATTCCAATGGTAGTTTTGTGATACATGTTAAAAGCAATAATTAAAAGGACCAATCTTGATCTTTATATTTTGTGGCGGCACTGGCACTCTTGTTTTAAAAGTTAAAATCGTTTTACCCAAAGAATTTTAATCAATACGGAAAATATTAAGACGAACAAACTAATTATTGACTTTTCCAACAGGTACATGACTGATGGTATGTTGCTGAGAGAAGCAATGTCCGACCCTTTGTTAGAAAACTACGGAGTTGTCTTACTTGATGAAGCCCACGAACGGACACTTGCCACGGATATTTTGATGGGTCTTTTGAAGGAAGTGGCTAAACAGCGATCAGATCTGAAGATAATCATTATGAGTGCTACACTTGATGCTGGTAAATTTCAGGTAAGTTGTGTTTATATGTTAAGATTGCACAGAGCTACAGATAACTTTTGTAGTTAATTGGGTATTCACCCCCATTACAATTGCTTTTTAGCTCGACTTTTGAAAAAAAAACGAGCTATTGTCATGACCCTGGCGTCGGCGGCGTGGTCGTCCGGTTAAGGTTTTTTATTTAGCTCATTTTTTGTCCCTGTTTTCTCCCTATCAGTCGAGCGTCTGTGCCATACGCGGTGCTCTTGTTTTTAGCTAGTCTGTTTTCCAAAGAAAAAAACGAGAGCTATTGTGATACCATTGGCATCATTACTATCCTTGTGTCATAACTCCAAATAAATGAAAAAGGAAAATACATAGGTTTTATTCGTTGGTTGCAAAATAAATAACATGATCAAACGAGCAAGCGACTGTCTCAATAATTTGACTTTGTTTAGCTGGGATGATTTTCTTGAAATTTACTTTCACTTTTACTAATTATATGCAGACTAAATAACCAGTTCAAAATAAAACAGTTTCACAAAAGGAGAAATTGCTCAAAACTAGCAATTTCTCCTGTTTGCCACAATGTTTTCAACTATTTTAACTCTTTCTCTCATATAGATGCTTTAAAAAGCACAGCACATTGTATGCACGTATCAGAATAAGGACATGTAACATAATAAACATAATGCTTTTAGACAATTAACAAGTTTACTATGTGTTCATAAACAATCAAGTACTCAAGACAATAATATTCACAATTTTTAAACAAATTAAAAGAAACGCATTGGCGCATTATTTCAAATTAAATCACTGTTAAATCCACTTTCGTCTTTTAGTTAAAACAGTGTTTTGATAAGCACAGGCTTTATGTTATAACTTTTACATGTATCCTCATTTGAAAGAAGTGTAGGTTAGACCAAACAAAACCTGTGTAATTTTAAGTATACAGCTTACATATTGAACGACAATATACAGATAAACCATTTCCATGACAGAAGCCAAATTTCATATAATTGTGTCACAAAAACTAGTCCAGACAGTAAATTGCACTAACTAAATTGTGCAAGCTGGTCTGTGTCTTTAACCCTTTCCCTCATATATACGCTTTGCGACGCCTCTACAGCAGACGGCTTTTTGAAAACATAGTGACAAAAGAAGAAATTGCTCAAAACAAGCAATTTCTCCTTTTGCCACAATGTTTTCCACTTTTAGTCATAGGTTATCCATTCAAATAAAGAGATTTTCTATTTTATGACAAGATATGTTCTAAGTCGTCTGCTGCAGAATTGTCGTATGAAGGAAAGGGTTAAGTAATTTGACCTTCATTTAAAGAGATTTTCAATAATTTTACGAAATGTCTTCTATGTCTTCTGCTGCAGATTTATTTTATGTGGGAAAGGATTAATGATTAGTTGTTAAATTTTTCAGAATTACTTTGACAATGCTCCTTTGATGAGTGTGCCTGGTAGAACACATCCAGTAGAAATATTCTACACCCCAGAACCAGAGAGAGATTATTTGGAGGCAGCCATCAGAACTGTCTTACAGATACACATGTGTGAGGAAATAGACGGAGATGTGTTAATGTTCTTGACGGGACAAGAGGTAAGTTTATCCAACAGTACATTGTCTTGAGCTAGTTTTAATCTTGTTCTTTGTGCACAATTTTTTTTACAGAGTTTTGCCCCCAAGAGAGAAAATTAATTTTCAAATTAGGAGACATCTAAATTTACTGAAATTTGAAAGTTTTAAGGGTAACAGTCCTGACTTCAGCTTCGTCTACTGTACCAAATAGCATGGGTAATTTGAACAGTAAACGCAATTGAGCTTAATTTATAAAAAGAGAAACCAGAAAACACATATTCATAGTGATTGTTTAATTTGGTTTACATTTATCTTTATCAAAGGAGATAGATGAAGCATGCAAAAGAATATCTCGAGAGGTAGACAATCTGGGCCCGGATGTAGGAGACATGAAATGTATTCCATTGTATTCAACCTTGCCACCTAGCCTACAACAGAGGATCTTCGAGCCCGCACCACCCAACAAACCAAATGGGGCTATAGGAAGGAAAGTGGTTGTCTCCACTAATATTGCAGAAACATCCCTTACAATTGATGGAGTGGTATTTGTGATAGATCCTGGCTTTGCTAAACAAAAGGTATGCCTCAAAAAGGGAAAAATTCCAAACATTGTTTTTTAAAGATTTAGTAAATGCATCAAGGGAGCTGTTTGTATTAGGATAAAAGGTTAAAATGGCCATGTATAATTAAAATGTTGATAATGTTGTAGTTAATGGCTCAAATTAAATTGAATAATGGCAATAAGGATATTTTCTGTTGTCTGACTCATGTTTAACTTTGTCGGTTTTTGGCATGCGACATGTGTTCCCTATAACATGTTTTTATGGAGCATGCGACTGACGAAATGTACGTTTAATTTGATACAAAAAGTTCCTCCCAAAAACCTTCATTAATAATGAGAAATAAAGGTTTCTGTCCAATCTACTCCAACTTGAAACCCAATAATTGAAATAGAATTAAACATTGTAATTATTATTCTGCTTGATAGGTTTTCCTTTTCTCACTTGCAAATGTGTTTTGACACATTTGCAAAAGGCGCCTTTTAAAAACGTTGTGGCAAATGGAGCAATTTCAACTTGTATTCAATGAAATATTTCGATTTATTGTGTATATTGTTAAGTCGTTTGCTATAAATTTGTTGTATATTGGAATGGTTGGATGTCTCATCTGCAAACGGAAGTCATGGCATGTCTAATTTTGTAAATATGTACAGTGAAATACATAGATAGGAATTGTAGTTATTGATGAAGATGATGCTCTATTGATACTTCCCTTATTTTAGGTGTACAATCCGAGAATTCGAGTCGAGTCGTTGCTAGTTACTGCCATTAGTAAAGCCAGTGCACAGCAGAGGGCTGGTCGTGCTGGGAGAACAAAACCTGGAAAGTGTTTCCGACTTTACACTGAAAGAGCGTTCAAACAGGAAATGCAAGAAAACACTTATCCAGAAATCCTAAGATCAAATCTGGGTTCTGTGGTCTTACAACTGAAGAAATTGGGTATCGACGATCTGGTACATTTTGACTTCATGGACCCTCCAGGTACTTAATACTTTACAATTTGTAGATATATTTTGTCACCTGCATCAGACGAAATTGGGAAACATTGTACCAAAAGGAGAATGTTCTAATAGTGTGCAATTTCTCCTTTTATCCAATATTTTCAACTCTATACAATAATTATACTTTTGTTAATAGAGACTTGCCATAGTTTTGACTTAAAACATTTTCATAGTTATATATGGGAAAATGTTAAAACCCTATTCATCTTCCAATAAATCAATACAGGCAAACATTTGGAATAGCTCTATAAATTAAAGTAAAATAATAGAACGGAGCTGAAACATTGTGGCAAAAGAAGAAATGGCTCTATGAGCAATTTCTTCTTTCGCCGCAATGTTTTAAAATAAATCTGCTGTAGATGCATCAAAAGAAATTTACATTCAGGAAAGGCTTCATCATCCTTTCTGTGGCAATTATCAACAAAGTACAGTCTCAAACTTCTCCTTGACTAAGAAAACATATTTACATCTGGTAAAGAGAAAGTATAGCTTTATAGGAGCTACATTCCACATATATCATGGGAAAAGTCTTCTGCTGCAGAGTCGTTTACCAGGGCATCGATTCAGCTGTCTTTTAAGGGACCAAGTTGACTGCATTTATGAGTTTTATTAGTCCACACTTTGTATTGACTAAACATTTTCATAAAATATTTCCAAATCAAATTTCACTTTAACAGGCTTAGCTCTTAAGATTGGTAACAATGAACAGGAGTTGACCATCAATAAATCAATAATTTCACTTCTCCCTCATTTTGATTGTCTCGCTGTTAACTTAAATGCTGACAGCACTTGTAGATTCAAACCTTTTAAAAGCTATTTTATTAAGTCGACTTTCATATTTAAGTTAACAGTATCTAATGATAACTAATGTCAAAGCTTACTCTCAAAAATAAGGTTTTTAAGTCCAACATTTATAAATTTGGAATTATTTTTCCGAAGGCACATTACGTTCCGGCAGACTTTAATATTCCAGTTTAGAGCCTCCCAATTCATGTGCAAGAATAAAATCTTGAGTTAAACCACAGAGGTTTGTTTCTTAAGATAACTTCTGTAAAAGCTCACTGACAACAAAATGTCCAAAATATTATAAACTGAAAATCAGGAAAAAGTTGTATTATAGAGGAGGCGTAATCTAGTCATGGAATTTCGATATGATAATTGTGAAATTTTTGTTTCAAAGGCACATTACGTTCCGGCAGACTCTAATATTTCAGTTTAGAGCCTCCCAATTCATGTGCAAGAATAAAATCTTGAGTTAAACCACAGAGGTTTGTTTCTTATGATAACTTCTGTCAAAAGCTCCCTGACAACAAAATGTCCAAAATATTATAAACTGAAAATCAGGAAAAAGTTGTATTATAGAGGAGGCGTAATCTAGTCATGGAATTTCGATATGATAATTGTGAAATTTTTGTTTCAAAGGCACATTATGTTCCGGCAGACTCTAATATTTCAGTTTAGAGCCTCCCAATTCATGTGCAAGAATAAAATCTTGAGTTAAACCACAGAGGTTTGTTTCTTATGATAACTTCTGTCAAAAGCTCGCCGACAACAAAATGTCCAAAACATTATTAACTGAAAGCCAGGAAAAATTTGTATTAGAGAAGCTAGGAATTATTGTTTCAAAGGCACATTACGTTCCGGCAGACTCTAATATTCCAGTTTAGAGCCTCCCAATTCATGTGCAAGAATAATATCTTGAGTTAAACCACAGAGGTTTTTTCTTATGATAACTTCTGTCAAAAGCTCACTGACAACAACATGTCCAAAACATTATTAACTGAAAGCCAGGAAAAATTTGTATTAGAGAGGCTAGGAATTATTGTTTCAAAGGCACATTATGTTCCGGCAGACTCTAATATTCCAGTTTAGAGCCTCCCAATTCATGTGCAAGAATAAAATCTTAGAGTTAAACCACAGAGGTTTGTTTCTTATTATAACTTCTGTCAAAAGCTCACTGACAACAAAATGTCCAAAACTTTATTAACTGAAATCCAGGAAAAAGTTGTATTATAGAGCAGGCGTAATCTAGTTTTGGAATTTCGATATAATTGTGAAATTATTTTTCCAAAGGCACATTACGTTCCGGCAGACTCTAATATTTCAGTTTAGAGCCTCCCAATTCATGTGCAAGAATAAAATCTTGAGTTAAACCACAGAGGTTTGTTTCTTACAATAACTTCTGTCAAAAGCTCACTGACAACAAAATGTCAAAAACATTATAAACTGGAAGCCTGGAATAAGTTTAATATTTTATAGTAGCTTGGAATTTTAAGTTATACTTTTTAAGAGCTTAAACTATTTTTCCAAAGGCACATTACGTTCCGGCAGACTCTAATATTCCAGTTTAGAGCCTCCCAATTCATGTGCAAGAATAAAATCTGAGTTAAACCACAGAGGTTTGTTTCTGATGATGACTTCTGTCAAAAGCTCACTGACAACAAAATGTCCAAAACATTATTTACTGAAAACCACGAAAAAGTTGTATTAGAGAGGCTTTGAATTATTGTTTAAAAAGGCACATTACGTTCCGGCAGACCCTAATATTCCAGTTTAGAGCCTCCCAATTCATGTGCAAGAATAAAATCTTGAGTTAAACCACAGAGGTTTGTTTCTTATGATAACTTCTGTCAAAAGCTCACTGACAACAAAATGTCCAAATCATTATTAACTGAAAGCCAGGAAAAAGTTGTATTATAGAGGAGGCGTAATATAGTCTTGGAATTGCGATATGACAATTGTGAAATTATTTTTCCAAAGGCACATTACGTTCCGGCAGACTTTAATATTTCAGTTTAGAGCCTCCCAATTCATGTGCAAGAATAAAATCTTTTGTTAAACCACAGAGGTTTGTTTCTTACGATAACTTCTGTCAAAAGCTCACTGACAATAAAATGTCCAAAACATTATAAACTGGAAGCCTGGAATAAGTTTAATATTTTATAGTGGCTTGGAATTTTAAGTTATACTTTTTAAGAGTTCAAACTATTTTTCCAAAGGCACATTACGTTCCGGCAGTCTCTAATATTCCATTTAGAGCCTCCCAATTCATGTGCAAGAATAAAATCTTGAGTTAAACCACAGAGGTTTGTTTCTGATGATGACTTCTGTCAAAAGCTCACTGACAACAAAATGTCCAAAACATTATTTACTGAAAACCACGAAAAAGTTGTATTAGAGAGGCTTTGAATTATTGTTTAAAAAGGCACATTACGTTCCGGCAGACCCTAATATTCCAGTTTAGAGCCTCCCAATTCATGTGCAAGAATAAAATCTTGAGTTAAACCACAGAGGTTTGTTTCTTATGATAACTTCTGTCAAAAGCTTACTGACAACAAAATGTCCAAAATATTATTAACCGAAAGCCAGGAAATAGTTGTATTATAGAGGCGTAATCTAGTCTTGGAATTTCTATATGATAATTGTGAAATTATTTTTACAAAGGCACATTACGTTCCGGCAGACTCTAATATTTCAGTTTGGAGCCTCCCAATTCATGTGCAAGAATAAAATCTTGAGTTAAACCACAGAGGTTTTTTCTTATGATAACTTCTGTCAAAAGCTTACTGACAACAAAATGTCCAAAATATTATAAACTGAAAGTCAGGAAAAAGTTGTATCATAGAGGCTTTGAATTATTGTTTCAAAGGCACATTACGTTCCGGCAGACTCTAATATTCCAGTTTAGAGCCTCCCAATTCATGTGCAAGAATAAACTTTTGAGTTAAACCACAGAGGTTTGTTTCTGATGATAACTTCTGTCAAAAGCTCACTGACAACAAAATGTCAAAAACATTATAAACTGGAAGCCTGGAATAAGTTGTATTAGAGTCTTAGAGAAGCTTTGAATTATTGTTTCAAAGGCACATTACGTTCCGGCAGACTTTAATATTCCAGTTTAGAGCCTCCCAATTCATGTGCAAGAACAAAATCTTGAGTTAAACCACAGAAGTTTGTTTCTTATGATAACTTCTGTCAAAAGCTCACTGACAACAAAATGTCCGAAATATAATCAACAAAAAGCCTGGAATAAGTACATAATTATGTTCTAAAGAACATTGTTTTAATATATAAATTAAAAATGTTCATTAATTTTGCAGCCCCAGAAACCTTAATGAGAGCCCTAGAGTTGTTGAACTATCTTGCTGCTCTTGATGATAGTGGAGATTTGACGGAGTTGGGGTCTATGATGGCAGAATTCCCACTGGATCCCCAGCTAGCCAAGATGGTTATAGCCAGTACAGACTTTAACTGTTCCAACGAGATTCTCTCCATAACATCCATGTTGTCAGGTATAAACATGCTTCTTGATTCTGTTGAAAAAGTCTAGGTTATGGGAATAATTGGTCTTTCCAAAAAATCTATTACCAAACCCTGTCTTGTTGGAAGAATTTAAAAATGGTAGTAATGGCTGCCCTCCTTTTTCGCTCAGTTGTACATGGTTAGCAATACAACCGTCTGGCTGGTGTCGAGATAAATAGACCAGTAGTACAGTTGGTACTCTAAAGAATCCTTTTGATGAGACAATTCTTTTTGAGTCCACTGATACTACTGAGTCTGGGGTTCAGATGAGGATTTCATATTTGAATTGCATGCCTTATTGAGATCTCTCATATCGACGCTTTCTGACACCTCTGCAGCAGACGGCTATTTGAAAACATAGTAACAAAAGAAGAAATTGCACAAAAACCTGCAATTTCTCCTTTTGTCACAATGTTTTCCACTTTTAGTCATAGGTTATCCATTTAATTAAAGAGATTTTCTATTTTTTGAAAGTCGTCTGCTGCAGAATTGTCGTATGGGGGAAAGGGTTAATACTACAGACATTCTTTAAACTCTTTCTGTATAGAGGGAATCTACAGCCCTGCACTTTGAAAACATCTGGTATATTGATAATTTCTAAAGGAAATAATAATGTTGAAAGGATTGTTATTTGTTCTTAGAATATGAAACTTGTGATATTTCAGATTAATTAAGATTCTCATCATTTCTTTATTTTCTTCATTAAAGCAATTAACTTTTGAAATTTTAGCAACTTTTTGAATGAATGGTAATATAAGTAGTTTTAAGACTTTGTAAAAGAAAGGACAAACAGTGGTACTAAGTGAACTGTCTGCAATTACCTGATGTTTACTATAAAAAAGAAACAATTAACTTCAAAGTGCAAAAATCTCTTTCTTTAAATTGATAAAAGAGATTGCCACTGTTTGACTCGTAAGCTTTATTGTAGTTTCTATTAGATAATGAGAACTAATGGGCAGGGGAATGGGTCCATTTGGGCCCCGACCCACAACTTCTTAGTCCCACAGTGCTTTGTGAGACCCACAGAGGTACGGAAGCAGGCGGATGAGTGCAAGATGAGATTTGCCCATATAGACGGAGACCATCTGACCCTGCTCAACGTCTACCATGCATTCAAACAAAGTAAGTTAAAAATAAATTCATTTATGTTCTGATAATGGTTATACCTTAATAATAGCTCTAAGACAATTATGGGCAATTTTCTGTAACAGTGACTTTTATAGCTAGATAAATGCATTTTCTCAAGTTTTGTTATTTATCAAAATAAATGATCTTAGGAAGATAGAAAATGTAAATAAAAAAAAAATTAATAAAGAATTTAAGGAAAAATATAAAATATGTTCATAAACACTGGATATTAACTACATGCATGGAATTAAGTTCCTTCATGTTTGTCTACCTTTTGTTTTACCCTTTCTTCATCCCTTTCTTCATACAACAACAAATTAATTGCAGGCATTCAAACATATAATATATGGAAAATATCTTATTGAAAGAAGAATTATGGTATAGATTGAAAACAAAGTGGCAAGGGGAGAAAATGCATATGCAGGTGGGAAAGGGTTAAGTATTAAGTACACATGAGATGTTTTCATGAATTTGAAATCCTTTGTCTTTTACTTTAAAATTAGATCATGAGGATGCACAATGGTGTTATGACAATTTCATCAACTTTCGATCCCTGAAGAGTGCTGATAATGTTCGCCAACAACTGGCCCGGATTATGGACAGATTCAACTTGAAGAGGACGAGCACAGACTTCACCAGCAGGGACTATTATATTAATATAAGAAAAGCTTTCGTCTCTGGATTTTTTATGCAGGTAAAAGAGTTACATAGTTAGATATTGTCCTCTAGAAAAGTTAACTTGAGCACCTTGGAGCAGAAAAGTTCCAGGCCAATCGGTGCAATGTGATCTTGCTTTCACTTTTGCTAGTTAGCAAATCCGAACAGAAAAGTTCTAGAAAAATCTGATCAGTACATTGGATCAGATTGTATGAGTATGCAGGCAAATCCTAATCTAAACTTGTCACAAATACACTAACATTAGTTGCATGTTTCCATGGTGTGCATAAAGCATAAACCCTTGGAATTTAGTGCTTTTGGACATGTGCAATATTAAAGAAGGGAGCTACTTTGCAGGGTTATGTTTTGTATAGTTCTGCCAGTCTACTCTCTGATATGTTTGAAGTTTTGGGGAGGGTTTTAATACTTGCTTGTGACTATTGGCATCAAAAAATAATTTACATCAATGTGGTGAAATGTTGATATTTGACTTCAACTCTTGGCATGTTGCCATTAAGTGCATAAACCCTTGTAGTTTTGTGCTTTTGGACATGTGCAATATTAAAGGAGAGCTACTTTGCATGGTTATGTTTTGTGTAGTTGTGCCAGTCTACTCTCTGATATGTTAAGAGGGTTTTTTAAAAAATACCTGATAGCAAATAATGATTTACATAAATGTGATGAATATGGATTACATCAATGTGATTTTCCGATCTTTGGCATGTTGCCATTAGGTGCATAAACCCTTGTAGTTTTGTGTTTTTGGACATGTGTAATATTAAAGAAGAGAGCTTCTTTGCAGGATTATGTTTTTTGTAGTTCTGCCAGTCTACTCTCTGATATGTTGAAACAATCTTAAGCTAGACAGGACTCGTTTGTCACCTCACATTGTTGTTGGAGGTTTTTGTAATATGTTGTAAATTTTTATATACAATCAAGAGCTCATCTGGTGAGCTAAACTAATTTTTACAGTTCTTATAGTTAATGTCTGCTTGTTAACATTTCCTGTTTACTTTTTATTCTTTTTTGATGAGAATACAGCTGTCATTTAATTTGTAAGAAACAATCATGCACTTTCATAATTTTTGAATGCCAACATTTTTTATGTGGTGTTATTTGAAAGTGCTATACTAACAAGGGGACTTTTTTGCATGGTTAATTGTTTTTCTGTGCCAGTAATCCCCTTACATGCATAAGTTAGCTACTTCATAAGACATGATTTTAATTGGTTTTGAAATAAATTTTAGTCAGATTGGGTCATCAACTTTCCAGAGACATTTATGACGGTTCTACAAGTTGACAAGCTGGGATATCCTTATCAATATGCACCGAGGTGCAAGCTGATCTAGATCTTCACTGGTAGCAAAATTGATTTAGAGCAAACATTCATTTAAAAGTGAAGTTAACATTAAGTGTTGACATTTGATTTTAAAACCTTTTGCATGTTACCATGGTGTGCATAAACCCTTGTAGTTTTGTGCTTTTGGACATGTGCAATATTAAAGAAGGGAGCTACTTTGCAGGGTTATGTTTTGTGTAGTTCTGCCAGTCTACTCTCTGATATGTTAAATGTTGTTTGGGTTTTGGGCAGCAAAAATTGATTTTCAACTCTTTGCATAAATCCTTGTAGTTTTGTGATTTTGGACATGTGCAATATTAAAGAAGGGAGCTACTTTGCAGGGTTATGATTTGTGTAATGTTGTTTGGGGGTTTTGAATACTTGGCATGTTTCCATGGTGTTCATAAACCCTTGTAGTTTTGTGGTTTTGGACATGTGCAATATTAAAGAAGGGAGCTACTTTGCAGGGTTATGTTTTGTATAGTTCTGCCAGTCTACTCTCTGATATGTTCACAAACGGGTTTAGCGTGACAAGACCTGTTTCTACAGAGCCTATGTTGTCACCTGACATCCTGTTGTTGATGTGGGCATTGTCATTGGGGGCCGGGTTGTTAGTAAAGGGTTGATATACAATCAAAAGCCAATCTGGAGAGCTAAGCTCTCCTGTGACAGTTTGTGTTGTGAATAACATTGATTTTATATGTACTGTTTACTTTAGTTATCTGTTGATAAGAATACAGCTGGCATAAACTGCTCTTTTTTCATCAATATCTCTTGTATGACTCAACTTAGCCAGATGTTGTTGGTACTCAAAAGAATCCTCTCGGTGAGAATTTTGACCACCCACAACCTAGGGTTTGAAGGTCAAATAAGGATTTTGGGATGTAAAATACTCGTCTTGTCTAGAGCTCTGTAACTTGTACATTTATAACAACTTTATCAGAAGGCACTTTCATGATTTTGTGATGCCAACAATTTTTTATTTGGTGTTATTTGGAAGTGCTATATTAACAAGGGGGCTTTTTTGCATGGTAAATTGTTTTTCTGTGCCAGTATCCCTCTAACATCATGCATTATTGAGATGAATCACAAAAATACTTATGTTCAGTCGTTTTGAAATTGAACTCGATTACTACTAAAATATATACTGCTTTCGAGTCTGTTTGGGTCATCAACTCTCAGGACAGTTGATTGACAAGTTAACAACCATGGAAAATCCTGATTAGATTACACTATGGTTCAGGCTGACATAGATCTTAACTGGTAGCTATGTCAGGAAGATAAAAATGTCTGCATTGTTTGTATTTGGTGTTGCATTTCACTTAAAGCAAAAGATGGGGTTATTTTTCTTAAAGAAATAATTTTGATGTAAGCTGTGAACATTGCTTATAATACTTCTGTACGCAGAATTGGCAATCTTTTGTTGTTCAATGAATCGTGAGTTGAACGTATAAAGATTGCCGTATAGCAATAAGGAGAAAATTAGCAGCACTGTGTTTTAGTCTGTGTTGTCAGTCCCTCCTTGATATGGTAATTTGTTCAATATTAAAAGTTGAAGATATACCTTACAACAACTTTTAAAATTGTTTGAAAGTCTAAAAAATGCATAGATAGTAATGGATGCGTTATTAAGGGGTACATTTGTTATTACAAAATAATTAACTTGAAAATGGCATTTTTTTTAAAAATATTGTTCAATGAAAAATGCATTGAATGGATAAAGATTGCCGTATAGTAATAAGGAGACAATTAGCAGCACTGTGTTTTAGTCTGTGTTGTCAGTCCCTCCTTGATATGTTAATTACCTAACTAATAAAAGTGGAAGATATACCTTACAACAACTTTAAAAATTGTTTGAAAGTCTGAAGACTGCATAGATAGTTATAAAGGGATACATTTGTAGAATAATAAACTTGAAAATGGCAATCTTTTTTATTGTTGTTCAATGAAACATGGATTAAACAACAGATAAAGATTGCCGTATAGTAATAAGGAGACAATTAGCAGCACTGTGTTTTAGTCTGTGTTGTCAGTTCCTCCTTGATATGTTAATTACCTAACTAATAAAAGTGGAAGATATACCTTACAACAACTTTAAAAATTGTTTGAAAGTCTGAAGACTGCATAGAGTTATAAAGGGATACATTTGTAGAATAATAAACTTGAAAATGGCAATCTTTTTTATTGTTGTTCAATGAAACATGGATTAAACAACAGATAAAGATTGCCGTATAGTAATAAGGAGACAATTAGCAGCACTGTGTTTTAGTCTGTGTTGTCAGTTCCTCCTTGATATGTTAATTACCTAACTAATAAAAGTGGAAGATATACCTTACAACAACTTTAAAAATTGTTTGAAAGTCTGAAGGCTGCATAGATAGTTATAAAGGGATACATTTGTAGAATAATAAACTTGAAAATGGCAATCTTTTTTATTGTTGTTCAATGAAACATGGATTAAACAACAGATAAAGATTGCCGTATAGTAATAAGGAGACAATTAGCAGCACTGTGTTTTAGTCTGTGTTGTCAGTTCCTCCTTGATATGTTAATTACCTAACTAATAAAAGTGGAAGATATACCTTACAACAACTATAAAAATTGTTTGAAAGTCTGAAGACTGCATAGATAGTTATAAAGGGATACATTTGTAGAATAATAAACTTGAAAATGGCAATCTTTTTTATTGTTGTTCAATGAAACATGGATTAAACAACAGATAAAGGTTGCCGTATAGTAATAAGGAGACAATTAGCAGCACTGTGTTTTAGTCTGTGCTGTCAGTCCCTCCTTGATATGTTAATTACCTTACTTTTAAAAATGGTAGAAATAGCTTACAACAACTTTTAAAAATGTTTGAAAGTCTGAAAACTGCATAGATAGTAATTAATGCAAATTATAAAGGGATACATTTGTAATTATAAAATAACGAAAATGGCTATTCTTTTTTTATTGTTCTTCAATGATTGAACAGATAAAGATTGCCGTATATTAATAAGGAGAAAATTAGCAGCACTGTGTTTTAGTCTGTGTTGTCAGTCCCTCCTTTATATGTTAATTTGCTAACTATTAAAAATGGTAGATATAGCTTCCCTGCATAAGCAGTACTGCAACCAGGGTTGCATGGATAGCATATAAATGATGTTTCAAAGCCTATATATATAACATTATTACTGGAAGTTTAAATTGTATGCCATGATATAACTGAAATACTATTGTATGTGAGGTAAAACATTCAAACAAACATTACAATGATATGGGTCTTGAATGCATTGAAGCAAACAAATTAGTTTCTTGAAAAATTGGGGAGTGGTAGTCTTGCTGTAATTTATTTTTCTAATCTTTTGCTGAATAATCTAAAACAGATATGGGAAATCATTTCGATTTGGATCCACTCTTTTGTCTCCTGCTAAACAATAAATTATCCGTTAGGAAATATTGTAATACATTGAACTTTGTAGAAATGGCATTCTTTTGATTGTTGTTCACTGTAGCTTGTATTGATAAGATGAAGATTGCCGATAATTAGCATCACTTTGTTATATTCAGTGTTGTCAGTCTGTCCTTCACATTTCTGTTTTCAATGCTCTTTCAAATGCCTTAATATTTGCAAGATCTTCTTAGTTTGCACAGTGAAATAGAAATTTGGTGACATTTGATATATTTATAAATTATTTAATTGTTTACTGGAAACTTTGTAAAAATGAACCCGAGTAAAGAATCTGAAATGTTTTTAGCTCACCTGAGTATGAAGTGATCGTCCTATATACGTTGTCAGTACCTCAGCATCTTCTCTGTAAACAGCGATTCCATTGGAATCTGATGAAACTTCACAGAAAGCATCCAATTGATGTCCTCTCCAATATTCCTTCAAAATCTTTTGATCCATGCAGAATTCTAGATCAAATTGCAACCGGGAAAAAAAAAAAGATTTTCGCCTCAAACCTGTTGGCGGATTATCAAATAATTGAGTTGAAATGTTCCTTGTGTGACCTGACTTGACCCTATATCAGATTCCTTCACCAGGTGGTGGGGCTGTTCTGCTTTATAATGCTATAATAAAAAATAAAAAAATTCTCCACTTTAAGCCATTTTGATAAATAAAGAAAACAATTATTGTAGTTGGCATGAGGAATCACATTGCATTAATTTCCCCCTAAAATAATTAGTGTTACTAACTCTTAACTGTATGTCAACACAATTGATGCCTCCGTAGAAGGTGAATTTTGAAAACATTGGGAGTCATTGCGCATACTGAGCAATTTCTTTTTTTTCCACAATTTTTTCAATTTGATTTAACAATTAACCCTTTCCATCATATAAACGCTTTCGGACGCCTCTGCAGCAGACGGCTTTTTGAAAACATAGTGACAAAAGAAGAAATTGCACAAAACGTGCAATTTCTCCTTTTGCCACAATGTTTTCCACTTTTAGTCATAGGTTATCCATTCAGTTATGGAGATTTTCTATGTTTTGACAAATTACGTCCAAAGTCGTCTGCTGCAGGATTGTCGTATGAGGGAAAGGGTTAAAGCGAGAGATGTAAATATATTTTCTGTAGTTTTGCCTAATTGTTTTAAAAGTTGTCTGCTATAGATTTGTTGTATGTGGGCAATGGTTAATTAGTTGTACTTATTTCAGATCGCTCATCTAGAGAAGACTGGTCATTACTTAACGGCCAAAGACAATCAGATTGTACAACTTCATCCATCCACGTGTCTCGACCACAAACCAGAGTGGGTACTATACAATGAGTTTGTGTTGACAACAAAGAATTACATCAGAACTGTCACAGATGTAAAGCCAGAATGGTAAGCTAGAAATGATTCACAAATTCATTGTCTTGTACTCTTTTCCACAGTTAAAGTGAACTGCGCTGTCTTGGCAGCGAAACTTGGAAAAGATTATTTTCTACAGGGAAAATATTGCATTTAATTTTACCATTAAATAGGATAATGAAAAAGGAAACTTGTAAACTCTGATTTCCATGTAGGGGTGACTATTGAGCCCAAAAATCACTATTGCGATAGTATTGATTTTCAGAAAGTACCATTGCAATAGTTAAACTATTGCACAACTAATATTGTGATGCATTGCAATACTATTGCTTATATTGACATTTAAAAAGATAACTATACTGAACTCTAATTACAAGAAATAAAAGTATCAAAAAGAGCATTTTATTGTTTATCTTTTATTTAAAAACTTAAAAAGAAACCCTTTGCTCTCAAAAAGAACTTAACTTTCCAGCTTACACATAAATAAGAACATTTATCACTTTTCAGGCAACAAAATTTGTTCACAGACAAGTAACATGGTCTTTTCTCTAAGAAATAAAAGCATCTGCATATTTAGATTCAATGTAGTACATGAACCAATACTATCGATAGTTCCAACCACTATTGCGATAGTTATTGATCTTCAGTTTTACAATCGATGCATTACTATTGCCCTTGTGACTATTGCAATATATCGATAGTTTGAACTATCGCTACAGCCCTATTTCCATGTTAGTATTATGTACAGTAAAGTGTTTGAAACTAAAGTTTCCAAGCATGGTTGTCATACAGGAGGATTTAAAATGTTAGTGGTTAATTGTAGCCATGTTCTTTTGGAATTGCATTAAGACTGATGACTCAATATTCAGATAAGCTTGCCAGCAGCATAGGTTTATCACTGCTGCAATTGAAATGAATGTGTAAAATAATATTCAAGTGGTGTAAAATACCATTCAAATGGTTTAAAATGCCTTTCCCTCATATAGTCGCTTTCTGACGCCTCTGCAGCAGACAGCTTTTTGAAACCATAGTGACAAAAGAAGAAAATGCTCAAAACAAGCAATTTCTCCTTTTGCCAAAATGTTTTCCACTTTTTGTCATAGGTTATCCATTCAATTATAGAGATTTTCAATTTGTTGACAAAATATGTTCAAAGTCGTCTGCTGCAGAATTGTTGTATGAGGGAAAGGGTTTAAATGGGTGTTGAACCCCAATAAATTAAGTCAATATCTTTCACTAGTTTTTCAAGATGAGAAAATAACCCTTTCCGTTACAACAAATCTGCAGCAAACATCTTTGGAAATATTGAGGTAAATATAGGGAAAATATCTAAAAATGAAAGTATAATTCCTGAGTATATTTGAAAACATTCAGGCAAAAGGATGTACTATTTTCTCTGTTCTTTCAAAAGTCATCTGCATGAAGGAAAGGGTTCAATACGAAATACACTGGATACATATGTTTATATTTACTATTTTCAGGCTGATACAGATCGCCCCACAATACTATGATATGTCCAACTTCCCTATATGTGAAGCTAAAAGACAATTGGAGCGCATCATAGCCAAGGTTTTAACTAAAGGATATGATTGAGTGTACATTGAGGAAGTGAATCAATTGAACTTGCAGACAATGGAGAGGTTTCTTAAGCTAGAATTCTCATCTCCGTCTATCATCGGCAACTTAGACTCATTTGAAAAAGACTACTTTAAAAAATAGTCTGCTAAAACGAGGATTGGGTTCATTATGAGTCTTTTCTATCTCAAAGTCAGTGTTATCTATCAATTTCATATTCTTTCATAGTGGTTCTTTGAATTTGGAAGAGTCTAATAAAAATTCATTTGTTGTCTTTGTGGCTGTTTTAATGATAGAGGTAACCACATGGTAACCACATCATAGTTTCATCTTTGTAGAAAATAATACCAAATTATTATTCTATAATGTCTGATTACCGGTACTCCACTTAACTACACCTCCATGTTGTACAAGAAAATGTATGTACCCTTTCCAACTTGCAGATACATTTTGATGCATCTGTAGCAAATGACTTTTGTTAACATTGTGTTAAAAGGAGAAATTGCTCTCGTTTTACCAAAATGTTTTCAGCTCTATTATTATGCTGTGATTTAATGAGATTTTCCATATTTTTCACTTGATGTTTTCCGTGTCGTCTGTTGCAGATTTGTTGTATTTTTGGTTAAAACTGGACCATAGACATTTATGAACATTTCTATGACAACCACATACTTAAATGTATGTATCTGGTCATTGGTATTGAAGTCTTTCTGCTGAAAATGTTGCAAAAGTTAAGTAAGGAATGGAAATACCATTATGTAGACAAATTATGGCATGATTTATTAACAAAATAAATAACAAGATAAGTATCCATTGCCATTTCACACAGTGTATTTTTTCCACTCCTTAATAATCAAATCTGGGTTAAAGGTAAATAATTAAAAAAAAAAATTAACTCTTTGCCTCATACGACAATTCTGCAGCAGATGACTTTGAACATACTTTGTCAAAAAAATAGAAAATCTCTATAAATGAATGGATAACCTATGACCTAACGTAGAAAACATTGTGGCAAAAGGAGAAATTGCTCATTTTGAGCAATTTCTTCTTTTGTCACCGTTTTCAAAAAGCTGTCTGCTGCAGAGGCATCAGAAAGAGTCTATATGAGGGAAAGGGTTATAGACACAGACCAGCTTGCACAACTGTGCAGTATGATACTGAGTATATGTTCAGTTTGCTTGTCTGCTGTTAACATTCCTGAGGGTTTGGTAGATATAATATGTTGTGAGTGAAGACGGCCTATATTCAGAAATATTTTTGAATTTAAAGAAAGAAGTTCATCTTTTAGACTTGGCTAGTTAGTGCAATTTACTGTCCGGACTAGTTTTTGTGACACAATTATATGAAATTGGGCTTCTGTCATGGAAATGGTTTATCTGTATATTGTCGTTCAATATGTAAGCTTTATACTTAAAATTACACAGGTTTTGTTTGGTCTAACTTACACTTCTTTCAAATGAGGATACATGTAAAAGTTATAACATAAAGCCTGTCCTTATCAAAACACTGTTTTAACTAAAAGATGATAGTGGATTTTTAACAGTGATTTAATTTGAAATAATACGCAAATTCGTTTCTTTGAATTTGTTTAAAAATTGTGTATATTATTGTCTTGAGTATTTGTTTGTTTATGAACACATAGTAAACTTGTTAATTGTCCAAAAGCATTGTGTTTATTATGGTACATGTCCTTACTCTTTTACTCTTATACATGCATACAATGCGCTGTGCTTTGTAAGCAACCTAGTCATAAAGTGATTAACCCTTTCCCACATATAGACGCTTTCTGATGCCTCTGCAGCAGAAGAAAAAAAAATGTGGCAAAAGGAGAAATTGCCCAAAACGAGCAATTTCACCATTTGTCATTATGTTTTCAACTTCTTGCATTTTAGAGCGTTTCAGTGTTTTTGTCGAGATGTCTTCAAAGTCGTTGGATGCAGGTTTGTTGTATGTGGGAAAGGGTTAATGTGAGCTATTGTGAATGTGATCACCTTGTGTCTGGTGCACATCTCTTATCCCTTTCCCATATACAGTTTATCTACATCCGATGGCTTTGGAAATGTCGACTCGAAAATCTCAATAATTGTAGGTATAATTACTGAAAAAAAGTTGAAAATGTTTTGAGCAATTTCTCCTTGTGTCACAATGTTTTCAGAAGTCGTCAAAATGCGTTTGTATGTAGGAAAGGTTTAAACTTTAAACCATCGGGCCAAGTTCAACTAAACTTGACAGGAATTTCCTAAGGTGGTCCTCGTACAATCCTGAGCGCCAAAGAGGAAAGGTCATTACTACCAGAATTTGGTACGACCCGACTGGGGATTGAACTCGCATCCGAGGCGGTACCAATCTCATTAAAATCATCTCCTATTAACGCTACGCATAGGATCTGAGGACAACCGATAGAGGGTCACGTTCAGACGACCTTTTTGCCAGCCAATCAGAACCTTGCTTTCACGTTTTTGAAAGTGAAAGTAAAAGTCTATATTTAACAAAAGAATCTATATTTCGCATAGTGATTTACACGCGTGTATAGTTCTTATGACGACCGCATCATGACTATAAATGCGAAATGATGCAAAACACCGATATAGTCTTTCCCTGACCATACAGCATCGAAAAGTGTTTTTGCTCTGGTTTTAAATGGTCTATTTAAAATTTGCTCAACTTCATCAATTGACGCCATTTTGAAGGTTAAGCCAAACGTTTGTTGAAACGAGTCCTCTGATTGGTGGATCTAAAAATAGCGATATTGGAAATCCGATAAAACAAGAAGATGAATTCGAATGGATCGCCATCAGATCTTACATTTGGTCACATTGAGGCGGTACAAACGTCCTATGATCACAAATGGTTTAGTTTATATCAGAATTTAAGACAAAATGAGTTTAAACCGAGCGGAATAACATTAGGTCAAGTTTATGTTACGGCTTGTTCGTGCTTTAAGCTTTTATTTCCAGCAATTTCTTTATAATCACATTGTGTGAAATACTGGTACAAGCCAGCCAGGAAACACTTTACGTGAACTGTTCGCTGTGATCTAACTGAAGTAAGTTAACCTTGTGTTGGCACAGAATGAATATTGTTTTACGGCGCATCGACAGCTAAGGTCATTTAGCGGGCATTTAAATTTAATTATTCATGATCCCTGGGTGAACAAACCAGTACTAGGCTAGAAAATGTGCCTTGCCCAAGAGCACTCCACCATGACCGAATTGCCGCGGCTGGGGATCGAACCCGGACACCCGGTTTCGAAATCCTCGACCACAGCGGATTCCTGTTGGCACAGATATTCATCGACTATTCTAGCCCCATCCTGCAGCAATGTGATGTGACGTCGCTGCGCTTTATTGAAGGACAAGTCCTGTTACTAAATGACAATGTCTCCGTTGCGCACACCTTTTAAATTACCATCGATACGAGTCTTCTTGTTATCTCCTCGGCTAACGAAGTTTGCGCTGGGGATATAGTAACGGGACTGTTTGTTCGTCCGTCCGTAATAACCTTGTGACCACTCTACACTGAACATCCTTCGACCGATCTTAACCAAACTTGGTATACAGAAGGTCATGGGTTAAAGTCAAAATTGGACTTTGAATACCTGTTATGTCGATCACCTCACCCACCTAAGGCATAATGTTAACTGGAATTCCGCAAGCTTCCTGGAATATCTGCATTGCGAGGGACTAGCCTTTCTTTCGTCAATGCTATCAAAATGCACCTGAACTCGTCTGTGAACAGACTCCCATTTCCTATGTATAATTTTCGGTGGTTTAGAGGTAGGGCGAGGGTTCGATGCCCGGCCGGGTCATACAAAATACTTTAAAAATGGAAGTAATGGCTGGCTTACTCGGCGCTTAGTGTTGCGGAGTTAGCATTACGACTGACTGGTTGGTGTCAGAATAAATGGAAAAAACAGTAATACTGGTAACTTTCCTAGGAAGAGCTGTGATATTCCTGTAATATTGTTAAAAGCAGCATAAAAAAAACCAATTAATTATAAATAAGAAAAACAGGATGACACGGAGGCTGCATATTGTGCCCAAGCAAACGGCTTTGCACTGATTCTTATGAGTCACGATATAATCCTAGCGGTCAACCTTGGTGAGGGCACCAGCGCAGCCGAACTCCGGTATTATGTTGAAGTAAGAGACCGCAAAGAGGAACAATAAAAAGGTTTTCAACCACTTTCATATTCATTCCAACTTGGAGAATACAGACGTTGATTCGTGTCATTACAAATAATATTCCTTTCCCAAAATACAACATATCCGCAGCAGACGGCTTTGAAAGTATCTAGATAAGATTATGAAAAAATCTCTGAAAATGAAGGTATAATTACTGAAAAGATTTGAAAACTTTGTGGCAAAAGGAGAAATTGCTCGTTTTGAGCAATTTCTCCTGTTGTCACAATGTTTTCAGAATTCATCTACCGCAGCTGCGCCAAATACGTCTACAGGCTGGAAAGTGTTATTCAAAGTTTGCCAAACCAGTAGGGTTTATTTCAGATTAAGTGTCCTCCATTCAAAGATAGATCACTGCGAAAATGCATTCATTAATTCCCGTCCACGAGAGCATGGTCTGAATACCGTCTAAACCGAATAGTGAAGATGCGTCAAAAAGGCCCAAGTGTGATTGGTGCAAACTCGCTTAAATTCTAATGATTGTGAAAATGGAAATCCTTGAAATGCAATTTTCTATTTGTTACCAAAACAAAAACAGTTCACAAAGAAATATTTATTTAATAAAGGCAATTATTCCAAATGACAAAATAGGAAAACGATCATTTTTTATTCATGCATGGTATGTTACCAGAGGTTTGTTTTTGGTTCAATTTTTTTTTTAATTGTTCATACAAATAGATTAAAAAACGTCTAGCAAATACAGATTTCGACCGTGCAGAATCTTTTTCCTTTAGTATATTCTTAACTCTTTCAGCGCCAAAGGCAATATTGAGGTTTTTGCAAACAATGCAGATTCAGGTGAGTCAGCTCGTAACGAGCTGTCTCACCTGAAATCAGCATTGTTTGCCTTTTAGTTACCAAAATAGTCCAAAACTTTCATAAATTGAGAAATGGACACACCCGATTGTGTACATGGAAGAGTCTACTTTAAACAATTCGGCGCTGAAAGAGTTAAAACGTGTCATCCAATTTGTAGAAGATGAATGGTTCTAGTCGCAATGAATTATGAATATCATTTCATATAATGAATGACCGAGTCGGCATTCGAACCACCCATACAAGACCGATTAAATCAATATCTGAAGCAGACGATTTTGATGACAACAAAAGCATGCATGACAAGGCAAAAGTTTAGAGAATATCAATGAAATTATCGTTATTATTGAATTGAAAAATAGTAACTGTAGAATTACTCATGATGAGCAATCTCTCCCTTTGTCACAATTTTTTTTTTTAATTTGTCTGCTGAAGATTTGTGTCTAGTATATTTGAGAAAGGGTCTTTAAGAATATTTAACTTAAGTTATATCTTATATTTACATTAGAAGTAATATGAAGTATAGATATTACACCAATTCATTAAACACTAAATCGGTACTACTTAACGGAATGGGTGTAGGTTTAACGATCGGTCTATTTCCGTCGTAATTCGGCCAAGTTCGGATAAGTTCGTACAATTTTTGTCCGGGACATTCCGTCTTCCCGACGTCCCTGTGTCCGTACATTTTATAGTCACTCCGTATCTTGCCCGCCTGGATTCCCCGGTTGATCATGACCTGGACAGCGTGCAAGGCCGCCTCAGATGGCAGATGACCCGTAAAGTCCCCCATGATAGAAAAGGCCACAGCGACGTCGTTCCATCCGTATGTGTGAGCCCCTATGCGGTCCCAACCACGCCCTTCGTAAGCCTGACCGTCCTCGCCAATGAGGAAGTTGTAACCAATGTCATCCCAGCCTGTATAATAGTTTAGTATAACATTATCTATTTGACATCGATTGCGAAACAATCTTTCAGCTTAGATTAATCACGTTCGATGTCTGCTCCACGGATGCTTAACATTTTCTTTCATACGACAATTCTGCAGCAGGCGACATTGAAAACATACTGACCAAAACCTGAAAAATCTCCATTAAAGATAGCTTAATTGTTAAATAAAGTTGAAAACATTGTGGCCTAAGGAGAAATTGCTCATCATGAGCAATTTCAACTTTGGCCATAATGTTTTCAAAATTCGACTGCTGCTATTGCGTCAAAATGCGTCTGCAGGTGGGAAAAGGTTAATCAGTACAGACAGAGCCCGGGACCTTTAGTACGAGACACCGACACTCCACGATGTCCCCATTGTCTTCCACACGAATAAGAAGTAGTTTCCTTGTACATTCGACTGTCGGATGGTGAATACATAACACTAGTTTATTAGGCCTGCAGATTTCTGTGTAAACTGAAAGTGTAATGTATTCATTAATTGACATGAACAATACCATGCTGAATCCCTACAACGAATTCAATCTTTGATCGTTGACAAATTATTGCATATTAAAGACGACATGACTAAAAATGAGAATGGAGTAGCAAACTATGTATACACTGAGGATACTGCATGAAAGTCCAGTTTCTCCTGATATAATTATTATTATAATAACCCTTTCTCACATACAGCAAATCTGCAGCAGACGACTTTGAAAAAAAATCTGGACAAAATTGTGAAAAATCTTTGTTAGTGGAAGTATTATACTGAAAAAAGTTGAAAATAATTTGTCAAAAGGAAAAAAAATCTACTTTTGTCACAATGTTTTCAAAAGTCGTCTGCTACAGAGGCGTCAGAAACGTCTACATGTGGGTAAAGGGATAATTATAGTAATATATATTTTCCCTTGAGTATCGACTTTCTTTTTATAGGATCAAATCAGATTATTGGGATGGGGGTATTAAGTCAAATTTAGTAAGATATTTTAGGTCTACTGGCTGTTAGCCAGTCGAGCTTATGTCATGGAAAAACTTCTGTGCTTTTCGTCGAGCCATGTTGATTGGTGGAAAAACTCGACCGCAAGCGGGACGTGTTGTTTTGCCTTAATGTGAATTTTGTGAAAACTTAAAAAACGTCCATATGAGAAGATTTTAAAATACTTTTATAGAAATGTTTCCTTAAGTGACCCTCTATCAGATTCCTTCAAACGATATTGATTAGTCGAAAAACATGGCCACAAGGGAGCGGGGCTGTTTAGCATTGTATGGCCTTAATGTTCCACTTCTTCAAGTTAGCTATCGTGACTGGCTGTAAGCCAATTGAGCATATGTCATGGCGAAATGTCCGTCGTTCGTGCGTCCGTTCGCTAAATTTTGGGAAAAACGACATGTCCTCTGTAACCACTGGGCCAATTAGTTGGCGATTTTTTTAAATAACTTTGTAGAAATGTTCCTTCAGTAATTCCTTCAAGCCATGTTGAGTGTTCGTAAAACATAGTCGCCTGACTCGAACCTGCGACCTGCGCCCGAGGCTAAATGATGTCGTGACCTGTCGGGAGATAGCACACTTACACACGCTGTAAAATGCTGAACTGTTGAAAGCGGATGGTGTCACTTATTTCCCAGTATTCAGTTGACTCCGGAGAGTTAGATAAGTGGCGTTTTGCATGTTCTAAAAAACCCTATTTGACCCTATATTCCTATGTTATGGGTACCCAAAAAGAATCGTCTCAGTGAAAGTATTAATTCGATCACCAACATGACTGGGTAATGATATATTATAATAATAATATATTGTTGGGGAAAGGGGCTGTATGACCCTACTTATCTGAACCTTCGATTGACTTGACTTACCTCTCGTATCCATGTGAAAGTCCTGTATAATTCGCATCTCTTCACTACATTTATCCTGTGTGAAGCACTCGCTCATGGCTGTATGGTGGATGAACACCACTCCCTCTGGGGTACCCATATGGTTGATCTCCATGGACTGTCTCGCTCCCCATTGAGCTCTTGTCACTATGGTGACATTGGTGCTGTTACTCCAGGCATGTCCGCATGCTAAAACTAAGGAAACAAAATTAAATAATACTTGTAATACAATAACGATTTACCTGATATGGTATATACGAGCGAATTCACGGATACCATTGGATGATAAAACTAATTTAGAAAAATGGAAATACAAGTTTGGAATAGAGGTAAACACGTTGAGGGAAAAAGGAGCAATTTCACTTTACTCTCAACAATATTTTTAAATATCGTCTATATCAAGAAACATGTTTTTTTGTGCAGACTTTAAGTAAATCCGGTGTGATTGGTGAAATTATCCAAATTTGTGATCATCTGAATTAAAAGTAAACCCCTACACTATCCAGATTGTACTGATATTTGTTGTGCACTTTAAGTAAAATTATATAAGTCCTTCAAACTATATAATAAACACTGATAAAACACATACGAGTTAAGAAGAATACATAAGCAATTCCCTGCATTGCTATCATTCAGGCCAGTCAGTCGTTGAGGTCAGTTCCCCCTCGCAATATAACTATATATGTTTGCGAGCAGCTTACTTAGGACCAATTATACCGCCGATTACATAACTCGGATTCATAGTAACCGAACTAGCTGTACACACACTCGGAAAATGCACGTGTTTATCTCATGTACGGGGGAATTCTATATATGAGCCGTTCCACGAGAAAACCAACATTATGGACTGCGACAATCAGGCTAATTCGGGCCGACACATTCCGTCTCAAGGGGATAGAGATATAAAGTAATGATTCCTGAAACAGAAAATCCACATCTGCCTGGATTAGCCTGCGCGGCATGCGTAGACTGATCCGGTCCGATACTTTACTTTTGTTTTTGTTTTTTGGGCTGAAACATGCCAAAGGAAATAATGAGGTTTTTGCAAACAATATGGATTCATGTGATACAGCTCGTGACGAGCTGTATCATATGAAAGGATTACAATTGTTATATTTTGTTCAAAGCCTGGACGTCTTCGGCACAATCGAAACACTTAGCCTTTATGGTATTGTGTCAGCAAGTGGGGTCCATCAAGCACAAAGCTTCATTGATTTCAGACAAACAAACGTTATCTTATTGTTTAATAGGAAGATAATTAAAAGTTTCCCTATTTTAAGACCTTTAGCTCACCCTTATTTCTGAAAACCAGTATCTTTTTTCTCATGATGAGCAATTTCTCCTTTCATGCCACAATGCTATCTACTCTAATCATTAATTACTTTCAAAGAGGTTTTTAATTTGTTACCTAGATGTTTGCAAAGTCGTCTGCTGTAGATTTGTTGTATGTGGGAAATGGTTGTTTTACTATGGAAGCTATGCATCTCGAAGTACATGTATAAGGGCATGGGCCAGTCACACTCAACACTAATACATTGCTCTACCAGGTGGATGTCCTTTCATAAGTGTGTGAAAATGACCATTTTTAAAAAAAAAAAAATACTTTGCCAGCAAGGATTCCGTGTGAAAATATGCTGCACATGACCTCACAATGAAGAAAGAACTGTACTTGACCTCCCCCTTTGTTCTTTACATCCTTGTACCAATGATGGGTTTAACCAGAGACATATATATATATATATAGGTCTCTGGTTTAACACACTATTCAACGTGTGAGCTGTGGTGTATTTCAGACTATTTTGTATGAATCTTATTACGTACATGAAAACAATTCTATGTAATTAAAGACACTCCTTTTCATAATTTAAACAGAAAAATATACCTCTTGTGTACTTAGGAGGACCTACAGATAGTACAGCCATTAACCCGACAGGCAGATCAAGTAAACATGAAAATGACAACTTAGCTCATCAATAATAAAAAATAGTTTTAAAAGTAAGATACTAAAATTCACACTTTTCGCCTGATCATTTAAAACAAGAAATATCTTTTAAAAAGATAAATGGCAACACTAAAAAATGGAACATGCGCATTCAAGGCCTAGAATACGTCACTTGACTGGAGATTACGCGAGGTTCCCAAGAGGTGTATAAGTTTTAATTGACGCTAAATATCTGAAAACTTATCATGTTTCAAAAATAATTAATATTTTGCTCTTAAATATTATATTTCATACGTTTTCATTGATTTTTTTCACTGAAATTTATTTCTTTAGGAAAACAATTAAAAGTTAGTATGCAGAACATTTCATTTTAAAACTTCATCTTATTAGTGCCTCTCGTATGATCGCCAACTTAACTATGAACCAATCAAAACGTTTCATTTCCTTTATTTCTTCGACATTATTCAGGAATCCGCTGTGGTCGAGTGGTTAGCGTCGGGGATTTGGAAACCGGTTGTCCCGGGTTCGATCCCCAGTCGCAGCACTACGATCATGGTGGAGTTCCCTTGGGCAAGGCACATTTTTTGGCCTAGTACTGGTTTGTTTACCCAGGGATCATGAATAAGTGAACTGTCGCCGTGATATAACTGCAATAAGGTTGAAAGCGGCGTAAAACACCAATAAATAAATAAATTGACATTATTCATTAAATACAACATTTGATTGGTCTACAAGCTAGATCATTTGTTTAACATCTAGGTCAGAACTGAGGTTAAACAGCTATCGCCGAGAGAGATACCACAATTCTCAAATTTGAATATTTGTAATATTATTGCTCTAGAAAAGACAAAGAAAGACGTTTCAGCAGATGACTTTGTAGACAGATTGTATATGGAAACGCTCTATACATTAAAGACAAGTATATGTATACTATACTTAACGAAAAGAGTTGAAAACATAGTGTAAATGTTTCCATTTGTCACACTGTTTTCGAAATGCTTCTATATGAGGGAAACTATTTTCCTCAAAGGAACTGTGTATCTAAAGTCTACTTCCGAAATTATGTGTACTTATTGGCGATGAAAAAGAGCAATTTCTCCGTTTTCCACAATGTTTTTAAAAAGTTGTCTGTTGACGATTCGTCCAATAAGGCCTACGTCTGTAAGTTAGAAAATGTTAACCGTTATGTTTTACAAATATAACTATACTGCAGGCGGTGTGTATATATAATTGGGCCGTTCCACGAGAAAACCAACATTATGGACTCTGCGTTATGTATGTATTGACATAGATCAGGTTAATCTGGGCCACACACTCCGTCTCAGAGTAATTATTCCCGAAACAGATACTCAACAGGTAAAAAAAGTGTCTGTCCGGGTTAGCCTGCGTGGCATGCTTAGGCTGATCTGGGTAGATACTTTACACAGAGTCCACACTTGGTTTTCTCGTGGAACGGCTCATATATATAAAACGTGTAAATGTGAAGCAGTTGGTGTCTGATTGATACAATACAAGGTTTGTGTTGAACCATTTAATCGAAATACACATAAAATAGTATTCGTATCGATCTGTGCTCCTACAAAAACCAACCTTAAACCATTTCAGCGCCGAATTGTTTAAAGTAGACTCTTCCATGTTCAAAATTGGGTGTGTCCATTTCTCCAGTTATGCAAGTTTTGGACTATTCTGGTAACTAAAAGGCAAACAATGCTGATTTCAGGTGAGACAGCTCGTTACGAGCTGACTCACCTGAATCTGCATTGTTTGCAAAAACCTCAAAATTACCTGTGGCGCTGAAAGAGTTAAACCAGTTCAGCGTTCAAACGACTATATATAAAGCAGACGACTTTTGAAACCATTGTGACAAAATGAGAAATTGCTCATTGTGAGCATTTTCTCCTTTTGCCACAATGATTTCAACTCTATTCAAAAAGTTCATACTTTCATTTAGAAGTTCTCCAAGTTGTCTGCTAAAGATGTGTCGTAGGTCGGAAAGGGTTAAAATAGCGTACGTGCTATCAAACCAATGTCTGTTCTTCCATTTGATCTGATGAAATACAGTTTTTTGTCAACAATGATTTGAAACATGTGGCTTATTAGCGAACAGTGGAGATGCGAATGTTGGTCTAGATCTTCATTCGTCGTAAGGTTGGTTTTTCTGGAGCACAACAACCCTTGTTTAGATGTCCCGTACAGTTCTAACTCACCATCAGTGGTATGCTCTTCCGTCGTCATGTTTGTTTTATGTCAAAAAAATATGTGTGTAAAAAACATCATTTAACTACACTGAAAATACACAAACACTGAGATAAATACTGTATGTCAAATAACACTTGTCTTTTTTTTTAAGAAACCATGCGATTGTCACTTTAAACTATAGGCCTTCACGGGTATTTTTTAAGAACGCTGAACAATTAACTTTCACGTGATATTTTATCTTCCGACTTTGGTAATGTACATAACGTTGTATATATATGAAATAAACTGGTTGACTGATTAGGAAAAGTTTACCGCTTGCATATGCGATTTCATTCGTTAACGTAAATATCGTCTCTCCGAAAAGCGGATATGTAAAGAGTAAATATAAATCAAAGTACTGCAAAGTACAGATAGCTGATAGGTCGAATACTCAGTGCCAAGTATATGGTTGGTTGCGCTATATCGAACTATTTCCGAATAAAAAAACACAAATCCAAATCACAGAAACAACAATTGCAAAGAGTTGAAATTTGGGTATCCCGTGATAAACGGGCTTTCAAAAATAATCCCAAAATGCAAGGGTAGCGGAGGTAGTACAAATTGACCTTATCTAAATGAGTTAGACGGTCGAATGTGCACAGTTATTTTAATTAGTTGTATTTCTTGATTCTAGTTTTGTGTCGCATGCATTTACGTATCCGCTTTCCAAAAGCATTACTAATAGCTGGATCCACACAGAGTAAATCAGGATGAAAAGAGACTTATTCGCTATAAACGGTTTTGAATGGACACTAGTTAACACTATCTGATAGATTCAATGGGTGATCCATTGATACCAGAAGGCAATTCGGCGTACATGTATCAAATCCAAGCTTTGGTACTAACATGGGTTAAAACTTAAAACGATGTTTCTTAATTCTGGGTTGTAAGTGAAATTAACTACTCTGGTGGTTCAGTCAACTTCCCTTTCGGAGACCGACACGCCGAGCCTCGGTAGCGACGCGGGCTGTCAATCCAGGGGTTGTGAGTTCGAATCCAAACTCGTCCAACACTCTTTCTGACATTTGATAAAAGTCAATGGGACATGCGTCATTCGTCTTCCACCAAAAGGCAAACAGTATATGTGGAAAAGCAGCCAGTTGCTTGTTGTGTTTATTACTGGCCGCCGTGATATGACTGAAATTGTTTTCAAAACGACGTAAAACGCCAATCAGACAGGGGACCGACACGGGTCTATATGACCAGGGTGAAAAGTCGCCTGTTGGCTGACGATGGGTAGGAGAATAAGACTGCTGAAGCTTGTGTTATAAGTAATACAGCAGCAGGAACAAACGTTGAACCCGGCTTTCCACTGGACGATAATTTATATAGACTACATTGTTTAGCCAAATGTTGCATTTTTTTCCTTTCCAGAGGATTGATTTCAAAGCGAACCATACATATCATATGAAACATGCTCACTTAAATCGAGGGCTTGGCGTGAAACGGTTGTAACTTAAAACCTATTTTGAAAACCCTGGTTTAGGGGCAATTTTGACCACTTTGTAAACAATGCAAATTAAGATGCCATTGCTCAGAACGGGCAATGGCACCTAAATTTCCATTGTTTACCAAGACAAATTATTTAACGCTTATAAAGACTTTATGGCGAGGTGATTAACCTTGGTAAAAGATTACCAATTTTAGTTACAACTGTTTCACGCCAAGCCCTCGAAATGTCATGACCATGTGGTAGACATCCTCACAAGGAATAGTTCGAGGAGATATCGTTTAAAGATGTTTGTCTTTTTTTTTTAGGTCCGACAGTGATCTTTTGCAGTCGAGCGGGGCACTTGAGTCACTTTGACATAGGGTCAGGAATATTTGCATCAAATAAGTTTGTAATTTTGCCAACAGTTTTAGAGGAAATGTTGTCTACAAGGTTTTCTCTCTTTAGCTCAGTCTGTCATCTTCTGCAGCAAAGCGGAACGGTTTAAACACTTTCCGAAGTACAACACACATGCAGAGACGACTTTGGGAGTATCTTAGCAAAATATTAAAAACCTCTATAAATGAAAGTTTTAATACTGAAAAGAGTTGAAAAACTTTTCTCAAAATGAGAAATTGCATATTATGAGCGTTTTCTCCTTTTGCCACAATGTTTTCAAAAGTCGTCTGCTGCAGCAGCGTATAAAGCGTCTGTATGTAGGAAAGGGTAAAGTGGTAGAATGCCAACTAAGCAACATGTGTGCGAAATAATTGAGAAATTGGACGAGCAGACAGAGGGCGGATCACGGACATCAAACGATCGTTATAACTCACCATGAAAATTTTGTGTCCAAGTGAGCAAAAACAAGAGGAAATGAAAGAAAGTCCTCCACTTTACACTGACTTTTACGTTTGAATAACAGAATTTATTGAAAATTGCATTTTATAAAAACTTATAATTATATAACCCTGTCTGTAACATAGACGACATGTGGCACTACAAGACCAGACCATGTTTGGTATGAGAAATAGTGGAGAACAATTTACCTTTTCCCACAATATTTTCAACTTAGCATCAAAGTTATACTTTCAACTTTTCATATATATATTTTTTCACAGATCTTTTCCCGACCATATTTCTCTTATTACTCAACCAAATCCTATGTTGTGGGTACTCAAAAGAATCGTCTCACTGAGACGATTCTGTCGAGTACCCACACCATAGGATTTGAATGTAAATTAAAGAGTTTAGAACATGAAAAATGCCCCTTATCTAGAGCTCTGGTTCACCCAAAGTTTTCCTCTCCCCCGTATTAAATCATAGACTATATTTTAGTCCATTGGTAGAAGACGGATGCGGCTAGTCTAGCCTAGTCACAAGGAATTGTGTCACTTATCGACAGAAATCAAGGGTCGATCCGTGGTTCGAACTCGCTACCACTGTATTGATAGCCCTCACCTTAACCGACTTAGCGATTGCGACTCGACCCTTGACATCGAATCTAAATCTCATTGAGACTCGAGTAGTCTAGCAATCTGATTTCTAAACGAACGGAAAGGAAACACATTGTTTATGCCAGAGTAGCTCGATTTCTTTGAAATTCACTTACATGATTAATTGGTTCGACAAGATTAAGCTTGACTGACTGAATTTGAAACAATCTTCACAATAGCAGATGTTAACAGTGAACTTTAAGTATATATTGCACCTATATATCTAAGGAGTATTGAACAATACAAGTATAAAAGTACTCTCTCTCTCTCTCTCTCTCTCTCTCTCTCCCCTCTCCTCTCTCTCCTCTCCTCTCTCTCCTCTCTCTCTCTCTCTCTCTCTCTCTCTCTCTCTCTCTCTCTCTCTCTCTCTCTCTCTCTCTCTCTCTCTCTTTCTCTGTCTCTCATCCTCGCCCTATATATGTCTCTCTCTACGTCTCTGTATCCCCTTCCTTCTAACAGTGAACCTTAAGTTTATATTGCACCTATATATCTAAGGAGTATTGAACAATAAAAGTACTATTGGTTAACAAATATCAGCATCTCTCTCTCCACCTCTGTCTCTCACAATTAAACTTTTAAACCCCTACTATATTCAAAAACATAAATTATTGCATTGAATTCCACGACAAATTTCGACCAATAATTTGGTAAAACTTGTCGTTGTGTTTGTTGAGATACTCTAGCACTGGTTTACTGATATCTTTGTATCGCCGGTCGGATATATTTCGGCCCCTGGTTTTGTCATAACAAGATGCGTATCTACTGTCTTCATTTTCTCGAAGACAATAATGTCCTTTGTTTTTATTAAATATAAAATCCGTTTCCTGTATGACATGATCCAATTGGAGAAAGCTTTCCACCTTTTGTAAAATAGAAAATGGATCGTTAACAAAGTCCTCGTACTCAATAAGAAGAATATTTTCCTGGTTAAAATAATTGAGATACCTTGCCATTGCCTCGTCATAAATGGAGTATTTGATCGCAAAACAGTTCTTATTTACTTTTCCACTCCACGGATCTAGTATACAGTTCCTCATTGATCCGCCATAATGACTCTTGGATACATAAGACTCAAATGTAAAGTGAGATATAGCACGGTCTAGAGGATTACGAATCATTAGGATGATTTTCATATCCTGATTCATCTTAAATATCCTTGCCGGGGCCAGTTCACTCTGAAAATAACTTGGTGACTTTTCTATGGTAACTTGGTCGGGCATGCTTTTAGTCATTTCATTTCGGTACCATTCTTGTCCCTTTTGAAAGTTTTTGTCAAAATACTGCAACTCGTAGAACGGGTATTTTCGCACGACAACTTTCGGATGCATTGAGAGAAAATCTACGAGTGCACGTGTACCCGCTTTGTATACCCCGATAACGAGGCAACCCGGAAGTCGCTTCTTACATCCGGTCGACTGACTTAAATTACCGTTACGATTACATGTGTCATAGTCACCACACATTTTCACATTATGAGCATATTTCTTCAAACAATTTCTGTAACGAATAATTCCAATTGTGTGATCAAGCTCCTCTATCGTGTCAGTATAACCCAATGTCGTCATGTCATTGAAGAAATGTAGGCGTGATATATGTGAATGTAACACAGTCGTTATGTCCGTCATCTTCATCTTCATAGTGTAAAGGGTAATAATCCACGTAAACAACACGATGAAAACAAAACTCAGCCGACATCTCCTTGAACTGGTCCAATGTCTGAATGCACGTTCCATAACTTCGAACATTCGCACAAATATATCCTACATGTCTAACAACATCAACAATAAAAACTTCCGTGTTGACAAATCTACCTGCATGCACCTGTCGTGGGTATTTTGAATATGTATGGAGGTCGGGTTTCTTGTGTGCGAGTATAGACAAAGGGAAATAACTTATTTATTAATTTGTGCGATATTAATTGGTGTTATGTCCCTTAGTATTAACCCTTTCCCGTAATATTAATCCTTTGCCTCATACGACAATTATGCAGCAGACGACTTTGAACGTATTTTGTCAAAACATAGAAAATCTCCATAATTGAATGGATAACCTATGACAAAAAGTGGAAAACATTGTGGCAAAAGGAGAAATTGCACGTTTTGTGCAATTTCTTCTTTTGTCGCTATGTTTTCAAAAAGCCGTCTGCTGCAGAGGCGTCAGAAAGCGTCTATATGAGGGAAAGGGTTAACGCGGATGAGAGATAGCCGATTTAATTCAGTGTTTGATCCACCACAGTAGGCCAACGAACAAAGGGCGTTTTTTTAAACGCTTTCTGTCGCCTCTGAAGCAATCGACTTTTGAAAACATCATGATGAGCATTTGTTTTGCCACAACGCTAACACTGAAATGAGTAGTTGCCAGGCCTATATATATAGATGTTTCATACTTTAGTCTAGATATTTCCAAAGTCGTTTGCTACATATCTTTCATGAGAGGGAAACGGTTTATCTTATTTTATTAGCTTTTTCAGATTTCTTCTGAATTGAAAACATGGGAGAAATTAGGTTACTATTTCAGAAAATTATTTTATAAATAAAGCCGTCGAATTATTTAGCAACTCTGAATGAACCAAGAATTAATTCTAACTATGTCGATAGCTTCAAGGACGTAGATTTACGTTATCTACGTTCCTGAAAGCTTGATATGTATATGCTTCACACAAAATCAAAGTATTAAATGAATGTACATTAAGAAAGTAACACATATATACATACGCTTGTTTTCCCTTATTGGAAGTATGTAATCACATATTGTTTTCAGTTCCTTATTCCAGAAACTGAATCTTACTGATTATTATTTAATGTTAACACTCATATTTTGAACAATATTTTTGTTTTAAAACTATTTACAACTTTAAATCGTTTTCCTATGAGACAAGTTCAAATACTTATATTGGCTTCTTTTCTTTCAAACTAATTTTACTAGTTTCTCTAATATTGCTATTTTTTTCAGAAGTCGGGAGGATGCAACTGAGGGACGGACATTGCTTGCTACACGCCGTAGCTGTAGGTCTTGCCGAAGAGGGAATAGAAGTTGCAGCCAGTGAATCGCTATGCACAATGCTGGTGGGTGAAATAATAGACCTGCTCGACAACACGCCTGATCCGATGATCTCTCCAGATACGTCCATTCCCAAAAGCACCCACAAGAAAAAATACAGGAGGACGAAAGAAACGAAAAAGTGCAGTTCTTACTGACACACCAGAAAAAAATGCGATTGAAGAGGGAATTTAGGCTGAAACAAAATAATTCAAAAACTGGAATATATTCTAAAAAGCAGCTAAAACGTCACTCAGTTACAAAGTACAGCCAAAAAAAGAACATAAAAAAAAAATAGTAAAGCCGACGCAGAAGTGGTGTCGTAAGATGGCGAAGAATGCTTCAGATCAGTATGCGTCGAACCTTACTCCAATATTCGTGCACGAGAGGCATGGATCCAGTGTCAGGGGTGTAAGAGTTGGCCACATGAGCAGTGCACTATTGTTCTCACAAACAATGTGTACATCTGTCACAATTTGAATCCGATGGGGGAAGCGGATCTGCCTCCTATATATGTCTACCTCCTGCAGAACTTTGATTAATGATTAGTGTTTACATTTTGGTTACTGATTAAAATCATTAACCGTGATATCGTCCAATGTCACGCCAGGCTCATTGGACAACATATTTAAGTTGTAATACGGGATTTTAAAGAACTTCGAAAGTAAAATAAGATTTATGAAAATACAGTTAATCATGTTTATATAGATTATATGTACATAACAGTCAAGAGAAACATACATGAATATATATTTATTTTAGAAAACCACCAATAAACATAAAGCACATAGATGATTAAATTAGTAGACCTCTATGTGATATGGTTTCAAATATTAGAACTGTTGCCTTTAATAAAAGTCTTATGTATGAAATGTTTTTCTATTGTCAAATATAAATTGTAACAACTTACCCCGGGCTCTGTAACAACTTACCCCATTACCAGGGTAAGTTGTTACATTTCACTTACCTCTGATATCTACCTGGTTTGAGTAGAAATATTTGTTATGTATACGTTGCTATACATTTTTATAAAATTCAAACAATGAGCTTTACATAATGATATGGACTATCTAAATCGTCAAATAATTCAGAAAATATACCCCAAAACGTGAAAAATGTAACAACTATCCCCAGTCTCTCCTACTTCTTTATTTATTATTACTAGTTCGTCAATCTGTGAGTTACATTTTCACCTTTGCGTGTGTAGTTAACCCTTTCAAACTTGCAGACGCAATAGCAGCAGACGACTTTTGAAAACATTGTGGCCAAAGGTGAAATTGCTCCTTTGGCCACAATGTTTTTAACTTTATTTAACAATAAAGCTATCTTTTATGGAGGTTTTTCAGGTTTTTATCACTTTATTTTCAAAGTCGTCTGCTGCAGATTTGTTGTACGTGGGAAAGGGTCAAAGAGACCCACACGACGTCGGGTAAGAGAAACCCTCGACACTAGTTTATTGCATCCGCCTGTAAATAAATCTTCTCGTATCCCGTACTAAAATCATGCAGAAATTTCTGCAGCAGATGACCTATGGAAAAAATGTTGTGAAATGAGCCGTCCTGCGAGAAAACCAACATTGTGGACTGTGCGTAAAGTATCCACCCGGATCAGCCTAAGCATGCCGCGCAGGCTTATCCGGATAGACACTTTTCGCCTCCTGTGGATTTTTAGGAATCATTACTCTATAGCTCTACCTCCCTGAGACGGAATGTGTCGGCCCGGATCAGTCTGCGCATGCTGATCTGGATCGATACATTACGCAGAGGCCATAATGTTGGTTTTCTAGCGGAACGGCTCAAATGTGAAATTGTTTATAAATGTTGATTCCTGTTTCTACTAGTGCCGAAATATTGAACAGCATAGTTTTAGTAGGCCTACCATTGTCAAAAACATTATTTCACTTCCGACAGTATCTATATAGATTTTCTCTAATAGAACAAGTGAAAAATAGATGATCATGTTGAATTGTTGTTCGGGATATATACTATTATGTAAGGCCTACTAGTCTAGATCTATATAATATGCAATAAACGTGGTAAGCAATGTCCCTAAAATAGTACGTACATGCAGTGGTACGAAAGACCTACATCAGGAGAGAGGGGAATCAGTCATATTTATTGCGGGAAATTTAAGACTATTTCCGGTAAAATATTCGAGTGGCTTACGTCAAACACATAATAGTTGTCAACAGTGCCAATTAGGAAGTAATTGACAGGTAAAAGTTTTCAAAGTATATCCTTCTCATCATTGTAAAAGAAATCCAAACTTGCAAGTATGCATGAGAGAATCAATGACGGGTGTTCTATCCGAATAATGTCTTATCCCATTAAGTGTTATCGTACAGTGCCCTGTTTCGGTGAGGGACTTATCCTAAATCGGTGACCTTTTCGCATGTTATCTTTAATTTGAAGCATTCTATGGGATCATTGTTTTTTGTGGTTTCAAGTGTAATAGCTTTTTAATATTTTGTAAATATGGTTGAAATACATAAATGCAAAGTATTTTAAATAACCTAGCGAAAATAACTTTCAAATTTTTAATTCCAATTTTCTGCTATAGATCTGACAAGCTCCAACAACAAGTCTCTTTTTAAAATTTCATTTTTTTTTTAATTGTCTTTTGTAACACAATTATGCTATTTGGATCGGTCACAACCCTTTAATCATGTAGGGTACAGCTAGTTACCGAAAACAACTTAGTTGTAACGCAAAACAGCTTTGTATATAACTATAAAACCCATATAACCGGATTTTTTTATATTAAATATCACTTAAACAACATGTCAGATGGAATTACAACAAATTAAATTTTGTAACATTTTTTTGTACTTGTATCGAGAAATATGTATTTCAAGATTGGCATAGTCTTAACCCTTTCCCTCATACAACAATTCTGCAGCAGACGACTTTGAACGTATTTTGTCAAAACATTCATAATGTCCATAATTGAATGGATAACCTATCATAAAAAGTGGAAAACATTGTGGCAAAAGGAGAAATTGCATGTTTTGTGCAATTTCTTCTTTTATCACTATGTTTTCAAAAAGCTGTCTGCTGCAGATGCGTCAGAAAGCGTCTATATGAGAGAAAGGGTTAAATGCTGGAGAAACGGAAATATGTCGTCTTATTGTTGATGGGAAAAAAAGAACGAATAGTTAATATTAATTGACGGTAAACTCTTAATATAAATTGACGGTAAAATAAGAATTTATCAACATCCAGTTGCGGTAATGTTGTCTATGAGCATGCGTTTTACTGTTTTTACAGCCATCTTAGCCCTGCAGTTAGCGTGCAGGTTTGCAACTGATATAAGCGTATGACAAAAAAAAACACGCCTTTAAGAACTCTTGTGTCTTCCTTGCTGTGAACTGTGGACCTACATCAGACAGACGTCAACTCTTCTGGGATGCCAACTGTCACAAATGTCTAACATAGTCTCCTAACAAGGCCCTCTGCACCTAATTCTGACTTTTTTTCCATAGACCAGGTTTGAATACCTGTCAACAATGACTACATAGTCCTTACTGTTGTATGTGAAGTTGTCACTGCAAAATAGCTGGAACAGATAGTCTAGAGGTGTTATGTCAGATGGTGGCTGCATCGGATTTGACTTGGCCAGATGGCAGTGCATGAATACACTGGTCCCTCACCCTGGCAATATCTACTGTGATATCAGGCCAATACACAGAGTCCATGGCCCTTGCACGCATTGCAGTCTCCTTGGTGGGCTGCATGGAGAGCATTGAGTACTGGTTTGCGAAGAGCAGATGGGATAACTACACCATCCACGGTGCATAGACTTGCTGCAAAGCGATGGTATGGATGCAAGTCTGACGGGAGCTCCTTGCAGTCCTCTTAAAACCCAGCTTCCAGCCGGTTGATGGGATTTGTAAATGTGGGATCTGATTCTTCGGCCTCAAAAGCCTTATGCGGATATTGGGTGCCGGACGAGGTATCAGTCATAAATGAGTCAACATTTTCCTATTATTAGGTCTTTAATTAAGTATGACTGATACCTTAAATATACATGTACAGTAAATGAGTAATGAATAGTTAATTACATTGTGATAAAATGAGAAATTTCACATTTTCTCACAATGTTTTCAATTTTTACAATGTTCTATCAGCGATCATTTTCTCACAATGTTTTTTTAAATCTTACAAATGTTCTATCTTACGTTGTGATAAAATGAGAAATTTCACATTTTCTCACAATGTTTTCAACTCTTACATTGTTCTGTCAGCGACAAGTCATTTTAGTTTGGGAAGTTGTTTTTGTATAAGTCATTTTCGTTAGAGAAGTTGTTTTCGGAGGTCAAATCATTTTCATTAAAAGAAATTGTTTTCCTAGGACAAGTCATTTTAGTAAAAAAAAGTATGTTAAGTTTTCTGGAGGACAAATTGTTTTTGCAAGAAAAGTTATTTTCGTTCAAAGAGAAGGCATCATGTTTCTGTATCTTGAGTCTATTCTACTTTATATTTATATGCGTTTATTCTATGCCACACTCTTATTTTTCTATTTCGCGATAATAAGTACAAAATCACTATTACAAAATGTTAAAATGTATTGTAATTTGTTTGTGTATGTGCTATTTAATTAAAAATTATGAAAACATATTAACCCTTTCCCTCATATAGATGCCTCTGCAGCAGACGGCTATTTGAAAACATAGTGACAAAAGAAGAAATTGCACAAAACGTGCAATTCCTCCTTTTGCCACAATGTTTTCCACTTTTTGTCATAGGTTATCCATTCAATTATGGAGATTTTCTATTTTTTGACAAAATACGTTCAAAGTCGTCTGCTGCAGAATTGCCGTATGAGGGAAAGGGTTAATATATGGTCGTTATATAACTATAAACAGCTGTTTTCGTAACACTAAGTTGTTTTTCGCGAAAACGTTTTTTTTTCGCTATCTAGTTATGTAAGAACATTCAATTCTCGGTCAATGTAGAGGAGACATATTCCAACTTGATTCAAATCTGTGGATAAATACCAAATCAGGTAGGAGGTTATATGGCTCAAGAATCAAGATAGATTATGTTCTGTGAATTTTAAAAACCAGGGTGCAATGATTCTGGTCATGAATACCTTCTTATTTTGACAAAAAGTATGTCATAGAAATGGCTGCTTTCCCTGTCAAACCCTACTATGTTATGGAAAAACAAATTATGTGAATTGAAAGCAAATAAGTTGAATTAAAGGGAAATTGGATGTAATTTTATGTTTGCTACATTAACTGCAATATACATATAAAAGTCTTAAGGTCACTGAAACTCTGCAGCTGAGGATAAGTTTTCATCTCTTCAGAAATTAAAATTCTCGCATTCAATTATTAGTAATAGTAACTATAAAATAAACAAAAAATAATGCTATTTTGGCATAATCCTGGCAACTGCCCCTTTTGGAAATTACTATTTTTCGAGTCTGTTTGAAATGACGGTTAAAAATCAATAAAGAGATTGCTCATGATCATGCAGATGCTTGCAAAACAAATAAATGGAGGGGTATAAGGTACTTACTGGCTGACGTTGTCCTAGACTCATACTGCAGCGTTCATAATTAATTAATCCATGAATAATCTTATGCAACAACCTACCAAAACCTCCATTATCATATTACTTTCTCCAAAAAAACTGCAAATTTTTAAAACCTGTGTAAGGGATTGAAACCCCGTGAAAAGGGTTTCTTTGGGGGAGAACATTGTAGAAAAAAACGGAGCTTTTTTTGGGGGGGGGGTCTAAAATTCATATATGAATGGAATTGAGACCAATAAATGCTTTTACGCAAGTTCCCCAGGGCAGTTGTCATATAGACAGCGGCATTTGTGGCTATATATCACAGTTTATCAGTCTTGAAAACTTGTATAAGGGAAATATTTCCCAGGAAAAGGATTTCTTTTTTAGGGGGGTGGGGGCAATATATAAAAAAAACGGTGTTTGGTATATTTTTTGGGAAACTTTCTGAAATGCTGTACAGTCTGTCAGAGCAGCGGGCTTACGAATGAATGTGATGAATAATTGGTAAATAGTAAAACAGAAAAATGAGAAAAGCAAATTCTGCAAGGGCATTGTCTTTCTCATTTTTTATGTTTTAATATTTGCCACTTATACATGACATTCATTGCTATGTATTGTCTGTTATTTTTAGCACATTTTTCCCTATTATAAAAATGTAACACATTGCGTAATGTTGTGTATAAAGTTTTGGAAATTTAATCGTGACATTGTTCACAGGAAAATCTTTGTAAATGAAAGTACTGTATGAGTATTGAAAAGAGTTGAAAACATAGTTAATATAAATAGAGAAATTATTCAGTTATATGAACAATTTCTTTTTTGTAAAAGTTGTCTACTGCATAGGTGTCAAAATGCCTCTGCATGTATTCATGTTGAAAAGGTTGTTTTTTTGTGGTTGTCGATTTGAAATGGAAATGAGCATTTTCAGTTGAGACCAAGCTTTTTTTATTTGATTGTAAGAAAAAGTGCAAATGGTTGACCTATGAATTCCTGCAAAAGATTTTGAGCACCGTAAACCTGTGGAAAATAGGTACATTATAGTATTTGCATCAGAGGTTTCCTAAAAAAAGGGAATCTAATTTGGATATTTACAGTATCATCATACCAACTAAGTAGGAGAAAAATTGTCAGAAATATAAAAAGGAGCATAAAAAAGTCCCTAGATAATGAGAAATAGACACTGTGGATGAGTGATGCTATATTATGATGGTAATGTAAAATACGACCTTTCCAAATAATGACAATAACTGAATAGAAATGTTTGGTAATCTGGTTATAATCTTTCTCCCTAGGCTGAGATTGACTCAGTTTTCTCTTAATTGTTTTTCAGATATTTTGACAATGGTGAAACGGGAAGAATTTCTTGAGACTTTGTCCAAAAACTCGGATAAAGATTTAGTCAACTTTGTCCTACAGGTAAGATAGGACATTAATTAAACCCTCTACCTGATGCAGACAACTCGAGAGACCTTTGCATCAGACTGTTTTAAGATATTTTGTAGTAAAAACTAAAAAGTCTATCTTTTCCCCTCAATCAGACACTTTCTGACGCCTCATCTTTTGGAAATATTGTAGCAAAATGTATTTCTGAAGGCAAACAGACTGAAATTTTCTTTCTTTGGGGGCTGACATAGAATTGGAGGTAGTGCTCGGTTCTGGGACTACCATAGAGCTAGCATTTTTGTTTTCCTTCCTTTTTTCCACAGACGCAAAATCGTACGGTAAATCCCTGCACATGAATGTTTTCAATTGTAATAAAAGGAATGATAATGATTTAAAAAATCTTTATTTAAGATAGAGCCCTTTTCACTGTGTGTTTTCAAAGTCGATGACCTTTCTGCAGCAGACGCCTTTGAACATATTTTGTCAATACAAAGAAAATATCGATAATTGAATGTATAACCTATGACTAAAAGTGAAAAACATTGTGGCAAAAGGAGAAATTGCTCGTTTTGAGCAATTTCTTCTTTTGTGACTATGTTTTTAAAAGCCATCTGCAGCAGAGGCGTCAGAAAGCGTCTATATGAGGGAAATGGTTAATTAACACTGTATCAGATTGATTGATATTGTTGGAAAAGGAAAAACTACCATAATGATGAGAAGCAATTATGTCTCCCCCTGTATACAGGCGAGATATATTGTTTTTGTCCTTGGGGTCTGTCTGTCCATCCGCACTCACGAATGGACACTTGTTGGGTCCTGTCCTAAAGCCCACCCACCACCCTTATAAGACACCCACCACCCTTATAAGACACCCTTATAAGACACTTTGATAAGTATTTTTTTTTTATAATTTTCTAATGGGTACCTAATTAGCATATTAATGCTATTCATTCCGTAAAAGGGTGATAATTACGGAATAAACCATACACACACATCAAAGGAAAATACCCAACAAGTGTCCATTCGTAGGCACGTCCGTCTGTCTGTCCCAAATCGTGTCCGCTCCATATCTCCAAGACGGCTTGAAGGATTTTCATGAAACTTGGGTCAAATGTTCACCTCATCAAGGCAATGTGCAGAACCCATGTCTCGACCATACCGGTTCAAGGTCACACTTGAAGGTCAAAGGTTTGAGGCTTTATTTCGTGTCCGCTCCATATCTCCAAGACGGCTTGAAGGATTTTCATGAAACTTGGGTCACATGTTCACCTCATCAAGGCGATGTGCAGAACCCATGTCTCGTCTGTCTTTCTGTCCATCTGTCTGTCCCAAATCGTGTCCGCTCCACATATCTCCAAGACAGCTTGAAGGATTTTCATGAAACTTGGGTCACATGTTCACCTCATCAAGGCGATGTGCAGAACCCATGTCTCGACTGTCTGTATGTCTGTCCATCTGTCCCAAATCGTGTCCGCTCCATATCTCCAAGACGGCTTGAAGGATTTTCATGAAACTTGGGTCAAATGTTCACTGTCCATCCGTCTCAAATCGTGTCCGCCCCATATCTGCAAGACAGCTTGAAGGATTTTCATGAAACTTGGGTCAAATGTTCACCTCATCAATGCGATGTGCAGAACCCATGTCTCGACTGTCTGTCCATCCGTCTGTCCCAAATCGTGTCCGCTCCATATCTCCAAGACGGCTTGAAGGATTTTCATGAAACTTGGGTCACATGTTCACCTCATCAAGGCGATGTGCAGAGCGCATGTCTCGATTGTCTGTCTGTCTGTCCGTCTGTCTGTCCCAAATCGTGTCCGCTCCATATCTGCAAGACTGCGTGAAGGATTTTCATGAAACTTGGGTCACCTGTTCACCTCATCAAGGCGATGTGCAGAACCTATTGTCTGCTTTATAGGTTGGAATGTTTTGAGAGATTTTGACAGATATTTGAGGGGGAGACATCTGTTTTTTGCAAAAACAATTCTAGTTGATTTTATTTTTGTATTTTAGTGTAAGCGTGAGGGATCAAGTTGCTTGAGTGATGCACTTTCCAGCTGCAGCAAGAAACAGTTAAGTCACATATGGGAAACAACACATACCATCGTGGAGAATAAACTTCATGACATTATTGCAGAGGTATTGTTTTCTCAATATTTCTTCTCAGATTTTTACCTAAGCACAAAATGTGGAGTGAACGTTTGTTAGCACCCTCTACCAATGAACAAAATCTTTATTAAAAGAATGAAAGTAACTTGCAGGACTTAGGAAAACACCAGGAAACCCCTTCTTTAATATAGATCTAAGCCGTTCTTTGAGAAAACCAACATTGTGGACTCTGCGTAAAGTATCGACTAGGGTCAGCCTAAGCATTGAGACGGAATGTTACAGCTAATCAGGGTAGATGCATTTGGCAGAGACCATAATGTTGGTTTTCTCGTGGAACGGCTCATCTATGTAATTTGAGCATACCATTGCAGTTTCTCCATTTCAAATGTTTTCAACTTTTTATCAAAAGTATTTTTCCAACCATACATATACCAGCAGTACATTGTTTTCTGAAGATGTTTTCTTATCAGGCGACTTGAGGCAAGGTCATAACTATCATGTCAAGTGAAGTGTCATGTTTACTTGATTTCATTATGGTACTGAATTGTTGTGTAAAACTTATTGCCCCGTTTGTCTGAAATTGAAATAGAAATGTTCAATATTAACAGATATCTTATATGGACATATTTTAGATGTCTGTTTAACCCTTTCCCTCATATAGACGCTTTCTGACGCCTCTGCAGCTGACGGCTTTTTGAAAACATAGTGCCAAAAGAAGAAATTGCACAAAACGTGCAATTTCTCCTTTTGCCACAATGTTTTCCACTTTTTGTCATAGGTTATCCATTCAATTATGGAGATTTTCTATGTTTTGACAAAATACGTTCAAAGTCGTCTGCTGCAGAATTGTCATATGAGGGAAAGGGTTAAAAACATCTTAGGAAAATACTATTTGCATAAAAAAAATGGAAGTATTGTTTGTGTACCAAGTTTATTCCATTGTATAAAAGGAGAAATTGCTCATAATGAGCAATATCTCCTTATTATCTCCCGCAGAAGGAAGATGGGATATTGATATAGCTTTGTCTATCCTTCCATCTTTCCATCCAGAGACATATCTAAGGCATGGTTGGATGGATTTGATTATAACTATACAGAAATGATAATCACCATAGGGAAATATCAGACTGCAAGTTTCAACAAGAGTGCCTTAAAAACACCAGCGTTGTGTTGTTTTGAACTAATCTTGATTATGTACTGTATAGCATGTTTTATATCACAATGACCTTGTGAACATTCTACAGGTCTCTTTGAAGTTCTAATCTTGATAAACATTCTGATGAACTTTTATCTGCATGAATTCTCGGTCAAACTCTAAACTGGGTTTCATTGTGTAAAAAACTAGGCAACTATGTAGGTTTATTTTAGAAAAACCTTGTGAACTTTGTGGAAGCCTCATTTTTTATCCTGTCTTTATTAAAAATCATCAGAACAACATCTCCCATCACAATCTCAGTCAGGTTTAATCTAGGTCATAAAGGGTCCAAAACTAGGTAACATTTTAGAAAAACCTTCCAAACACATTAGAGGCTGCATATTTCATACAATCTTCATGAAAAATAATCAGCACTTTCATCTCCATCAATTCTGATTCTGACAGGTTTTAAACTGGTACATGCAGGGTCCAAAACTAGGTCACTAGGTTAAATTTTAGAAAAATCTTGTGATTTTTAGCTCGACTTTTGAAAAAACGAGGGCTATTGTCATGACCCTGGCGTCGTCGGCGTGGCGTCGTATACAATACTGTACATGTACCAACATGGTCCAAGTGTTCTTTTACAATGTTTATTTTGTTGAGGGATCTCAATTCAACGCATTAACTTGATCCACAATGTTTTTGAAAGGTGTCTGCTACAGAGGCATGCCAAGTATTTTGTATCATTTAACCCTTTCCCTCTTATAGATGCGTTCTGACGCCTCTGCAGCAAGTGGTTTTTTGAAAACATAGTGACAAAAGAAGAAATTGCTCAAAACGAGCAATTTCTCCTTTTGACACAATGTTGTCCACTTTTTGTCAAAGGTTATCCATTCAATTATGGAGATTTTCTATGTTTTGACAAAATATGTTCAAAGCCGTCTGCTGCAGAATTGTCGTATGAGGTAATGGGTTAAAAGTTTAAATTATGCTTTTTTATTTTTAAGGAAAATGTAGAGGAAAAAGACAAACTCGACTTGATACATAGTTTGATTTTAATGGTGATGGGCATGCTGTCCCAAAAGGATGTATACATGTGTGAACCCATGTATCAAACTGCTTATCTGTTGAAAGGTGAAGGTCATACAAGGTTCCCACCTCTCCTTGAAAACTTAACCCTTTCCCTCGTACGACATTTCTGCAGCAGACGACTTTGAACATATTTTGTCAAAAAATAGAAAATTTCTATAATTGAATGGATAACCTATGACTAAAAGTGGAAAAACATTGTGGCAAAAGGAGAAATTGCTTGATTTGAGCAATTTCTCCTTTTGTCACTATGTTTTCGAAAAGCCGTCTGCTTCAGAGGAGTCAAAAAGTGTCTATATGAGGGAAAGGGTTAAATTAAGTCTTCGAATTTGAGAATTCTTTTCAACACAATGACAGGTCCTGTAATATTGAAAGAACAAAGATTCAGTCTTGAAATATCCTTTAACCCTTCCCCACATACAAAAAAATCTTCAACAGACGACTTTAAAAAAAGAACATTTAGTCGGAAAACATCTGAATTAAGGAATAATAACTGGTTGTTTGTTTGAATGGTGGGAATGCTGGTCGTAGTAGTTTCTATACATGTGTCAGTAATAAAATACATTAGCCCTTTCCCACATGAAACACATCTGCTGCAGATGAATTTGAAAACATTGGGGCCCATTATATAGAAACTCTCTAAATGAATTTTTTATACCCCCTTCGAAGAAGAGGGGGTATATAGGAGTCAGTCTGTCAGTCGGTCGGTCTGTCGGAAGCCATATTTTGTCCGGCCTATTTTTTACAAACCACTGGGTGGAATTCAATAACATTTTACATGAAGCTTCTATACCAAGAGTAGATGTACAAATATCCTAAAGGTATTACAATTGCATGTTAAAAGAGTTATGGCCCTTTTACTTATTAAGTTATGTTGTAGGTCAAGGTGCTGTTTTGGGGTTATTTATCATCTTCAGTGATAGTTCTAGTTTTAATAAACTTGCAAACATTGTGGAAAATCAAGAAATTGCTCATAATGAGAATTTCTCCTTATGAAACATTGTTTTTCAAAATCACCATCTGCATGATGGATGTGGTAAATAGTTATCTTGATAAAGGTTTTAAGCTTCTGCTGGTTTGAAAATATTCGAGGAAAAATGATAAATGTATCTGGATATTTTGAAATATAATTTTAACATTGGTAAGTTAATAACAATATGGGGGGATAAAAGAAGGAATGGTAAATTTTAAGCAATTTATCCTTTAAATAAAAGATTTTCATATGTTTGCTACATGGAAATGATTAACTTCTTAGTACTGCGTCTAAAAGGAGCTAAAATCTTTACAAGAAATGTGGTTGTTTTAACCCTTCCTCGATTATAGACGCTTTCTGATGCCTCTGCAGCAGACGACTTTTGAAATCATTGTGGCAAAAGGAGAAATTGAATTTCTCCATTTGCCACAATGATTTCAATTTTATTCAATATCATATTATTATTTATAGGGATTTACTATATTTTGGACTTAATAATTTCAAACTCGTCTGCTGCAGATTTGTTGTATGTGGGAAAGGGTTAATTTACTAGTCTGTCGGAATATAAACTTACAATGTTTGTTTAGTAACTCGTAAACCAACCTACAGACCATCGGAACCATCGGAACTGATCTTGATCATCCATTCTCACTAACCCTAAAAATATATAATTTTATCATATTGCCTGCCATTTATTTCAATTTAAAAAATTGAAAGGTCGTTTTCCATGTATAGTGTCAAAACAAAAAAGAAGTTTTTCCAATCTCATTTTTAAACTAGACCAATCAAATTGTCGCTTATCAAATTGATAAGTATCAACAGAAGAGATAACCCATATAAATAAACAGAATAGAGAAGCGGTGATGGCCAAGTGTTCCTATTGTATGGTAAGAAGCGTTGGTTGTATGGTGCGATTTCATTGGACAGATAGAGGAGCACCTGTTCATGAATATTTAAATGTATAGGGTCAATTCAGGACAACCTTTTATGCGGTGTTGTCAGATCAAATATGTGCACAGACTGCACAGCAAAGTATTTTGGTCTGATTTCACTGAGATTGGAGATCATCTTGTGTATTCAATTTTTTCAGAGTGTTTCCAAGCTATCCCACCGGCAAAAGATACCCTAAAGAATTCTCTTGCCAAACTGTTTGAAGAATGGTGGCATAAAAATTTAGATGGCAGGCATCATTTAATCAACACCACTTTGACGTACATGTTGGAGAGAAGTATTGATTTGAAGTATAGAGAAGTGGTCAGTATAAAGTAACCTTATTTTCTTGTTAAACATATCAACAAGCAAAAATAATTGGCTTTAATGGATAGAGAACACAAAAAGAAAATTGTGCTTTCGAGGTCAGAAAATAGTCCCAACATGTAATGCTTAATAAACTGTTAACTAATCACAAAAAATATATTTTTATGACGATAATGGTCACTTTACCTCGTCCATCTACGTTTGTGTTTACCGGATACACATTCTCAGCCATTTTGTAAACATTCGCGGATGAATACAATAATAGTGATTTGTTCATGTTATATTACACATGTTACATATAAAGAAAAACGTAATGGTTATATTAGATTGGATACAAGCATTGTCATGTGATATTTTTTTTTTTTTTTTTTAGGCCGCAGTTGTGAACAGAGTTTGGAGTCTACATGAGGTTGTTCCATTGATTGATCTACATGCAGTGGGGAGTCAGGAATTTAGAGAACTAATGAAGAAATGTTTCATCTGTACACAGTACATCAGAAATGAACAGGTTTGTTCTGTTAACCCTTTCCTACATACAACAAATCTGCAGCAGACGACTTTGAACATATTTTGTCAACAAATGTAAAATCACTATAATTGAATGGATAACCTATGACTAAAATTGCAAAACTATGTGGCAAAAGAAGAAATTGCTCGTTTTGATTGGATGGTGTCACAATGAATGGACCAGTAGTACTGATAAATTACAGGAATTGGGTGATATAACTGAACAAGTGTTGAAAGTGGTGTAAACACCATGCAAGCAAACATTCTTTCCTATGATTGACAAAAGTAAGATTGACTCGCGTCACCAATGATTTGAATCATTATACAGAGCTCTAGATAAGCTTTTTTTTCAGGGGGTCCTTCACCCCCTGATTTTTAATTCAATGCTGATTTTTAAAATTGAATGCTGAAAAATTAGTGTTTATTTATTTGATTTTGATAATGATGACAACCGGTAAAGCTTTGCTGGCAATGTCAACAAAATGTCCAGGCCGAATAGGGGGATGAGTGGTTCGCTAATTTCTCGCGAACAATTCAGCTGTTAATCGCGGGAAATGTCATTATCGAGATATGGCAGAGAAGCATAAAGTGGTCTTACTAATATCTATCAAATATACGCTTTGAATGCCCTCAAATTCGGCTTCAGAGTTGAAATTTCGAAAAATCTCGGCAAAAAATTATTTGACATCCGCCATTTTGGAATCTCGGAAAGTACCTCTTCAGAATAGATTGATGACGTATTTATTATTTCAATTCTGACCAATCAAATTCATTATTCGGGGAGGAATCCATTAGGAACGAGGCTGCATATTTTCCAAGTAGTTGTGCATACAGAATAAATAAATAACTTCCAATTTAGTTTCCGAAGTGATAATCGGTATAATCGTATTTTTAAAAGATAAAGAAAACGTCCGACCTAATTAATTAATTAACGGTTTTTGAAAGAAGACCGTCGTCGGATTAGGCAAACTTTTAATCCAATTAGCGTAATCAAGTTAAACTACCCTACAAACAGAGGTCGTCAAGGTGATGTCTGGTACACACGATAAGAACTCGGGTTATAAGCGTGTACTCGTGCTTTGACAATTATCAATTGTTTACACGTTCACCTCTGCACTTTCACCCTTTATACTTGAGTTCGATTCGAATATATAATCAAAGTATGAAATACATTTTCTCGACGTATCTCGCTGTTTATATCTCTTTAAGCATTCAACTGACCGGGATTACCGGTGCATTCATCCCCTTATAATATAATGAGATTATGAGTCATATCATCGATGGTGAATGAAAATTAAAAGTAGATTACAATTTGCCTCGTAGTAGATTTCCAAATAAGGAAATGTTTACTACAACTTCAAAAAAGAGCCGCAAATAAATGTCACGTGGTATGTATGCCCGCGAAAATGTCACGTGGTGTTATTTCGCATCCATTGGATGAAGCTCTCTACTTTTAACTGTCTCGCGAGATTACAAGTTAGAAAAAAAATGTACACTGATCACGTGGTCAACTTATGAGTGAGTTATTTATAGAAAGGTACTAGGGGTTTATCTTTCATTCGGTGAATCGTTGCACTCCTACGGATAGTCTTACATATTTCATTGTAACGTCTCGGATGCGAACAGTCAAAATATAACTTCGCATTTAGAGTACAGAAACCTGGACTATCCTACGGATTACGCATGTTATCGGAAATCAATACGGGATCGCGATTTTGTAAATGCGTGACGATACGCACAGTTTGGAATTTTAATGCGTTTTTTTTAAAAATCAATGCGTGAAAACGCAGTACGCACGCTTATCTAGAGCTCTGTTATATGTTTCTTGAAATATCACCAGTGTATAGGTTTATTGAGGTCGGAAATGCATTGACAATTTCATAACATAATCATAGGTACATAATTTGATAATATGTTTGAGAGTTGTATCAAACAAAATGAGGTCTTGTACTGAACTGTGAACAGTGGAGACTCGGGTGAGTCTGTAAAAACGCAGTCTCACTAGAGCCTTCATTGTCTGAAAACATCAAGAAAAGTCATATGTTACTTTGGGCGAATAATAATAATGTAATCCCAATTTATTCGATGCTGTGTAGCATTTCCCAATTATGATGAAACCATGTAAGTAAGACCTGATGCAACTTATTTGTAATAAAAAGCTGTACTATACGAAACAGAATATTTAGTGTCATTACCTATCTTTTAGATTCCTCAAAAGACTGATGTCAAGTCTTAAGATAGTAAATTTGTAATCTGTTCTGGTTCTTCACAAGTCTGAAAATATTGACGGTCTGTTTTCTGTAGTGTTGTGTTGCCCATTTTTTGTGTTGTTACATCTCTGTTAAATCTTTTTCACATTCAAATAAGCTTCAGCAGACAGCTTTAAAAATTTCTAGACAAAACTTTGGAAAATCTCTTTAAATGAAAGTACACTTATTAAATAGAGTTGAAAACATTGTGGCAATAGGAGAAATTGCTCATCATGAGCAATTTCTCCTTTTGTCATAATGCTTTCTTAGGTTTTTCTGCTGCAGATGCATCTATAAGTGGGAAAGGATGAAATTCATAGGTAAGAAAATCATTACTGTCCAACTTATTCTGTTTCAGGGCATTAAATTCCTTGCGTTTGTGTTAAGTGAGGACATGGAGTTCACTAAATCAATACACCAACATATAAAGCTTCACCTTGTACATGCCCCAAGGTAAGCCTCAACTTTTATCAAATACAGACACCATTTCGAGGGCTTGGCGTGAAACGGTTGTAACTTAAATTGGTATTTTTTTTACCGAGGTTAATCACTTCGCCATTAAGTCTTTATAAGCGTTAAATCATTTTACTTGGTAAACAATGGAAATTTAGGTGTCATTGCTCGTTCGAGCAATGGCACCTAAATTTGCATTGTTAACAAAAGGGTCAAAATTGCCCCTAAACCAGGGTTTTCAAAATAGGTTTTTAGTTACAACCGTTTCACGCCAAGCTCTCGATTTACAGTAGAGGACTTATGAAAACATTGTGGGAACAAGCAACTCCTTTTTTTTTTTTCAACTCTGTAACATAATTCCAAATTCCCAACTTCTAGTTCAATTCTTTCCTTGTACTGTTTCAGAGCCGAAAAACCTTACCCTTTCCCACATGAAGATCTGATGCAATTGCAGATTACATTTTAGCTCACCTGAGCATGAAATTCGGGTTGAGCTTGTTATCACTCATCGTCTGTGTGTCCACATTTTCCAACAAACATCTAATCCCCCTAAACAAATGGACCAATTTTATAATGGTTTCACATTTTGTTTTACATAGGTTGTCCTTTTTTAAAGATGTTCAAAGAATTCAATTCCATGTTGCTACATCAGAAAGGGGAAATAATGAGTTGCCTGCCTGGGCATAGAGACACAGGGATCACACGTTCACTTACTGACATATTTTTATAGGCAACACACAATTCCTTTCAACACTCTTTTTAAAAAAAATCCACCTGTATTTTGACACATTTGCAGCCATCGACTTTTGAAAATATTGTCTTCTTTCCTTTTACCATAATGTTTTCATTTCTTTTCAATAATTATACATTCATTTATAAACATTTTCCATATTTTGACATAGATATTATAAAAGTTGTCTGCTACAGTTTTACTGTTTGTTGGAAAGGGGGGTTAACCCTTCGGCTTCCCCTCATACGACAATGCTGCAGCAGAAAACTTTGAACATACTTTGTCAAAAAAATAGAAAATCTCGATAATTAAATGGATAACCTATGACTAAAAGTGGAAAAAATTGTGGCAAAAGGAGAAATTGCTCGTTTTGAGCAATTTCTTCATTTGTCACTATGTTTTCAAAAAGCTGTCTGCTGCAGAGGCGTCAGAAAGCGTCTATTTGAGGGAAATGGTTAATGGTCTTATTTGACTGGATAGTCACTCAGGGTTTGCTGATATGTTTCAAGTATCTGTTTTAAAACTGAATTACTGTTAAAAACCGCATTAATATCAAATAAAACAAAAACATTTTTAGCTTGTCTGTTTCTCAAAGAAAAAAAGTCGGGCTTTTGTGATACCCTTGGCGTCATCGTCGTCACAAATCTTTAATCTTACCTCCTAACTCATAAACTGTTCAACATTTTCAAATGAAACTTGGTACATAGTTCCTGGGATTAATACACATGTCTATACCAAGTCACATGAATCTGGCTTTAATAAATATTTAGTAATGCCCCTTTTTCGACTTGAAAAAAAAAAGGACGAGCGTTTTCTCTGTGGTGCTCTTGTTATGTCTTATTTTTGTTTCATCCGATGTTTTCAAGTTTAAAAAGCATGAAGACAGCACATCAAATAATGAGCTTATCCATTCAGAACTGTAGATAAGGGGTGTTTCGCATTTTCTTAAATCCTTATTTGACCCTCTAACCCTATGTTGTGGGTATTCAAAAGAATCGTCTCAGCGAGACGATTCTTTTGAGTACCCACAACATAGGGTTTGCTTTAATAATAAGAGAGAAATTGTGGGAAAAAGAGCTGAATACCCCTCCTTATTATGACCTCTGCCATTTTTGTTATCAGAGGCTGGCCTGTGAAGTATGGTGAGGTGTATTTTCGAGCCTGGCAGCAATTGTACAAGACAGGAGGCCCCAAGTTGTTGGATTTTGAACACAACTGTATTCAAGACCTCATGTCTGTTGCCTTTCAAGCACAACCTGGTATTTTCCCTGCGTTTAGAAAGGTATGTATCAGTTGGAAATGTAATCTTTTTAATCATACTGAAGTCCAATCTTGACCAAACACATTGACACAGGTAAAAGGTTTTTCAAACCCATATTTTTTTAAGTTTTCAAACTAGCTTGATGATACTTCCTCACATGAAATGACCAAGACTGAGGGACATCTTATTTACTTTTTAGCTCGACTTTTGAAAAAATGAGAGCTATTGTCATGACCCTGGAGTCGTCGGCGGCGTGGTCGTCCGGTTAAGGTTTTTTGTTTAGCTCATTTTTTTTAAAAAAAAATTCTCCCTATCAGTCGAGCGTCTGTGCCGTACGCGGTGCTCTTGTTTGGTTAATATGTCAAAGGTCATAGTCACTCTTTACTATTCTTGCTGCTTTGATATTCCTAGCATGTGACTTCTAATTAGGGCTGTTCCAGGATTTTTTTTTTAATCCTTTCCCACATTCAACAAACCTGCAGCAGACGACTTTGAGAACATTTACACAAAAGTATGAAATATCTCTATATATGAAAGTATTATTACTTAAAGAAGTTGAAAACATTGTGGCAAAAGAAGAAATTGCTTGTTTTGAGCAATTTCTTCTTTTGCCACAATGTTTTCAAAAGTCGTCTGCTGAAGAGGCCTCAGAAAGCTTCTGCCTGAGAAAAAGGGATAATTAAAAAAACAAAAACAAAACCACCCACTAAATGAAAATAGCTCGTCGTTCCACCACTCCTAAACATTCTTTCCTGGAACAGCCATTACCTTTTGTTAGTCCTTCGAGCATGCAGAGACACAATATTTTAACTTACCTGCAGCAGATGACTTTTAAAAATATTATGGCAAAAGTGCATATTGCTAATATTTCCTTTTGCCTCAATGTTTTCAAATCTATTCAATCATTATATTTTTATTTATAGACATTTTCCATAATTTTGCTTAGATTTTGTTTTCAAACTATTGAGCTGCAGATTTGTTGTATACATGTAGGTAACTGTTTTATTTCTGTCTTACTCTTTAGATACTGGGTTATTTACATAAACAGAAGAAACAGAGAGGAGTTGATGAAATGCTTTATAGGCTCTATAAACCGTTAATTTGGAGAATGTTAAAGGTAATGTGGTCATTTTTATGAACAATGTGTTGTGAGAAATATCTCAAAATAATGGTGCTGTGAAATTATCAGATTTCGTAGCAGATAATCTGTAAATCCATTTATTGATATTTTAGACTGTTTCTATTAAAAAAGGTAAGAATTCGAAAATGAGAGATGGTTAAATGGATCAGAGGAGTAAATAACATGAAAATATGAGCTGTTGTCTTTGTGAGCCACTAACATAATATATGATCATACTTTAACCCTTTCCCTCATGGGACAATTCTGCAGCAGATGACTTTGAACGTATTTTGTCAAAACATAGAAAATCTCCATAATTGAATGGATAACCTGTGACTAAAAGTGGGAAACATTGTGGCAAAAGGAGAAATTGCATTTATCTTCCAATCTATATGACAAATCATCCATCTCAGTCTTGTTCTAAATTTGGTCATTGGTGTCATTAATTAGGTCACCAGGTTAAATTTAAGAATAACGCTCTGAACAGTCTAGAGGCCACATTTTTTCATCCAATCTTTATGACAGATCATCAGAAATGTTGTCTCCATCGATTCTCAGTCAAGTTTGAAACTTGGACATGGGGGTCCAAAACTAGGTCACCAGGTCAAATTTGATAGTCACTGTACTAAGACTTTAGAGGTCACATTTTTCTTCTGATCTTAATGAAAATTCATCAGTTATTATGTTTCATAGATTTTTATTTCTTTTTCATATTGATAGAATTTATTATGCCATTTTCCAAGAAGGGCGAGACACCATCAGCCCGATTCATGCTATTGTTTTAAATTCAAAATTTTGAGAAATGAAAATTTAAACTTGGTAAATGATGGACCTTATCTTGTATAAAACTTTTGTGAAAATGGAATACTATTTATAACAAATGAATTCTCTACTTTCTTCTCACATTTACACTACAATGTTCGCTAAAGAAAGATGCAGCTCAAGTTGTTTCTAAAGGATTGAAATTGCAATGATATGTTCTATTTTGTTTCAGGTTGCAAATTATCTGGTCCGAGAAAACGCTGTACGATTGTTCTTTGATGTATTTCCAATACAGAACCCAGACCAGAGTAAAGAGGATGCACAGCATCTACTGCAAAAACAGTTTGATCTTTTTACAGTAAGAAACTATGATAACAGATTTCTGTGTATTGGTAAGGACGAGGGATATCAAGCCTGGGGTTGTGATTTTGATCCCCAGACCAGAGATTTGTTCTTTTAGATGATTGACAAAAATCATTGTGACAAGGGCCATCCATCTTGCACCAATGGGATAAATAGTCTGATGGAAGGTAGCAAGTTACCTGAGAGAAGGTTGTGTCGAGAACAGGTGTTGAGAATGCCAGGAAAATGGTCATCCAGCTTGCACCAATGGTCTATGTTGGCAGCTAGCAAGTTACCTGAGAGAATGATGTATTGAGAATGCAAGGAAACAAACTGTAGGTTAACTTGATAAATAACTGAAATACTGTTGACTCTGATTTAAGCTCTAACCAATCAATTATGATTCAGGCAACATTGACACAAAGTTTCTTTTGACTAATTGGCACCCTTCACATAAATTTATAAACAAGACATAAGGTACTAAAGGAAAATCAACAAGCCACATCTGGTGATTTGAATCCAGTTTCGCATCATTTAAAAGTAAATTGTCATACATTTAGGGGACTACACATCTCGTTGTTTGGTAAAATTTGAATGTAGAGCTATTCTAAATATAAGTGGACAGTGAAGGCTCTGGTGAGACTGCTCAGATACACTGACTCGTCAAAGTCTTCAATTGTCAATAGGCAGCAAGATCCTAAATTGCGAGTCGCAACTTAAATCGTTTGTTTGACAAACACAGTAAATAATTTATTTTGTCTCCTCAGTTTTTGTTGAATGACCCATACCCAAGTGTCCGCAGTGAGGTTGTAGTTGGAGTATTCCTAGTTATGAAGAACTACTGGGAGGTTTTCCCTGAAGACTGTCTGAAGAACCTGATTAAACTGATGATAACAGACATGCGCTTTGATTGTTCCTCCAAGGTGGTCAGGGAGAGGGTTATAAGAGTAAGTTCAATGATTTTTAACCCTTTCCCACATAGGGACATACAACAAATCTGCAGCAGACCACTTTGAAAACATAGACTAATGACAAAAACCTAAAAAACCTTCATAAAAGATTGCTTAATTGTTAAATAAATGTTTTCAAAAGTTGTGTGCTGCTTTTGAGTCAAAATGCGTCTGCAGGTGGGAAAAGGTTAAAGACACCCTTGGTGGTGTAGTGTGTGAGATCACAGGCCGGGTCTTACCAAAGACTTGAAAAATGGAAGTAATACGTGTTATGAACCTACTAATTTAACCTACCATTTATTTTTGTAAATCACCCTGGGCTGTAGCTATCAGCTCTTTGATTCCAACATACTTCACTTCCATTGTCCAAGAAGTGGTTCCATTGGAACTCCTCAGCTTTTTGCCCAAGAGTTTTTTGGGTGGCTGGTTACCAGCAATCGGGACCCTAATGGTAAGTGAGAGGGAAGCTGGGAACAGGCTAGTTCCAACTTCCTTTCCTGTTAGAATTCCATAGAAGAAAGGCGCAGGATTTAAGAAAAAATATTGCGATAGCTGAGTTGCGTTGCAGGGAAAATAAGGGTCTAAGATGTTGCCCCTTGTGTTAGTATTGCATTAGTTGCGTTGCAGGAAAAATTAATGGTATAGGATGTTGCCCCTTGTGTTATGGCAACATCTAGTATTGCGTATTGCGTTGGTAGCTTACAAATTTAATAACATGTTTAAGTTCTTAAATGGTCCGCTAAGGATTATTTAAGTTGGCAAGGAAAACAAGTAAGACCTTCTCTCGGCTGGTGGAGTGTTTACAGACTGCTAGGAGTCTTAGGGACACACCCTAGCATTTCTGTACTGCGGCCACAAACCTCCATTTAATAACTACATGTATAAAAATGATAACTTTGTCAATAACAAATTTGAACTGGTCCTAAGTTGTTGTTCAAGTGATTGAATTATAAAATAATGATTTATCCTCCTTAGCGCTTAGTATTGTGGGGTTAGCATTATGACTGACTTGCTGATGTAAGGATAAATGGACTAGTAATTTACCAAGGAAGCACCAGTTCTCTGACGGGTTAGTCACATGGCAAATACAGAAGCTTTCTAATACCTCTGCAGCAGACAACGTTTGAAAACTTTGCAGCAAAAGGAGAAATTGCTCACAATAAACAATTTTTGTTTTGTCACAATGTTTTCAGCTCATTAATATGATTATTCTTTCATTCAGAGATATATTCAAATTTTTGCCATGATGTTTTCAAAGTTGTTTGCTGCGGATTTGTTGTATGTGGGAAAGGATTAAATGTACAGGAGAAATAACACAGGAAATGCTGGGATTTGAACGAAATGTGTGTCACACAAACACAATTCAAACAAACAAGCAATCATTTATTCCTGCAGGGTTTTGGTTGGTTGTTGGATAACCCATTAAGTCACATGTTTATGAAGTCAGTGTTACCCAAACTACAGGGATCCTTCCATGACAGAGCAGAAGTAGTCCGGGTCGCTATGGTAGACCTTTTAAACAAGGTGAAAAAGATACGAGAAATTAGGGTATGTATACAAGTAATATCCCCTTGTGTCGGTGTAGGTATTATTATTTTGGCAGTCTTTTCGAAACCTTATCTCAGCAGGGTAGCTCAGTTGGAAGCAATGCAGGCTGTCAATCTAGAAGTTATGAGTTTGAACCCAGCTCGGCCAACATTCTTTCAGTCATTTGACATAAGTCAATGTGATAAGCGTCATACATCTTCCATCAATGAGATTTGATTAAAACTTTACAGAAATGTTACTCTGCAAGTTTTGCAAGGATTGTCAGAGCAACAGTCGAGGAATTTCCCCTTCGGCAACAATTATCAAACAAATTAAAAGTTCAGAAGTGGTGTAGTGGTATAGTGGTAGAACATTTGCCTCAGGTTTCGGAGGTCACTTGTTCAATCCCTGGTTGGGTCATACCAAAGAAAAAAATGGTAGTAATGGCTTTTCCTCCTTGGTGTTAAAGTGTTGTGGGGTGAGCATTACGACTGAAACACTGGTGTCTGGATAAATGGACTAGTAGTAATGGTAAATTACCCAGGAAATGCTGTGATATAAGTGAAAACGACATGAAACACCACACAAACAAACGAAACTAGTGCAGAAGTGTAAACCAAATCATGGATTAACCCTTTCCCTCATACGACAATTCTGCAGCAGACGACTTTAAACATATTTTGTCGAAACTTGGAAAATCTCTTTAATTGAATGGATAACCTATGACAAAAAGTGGAAAACATTGTGTCAAAAGGAGAAATTGCACGTTTTGTGCAATTTCTTCTTTTGTCACTATGTTTTCAAAAAGCCGTCTGCTGCAGAGGCGTCAGAAAGCGTCTATATGAGGGAAAGGGTTAAGACTAGAAATTTAGAAATGTAGGTATGACTTTGAGACAGTTACAAATATTATGAGCGAAATCTCCCTTCCCACTAATGTTTTCAAAAATGGTCTGCTGATGAGGGATTTCTAAATCAGGATTGTTTCTCACTTGTAGAAGCATCTGCTACAGAGGACTTATAAAAATGTTGTGTCAAAAGGAAAAAAATGCTTATAATGAATAATTTTCTCGATTTGCCACAATGTTTTTAAAGTCATCTGCTGCAGATTTGTTGTCAGAAAGGTTTAACCCTTTCCCACATACAACAATTCTGCAGCAGACGACTTTGAAAACGTAGTGACAAAAACCTAAAAAAATCTCCATGAAAGATAGCTAAATTGTTAAATAAAGTTGAAAACATTGTGGCCAAAGGAGAGATTGCTCATCATGAGCATTGTCACCTTTGGCCACAAATATTTTCAAAAATCGTCTGCTGCTATTGCAACAAAATGCGCAGATGGGAAATGGATAAATAACGATTTATCAGAGCTCTTGTTGAGGTGTCCATATCATAATCTAATATTTACTCCCCAAGCTTTATACACCGGAACGCGGATAATTCGCGGAACAGTACAACGTGATATCCAGTAGAACGCGATGGCGACTTGGCTCCCGTTGCAAAGCCTATTTTCCTATTTAATTTGAAAATTGAACCCCTCAAAAAATTAAATTTCGGAGAAAAATAAATGTCAACAAAAATACGACATATAATTCTGTAAAACATGGGTCTCATTGCAAAACTGGAGAAAAAACCCATTTTAGATTAATAAAGCACAAATCTGATTTTATAAATCCAAAAAATTCCAAATAAGCAAAAAAAATTAATTATTCCAAATTCTAATAATATTGCTCCTTAATATTATCTTATAAAAATAAAAGCGCGAAAATCGAACAAAGGGTTTAGTCGGGTGTCGGTGTTGTTTTTCTCAACCACGTGCCAATATCAACCATTCAATAAACCCTTGAGTCGAATTTGTCCGATTTCACACTTGAATAATGTGAATGATGCTTCTTTTTATAGCATTGTGACAAAAAGAGATATTACTACATTTTGTTTGAAATTGGATAAATTAACTTTGAATTGAAAATGATTTTAAAGGGTATGGAATTTTATTTTCCTTTGTTTAACAACTTTGAAAAAAATGTAAGGAAAGGATGCATCGCTAATAACAAGCAGTTTCTCTTTTTCTCACAATGTTTTCAAACGCTGTCTGCTGCATATGCATTTAAAGCTATTAATACATGGTTTGTGAAAAAAGAAGAAAAAAATGTAAGGAAAGGAGACATTGCAAATGGCGGTTAGAAAGAGTTTGTTTTACATCCCTCAATATTAGCCAATTTCGAAATAAAAGTTAGGATTATATTCGTAATACAGCAAAAGTATATACACATATAGACACCATATTCTGGACTGCTAAAATAAATTAGATTTTGAGACATTTTTCATCGCCATTGCATGCAGTTGACGTGTGTCGGGATTTGGCATGCTGAGGCATATTACTTGATTGCTTTAATTTAAAATGGTGATTCGCGATCGGATTCCAACGCGATGCTAGGCCTTGGACCCCGAATATCGCGATATACAGGAACTCCAGTGTATTGTTGTTACCTAATAGAATCCCATCAATGAGACAACTCTTTGGAGTACATTCAACCTTGTCCCACATACAACAATCTGCAGCAGACGATAACATCAAGGCTAACATATTAAAACTTTTTTATATGAAAGTATATTTATTGAAATAAAACTTTAATTATCTAGATTAATAAAACATCTAGATAAAAGTAGAGAATATTTAACTTTTGAAAAGTATTTAAAATATCTAGATAATTAACCCTTTCCCTCATATAGACTCTTTTTGACGCCTCTACAGCAGACAGCTTTTTGAAAACATAGTGACAAAAGAAGAAATTGCACAAAAAGTGCAATTTCCCCTTTTGCCACAATGTTTTCCACTTTTATTCATAGGTTATCCATTCAATTAAAGAGATTTTCTATGTTTTGACAAAATATGTTCAAAGTCGTCTGCTGCAGAATTGTCGTATGAGGGAAAGGGTTAAAGAGTTTTATTGATTTAAAGTATAATTATTGTATTAAGTTGAAAACATTGTGGCAAAAAGGACATTGCTTATGGTGAGAAATTTTTGCTTTAACCACTATGATTTTAAAATTCGTCTTCTGTAGATGTGTCTGCAAGTGGGAACGGGTCACATGAGAGATCTTTTCTGGAAACCCTTCCCACAAACAGGAATTCTGCAGCAGACGACTTTAAAATCATCTAGACAAAAGTGATAATGTTTAATTATTGAATAGTATTTAAAACCTTGTGAGAAGCGGAGAAATTGCTTGTATGAGGAGTTTCCCCCTTTACTGAAACTTTTTAAAAAGTCATCTGTTGCAGAGGTGTTGGAAAGCGTCTACATGTGGGAAAGAGTTACGGACCTGTTTACTCAACGGTGGTTAGACCTCTAATTTATTTAACCCTTTCCCACATACAACAAATCTGCAGCAGACGACTTTAAAATCATCAAGTCAAAAACAAGGAAAATTGATATTAATGAAGGTCGAACTACTGAAAAAATTTGAAAACATAGTGGAAAAAGAGAATTATGAACAATTTCTACTTTTGTCACAATGTTTGCAAACGTATGCAGCAGAGGCGTCAGAAAGCGTCTATATTTTGGAAAGTGTTAATGAAAAGTTCATTTGTCTAAATTTTCAGTATTGGAACGTTGTCCCCTTGGAACATCTGCTGGCGAGACTTGTCCACGATGATGACCCGGTTCAAAGACGAATTGTGGAGCTTTTGTTTGATAATATTGTGCCTTTGGATAAATCTGGTACTAAAATCCTTAATTGATCTTTAATCCCTATGTTGTGGGTACTCAAAATAATTGTCTTAATGAGACAATTCTTTTGAGTACCCACATCATATGGTTTAGTTGGATAATAAGAAAGATATTGTTTGGAAAAGGGCTGCATATCCCTCTTTAGCTGGATCTCTGGACATCTCTTTAAAAAAAATGGGGAATGGGTGATGATAATACACCTTTTTCTGAAGAAAAAGTATGCAACTGTTCTGAGGTTAAAATGTTTTCCTCAGATATTTTTCATAATATTTTGAAAAAGGAGAAATTATTTATCAGGTTTTCAACTTGATTCAATTACAATTATATCGTCAATGATAAAGATTTATTTTTTAACTGTTTCCCACATACAGCAAATCTGCAAAACACCATTTTGAAAATAGAGCTGAAACTATGTTTTCAAAAGTCCCCTGCTGCTCAGGCGTCAGAAAGTGTCTGTTGGTGGGAAAGGGATGCTATTCAGAGGACACATGTTTTCCTATTTTGTTTTTTAATACAGCTGATGTTAAAATGGAGAGTAGTCTGTACCTAATAGAGAAGAATAGGGCTGCCAGTCGAGAATTCTACAGATTAGCTGTCAAACATATGTCCTTAAATGAGACAGGTAATTTGGTTTTCATTAGTAGTGTTTTGTCTGAGATTAACGGAAACAGTCACTGTATGTCGTAAATTGATTTCCCGAAGAAGTAAATCTTGATTTTTTTTTTTTTTTTTTATCAGAAAATGCTTTCTCCACTTATTTTTGCAAATCACAAGATAAATTATGGTCGTTTGACCGTTGTTTTTTTTAAAATGCGAAGGATTTTAGTATCCGTTGTTCGCAGACAGCAGGATCTCGCTTACTGCAGGTTAATTTATGAATGAAAACATCGGGGGAATTAAACTTACACAAGGTGGTCGGTAGTACAGGTTTGACTGTTCTTTTGGAGACGATTCTTTTGAGTACCAAACTATGCCGTTCAGTTTCTTCTTTTCACACATTTCTTTTGATTTAATCAATGTTATCAATATTTGACCTTTCCAAAACCCAGATGTTACTTTTTTTCACTCAAAATGTCAAAAAAGGTTGATTTAGGAACTGCAGATATATATTAGAATTGTTTATGAAAGGTTAATTGAAAAACATTAAAAAACAAAAGAAGATATTTTTAAACAAAACAAGTTACGATTATAAAATATGGTTAAACTAATTCCTATACCTTTTCCCAAGTAGAACAAATCTGCAGTAAATGACTTTAACCCTTTCCCTCATACGACAATTCTGCAGCAGACGACTTTGAACATATTTTGTCAAAAAATAGAAAATCTCTATAATTCAATGGATAACCTATGACTAAAAGTGGAAAACATTGCGGCAAAAGGAGATATTGCAATTTCTTCTTTAGTCATTATGTTTTCAAAAAGCTGTCTACTGCAGAGGCATCAGAAAGCGTCTATATGAGGGAAAGGGTTAACACATCAAGGCATAATTTATATATTTATAGATAAAATAGTTATTATTTAAATGAGATGAAAACAATATGGTTAAGGGGACATTGCTGATTACACGCACAATCCATTTAAAGGTCTGCAGCAAGTGGGAGAACAAAAACAACATAATGTCATAAAATATGGTTGAACTAATTCCTTTAAATGTTTTTATTATAGTTGATTACATTTGGACGCTGTGCAAAGGAGTTTTGAAAGCTGTGAAAAAAGCTCAGGAGAATCTTGTACACAAGGAAGCTAACAAGACTGGCAGAATATCTGATCAGGTAGGTATTGCTGCCATGACACCATCAACCTTCACAACCCTTTCCCACTTACAGACGCATCAGCAGCAGAAGACTTATTAAAACATTATGGCAAAATTTAAAATTGCTCATAACAAGCTTTTTTTCTCTATTTGCCGCCATGGTTTGAACTCGATTCAATAATTAAACTTTTATTCGAAGAGATTTTCCACATTTTTGCATATATGTTTTCAAAGTAGTCTGCTGCAGAATTGTTGTATGTGGGGAAAGGGTTAAGACATTAATAAGACACATTTGATTCTTCCAAATTTAAAAGATTTCAAGAAAACGTCTGCTGTCGTATGAGGGAAAGGGTTTCAGTCATTTCCTAGAGACAGCATCCTTTTGTTAATCTTCACTTTGGATTATGTCTATATAAAAGAAGGATAAGTGTTATTCTTTCAATCTCAATTGATCACTCGTAAAAATTTGAATGAAGTAAATAATATTGCGTATTTATTTTAAGAATGCACCAACATTGATATTTTATTTAGAAGGACTGCATACCTAAGACTTGGAATTAATGGCTTTCTGGCCTTGGCGCTAAGGATTGTGGGGTAAGCATTACAACTTATTGACTGGTGTTAAGATAAATGGACCAGTAGTACTTGTAACACCCAGAAAATGCCTTGATATAGCTGAAAAGTTGTTGAAAGTGGCATTAATCACCATACAGACAAACAAATAAATCATTTCAAAACCTCATATGAGCCTGCGCAGTCCGCGCAGACTGATCCAGGACAACTCATTTCATCTCAGGGGGATAGAGTTATAGATTAATGATGCCTGAAACAGAAAATCCACAGGAGGCGAACAGTGTCTATCCAGGTAAGCCTATGCTTATGCTGATCCAGGTCGATACTTTACGCACAGTCCACAATGTTGGTCTTCTCGCGGGACGGCTCATATGGTAATTTATTGTGTGACATGGGTCAATAATCCTCTTTATAATTTTTGTATAGATAAACAGTGGAGAGGGTGATACAGATGAGATGGAGATAAACAATCAACATGATACAGGTGAGAAGGGGGAAAACAGTGAGGATGATACAGGTGAGATGGGGGAAAACAATGAAGATGATACAAGTGAGGTGGTGATAAACAATGAGGAAGACACAGATGACGAGGATAAACTGAACATAAACAACACTGAAGTCATGCTGGGTTTACTGGAAGCCATATTTTTACTCTGGACAACGATAAGAGGGCAGCTTTTACAGGTATGTTGGTTCTTTGAAGCAGGTTTTACACATATTTTTCTCTCCCTTATACAGTCGAACCTGTGCTCAAGACCAGCGCAAGACCACCTTTGTTTAGCAATTCCCTGTCTTTAGCAACTACACTTTTCGTTTCACAATTACTCAATAAATGAACCTGCACTTAGGGACCACCTGTGAACAATGACCAGATTGGTCTCTTATCATGGGTGGACTTTGAACACAGGTTGTACATACAATTTAGATGTCTCTGTAGCAGATAACATTTGAACACATAATAAAGTGACATTGTAAAAGATAAGGAAAGATATGCTGAAAACAAGCCATTTCTCTTATTCTAAATGTTTTCAATAATTATTATGTAACCAACCAATTATGCTTCAAACTTTTTGGATGTAACATATTTTGCGCTAGATGCTGCCAACGGAGTTGCTATTCTGTTTTCACTATCTCTGTCTGTGTACAAAATGGTTTCCAAATGGAACTCCATTCATCTTTGATGCTAAGGCATTGATACTTCACACATGTTGCGGCTTTGATCAAAGGAAGATCTTTATTGATTATCGGGTCAGTAGATTCCAGTTGGATGGTCTTTGAAAATTGTTTCCATACTCTTATGTGAACTACTGTTTAAGCTTGATAGAAAATCTTTCCTGATTTTCCCCCGCTGGGACAGTTCTTATTTAAAGCAGGGTCCACTCAAATTCAGTGTTTGAAAAATGACTAATTTAATGATACAGGTAGATTTAGAACCTTTAACCCTTTCCCTCATATAGACGCTTTCTGACGCCTCTGCAGCAAACGGCTTTTTGGAAACATAGTGACAAAAGAAGAAATTGCACAAAACGTGCAATTTCTCCTTTTGCCACAATGTTTTTCACTTTTTGTCATAGGTTATTCATTCAATTATGGAGATTTTCTATGTTTTGACAAAATACGTTCAAAGTCGTCTGCTGCAGAATTGTCGTATGAGGGAAAGGGTTAAAGCAGATAAATTATCGAATTACGTTACAAAAGGAACACTTACCATTAAACTAGAGTCATCCTGGAATTTAGATACAGTAACGAAGTTATACTTGTAGCCCAAATATACGTATCTTCTGCTTTGACAATTTCTGTAGAAATTTTTTAGAACATCTGGAAATTGAGAAGAACAGGTTTAATACAGAGTTGAAAACATTTCAAAGGGAGAAATGGGTAATCTTGAGTGTTGAAGTTTTAATACAAAGAAAAAATATTGAACTGAATTGTTTGAAAAAGAGGGCTTTTTATGTCTCCATAGCTGAAATAGTTTGAAATACTTGTGCAAAAGGTAGTCATTTCACCTTTCTCCAGAATAATTTAAATACTTGTGTGCTGCTTATTTGTCAAAAGTTGTCTGACTGGATGGAAACGTTGAAGGTTATGCTGTTTTATTACAGAGTGAAAATGTTGATCTGAAGAAATATTTGGATAAAAGATTAAGCGTGGCTGTGATTGAAATGGAGCACGTGTTTAAGGTTTGATTATACTGTTTGATTATACTGTTTTATATAAGATTTTTTTTATTCCACTACCTGTTTCACATGAGTGAACAATAGGTTTGTCTGTCTTAACCCTTTCTTACGTACATACGCTTTCTGATGCCTCTGTAGCAGACGACTTATGAAAACATTGTAGCAAAAGGAGAAATTGCTCATAATGAGCAATTTCTCATTTTGACAAAATGTTTTCAATTTCTTTCAGTAATACATGTTCTACTTTCATTTTTAGAGATATTCCATACTATTGTCTAGATGTTCTCAAAGTCGTCTGCTGCAGATTTGTTGTATGTGGGAAAGGGTTAAATAACTGGATCATGTGATAATTGTCAAAGTATTAAAGGTAGTTTCATGAAACTTGGTATAGGTAATAAGAGAGCATGCAAGTCAATATAAGTGTCATTTTGAACAAAGGTTAGGGTCATACATCAGGGACAAAGGTCAAATTGATAGAGGACTTTTGTAAACTTTTGACTGCAGTGCTTCAGCAACTTGTTTGCATGTAATTCACAGATAACATTGACTGATGCAAGGAGAAATTTTATACATGTATATATCATCAAAATGCATTATAATGTACATTTAAGTCTGTCGGAGGCAACAGACTAGGGTAACTAGGAACAGGTACTGAATAGAATAGATTGATTGGAGTTTAATATCGTTTTCAATGGTATTTCAGTTATATCATGGCTCATATTGTGGGTACTCAAAATAATTATCTAGACAATTTTTTTGAGTACCCACAACAGTGTGTGTGTGTGTGTGTGTGTGTCAAATAAGGATTTTAGAACATGAAAAGTGCCACTAATCTAGATAGAGCATGATTAAAATGTTTGTATTTTAGGACCAGGAGATCTTATCACTGTTAGTAAGAATGTCAGGCTATCTTCCAGCTAATTATATACCCACAATAAGGTAGGTGCTCTTAGTTTATTTTAAACATTTTCCCTGGTGTAGACAACTTTTGAAAACATTGTGGGAAAAGGAGAATGGTATGATAAAGGGACTGAACACCATAATGGTCCAAAATCGTCATATTTTATACTTATTCTAATTAATCCAAAATACGTCGATATATATGTAACGGAATGTTGTGGAAGGTCGTACAAGTCTTATTTTTCATTATTTCATAGGAAATAAGCAGTTAAAAAAACGTCCTCTACGTGTTTTCCCGTTTAAAAATACCATGGAATTTCCTCTTGCTCATTTGAATTTGTGGATTCAATTCGGTATTCTCTGACACTATCGACTTATTACATTCATGTATGCGTGAGTGTAAGGAACGACAACTCTGCGATGGAGATTGTCAATTCGGTTGTAGTAATCACGTGATAAATATACAGCGATAGTTTTAGATTTACTGGGTTATTAACCCAGTAGATTTTACAATGCAAAATAACGAAAAGTCTCCGCAATATTAATAGTGTGCATATATTGTAGTACATCAGTCGGCAAATCTCAATGCCTTACATGCAAAAACATCAAGGTAATAGCAATTTTTAACAATTTTCTTTTTTTCCCGCTTTTTTCTCATATGGGATTCAGTCCCTTTAAATGATGTTAAACAATTAACGCTTTTCCCACTTGCAGATGTATTTTGACACATTTGGAGCTGATAACTTTTGAACAATTTCTAATTTTGCCACGATGTTCCCTACTCTATTAAAAAACTTTTATTTGTAGATATTTTCTATATTTTTGCCCAGATATTTTCAAAGCCGTCTGCTGATGAATTGATGGACGTGGCGAAGTTTAAAAAAGTAAATTTTGGATTATAATATAAATAGTTTGAATACACTTTGAAGCTTAATATTATAACTAATAACATGAGATTTTACAATTGTTGTTTGCCTTGTTAGTCGTACCTGGTTACCAAAGTTACGCAGCTTAACTAATGAAAACACAGAAGAAGATTTTGGTGATTGTGTAGTATCCCTGTGCGAGATCAATCGAGCATCCGATGTCTTGGAATTGGCCTTGGATTGGATTAAACCATCTTTGGGTAGGTTTACAATTTATTTTTGTTGACACTAGATTCTCACATCAGGGTTGGGTTTAACCGTTTCCCACATATAGGTGCTATCTGACGCCTCTGCAGCAGACGACTTTTAAAAAATATTGTGACAAAAGAAGAAAATGCTCAAAACAAGCAATTTCTCCTTTTGTCACAATATTTTCAACTCCATTCAATATTTAAACTTTTAATTATAGAGATTTTCCATTTTTTTGCCCCGATGATTTCAAAGTCGTCTGCTGCAAACATGTTGTATGTGGGAAAGGGTTAAAAGTTATTTTACAAGATATTTCAATTGTCCATCATAATAGTTCCAAGCAGAATTGGACATGTATGTTCATAGTGATGTTTATCAATGAGTTTTATTAGATCACCTTAGCCGAAGGCTGAAGGTGAGCTATTCTGATTACTTTTTGTCCGTCGTCCGTCCGGTGTTAACTTTTAGCTTTAAACATCAACTCCTCCCAAACTCCAAGGACAATTTTCGTGAAACATCACCGGACTGTTCCTCTGGTTGGCCTCTTTCAAAGTTGTTCAAAGATTTAAATTCCATTGAGAACTTTGGTTGCTGCGGCATCAGAAAGGGGACAAAATGTCCAAACTTTGAAAATCTTCTCCTCCGAATCTGCCTGTCAGATTCAAATATAATTTGGTAGAAATGTTCCTTGGGTGACCCTCTATAAAAATTGTTCAAGCCATACTGATTGGTCGAAAAACATGGCAGTCAGGCGGCATCAAAAAAGGGGCAAAATGACAATACTTTAATAAAGTATCCTTATAAAAGTGCTTGTCTGATTTAAAGATAGTTTTGTAGAAATGTTCTTTCATTGATCATCTACATACTTTGTCAAGCCATATTGATTTGTTGAAAGGCATAGCAACCAAGCAGCATCAGAAAAGGAGTAAAATTAACTTTTTGCTTCAAATGACATATGGTTATTAGATTGATGGTCTAAGGGAGGTAACACTTGGCAGAGTATTTTGCAAGGGCAATCTCCTTCGCAGAGTTGTCGTTCCTTACACTCACCATACACTATCAATCAGGTGATCGATTTAATGTCCAAACTTTAAAAATCTTCTCCTCCGAATCTGCCTGTCAAATTCAAATATAATTTGGTAGAAATGTTCCTTGGGTGACCCTCTATAAAATGTGTTCAAGCCATACTGATTGGTCGAAAAACATGGCAGTCAGGCGGCATCAGAAAAGGGGCAAAATGACAAAATTTGAAAATTCCATTTTTGTGGCGATTGGTTGACAATCGCCACAGTGCTACCAAAACAACAACAACGAAAAAAAACTTATATAGTCGGTTTTGAACAGTCGGTTGGATATTTCTGCAAAGGCAATTTACTCACTTCCGTTAAACCGCCATATATATATATATAGTTCCATCAATGATGCAGGCACACGATTAATAATGATAATGTTAGTGCTACTTTGATACCGGATTGGTACTAATATTTGAGATTTACCGAGAAAATATCTAAATAGAGTTAAACTATTTACATATTAGCTTTCTTCATGTTTGGGCAGATAATAAATATCATCGCGCGTCTTGGGTACGGTATGCAGAGCTGTGCCTCGTTCTATTTTTACTGTAGTCAACCGTAACCTTTTGACCTTTAACCTGATTCGGCCTGAGGGTAAAATATTACCGTGTTTACAGGAATTGGTTGTACTCTGAAAGCACCTCGCCAAAATAAAACGGCCAATTAACTTCTTTTGTAATTTCTGAAAATACCTACGAGTTTAACAATTATGGTCCGTAAAAAGTGCTTATTTCGTACCTGGTCCCGTTTTCAATAACATTGCAACATTATAGAGTGGCATAGGCTAAAACGCAAATAAATAAATAAAGTCGGCTCACGAAAACAACATGACTGTCACAAAAACAACGTTTTATTTGACAATAAATCACATGTATTCATAAGTTTTCTAATTATTTACTTAAAAGCATGTGCACAAACATATAACGATGAATTTTAAAAGTATGTTATAGTTTTTTTTTGTACTAATTACGCGAAATAGAAAAATTAGTGAGTGGCGTAGGCTAAAACGCATATAAATAAATAAAATCGGCTCACGAAAACAACTCGGCTGCCGCGAAAACAACTTTGCTTACGACTTTTAATCCCATATCACCATATTTTGGTTGTTACGAAAACAACTTTTTATAGTTGTATGTCTTCATAATTTTTGAATTAGGAACAAATGATTGATTAACATTTTTTTAGAAAAGATATTGTCCTACGAAAATGACATTTTCTCACAACGTTTTCAACTCTTACAGTGTTCTATCAGCGATCATTTTCTCACAATGTTTTCAACTCTTCACTATTCTATCATTATTTTCTCACAATGTTTTCAACTCTTCACTATTCTATCATCATTTTCTCACAATGTTTTCAACTCTTACAACTGTTCTTCTCACAATGTTTTCAACTCTTCACTATTATATCATCATTTTCTCACACTGTTTTCAACTCTTCACTATTCTGTCATCATTTTCTCACAATGTTTTCAACTCTTCACTATTCTATCATCATTTTCTCACAATGTTTTCAACTCTTACAACTGTTCTATCTTACATTGTGATAAAATGAGAAATTTCTCATTTTCTCACAATGTTTTCAACTCATACAAATGCTATATCTTACATTGTGATAAAATGAGAAATTTCACATTTTCTCACAATGTTTTCAAGTTATACAAATGCTATATCTTACATTGTGATAAAATGAGAAATTTCACATTTTATCACAATGTTTTCAACTCATACATATTCTCACAATGTTCCAACTCTATCAACAAACAATAGCCGGTGTGTAGAACACCCGGTGAGACCTTTATGAGTCATATTAAAAGTTGTTTTCGGTATCTAGCTATACCGACCTAAAAACGGGAAGCTGGAATGTTATCAAATCTGGAAATTCTGAAAGGTTTTTATAAATATTATTAACGCTTTGTAGTTGTTGCAATATATGAATACGATCGCCACTACAGTGCCATTGGCGCTTTGATTTATGAAAGTGTTTGTCTGATTTTAAGAAAATATAATACGAATCTTACTGTAATGATCCTCTATTTAATTTGTTTAAGCCGTTTTGATTGGTTACACAATCATATCAACCAGGCGTCGTCACAAAAAGGGTAAATTGAACTTTTAGCTACAAATGACAACCAACTCCTACCATTCCAATAGAGCAATTTCCACAAAACATCACAAGAATGTTCCTTTGGTGGTCCTCTTTCAAAATTGTTCAAAGATTTAAATTCCATTGATAACTTTGGTTGCTGCGGCATCAGAAAGTGAGAAAAATACCCAAATTTTAAAATCCTTTTCCTCCATAATCTACTTGTGCGATTGCAAGATAATTTGGTAGAAATGTTCCTTAAGTGACCCTCTAAATAAACTGTTGAAGCCATATTGATTTCGTTGAAAAACAGGGCAGCAAGGCGGCATCAGGAAAGGTGCAAAATGACAAAAACTTTATAATTCCATTCTTATTAAAGTTCTTGTTAGATTTCAAGATATAAATGGCCTTTACTGATAAACTGTTTCTTGAGAAGTGTCCACTCCTTTGCAGTTTCATTTGCATTCCCTGATAAAATTTTCCAAGATATTTGCAGTTAAATATTTGCTACTAATTTACTATCAATTAGGTGATCGATTTAGGGCCATCTTGGCCCTCTTGTTTAGTTTTTATTAGCTCGACTTTTGAAAAAACGAGAGCTATTGTCATGACCCTGGCGTGGTCGTCGGCGTGGTCGTCCGGTTAAGGTTTTTTGTTCAGCTCAGCTTTTTTTCTGTTTTCTATCAGTCGAGCGTCTGTGCCATACGTGGTGCTCTTGTTGATTTTACGTCTCAATGCTCGAATTTGAGTAATACATGTTTTCTGATTGAAACAATTTAACCCTTTCCTACATACAACAAATGCAGCAGGCAAATTTGAAAGCTTCTAAAAATTTATAAAAATCTCTATAAACAAGTAGAATTATTGAACTGAATTGAAAACATTGTAGCAAAAAAGTTAAATTGTTCACCATGCTTAACAATTGCTTTAATTTTTGTGAAAAACTAAGATAAAAATTAAATGCTATTCAGAGCATAAGATAAAAATTAAATGCTATTCAGAGCAAGAGTAAACCAACATTGAAATAAATCAAACTGTGCTCTATAACCTTAGGTTTAGCATTCTAAAGCCATTATGACTCTATTCTTAGATTTGGAGATTTTAGAAACATCATTAAGCATACAGACACATAAAGATGGCAAACCGAAAAAGAAAGCAAGAAAAGTGAGAATCCTAGATCCGGTAGCGCCACAGCCCCTACTAGGAATCAAGCTGCTCACCTTCATGTTGAATGAAAGGATAACAAACACAATTATCCTTGAAAATCACATGGAGGATGTTTTAACAGTGAAGAAACTTCTCAAAAATTCTATGGTGAGAGATTTTCATCTTTTTGTGTCACTCTGCACTTTTTTTTTTGTCCGGCGTCGGTCTGTCCATCACACTTTTTCGTCACACTTTCAATGAGCAGGTGCAGGTGACACACGTGCTCCGTGGAGCACTCCATTCTAGTTGACCAGATACAGTCAACTTGATGGCTCTTCATCAGTTGACTTTTGAAAATATTGTGAGGAAAAGAGAAATTATTTCACCCTTTCCCACATATAAAAACTTTCTGATGTCTCTGCAGAAGACGACTTTTGCAAACATTGTGACAAAAGGAGAAATTGCTCATAATGAGCAATTTCACCTTTTTCCACAATGTTTTCAACTCGACTGTATATCGTTAAACCTTCATTTATAGAGATTTTCTACAGTTTTGCTTTTACGATTTCAAAGTCGTCTGCTGCGGAATTTTTGTATATGGGAAAGGGTTAAATGGATAAATTTCTCTGTTCACAGAATGTTTGTTGACTGCATATCAATGTTTTTCTCAATTTTGCAGATGTAACACTATTTTATTCAGATTTTTTTTCAAAGTATGATAGATGATGAGGCATAAACTATTATCTGATGGACAAGTTTGTGTCTTCTGACTTGACAAGATGACACTTAGGAACCTTTGACCGTCATCTGTGATTGTCTGTCCAAAATTTTAATTTATTTGCCGCATGATCATATTTCAATGAAAATCAAGCCATATGAATGTACCACAATTTTAGATACTCTGTAATTTAAAGATAAATGATGTAATAAAATGTTATCTTTATATTAACTCGTTACTTCACACAGACAACATTTGACACCTGCCATTGAAAATGACTTGAAAACATTGCAATAAAAGGTGAAATTGCTCAAAACAAGAAATTTAACCTTTTATTGCAATATTTGTGACTCTTTATCAATATAAATCTTTCTAGATTGTTAAAACTCTTCGTCTGATGATTGTAAAGTAGACAATCTTTGAAAAATCTTGTGAAGTGATATACTTCATTTGTCATCTGATGTGGATTTATTGTATATCCGAATAGATTAACCCTTTCCCTCATACGACAATTCTGCAGCGGACGACTTTGAACATATTTTGTCAAAAAATAGAAAATCTCTATAATTGAATGGATAACCTATGACTAAAAGTGAAAAACATTGTGGCAAAAGGAGAAATTGCTTGTTTTGAGCAATTTCTTCTTTTGTCACTGTTTTCAAAAAGCCGTCTGCTGTAGAGGCATCAGAAAGCGTCTATATGAGGGAAAGGGTTAAGCAGCAAAGCACATGACATGAAATGAATTTGTGCTATCTAACATACCCCTATTGACATCATTTCTCTGATTTGTATCTCATTTTGTGATTTTACAGAGAAGAATACAAAAACACCTCAGCACTAACAATTGTGATAGAGACAAGAAGGAAGAAGAGTTTTCTATGTTGGCCTTAACATTATACTGGAATCTGCTTTATCATGTACAGTCTAAGGTACACCACCAAAATATTTTTAGCTTGACTTTTCAGAGAATATGAGAGCTATGGAACTCACCCTGGCATAGGCGTCACATCTTGGTGAAGGTTATGCATGCACTTTCATATACTACACCATAGCTTAGTTACTACTAGATGTATTGCTTTGAAACTTTCTTCATTGCTCATCAACCTTCACATTTTTGTAAAATACTCAAACTTCTATCTTGCATATAATGCAAATTATGGCCCTTTATTTTATTTGACTCGGACATTCTGATTAAAGCTTAGCATGCAACAAGATTAGAGTATATATCTCAGGAACTACTTTATGTATTGCATTGAAACTTTAAACAAAACTTCCTAACCACCACACCTATGTGAATAAATACTGTTAATTTGCTACATAAATCTTGTTAATTATCACAGTAACCTATATGTTTCACACATATCTTTGCAATCCTTAAACAGCAGTGGAATAGTCAAGCAAGCTGTCTTACGGACAGCTCTTGTTATACCCCCCACAAACAAGTTTTGGGGGTTATATAGAATCACCCTGTCCGTCCGTCCGTCTGTCTGTCCATATGTCTTGTAAGCGCAACTCCTCCTTAACGGCTGGACCGATTTTGATGAAACTTTACACAGTTGCAGTACACAACCTGAGGATGTGCATGAAGTAAGATTATCCCGGTCGGAAATATATCCGTCCGTCTGTCTCCATATGTCTTGTTAGCGCAACGGGGGTATCCTTTTGTGAGTTCACTCACAGTTCTAGTTCTATCTGGCCTGATTTGTGTCCCAGCTTATATCCGATTGGTGCAAACTATGGTAACTCAAGATATGGTAAAAAATCCGTCATATCACGGCAACAAGTTCACCTACTCATGTGTTTCTTAGTTAATTATTTACATTGTCTGCGCAAGGAACATTTTTTAGCCTAGTACTGGTTTATTATACCCCCCGGCAAACAAAGTTTGGGGGGGTATATAGGAATCACCCTGTCTGTCCGTCCGTCTGTCCGTCTGTCTGTCTGTCTGTCTGTCCGTATGTCCACATTTCTTGTAAGCACTACTCCTCCTAAACGGCTCAATGGATTTGGTTCAAACTTTACATGAAGGTTACACATCATATGTAGATATGCATGAAGGAAGATCACACGCCTCGGACTCTTCCAAGGGGAGATAATTTAACTTAGAGGTTATCTGCGAGGGACTCCTGTGCACATACCTCCACATTTCTTGTAAGCACTACTCCTCCTAAACGGCTCAATGGATTTGGTTCAAATTTTACATGAAGGTTACACATCATATGTAGATATGCATGAAGGAAGATCATACGCCTCGGACTCTTCCAAGGGGAGATAATTCAACTTAGAGGTTATCTGCGAGGGACTCATACCTCCACATTTCTTGTAAGCACTACTACTCCTAAACGGCTCAATGGATTTGGTTCAAACTTTACATGAAGGTTACACATCATATGTAGATATGCATGAAGGAAGATCACACGCCTCGGACTCTTCCAAGGGGAGATAATTTAACTTAGAGGTTATCTGCGAGGGACTCCTGTGCACATACCTCCACATTTCTTGTAAGCACTACTCCTCCTAAACGGCTCAATGGATTTGGTTCAAACTTTACATGAAGGTTACACATCATATGTAGATATGCATGAAGGAAGATCACACGCCTCGGACTCTTCCAAGGGGAGATAATTTAACTTAGAGGTTATCTGCGAGGGACTCCTGTGCACATACCTCCACATTTCTTGTAAGCACTACTCCTCCTAAACGGCTCTATGGATTTGGTTCAAATTTTACATGAAGGTTACACATCATATGTAGATATGCATGAAGGAAGATCATACGCCTCGGACTCTTCCAAGGGGAGATAATTCAACTTAGAGGTTATCTGCGAGGGACTCATACCTCCACATTTCTTGTAAGCACTACTACTCCTAAACGGCTCAATGGATTTGGTTCAAACTTTACATGAAGGTTACACATCATATGTAGATATGCATGAAGGAAGATCACACGCCTCGGACTCTTCCAAGGGGAGATAATTTAACTTAGAGGTTATCTGCGAGGGACTCCTGTGCACATACCTCCACATTTCTTGTAAGCACTACTCCTCCTAAACGGCTCAATGGATTTGGTTCAAACTTTACATGAAGGTTACACATCATATGTAGATATGCATGAAGGAAGATCACACGCCTCGGACTCTTCCAAGGGGAGATAATTTAACTTAGAGGTTATCTGCGAGGGACTCCTGTGCACATACCTCCACATTTCTTGTAAGCACTACTCCTCCTAAACGGCTCAATGGATTTGGTTCAAATTTTACATGAAGGTTACACATCATATGTAGATATGCATGAAGGAAGATCATACGCCTCAGACTCTTCCAAGGGGAGATAATTCAACTTAGAGGTTATCTGCGAGGGACTCCTGTGCACATACCTCCACATTTCTTGTAAGCACTACTCCTCCTAAACGGCTCAATGGATTTGGTTCAAACTTTACATGAAGGTTACACATCATATGTAGATATGCATGAAGGAAGATCACACGCCTCGGACTCTTCCAAGGGGAGATAATTTAACTTAGAGGTTATCTGCGAGGGACTCCTGTGCACATACCTCCACATTTCTTGTAAGCACTACTCCTCCTAAACGGCTCAATGGATTTGGTTCAAACTTTACATGAAGGTTACACATCATATGTAGATATGCATGAAGGAAGATCACACGCCTCGGACTCTTCCAAGGGGAGCGGGGGGTATTCTTCAGTGAGCTTTGCTCACAGTATTTCTAGTTTACCCAGGGATCAAGAATATGTGAACTGTTGCCATGATTTAATTGAAATTATGTTGAAAACGGTACATAACACAAATAAAAAAAAAATGAAAACAAATTGTTTTCTTAGAAGTAAGAAGGTAACAGATCAATAGTTTCCTCTTTTTTGTGTTTTTTTTTCATACAGGATCAAACCTATAGCTGTTTACCAGAGATCATGGAAATTCTAACCTGGACAGAAAAATATGTCATTCCTAGTATATCTGTGGATAGCGAGCATCAGGGGGCATCCATAGGGGAAAAGATGACAGACAACAGTGAACGGTCCATAGCGGTCAAAGTTATTCATGTAAGTGCATGTCATGTCTTTGTTTTTCCCCTGTAGTGGCATTCAGTTCTAGGGAGGTTATCAAACAAACAATAACCTGTCTTCCTTGTGTGATGTTTGTTGAGTCATCTACTTGAAAACATTCAGGAAACAATTATACAATATCTGGAATAGTAGTTTTATAAAGAGTTGAAACTTTATTGGAAAAGGAGGAATTGCTCATTAATGCCGATTTCTATTCTCACATTGTTATATCAAATCGTCTGCTTCACAGGTAAAAAAAGCAGCTCACTTTTGTGTTACTGCTATTTCATCTTTATTAATATTTAAAAGCAAGCAATATATCCATGTTTTCTTGACAGCTCTTGTAAGACATTTATTGTTCTTAAACTTATTCTAGTTGTTTTAAAGGAAATACTAGGACACATGAGTGCCTTGTTTTTTTAGAAATACTAGAAAACACAAGTGCCCTTTTTTTCAGGGAATACTAGAACATATGAGTGCCTTGTTTTTGAGTGGGGTAGCTGATAAAGACCTGTGTACAATGGCAGTAGAGCTCTCTAAAGATATTCTTATAAAAGGTAAGAGCTATTTACATGATCCCTATTTTTAGGATGGTGTGCTTTGAAAATATTTCTCGCAGATATATTTCAATTACATATACAGTATTAACCCTTTCCCAGAAACAGTTGCTTTCTGACGGCATTTGAAAATGTTTGAATGAGCAAATTCTCCCTTTGCTGCAATGTTTTCATCTCTATTCAACATCTAAGCATTCATATTTAGATTTATTTTTAAAAATTACAACCCTAAACTTGAGACAATTAGGAACCTAGTTTTGTGCCATTGTAATGTCTTATTTTTGTTTTATTTGTTTCAACAGACACAGAGCTGCAGTTTTCACCAAAAGTAATACAGTGTTTGTGTGAAGATGTTGAATTTGTTAAGTTTTCCAAAAATGCAGATGTGAACGATTGTTTAGAAAACATTTTACCCAGTGCAATAGGCAGACTGTTTGTTAGTGTTTCTACGTTTTTGAAGGATCATACAGACAGAAGTGTCAAGGTTTGTTTTTAATCGTTTTTAGCTAACCTATTCGAAAAAATAGGGGAGCTTATGTACTCACCCTGGCGTTGACATTTGCGTTGCCAGCTTGGTCAAACCTTTGTGTGCAAGGCCTTTTCTCAGACACTGTGTATACTGTTGCTTTGGATATTCACACACTTATTTAGGGTCATTAGGTGACCTTGTATGTCAAGTCCCATAACTCTGGAATGGATTTTGACTGAATTGTGCCCCTTTTTGGACTTAGAATTTTGGTCAAACCTTTGCGTGCAAGGCCTTTTCTCAGACACTGTGTATGCTGTTGCTTTGAAACTTCACACACTTATTCAGGATCATTAGATTTAAAAGGCCTAAAAGGGCCTGTATGGACTTGGTTAACATTTGCATGCAAGTATTGAGAAGGTGTATTATCTTGCAATAGGTGATACTGTGTGACTTTACCTAATGCTATAACTGTTCTGAAGTAGGCCCTAATAAACAATGGCCCTGATAGGCGAGCTATATTGTGATCCGACAACTCTTGTTATATGATACGGACAGCATTTAAACCTTTGCAGCAGACAACTTACAGAAACAATGTGGGATGACATTGAGGGTATAAGATATTTTATGTTAAGAAGACGACAGCAATACAAATTTCAATTACAACTTCAAATATTCAGTGGTCATGCAAAATACTAGATATTGAACTAGTCAATCATTTTTAACTTGTCTGTTTTTCGAAGAAAAAAAAGTTGTGGTATTGTGAAACCCGTGGTGTCGACGTCGTCTGCGTCATCACAAAACTTTAACCATAACTCATTACTCATTTTCAAATAAAACTTAGTACACATGTTCCTAGGAACAATACGCATGTCTGTACCAAGTAGCATAACTCTGGCTTTAATTATTTTTCGGGTAATGCCCATTTTTCAAATTAGAAAAAAGCAGACGAGCGTTGGCATTTGGCTCTTGTTAAAATCAGTATTTATGGCCGTTTTATTGTAAATAAGTATAATGTAAAGATATATAGTCGGTCGTCAGCAATTGACTTGTTAACACTACAGGCTACATTTTGCATCCTATCTTTATCTTAATGATATCTAGGCCTGGGTCATGCCAGGTCAAACACTAGGTTACTAGGCTGAAGGAAAATCTTGTTAACACTCTGGAGGCCGCATTTTTTGCTTTGTCTGTATGATATCTAGGTCAAGTTAAAATATAGGTCACCTTATCAAATTGAAAGAAAATCTTGTTAACACTCTGGAGGGTCATATTGGGTTAAAAACTAGGTCACTAGGCCAACTTGAAGGAAAATAGTGTTAAAACTCCGGAGGCCACATTTTACTTTGAGCAAGTTGAAACTTTGTCAGAATGTTTGTCGTGTTGATATCTAGTCCATGTTCGAATATGGGTCATATTAGGTAAAAAAAATAGGTCACTAGGCCAAATGAAGGAAAATCTTGTTAACCCTGGAGGTTTCATTTGAATCTTTGTCAGAATAATTGTCTTGATGTGTTTTGCATTAGAAATCACATTGCATAATTCAGATTAGCGATCTAGGGCCATCATGGCCCTCTTGTTTATTTTATTTTCCAAAGAAAATGTTAAATCCTTACTTGTCACTGAAACAATAAAGTCATTAATTTAATCATTTATTATTCCTTTCCCACATATAGACGCTTTCAGATGCCTCTGCAGCAGAGGACTTTTGAAAATATTGTGGCAAAGTTGAAATTGCTCATGATGAGCAATTTCACCATTTGCCACAATGTTGTCAACTCCATTTAATAATTAAACTGTCATTAATGGAGATTTTTCACGTTTTTGATAATATGTTCTCAAAGTCGTCTGCTACAGATTTGTTGTATTAATTTATCCAGGTGTTACAAGGTGCTAAATCCCACATGACCAACCTGATTTGGAGTTTGTTTTCAAGTACCGGTATGACACTCACCGATTCATTCAAGGATAAGGTTATGGTCACTCTACTGGCCACTATCATTGCAGAAATGAGCTACAACAGTCAACAGGTCAGTTTTACAGGGAATATCAATTAAACCAATTAGGTGTTACCAATTTAGATATTTCTAAAAAATGTAACATGATCAGGCTTAGCCTATCCTGATTTTAACTCTTTCCCTAATGGAGACGCTTTCTGATGCCTCTGAAGCAGATGAATTGAAATCATAGTGGCAAATGGCGAAATTTGTCACAAGGATTTCATCTCTATTCAATAATCATACTATCATTTATAGAGATTTGCTATATTTTGGACTTTTTAATTTCAAAGTCAACTGCTGCAAATTTATTGTATGTGGGAAAGGTTTTAACCCTTTCCCATCTATAGACGCATTTTGATACATCTGCAGCAGACCACTTGATAAACCTGCTGAAGGTTATGGGAAAGGGTAAATGTTATGCTGCTCTCGGCTTGATCGTCGGATTATTATGCTTCTCTGTCTTTGTAAGGCTATTGATTGACCTGATATAGAGGATATTCATGAGTGTTTATTTATTATCAATTTTAATAAACGAGTTTACTAAGATGATATACCATGAGCCTTGGCGAGCGTCATATTCAGCTTAGTTTACGACTTTATTAAAAGTGTTAATAAATAAACCTGAGTGAGATATTCTATTTATCACATACAGTGATTTATGAGGCGTATTTCGAAAAAAATGTACATGAAGTTTGCCGGTTTTGGCGCAAAAGTGACAAGCGTTATAACGTCAAACTGCGAACGTGACGTTATTTTGGTTTCCGTGTTGTAACAAATACTTGAGCGTAAGACTGGAAACCAAACTAGTAGTATCAAATGATATTTATGTAATGGGATTTTGACACTCCCAGAGAGGGCTTTATGTGATAAATAATGTTATGATATCACTTTATTTTTCTTCCTAAGTATGATCTAGAGGAAGACATGGACCCGAGTGCTTTACCGATGCTTACTAAATGGTTGTTGGAGATTATTCAGAAGAAGCCAGCTTCTATCAAGTAAGATGTTGTTTTAATCATTCTTTAATGCAAATTCAATTTCTGTATATTATCAATTATACATTATCAATTTGTTCATTCATGAATTGAATTCAACTTGTTTATTCAATTTGCTTATGGTCATGCATTCGAAACCGAGCTTGACCAAGATTCTTTCTGACCTTTAACAAAAGTCAATGAAACAAACGTCATTCATCTTCAACCAATGGACTAACAGTTTATGTGGAAAAGCTTCGAAAGACTGTTTTGTTGAGTATTTGTGTGAGAATGCCACGACAGTCGGTGGAAGGTGAACTTGCTGCGAAGGTTTGACTAAAAAAAATTTAAAACTTGATCAATTTAAAAGCCTAATCAATCAATCCATTTGTTTATTGAGGAATAAATTTAAATTTGTTGATTTATGAATTCTTTAAGATAAAGTTTGTTTATGCAAGTATAAGGGCATTTGATCCAGATCAATTTAAAAGCCTAATCAATCAATCCATTTGTTTATTGAGGAATAAATTTAAATTTGTTGATTTATGAATTCTTTAAGATAAAGTTTGTTTATGCAAGTATAAGGGCATTTGATCCAAATTTCATTCATTTAACCATTTCCCACATACAAGAAAGCTATAGCAGACAACGTAGAAAACGTCAAAACATCTAGGCAAAAATAGGGAAAATTTAGTTAAAAACATAGTGTTAAAAGGAGAAATTGCTTATTGAGATCAATTTCTCCTTTTGCCAAAATGTTTTCAAATATTTACCTGCAGATGCTTCAAAATTAGTCTGTATTTGGGAAAGGGATAATCCTCCCTGCTGAATAATGACAGTCTCCTTAATATGGCTTTTTAAGATCTGTCAAATATTGTCACACAACTATTCCATAAGGTGTCCGGTATCATAACTGGTAGAATTCAACTTATTCACCTTATACTCCTTTCCCACACATAGATGCTATTTGACGCCTCTGCAGCAGAAGATTTTGAAAACATTGTGGTAAAAGGAGAAGTTGCTCATCATGAGCAATTTCTCCTTCTGTCACTATGTTTTCAACTTCATTTAATAATTGTTCTTTCATTTAAAGAGTTTCCATATTTTTGACTAAATATTTTCTAAGTCATCTGCTGCAGATTTGCTGTGTGTGGGAAAGGGTTAAAGTTAAAGTTGCAACATATGAATGATTCTTCTGTGATAAGTTTTAGTTGAAATGTTGCTATAAGACTTTCTGTCCTTTGATCCAGGTATTTAATGAAGAATGTACAAGATTACTGTGATGAATCTAGGGCTGTAAAAGATGTTCATAGCACACATGGTGTAGTTCATCTGTTAGGAGCTCTGCAGAAAAGTAAGTAAACATAGAACAGAGCTGCATAAGAAAGGGAATAACCCTATGCCACATACAACAAATATGCAGCAGACGACTTTGAAAATTTCTACTCAGAAATATTGAAAATCTCTATAATTGTTGGTTTAATTACTGAAAAAAGTTGAAAACATTGTGACAAAAGGAGTAATTGCTCGTTTTGAGCAATTTCTCTTTTTGTCACAATGTTTTCAAAAGTCGTCTGCTGCAGATGCGTCAAAATGTGTCTATAGGTGTGAAAGGGTTAAAACAACTAGGCACACATATTCACTGTCCAAACAAAACATTCACCTGGTATTGCCATATTTTGCCTTAAATTCACCCAAGACTTCTCCAACTTGATTAATGTTACTATATTATCAAGCCCCTATCTCATCAGTAAACACTGTTGACTTTAGTATCAATAGGCTGAATAGTCGAGCATGTTGTCTAACAGACAGCTCTTGTTATGAAGTTTCTATGTTTGTATATTGGTCAATGGCCTTTTAATACAGCAAAATAGTGAAACTTTTTAGTGTGACACTTGGGTATCAGTTCACTGTACTCTGTCTCTTTATGATGCTATGATATATTGGCATGCAACACATTTGTTTCATGTTGGACAGGAGATGACTGAAAACATCTTATCAAAAATATGGAAAATAATCTATAAATGAAAGTAAATCACTTAAAAGGAGTTAACAGAGTTGAAAACGTTGTCACAATTTTTATTCAAAAAATGTCTGCAGAGGCATAAAAATGCATCCTCATGTGGAAAAGGGTTAATGCAAACACCTGAGACAGGCGGCAACAAAGTTGTTCATAGTATAATATTGTTTATAGTCATATTATTTCTGTCAGATACAATTAACTGCATGATCCCCTCTTTTGTGGTCCCAAATATTGTAAATTTGGTCAGAACAGATTTGTTCATGCTAGAACATTTCATCTTAATCAAATCTTTACTAAAACTTTTCATAGTACTTATTTTCGTTATTACTTGGCCCACAAATTGCATCTGTTAACCCTTTCCCACTTGACGACACATGTAGACATCTTATGGCAGTGTGAAAAATGAGAAATTACTCATAATGAGCAGTTTCTTCTTATGACACAATGTTTTCAACAATTTTCATTTTATTTTTTATTATACCCCCTTCGAAGAAGAGGGGCTATATAGGAGTCACTGTGTCGGGCTGTCTGTCTGTCGGTCAGTTGGTTGGAAGCCATATTTTGTCCGGCCTATTTCTTACAAACCACTGGGTGAAATTCAATAACATTTTACATGAAGCTTCTATACCAAGAGGAGATGTGCATATCCTAATGGGGTTACAATTGCATGTTATTTACAGAGTTATGGCCCTTTTACTTATTAAGTTATGGTGTAGGTCAATGTGCTGTTTAGGGGGTATTTAATACTATTTATCATCTTCAGTGATAGTTCTAGTTATTTCTAGATATATTTTATATTTTCCTAAATATTATATTCAAAGTGGTCTTCTGAATATGTGTTTTATGTCAGATAGAGGGGGTCAAAATGAAACTTTTCACAATGACAGGTAAACATAAACATGAAGGATTGAAACAGTTATGGAGTTCCCTCACAGTTACAGTGGACAACTTCACCAATGTCCTGGACGATGAGGAGACAGAGGATTACAAGTAAGACTTTTTATTGATTGATAAATTAGGTTTATACCTATATCTGATCAATATGAGCAATTACTCCTTTATTCACCATGTAATCAACTTTATTAAAACAATACTACTAAACACCATACAACTGATAAAACGTACATTTTAGTTAAAATCAATTCCCACCTGCATTTTGACACCTCTACTGCAGACAACTTTTGAATAATATTGAGCAGTTTCTCCTTTCGCCACAGTGTTTTCAAGTCTACTCAATATTTATTATTTCATGTATAAAGACGTCATATTTTCAAAGTTGTCTCCTGAAGATTTGTTGTATGTGGGGAAAGGAAGAGCTCTAGATATAGGACATTTATCTTGTTCTAAAGTCCGTATTTGACCCTATGATCCTATGGTGTCTCAATGAGATGATTTTTTGAGTATCCATGTCTCGGGGTTCGGTTCGATTATAAGAGATATATTCTTGACTACTGGAAATGGTGTATCAGGATTTAATAGGCGGGCTATAAGGCTGAAGATCAATTTAACAGTTAATTTCTGACCCCAACATGTCGAAGGTTAAATTTTGTTATTCAATTCCATGTAAAAGAGACCTTACATGCCAAGGTCTGATATTTACCTAGGGAAAAGAGCTGTATACCTTCCTTATCTGGAATGCTTGAAATGGTTCATCAGGATTTTTTAGAGTGGCTATTAGGCTGCAGATCAGTTTAGCAGTTAATTTCTGACCCTGGATAGGTCAAAGGTCAAATTGTCTTATTCAATTCTGTTTAAAATCGACCTCTTACATGATAAGGTCAGATATTTACCGAAGGAAAAGAGCTGTATACCCTCCTTATTTGGACCGCTGGAAATGGATTATAAATATTTTCTAGGGGTGCTATTAGGCTGCAGATCAGTTTAACAGTTAATTTCTGACCCTGGCATGTCAAAGGGCGAATTTTGATATTCAATCCATGTAAAATCGACCTCTTACATGACAAGGTCAAATTATGTTCTTCAATTAGCTCCATGTAAAATTGACCTCTTACATGCCAAGGTCAAATTTTGTTATTTAATTCCATGTAAAATCGACCTCTTACATGCCAAGGTCAGATATTTAACTATAAATTTAACTATAGGTGTATTTTATTAATAGTGATTTATTCCTTGGAGTCGCATCTCACAATTAAAGTACAGGAATAACTGTGAGCGAAGTTTCAAATGAAAATATTTAACCCTTTCTCACATACAAAAAATCTGCAGCAGATGACTTTGAAAACAAATAGGCAAAACTGAAAGAAAAAAAATATATGTCAATGTCTGCTGTAGATGCGTTTACAAATAGGAAATTATAAATTTATTGTTTTTTATCTATTTTCAGAGATGTGTTGATGTCCATCAAAAAGAAGATGGACGAATGTAAACAGAGATTTACAACAGCAACTATATCAAAATAAATTCATCTTATAAATTAAACTTTGATATGGTTAGTGTATGTGTTTAGAGTAGGGCGTAACGGATTTGGTCCCTGCTCATGGCAGTGTCGGAGCTCTAGGTAAGGGGCGTATTTCACATTCCTAAATTCTTTTTTGAAACTCAAATCCTATGTTGTGGGTACTCAAAAGAATCGTTTCAGTGAGCCAAACATAGGGTTTGGTTGAGTTGGGAAAGACTGGTTTAACCCTCCTAATCTAGTCCTCTGTGACAGGCCGTCATGATGGACCGACTGCCCTTTGGCACAGCAGATTTTCTAGTGTAGCCTAGTTAAGGGATCATGAATGAGTGTAATGGCGTGTACTGTAGCTGTTTGTTGGGGTACACTCAATAAGAATGACAACCACAGGCTGAACCTTGCTTTAACCCTTTCCCTCATACGACAATTCTGCAGCAGACGACTTTGAACTGATTTCTTTAAAAAAAAAAAAGGCCTAGATAAGAGCTTAGATATTTGGTGTGTAGCATTGTCTTGTGGTCCTCTACCAAGAGTGTTCAATTTATGCCCCTGGGTTTAAATCTTCTATCTGAAACGGACAGCAATTTCCTCATGTCCTATTAATTTGATAAAAGACAAATTCGTTGGTTATTTCGCCTTGTGGCAAGTGGAGCTATACTTGACATTGGGCCTCTTGTATTAGCTAACCTGATTGCATTATAAATCATAACTCCGATGAGTGACCATGGTCATCATGGCCCTCTTGTTTTAATTCTATTTGATCAAAGTTTAACTTTCAATAATCCAGATGGTACATGTTATCACTCAAAATATCATGACTGGAAATGAAGATATATAATAGAATAATTTATGAAAGGTGCATGAGACAAAATGAAACAAAGGAACTTTTTTAAGCAATACAAGATATGGTAACAAAATATGGTTAAACTAATTACTAAACCTTTTCCAAGTAGAATTAATCTGCAGCATATGACTTTAAAACATTTAGTCATAACATAAAGAATATGTATCTGTTATCATAGGGCCATCATAGCCCTCTTGTTTTTATTTACTTATTTTATTGATTTGTTGATTATTTTTACATCAAAGATTGAAAAATGAAAAGGTACATTGTTACATCTGCAGTAGACTACTTTTGAAAACATTTTGGCAAAAGGAGAAATTGCTCATAATGAGCAATTTCTCCATTTGCCACTATGTTTTCAACACTATTTAATAATTAAAGTTCCATTTATGGAGATTTTTTAAAATATTGCCATGATGTTTTCAACATTCTGTTACTATAATCTATAATATGCCTTGTACAAATGGACATTGCTTACCTACTCGCTTTGTAAACAGATTTTGAGATTAATTCATTCGAGTCATTATCCCTAAACTTTAATATTGCATGTAAATCCAGTGATATTATGTGGAACAAATGTTGCTTTTTTTTGGTGCTTCAAATTTCCATTGTTTATATTAATTGATAATAAGTTATGAATGCTTTAAATAAAGACGGAAAAAAAAAATCTAACAAGCTTTTGTTGTACATATTACAAACAGCAGTGTCCAATCTAGGATTCGAAAATTTTATGTACAAATTGAGGGATTTTTCCTTCTTTGTCTATGTAAAAGAAGTCGCCCCCTTCCATACAAATTTAGGGAGGAATTATTCATAACAGTGTGAGAATTAGCACGACCCTCTTTAGATTTGACACTGGAAGATTATTTTTTCTGATTTATAAAAATAAAATCGGAATATATATATCAATCAAGGTGTAACTGTTGAATAGAGTTGAAATATTGTGGCAAATGGAGAAGTTGCTTATTATGAGAAATTTCACCTTTTGTGTCGATGTCTTCAGTTTTCACAGAAATCACATAATGAAAGCAAATTTTCTGTCCTTTTTGTGCTTACTGAAAAATATCAGGGAACCACATTATTGTTATTTTGTATTATGTACTTGCTTGTGTCTGTCTGTCCTATTTTCATTTTAGGCTATACTTCTGTGCAAAGATTGAACTTTTATGGGAAACTTATCATTTCAGCTTATATATTTTCAACATTTTTATGCCCCCGGAATCACCGATTCGGTGGGCATCTAGTTTTTGGCCCGTCTGTACGTCTGTCTGCACGAAAAAAACTTGAACCTTGACCACAACTTTTGAACCATAACAGGTACGGCTACCATATTTCACATGTGTATTCCTTGTGACATGACCTTTCTGTCAGTACCAAAATTTTTGACCTTGCGACCTTGACCTTTGACCTAGATGTTGCCATTCTCGAAAAAAACCATGACCTTTCTGTCAGTACCAAAATGTTTGACCTTGCGACCTTGACCTTTGACCTAGATGTTGCCATTCTCGAAAAAAACTTTAACCTTGGCCATTACTTTTGAACCATAACAGGTACGGCTAATATATTTCACATGTGTATTCCTTGTGACATGACCTTTCTGTCAGTACCAACATTTTTGACCTTGCGACCTTGACCTTTGACCTAGATGTTGCCATTCTCAAAAAAACCTTTAACCTTGACCACTACTTTTGAACCATAACAGGTAAGGCTACCATATTTCACATGTGTATACCTTGTGACATGACCTTTCTGTCAGTACCACCATTTTGACCTTGCAACCTTGACCTTTGACCTAGATGTTGCCATTCTCGAAAAAAACTTTGACCACTACTTTTGAACCATAACAGGTACGGCTACCATATTTCACATGTGTATTCCTTGTGACATGACCTTTTTGTCAGTACCAACATTTTTGACCTGGCGACCTTGACCTTTGACCTAGATGTTGCCATTCGGGGGCATCAGTGTTTCACAAACACATCTTGTTTATGGAGTTATGACCCTGTGATATTTTATGCATCATTCTGTTAAACCTATTTTCTTGTTCCGAAATTTTCAGACCATGTACCTTCTGCAGGTTTATTAAAGAAGTGTTTATATTACTTGTAAATAGGTTAATGTAAAAAGTTGTAAACCAGCAATTCTGTATAGGCTATAGTCCCTTTCAACATATGAAACGGTCCTGGTCTTGTAAGTGAATGATCAACACTTGCCGGCTAAATGGGTCTGAACAATCAGTCAATGCAACACTTTGAGTTCCAGCAGGTTGGGTGGTAGTAGTTTCATACCTTATATATTTATACCCGCGACAAACAAAGTTTGAAGTGGGAATATTGGAGTCGCCCTGTGGTCGGTCGGTTGGTCCATTGCAATTTTCCTTGTCCGGAGCATTACTTTAAAACTACTGGATGGAACTCGATCAAACTTCATACAACACAGTGAGAGGAAGTGCAGTGTACAGGAACCACAACTATTTTACCTAATTACAGAGTTATTGCCCTTTGTTACTCTTTCTTGTCCAGAGAATTACTTGAAACTACTAGATGGAATCTATTAAAAATTCATACCATGAGAGGCAGTGCAGTGCAGAACCATAACTATTTAAGCCAATTACAGAGTTATTGCCCTTTCTAACTTTCTGTCGTAAGTAGCCCTTTCTTTCTGTTTTCTTGTCCGGAGAATAACTTTCAAACTAAAGAATGGTATTTAATAAAACTTCATACAATGGTCGAGCACGGTCATAACTATTTTACCTAATTACAGAGTTATTGCCCTTTGTTACTCTTTCTTGTCCAGAGAATAACTTGAAACTACTAGATGGAATCTATTAAAAATTCATACCATGAGAGGCAGTGCAGTGCAGAACCATAACTATTTAAGCCAATTACAGAGTTATTGCCCTTTCTAACTTTTTTTCGTATGAAGAAAAGTAACATAGTAACTTTCAGTGCCCTTTCTTTCTGTTTTCTTGTCCGGAGAATAACTTTCAAACTAAAGAATGGAATTTAATAAAACTTTATACAATGGATGAGCACGGTCAGAGGAAGTGTACAGGAACCATAACTCTATTTTACCTAATTGCTCTTTGTTTCTGGTCCGGATAATAACTTGAAAACTACTAGATGGAATCTAATAAAAAATCATGCAATAGTTAAGCACAATAAGAGGCAGTGCAGTGTACAAGAACCATAACGCTATTTGAGCTTATTACAGAGTTATTGCCCTTTCTTACTTTTTTCTTTGTCCGATGAATATTTTTAAAACTTCTGGATAGAGTTTCCTATCAGGGCGGCGTTCATGGGGTATTCATCACATTCAGTGATAGGTCTAAGTTTTATCTGTATGTAAATATAAGGTGTGGGACCAATAACATCTCCTGTCTGCCACAATATAGTCTTAACCCTTTCCCTCATAAAGACGCTTTCTGACGCCTCTGCAGCAGACAGCTTTTTGAAAACATAGTGACAAAAGAAGAAATTGCACAAAACGTGCAATTTCTCCTTTTGCCACAAGCTTTTCCACTTTTTGTCATAGGTTATCCATTCAATTATGGAGATTTTCTATTTTTTGACAAAATACGTTCAAAGTCGTCTGCTGCAGAATTGTCGTATGAGGGAAAGGGTTAACTGTTGAAAGTGGCGTAAAAACCCAAACATTATTAACCCCCGCCATTTGACAAGCAACAGTGGACGATCTGTGGTTGATGCACCTTTGTACTAGTAAGCCGATGTCACAACAAAAACGTCCGAATGGAAATAACTTATTCATCAAACTGATATTTTGTTTGTTTGTTTGTTTGTTTGGAGTTTAACGCCGCTTTCAACAGCTTTGGTCATATCACGGCGGTCAGTGCACCTACCCATGTTTTCCTGGCTTTCCCACACCAGTACTTACACAACATTCTTTCGAAGCCACTGACTACTTTCTCACATAGATCAGAGGTGAGAGGCAATGGAAAACATCGCCCGAAAGAACGCGCCGCAACCGGGTATCGAACCCGTGAATCAAACTGATATATCAACTTAAGTTATTTCCCTTAGATCAATTTATTTATTGGGGTGTTACGCAGCTTTCAACATTATTTCATTTATATCACGGCGACAGTTCACTTATTCATGATCCCTGGGTAAACAAACCAGTACTAGGCTAGAAAATTGCCCAAGGGCACTCCACCATGACCGTAATGCCACGACTGGGGATCGAACCCGGGACATCCGGTTTCGAAATCCCCGACGCTAACCACTCGACCACAGCGGATTCCTCCTTAGATCAAAGTTTGGGGAAGGTCTTTTAAAAACAATTGACATACTTATGGTGTTGCTTTAGCTCACAATTTATGAAACAAGAGGTCCATGATCGCTCAACTGAGTAATGCTATGTGGCTTGTTAACCCTTTCCCTCATATAGACGCTTTCTGACGCCTCTGCAGCAGATGGCTTTTTGAAAACATAGTGACAAAAGAAGAAATTACTAAAAACGAGCAATTTCTCCTTTTGTCAATGTTTTCCAATCAATTCAATTATAGAGATTTTCTTTTTTTTGTCGAAATATGTTCAAAGTTGTCTGCTGCAGAATTGTAGTATGAGGGAAAGGGTTAAATAACTTTTTTTCACAAATCAACATGGCTTGAAAGGATCACCCAATATTTCTACAAAATTATTTAAAAAATTGGCCAGATACTTTCGTAGAAGTTTTAAACGTTTTCACTAAAGCCCTTTAAGGCAGAACAGCCCCGCCCCATTACGGCCATGTTTTTCAACCAATCAACATGACCTGAAGGAATCTGATAGAGGGTCAACGGAAACGGCGCGATACTTTCAGTGGAGACATTTTTAAAGTTTTGACTATAGCTATATAAGGCCCACTGATGACCATGTTTTCCGAGCAATTAATATGGCTTGAAGAAATGAGTAATTTCACCAAAGGAACATTGTTACAAAATTATTTGGAAATCGGCAAACTATAACCATATAAGGCTGAACAGAGGGCGATCACAATAACTTGCCTTGAGAACCTCGTGCTCAGGTGAGCTAAAAATTAATGTGAAACAAACAATGTAGAATAAGATTAGACTGCAAGAAAGCTAATCTTGAGTCTACTTTCAAATACTGTTCAAAGTTTTGATCTCAATCTACACTTCACAAAAGACAACTTGTATTAATTCTAATTGTCCGTTATGATTGATTCCATTTACTGGCAACCACGTTTTGTCTGGACTATTTTACTTGACACTAGGAGTCCAGAGAGATCACAGTGGTCACGGTGTAGCTTCACTAGACAGAGCACACATTTCCTAGCCTATTACTGGTAAGTCGGCCAAGAATCGTTACAAATGTGTACCGTCTCCATGAAATAATGTAATAATCCTTTCCCTCATACGACTTTGAAACGTATTTTGTCAAAACAAAGAAAATCTCCATAATTGAATGGATAACCTATGACAAAAAGTGGAAAACATTGTGGCAAAAGGAGAAATTGCACGTTTTGTGCAATTTCTTCTTTTGTCACTATGTTTTCAAAAAGCCGTCTGTTGCAGAGACGTCAGAAAGCGTCTATATGTGGGAAAGGGTTAAACACAAATAAATGATAAAACCTTTACAAGATTGATAATTGAATCGAGTTGTGGTAAAATGAGAAATTGCTCAATTAAGACACACTGTTTTTCAAAAAAAAAAAAAAAAGTAGTCTGCTGCAGAGGCGTCAGAAATCTTCTATATGTCAAAAAGTGGTTACTGTTACCCCTTCCCAAATACAGATTTCTGTTGATGCTTTTGTTTGCATGAATGGCATGTCTTCGGTAAATTATCAGTACAGCTGGCATAATGCATCCTGGCGCATTATGCTATCCCCGCGACCCTGACATTTGAAGACTAAACCCTTTCCCACATACAATAAATCTGGAGCAGACGACTTTGAACATATTTTGTCAATGCAAAGAAAATCTCTATAATTGAATGGATAACCTATGACTAAAAATGGAAAACATTGTAGCAAAAGGAGAAATTGCTTGTTTTGAGCAATTTCTTCTTTTGTCACTATGTTTTCAAAAAGCTGTCTGCTGCGGAGGCGTCTATATGAGGGAAAGAGTTAAGGCCCAATCGGCATGTCCCTCTGAGAAGTCTTGATCAGGGTCATCTCCGTTAGACATTTAAAATTAAATATAATGTATTGAAGTTTCTAGAAAATTGTAATGGTTGCAAGAAGGCGCAATCAGTGATTCAATATACAGAGTAAACAGACCTTTACCTCACAATATTTTCCTCAAATAAACCCTATAGTGTGGTACTCTATATAGTATTAATTATAAAGATTATTATTTGGAGTAAACACAAATATATTGTTTTGGGTTTTAACGCCATATTCAACCTATCATGGCAGATTGTTAACCTCACTTCCTTACAAAAGTCTTTCTAAGCAACTGGCTGCATTACCACATAGACTGTTTGCCCATTGGTGGCAGATGAATTATGCTTTTTGCATTGACTTTTGACAAACATCATAAAGAATGTTTACTGAGTAGGATTAGAATACTCACAGGTTTTGAGGGGATCAATAATTATATACATATGGCACACACTTCTGCATAAAGTAAATCAATTTAATTCAATAAAGACAATTCAACAAATTATAAACTGGAAAGTTTTGCCAATTTCATTCCTTTTCAATAAACCTTTGTTATGAATTTAGATATAGTTTTATCCATTCTCACTGTCATGTTAATGCTATTATGCTATTTTAACCCTTTCCCACATATTGGCGCTTTGTGACGCCTTTGCAGCAGAACACTTGAAAACATAGTCACATAAGGAGAAATTGCTCTAAACGAGCAATTTCTCCTATTGCCACAATGTTTTCAACCTTTTTTTTAATCAGTTTTGTTTTCACTTATAGAGATTTTCTTTATTTTTGCTTATATGTATTCAAAGTCATCTGCTGCAGATTTGTTGTATGAGGGAAAGGGTTAAATGGCTATTTATATCAATGTGTAATAAAATATATTTGCTTAGAATAGAAAAGCTCTGTGATAAATATGTAAGCAAATATATAGAGGATATTACATTCGTGGTCATTCAATATGACATTTTATTAAACGAGTTTAATAAAATTTTGTATTGAATGACCACGAATGTTATATTCTATTTATATCATAAATTCCAATTCCAATTCGACGATTATTAGCGCAAAATATATATAACGTCGCTATATAGCGCGGTCATTTTCAATGCTTTTCATTATGAAGTTACGTAGCATTGTTATTACACTAGTTGAATACGCGGCGACGTCATTTATGATATAAGTTTTATTACACATTGATTGACTAGTTGTGTTCAAGTAAAATATAATTTGTTTCTGAAAAAAAAAAAATACAATAACAAAAATTATTTAAATTGTCAGCTCTAACAAAATATATGGTTAAATAGATGTTTCGAGTACCAATAATACAAGATTTGATCAAATAGTATATTTTGGCCAGCAAAACAATCATTCAAAGTACTGCTTTAAGACGATGATGTTGCTTCCCATTTATGTCATATTGTATACATACAACCTATTGAAGGCCAGGCGGAAACATTGTGAATAATTAATTAATGTTGAAGTTTGACTTCTTAACAATTTTTTCATATGCTTTAAGATTAGTAATTTCTAGCACTGTTTGAAGGAATGTCATAATATGCCATAAATCTAGATATAAGAAGCATTTACAAATCTACTTCTTTAGCGCCAAATTCGCTAAAGATGTTTCTAGGACTTGATTTAACCTTTACCCACATACTATAAATCTGCAGCAAACGACTAAAAACATTTAGTAAAAAAATAAGGAATTCTCTAGAAGTGAAAGAACATTTATTAAATAAAGTTGATTATATTGCGGCAAAAGCAGAAATTGCTCATTTTGAGCAATTTCCCCTTTTGCCACAATGACTTAAAGAAGTTGTCTGCTGCTGCATAGGCGTAAGAATACCTCTGCATGTTGGAAAGGGTTAACCCTTTCCCTCATATAGACGCTTTCTGACGGAAGCAGACGGCTTTTTAAAAACACAGTGACAAAAGAAGAAATTGCTCAAAACAAGCAATTTCTCCTTTTGCCACAATGTTTTCCACTTTCAGTCGTAGGTTATCCAGTCGTAGAGATTTTTCTATTTTTTGACAATATATGTTCAAAGTCGTCTGCTGCAAAATTATCGTATGAGGGAAAGGGTTAAGGTTATTTGGTATTAATTTGTTAGTACAGGTACATGTAAAGGCTTTCAACAAGAATCTTTCATATGAATGCATTCATTTTTTTACACTCAAAGTAATAGTGTTTGATCATTGTGGATCCTTTTTAAGCCAGTCTTGGTAATATGTACTGGGCAGCAAAAGTAACTGTTTGATCATTGTGGATCCTTTTTAAGCCAGTCTTGGTAATATGTACTGGGCAGCAAAAGCTAGAATGGGTGCCCCTGTTGGCACGCCTGGGAATGGTCCGCTTGATCCAGCCACATCAATGTGGGAATAGGGCAGAGGTTTGTCTGAATCGAGTCCATGCTGCAAAAGAATAAAAACATATTATGACAGTAATTTACATATTCTCACATACAACAGATCTTCAGCCGACGACCTTGAAAATCATCTGGAATTAAATATGGGAAATCTCTTTATATAAAAGTTTACCGGTACTTTTAGAATTGAGTTTAAAATATTGTGGCCCAAGGAGAAATGGCTTAAGTCGTCTGCATATCACAAAGGTTTCTAGAATTTCTGTTTGGTTAGTGAATCAACTCTTTCCCACATACTATAAATCTTGGCAAAAATATGAACAATTTCTATCACAGATAGTATCATTTTTGAAAGTGATGAAAACATTATGTTTTCCTAATGAGCTGTTAGTTCTTTTGCTTCAATCTTTTAACAAACAAGAGGGCCATGGATTGGTCCCCTGTTTTTTTTTTTTACTTTAGTCATATAAGCCCCGCCCCTTAGCAGCCATAGTTTTCGTCCAATCAACATTTCTACAAAAAAAATTGAAAACGGCCCGACACTTTCGGAGGAGAAGATTTTTTCAGATATCACTATAACCATATAAGGCAAAAAAGCCCCTACCCATGGCGGCCATGTTTTTCAGTCAAGGAATCTGATGGAGGTTCACCCAAGGAACATTTCTACAAAATTATTTGAAAATCGGCCTGACACTTTTGGAGAAGAAGATTTTTTAAGTTTCCACTATAGCCATATAAGGCAAAAAAAAAAACCAGGTTTGAATGAATCTGATAGAGGGTCACCAAAGGAACATTTCTACAAAATTATTTGAAAATGTGCCAACCAGTTTAGGAGAACGTTTTTTTCGTTTGGTTGCCATGGAAACTAGAATTCTGCATGGATTCCAAAAACTCTTTCCCAAATTCAGGTGCATTTTGAAACATCTAAAGCAGAGGACATTCGACAACATTATATGCATTTTTTTTCCTTTTGCCTAAATGTTGTCGAAGGTCCTCTGCTTTAGATGTTTCAAAATGCGCCTGAAATTTCTTCTTTTGATTGCAATATAATTTAATAATCATGTTTAACTTTATAAACTTTATATATGGTAACCAAGATGTTTTCAAAGTTGTCTACAGCAGATTTCTGTATAACGGAAAGGGTTAACCCTTTCACCACATGTATCAAATCTGCAGCAGACGACTTTGAAAACATACCCACATAATTATTAAATGGAGTTGAAAACATTGTGGCAAATGGAAAAATTGCTCATTATTGCCACAATATTTTCAAAAGTCAACTACTGCAGAGACGTTAGAAAGCGTCTGTATACCAGAAAAGGGTTAAAAAATAAAAGCCCTATATCTACCAACCTTGTCTAAACCTGAAGCCAAAATAAGGAATGCAGATGGAGACTGATGTCCACGAGGTGTGCGACTAGATGGGGCGTTGTTACACTGTAGTACGTCCTCATATTCCGACTTGCCTGCGTGGTGCTCGAAGTCCTGCAAAAAAGCAAGATTGTATATTAGTCATTAGTCATTTCAAAGGAAATTAGACTGTAAGAAAGTTGTGACCCAAGAAAACCCTAGATTTAATAGGGTCCTCTATATTCCCAATCTCAACATAAAGCATCCCTGAAGCATCTAAGGTTATAACGAGAACTAGAAAACTATCTGATTTTTCATTGCTTTGGGTTAAACTCTGTAACAACAATGTTTCAGTCACATCACGGCAGCCAATTCACCTATACATACGTTTCCTGGCTTTCTCAAACCAGTAATACACACAACAGACTTTCCAAGCAACTGGGCGCTTTTCCACATAGACTGTAAGCCCGTTGATAGAAGATCAGTGACGCTTGTCGCATTGACTTTAGGCAAACATCTGAAAAATTGACGGACGAAAAATGTATCTGAACAAAATGAATACCTTTGCTGACAAATAATCACTAGATTTAGTAAATATTCAATGGCACCAAAATTATCTAAAACTTTTTTAAATATTAAATATTAATCTATTCATCTATGAAAGGCAAAGGGAAAATATTCAATGGCACCAAAATTATCTAAAACTTTTTCTGACTGTATCTTAATATAATATAGTTACCCACCAAAGATTTAAAGTATTTCGCATAAATAAGAGAATACGAATTATGACTCAAGGAAAAAATGACTGCAGAGGATAACTGTATACATGTTCATTTGTCTTAAATTGTTTTTCTTAAGTTTGTTACGTTTTAAGTTGTTACAATTAAGTATTGTCCAAGTTCTATGTTTTACCTCTCTTCGAATGTTGGATATTTCAAATGGATCTGCATAGAGATCTCCATTGTTCTGCAGTTCTGTACTTGTGTTCAGCTTTCTGGCTGGGCCATTGGACATGACAATCTTAAATACAGAAAACAAGGGTGATTGAAGTTTCACAATGTGTTGCCTAACATAAAGATCAGTGAATGAAAGCATCATAGATGGAGAAGAATTTCAATCCATTATTGAAAGAAGATTTGCTTGATGTGAACAATTACTCCTCTTTCTATAATACATATAAAAGCCATCTGCTGCAAAGGTATAAACTATCATCTGTATCAGATATTTTATTATTTGGAGACATAGATAAGACCTACTTAAGCCTTTAAGGGCCTGTCACACCTAGCAGATTTGGCTCGCCGGAGCTATACCGGAGCACAAATTTAGCGATTTTCGGGGATCGGTATTAGTTTGGCAGCGCAACAGTATCACATCGCTAAGAACAGTAATACATTGTCAGAACATCGGCGGGAAAATTAGCAACGGCAGGCGACAGTATTAATTTTTGAACACGCGGAACTACAACGGCAGTACTCCGGTATGGCTTCATTAATGTCAGTAGAGCACCAGTAGCGCCCCATAATACATCGGCGGCTCTCCGGTGGCATCAATGTGTACTGTAATTGTACATATGTGATACCATAGTCCTGCCGATGTACCAACGATGTACTACCGTTCTTAGGGATGCCTACATCGGTATTGCTACAGCCAATTGTGATTTTTCAAGTGTTTTCTCGACGGAGCTCCGCCGATTTTCTCGCCATTGTTAATTGTGTGCCCCGGTTTAGTCCCGGCGAGGTACATCAGAAGTGTGTTACAGAGCCTTTAGACGAGCCATTTAAAACTTTAGTAATGCCTACACCAAATTATTGGCTGTTTTGATACAGATGCAACTACCTCTTTTTTTAAATGAAAGTATAGTAACTGAACAGAGTTGGAAGCATTATAGCAAGAGGAGAAATATGAGCAAATTCTCATATTATAAAAAATCTTCTGCAGCAGGGTGTCTACATGTAAGTTAAAATATCTTGCAAAAACGCATCTTATTTATGCGAGGGTATTAAACAGGAAATTCAATACCAAACTTTGTAATTTTTTCTTTTACTTAATAAAGAAATAATTGTTAAAAGAATTTATTTAAACTGCAAAACTTACTGTGTATTCTTCCCCCATAGCTATGATAGCATGGCCGGTTAGTGTAGCAATTGTAAACAGTTGTGGATTCGTAGCTTCTAGGGCCTGGAAATAATGATGTATCATGCATGAAAGGTTTATGGTCTGTTAAATATGAAGTTAAATGAGTAGCTTGACGTTTGCATAAAGGGTCACCTATTCTATCTTGCTACTGAGCTAGCTCTAGTAGTGACGTGTTATTAACCCTTTCCCTCATACAACAATTCTGCAGCCGACGACTTCGAACATATTTTGACAAAAAAATAAAAAATCTCTATAATTGAATGGATTACCTATGACAAAAAGTGGAAAACATTGTGGCAAAAGGAGAAATTGCACGTTTTCTGCAATTTCTCCTTCTGTCACAATGCTTTCAACCTTTTTTCATTAATTGTACATTTATTTATAGAGATTTCCCATGATTTTTCCAATATGTTTTCAAGGTTGTCTGCTGCAGATTTGTTTTATGAGGGAAAGGGTTAAATACTCTTGACTAAGAAAAGGTAAAATCTGTAAAACATGAATTACTTCTTAGATACTGAGTTGAAAGTGTGCCATGGAACAATTGCACAAAATGAATCCAAAATCGTCTGCTGCAGAGATGTCTACAGTTGTCTGTATGAGGGAAACTTTCCACCCATAAAACAATTCTGAAGCAGACGACTTTAAAAACTTATAGACAAAAACATAAAAAAATCTTGATAAATGAGTTTTACTAATAAATAGAGTTGAATACAAGAAATTGCTCATTTTGCCACAATGTTTTCAAAAGTCTTCCGCAGCAGAAGTATCTACAGTTGCCTGTATTGGGGAAACTTTCCCCCATATCACAATTCTGCAGCAGAGGACTTTGCATATATCAAAGCTTAACCATAGAAATACCTCTTATGTTTTAACCCTTTCCTCATATGACAATTCTGCAGCAGACGACTTTGAACATATTTTGTCAAAAAATGGAAAATCTCTATAACTGAATGGATAACCTATGACTAAAAGTGGAAAACATTGTGGCAAAAGGAGAAATTGCTCGTATGTTTTCAAAAAGCCGTCTGCTGCAGAGGCGTCAGAAAGCGTCTATATGAGGGAAAGGGTTAAAGTATGATTATTGCATCGACTTGAAATCATTGTGGCAAATGGAGAATCTGCTCATTATGAGCAATTTCTTTTTATCAAAATGATTTCAACAGTCGTCTGCTTCATAGGCATCAGAAAGAGTCTGTATGTGGGAAACGGTTAAGGATGTATGCTTTGAAAATATATGATCATAATATGGTAAATTCTGGTAAATCTAAAATCTTTTTTTCCAACAGTGTTTTCTGAAGTTGTCTGCGTCTGACGTACACACACAAAAGTAGTCTGTATTACAATAAAAGCTTCAAAAATATTTTGTAAATACAAATTTACCATTTCCTTAAATCTACACAGGACATCCGACATGACCATTCTGCCTTCTGCATCAGTGTTTCCCACACGAATCCTAGCTCCGGCTCGCGATGTGATGATTTCGTCAGCCACATAACATTCTAAATAAGAAAGACATAGATCATAGATTACATAACTGTTGCCTAAACCTTTTCTTTAACCCTTTCCCTCATATAGACGCTTTCTGACGCCTCTGCAGCAGACAGCTTTTTGAAAACATAGTGACAAAAGAAGAAATTGCACAAAACGTGCAATTTCTCCTTTTGCCACAATGTTTTTCCACTTTTTGTCATAGGTTATCCATTCAATTAAAGAGCTTTTCTATTTTTTGACAAAATATGTTCAGTCATCTGCTGCAGAATTGTCGTATGAGGGAAAGGGTTAAACCTTTCCCACATTTTACAAGTCTGCAACAGATAACTTGGAAAACAATTAGGCAAACTAATGGAAATCTCTATAATTGAAGATATCCTTATTCAATAATAGAGTTGAACACATTGTGGTTAAATGAGAAAATGCTGCCTATAATAAATTTTTCCGTTTTGCCATGTTGCTTTCAACTCCTCTGCATGTGGGACAGTGTTTATATCACAAGTAAATGAGTTGACCCTTTCCCTCATATAGACGCTTTTTGATGCCTCTGCAGCAGACGGCTTTTTGAAAACATATTGACAAAAGAAGAAATTGCACAAAACGTGCAATTTCTCCTTTTGCCACAATGTTTTCCACTTTTTGTCATAGGTTATCCATTCAATTATGGAGATTTTCTATGTTTTGACAAAATATGTTCAAAGTCGTCTGCTGCAGAATTGTCATATGAGGGAAAGGGTTAAAATATATTTTTGATAGAATTTTTTCACAATTGCCTGCTTTGAAACCACCCGAGGAAGTGTAATACATCTATCAGTACAAATTGGAAGTATAATTTTGATGTTGAAAACACTGTGGGAAAAGGAAACAATGCTCATAATGAGCAACATCTCCTTTCTTCTTAACCCTTTCCCTCATACGACAAATCTGCAGCAGACGACTTTGAACGTATTTTGTCCAAACATAGAAAATCTCCATAATTGAATGAATAACCAATGTCTAAAAGTAAAAAAAACATTGTGGCTAAAGAAGAAATTGCACGTTTTGTGCAATTTCTTCTTTTGTAACTATGTTTTCAAAAAGCTGTCTGCTGCAGAGGCGTCCGAAAGCGTTTATATGAGGGAAAGGGTTAAAACGTTTTCTAAAATCATCTTGTGCAGATGTATCACATTGTTTCTGTAGCAGGGAATGTGTTAATGTGGCCACATGAAACTTTCATGATAAGGAGGGGTATTCAGCTCTTTTCCCCACAATTTCTCTCTTATTATTAGAGCAAGCCCTATGTTGTAAGTACTCAAAATAATCGTCTCACTAAGCCGATTCTTTTGAGTACCAACAACATAGGGTTAGAATGTCAAATAAGGATTTTAGAACATGCAAAAGGCCCCTTATCTAGAGCTCTGCGCCTTTCACACAGTTTAAAAACAGTGTCACAATTGATACAAGTTTGCATTTCTGAACAGTGTAGGTGCAGATCAGTTTGTACATCTGCTCTGTCTCATCAGAATCTACAACAGTTGACAGAAGCTTCTTAACCTGATTGAACAGTGCAGATCTTGTTCAGGCTGTGCAGATGCTGTTAAAAAAAGCCAACTTGTACCTTTAACAGGCTCAAATATACAATAACTTGTCAAAGAGTCGGGGTGATAAAACCAGTCGGAGGAATTCAGCGGATTAAGCCTTTCCACCATTAAGGAAATTTTCAGCAGACAACTTTGAAAACATTGGTGTAATAATTTGGAAAATCTCTTTTAAAAATAAGTGTTATTTTAACAAAAGGTTCAAAACATTGTTGCAAAAGGAGAAATTGCTCATTATGAGCAATTTCCCCTTTTGCCACAATGTTTTCCGAAGTCGTCTGCTGCAGATACGGCATAAAGCATCTGTATAAGGGAACAGGTTAAGGTTAATTTGTTTAGAGAGACCAACAGACATGGTACATAAATGATAAAACATAATTATTTCCTACCTGATCCTACGCTGTTCCTCACCAATGCCAAACCTCCAACCACTTTAATTCCTTTAGGTTTCAGAATGGAGAGAGTCTGAAATGGAAATATAAGTATGACTGTCTATGATTGATATTACGTATGAACAAACACGTCTTACTTAATGACAGCCTAAGGATACCACTTTAACCCTTTCCCTCATGTAGATGCTTTCTGACACCTCTGCAACTTTTGAAAACTTTGTGACAAAAGAAGAAATTGCTTAAAACAAGCAATTTCTCCTTTTTGACACAATGTTTTCAACTCTATTCAATAAGTATGTCTTCATTTAGGGAGATTTTCCATATTATTGATGAGATGTTTTTCAAACTCGTCTGCTGCATATTTGTTGTATGTGGGAAAGGGGTTAAGTACTCCTTTCCCACCTCTAGACACATTTTGCTGCATTTGCATCAGACCAGTTGAATGCTTTTGAAAACATTGTGGCAAAATGAGAAATAGCTCAATCGTTCAGGAATCGTATCTATATTTTTCTGCTGTAGATTTGTTGTTTATGGGAAAGGGTGATTATTTTGTTGTATCATACTAAAAAAAAATCATTGCAAAAAAAACTTTAACATACTAAATATAAATAATTTTCTTCAAAAATACCCACTGTAAATAAACATATCAGTGTTGGTATTTATTAATTCTTGGTCCCCTGTTTAAACCTTTATCCACATATAACAAATGTGCAGCAGCAGACTTGAAAAAAAGAACTAAGCAAAAGGATAGAAAATCCAAAGGATGATTCCTCGGATGTATCTTACTCATGGAAATCATTGCAAAAATGGTAACTTTAACCTGTCATATAGACGCTTTCGGACGCCTCTGCAGCAGACAGCTTTTAGAAAACATAGTGACAAAAGAAGAAATTGCTCAAAACGAGCAATTTCACCTTTTGACACAATATTTTCCAATTTTTGTCATAGGTTATCCATTCAATTATAGAGATTTTCCTTTTTTTGACAAAACATGTTTAAAGTCGTCTGCTGCAGAATTGTCGTATGAGGGAAAGGGTTCACATACTAAATACATGTATAAATAATTTCATTCTAAAATATACACTGGCAATAAACATATGAAAATCGGTGTTTATTCTTGGTCCCCTGTTTAAACCTTTAGTTTAAACTTATTTATTTTAAATCGATTGCGAAACAAGCTTTAAGCTTATATTAATCACGCTAGATGTCTGCTTCCTGGATACTTAACCAGTACTCGCGCCGATTGTGTGGAAAAATCCCAAAGTCAGGACCCGCTCATCACGGGACTCGAACCAGGGACTCTTGATATGAGAGGCCGACGCTCTACCTCTGCACCACTGTCTTAAACCTTTATCCACATATAACAGATGTGCAGCAGAAGACTTGAAAAAAGATCTAAGCAAAAAGAAAGAAAATCTCTATAAATGAAATGATAATTCTTGAATCGAGTTGAAACATTGTGAAGAAAAGAGAATTGCTTGTTTGGAGCAATTTCTCAATATGCCACAATGCTTTCAGTTGCCATCCACTGCTTAATCGTCTGTATGTGGGACAAGGTTTATGAGGCTGACTTGAATGGTTTCATTATCCCTTTCCCTCATACCACAATTCTGCAGCAGACGACTTTGAACATATTTTGTCAAAAATAGAAAATTTCTATAATTGAATGGATAACCTATGGCTAAAAGTGGAAAACATAGTGTCAAAAGGAGAAATTGCTCATTTTGAGCAATTTCTTCTTTTTGTCACTATGTTTTCAAAAAGTTTTCTGCTGCAGAGGCGTCAGAAAGTGTCTATATGAGGGAAAGAGTTAAACGTGTATCAATACCTTGAAAAATCCAGCTACAGCGGCAGCCCCACATTTATCTCTGTGCATTCCTGCCATAACTCCGCCAGCCTTGATATCGGCACCACCGGTGTCATAGGTGATGCCCTTTCCCACTAGGAATAGCGTTTTCTCAATTTCGCCTTCCCCTTTGTATTCCAGAAATACGAGTCTAGCCTGGTGCCTCTCGACAAACCTAGCACATCTGTTCACGGCCGCCAATAACGGGTACTCTCTGGTAAGGGTCTCAACGTCAGACACGACGGTCATCTGTATATCTGTATCTTTAAAAATGTCCTCTAAATACTCAGCTGCTCTTGGGGCCGCCATTCTTTCTGGATCTGATCCCCCTATATCTCTTGCTACAACCCTATATAAAACAAGAAACCGCTGAAGACGGTAAGGCCGGATTGTCGACAATTTGACCTTGAAAATCGACAAACCAAGGTCAAGGACAAAGTAACCATAGAAATTAATAGAACTTGTTACTGGTTACCTTCTGGCAAAGTTTCAAGTTTGTAACCATTTCCAGTGCTGAGATTTTGCCTCAACCTGAAACTTTAACCAAAATGTTGACGGACAGACAGACGGACATCGCCAATCTATAGACCGGCATTGCTAGAGCAACCGGCCAATAAAAGTACTAGAACTACTAACAGCTGATAAACCCTCTCCCACATACTGACACCTCTGCAGTAGATAACTTTTGAAATCATTATGGCCAAAGGAGAAATTGCTCATCATGAGCAATTTCTATTTTTGTCACAATGTTTTCAACACTATTCAATAATTTTACTTTGACATAACAGAGATTTCCCATAGGTTTGCCTAGATGTGTTCAAAGTCATCTGCTGCAGATGTGTTGTGTGTGGGAAACAAATGTGTCTTCTGCTAACAATCAATTACTATACCCAGAGAAAAAGTGTGTCTTAACCCTTTCCCTCATACGACAATTCTTCAGCAGATGACTTTGAACGTATTTTGTCAAAACATAGAAAATCTCCATAATTGAATGGATAACCTATGACAAAAAGTGGAAAACATTGTGGCAAAAGGAGAAATTGCACGTTTTGTGCAATTTCTTCTTTTGTCACTATGTTTTCAAAAAGCCGTCCGCTGCAGAGGCGTCAAAAAGCGCCTATATGAGGGAAAGGGTTAAAAACAGACTTTTACCAACTGGAAATTACAACGGAGAACTTTATAAAAAATGTTCTTGCAAGTGGAGAATATTTTTTCAATTAGAAATTTCTCCTTTTTCCCTCAATATATAACGAATGTTGTACAAATAAATATACCAATTTTTTTTAAATTGATTTATTTTTCAATTTGGAAGAGTTAAGAGGCCGACTACATATAAGTAACACAATAAAAAGTCATACCGTCCAAATTCTAGAGCACTAACAGTTTTAAGGCTTTTCGTAACCCGGTCAAGGTCATCACACCATACGCCCATCTTCTCTATTTTCTGGGCTCTACTGGGTACATCCTCTCGGATCTCAATGGGCTACAAGACATATATATACAAGAGGACTAGATAAGGACGAGTTGTAGGTCTTTTTTCCATGATATCTCGGTTAGCACTCATTTAAACCTATGTTATGGGTACTCAAAAGAATTGTCTCACTGAGACGATTCTTTTGAGTACCAACAACATATGTTTTGGAGGTCAAATGAGGATATTAGAGCAAGAAAAACAACTTATCTAGAGCTCGGTAAACAGCCCTTTCTTACAGACAATTTGCAATCAATTTGCATCCTATGAGAGGAAAGCACTGTGATGAGTAATTTCTCCTTTACCCATAATGTTATATTCAGTTACGTGTTTGTTACATAACATTGCAGCAGTAGTCATATATGTTGCTGTGACTGTTCAATGTACAGGAGTAATTGGATGTTTTCAATTTATGCGAGGCAGGCAGAATTTCAACACTTTACCACATACTACAAATCTTCAAGAGATGACTTTGAAAACATGTAGTTAACCCTTTCCCTCATATAGACACTTTCTGACTCCTCTGCAGCAGACAGCCTTTTGAAAACATAGTGACAAAAGAAGAAATTGCTCAAAACGATTTGCCACAATGTTTTCCACTTTTAGTCATAGGTTATCCATTCAATTATAGAGATTTTCCATTTCTTGACAAAACCCGTTCAAAGTCGTCTGCTGCAGAACTGTATTATGAGGGATAGGGTTAAAATTATGCAAACAGATAGTATAATTATTGAATAATAGCTGAAAACATTCTCGGAAGGAGAAAAAAACTCATTATGAGAGTATTCTCCTTTTACCACAGTTCTCAAAAGTTGTCGTCTGCTGCAGATGTATCAAGATGTGCAGTGCGTGTGATAGGCTTAAATAATTAATACTTTCCCACATACAACAAATCTGCGGCAGATGACTTCGAAAACTTCTAGGCAAATATTGACAATCTCAATATATAAAAGAATAATAATTTAATAGAGTTGAAAACATTGTGGCAAAAGGAGAAATTGTTTATTATGCGCACATCTTCCTTTTGCGACAATGTTTTCAAAAATCATGTGCTGCAGAGGCGTCAGAAAGTTTCTGTATGCGGGAAAGGGAATAATCAAGTAAAATATAATCAACTTAAATACGCCCCACATAAACAACAGGACAATGATAGTAAGAGAAAACATAGCAGAAATATAAAGCGGTTCAATCCCCCCTACAGTGACAATGTCTATTCCAACATAGGAAAAAAGTTCTTTAATCTCTTGGACAAATGCTTCCCACAGGGCCACCAACTTAAACAAGAGGGCCATGATGGCCCTGGATCGCTCACCTTAATTATACAATGTACTGCAATGCAAAACACATCAAGACAATTATTCTGAATGCAACCTCCACATTGTTAACAATATTTTCCTTCATTTGGCCTAGTGATCTATATTTATTTACCTGATATGACCCATATTCCAACATGGACTAGATATCATCAAGACAACATTCTGACAAAGTTTCAACTTGCTCAAAGCATTATGCGGCCTCCGGAGTTTGAACAATATTTTCCTTTATTGACCTAGTTTCTGATCGAATATGACCTATATTCGAACTTGACCTAGATATAATTCAGACAAACATTCTGACCGAATTTCAAGCTGCTGAAGCAAAAAATGCGGCATCCAAAGTGTTCACAAGATTTTCCTTCAATTTGATCTAGTGACCTAGTTTTTGACCCAGCATGACCCATATTCAAACTTGGCCTACATATCATCAAGAAAAACATTCTGATAAAGTTTTATCATGCTGAAATTTAAAATGCAGTATCCAGAGTGTTAGCAAGATTACCCTTCAATTTGGCCTAGTGACCTAGTTTTTAACCCGGCATGACCCATATCCGAACTTGGCCTAGATATCATTTAGACAAATATTCTGACCAAATTTCAAGCCGCTGAAGCAAAACATGCGACTTCTACGAGTTAACAAGATTTTCCCTCAATTTGGCCTAGTGACCTAGTTTCTGATCCAATATGACCCATATTTGAACTTGACCTAGATATCTTTAAGACAAACATTCTGACCAAATTTCAAGCTGCTGAAGCAAAAAATGCGGCATCAAAAGTGTTAACAAGATTTTCCTTCAATTTGGCCTAGTGACCTAGTTTTTGACCCGGCATAACCCATATTCGAACTTGACCTAGATATTTTTAAGACAAACATTTTGACAAAATTTCAAACTGCTGAAGTAAAAATTGCGGCCTCTGGAGTGTTAACGAGATTTTCTTTCAATTTGACCTAGTGACCTACTTTTTGACCCGACGTGACCCATGTTCGAACTTGACCTACATATTATCAAGACAAACATTCTGATAAAGTTTCAACATGCTCAAGTTGAAAATGTGGCCTCCAGAGTGTTAACAAGATTTCCCTTCAATTCAACCTAGTGACCTAGTTTTTGACCTCATATGGCCCGGTTTCGAACTTGTCCAAGATTTTATGGAGATGAACGTTCTGATAAACTTTCATGAAGATTGGATGCAAAATGTAGCCTGTAGAGTGTTAACAAGCTCAAATGTTGACGATGGACGACGGACGGACGCCGGACAAAATGTGATCACAATAGCTCACCTTGCACTTCGTGCATAGGTGAGCTAAAAACTACTGAACAGAAACACCATAAAACTCAGATTCGGTTGTATGCCCAACATTCAAATGATCATAACTACCTACAACAAATCTTTACTATCAAAACTCGAGCCCAAGCTAGCAGATAACCATGACAACTGTAACTACAGATCTAATCAAAAGTGCCCCCTAGACAGAAAATGTCTCACCATGATTGTGATATACCAGGCCACAGTTACTCGTCATGATAACATGAACCTGGATACTTATCCCTTTCCCTCATATAAACGCTTTCGGACGCCTCTGCAGCAGACAGCTTTTGGAAAACATAGTGACAAAAGAAGAAATTGCACAAAACGTGCAATTTCTCCTTTTGACACAATGTTTTCCACTTTTAGTCATAGGTTATCCATTCAATTATGGAGATTTTCTATGTTTTGACTAAATACGTTCAAAGTCGTCTGCTGCAGAATTGTCATATGAGGGAAAGGGTTAAATAGGCAATACATGCTAAACTGGTTATAGTTTCAGCTTCATAAACAAAGAAAAGAGGATTGATTGTTTGGGGTTTAACGCCGTTTTTAACAACTTCTCAGTTATATCACGGCGGCCAGTTCACCTACTCATGCATTTCCTGGTTTTCTCACACCAGTACTCCACACAACAATCTTCCCAAGCAACTGGCTGCTTTTCCACATAGACTAATAAAAAGAAAAGAGGAATGCCACAACATTGAGTGAGGATAATTGGGGCCTAAAGGAGAACAATGTGATGTACTCAATAGCGTGGAAAATCCTAAGCAGAGCTAAGCCTTATTCACCGTCTAATAAAATATGCAACTTTTGTCTAGAAAAAAATACTTCATCATCCACAGACCAGACATGTCTTCTTTGAACAAAAGAAACCAACTCACAAGTGCATGTCACCATAGGAAAAATCACTTATTGCGCAACTTTAAACTTGATAGATAGACAGTTATAATCTCTGGGTGACATTATGTGACCAATTGTCATTATATAAACTCCCAGGTAATCCTTTGTGTATAAAACAAATCATGCATAAAATTATCACATTGGTGCGTATAGTAATCGAAATATCACTATGTACTTAGTTTCTGATGAGTGAGGACATTATATTGTTCTTATGAAACAAATTTGTAAAACTATGTAAAACTAGAAAGGTTGTTTTTATGAAAAAACATATGTCTCCCCATTGCAGTTTGTCAATGACTATTAAAATATTGAACAAGGGGAGATAACTTTGCAACGAAGTAGCCCAGAGTTATAATTCTTGCAAGGTGCACAACTTCACATTGCCATCTGTCTATATTCCAAGTTTCAATAAATTCCTTTAAGTACTTTCTTAGTTCTGCTCTGGAGAAAGTTTACACTATTAAAATATTGAACAAGGGGAGATAACTCATAATTATTGCAAGGTGCACAACTTCACATTGCAATCTATCTATGTTTCAAGTTTCAATAAATTCCTTCAAGTAGTTTCTGAGTTCTGCTCTGAACAAAGTTTACACTATTAAAATATTGAACAAGGGGGAGATAACTCATAATTATGGCAAGGTGCACAACTTCACATTGCCATCTATCTATGTTCCAAGTTTCAATAAATTCCTTCAAGTAGTTTCTGAGTTCTGCTCTGGACAAAGTTTACACTATTAAAATATTGAACAAGGGCAGATCACTTTGCAACAAAGTGGCCTAGAGTTATAATTCTTGCAAGGTGCACAACTTCACATTGCCATCTATCTATGTTCCAAGTTTCAATAAATTCCTTCAAGTAGTTTCTGAGTTCTGCTCTGGACAAAGTTTACACTATTAAAATATTGAACAAGGGCAGATAACTTTGCAACAAAGTGGCCTAGAGTTATAATTCTTGCAAGGTGCACAACTTCACATTGCCATCTATCTATGTTCCAAGTTTCAATCAATTACTTCAAGTAGTTTCCGAGTTCTGCTCTGGACAAACAAAAGTTAAGAAGAAGAAGAATAATAATAAGAATAAGAATAAGATAACTACAAATACAGCATGTCCCCCCTTTCGGAGAAGGGGAGACATAATAATCAATTCCAAAATTCATATTGTAAAATAAAATCTATCGGTAATATGACATACATTCCACATATATCAGTAAATATCACAAACACACACACCATATATATATATCAGTAAATATCTCAAATGCACCATATATATATCAATATATATCACATACACACCACATAATATCAGTAAATATCACATACACACCACATAAATTTCACATACACCACATAAATATCAGTAAATATCACAAAACACTACATTAATATCAGTAAACATCACATACATACCACACACATATCAGTAAATATCACATACACACCACATACATATCAGTAAATATCACATACACACCACATTAATATCAGTAATTATCACATAAACACCACATACATATCAGTAAATATCACATACACACCACATTAATATCAGTAAACATCACATACCACATAAGCAGCATGCAGAGCACCAAGTGTGGCACATGTCCCAGCATTAGGGAAGGTTTGGTCAATTGTCTTACAAACAGGGGTTTCTTACTTCCTGCCTTTAGGGCTCTGAAAAGAAAGAAAAATTCATATACAAGACATTGATGACATTGGACGCCATTGCAGTATACATTTTGAAAAACAAAAATGTTTAAAAAGTAGAAATTGCTCAAATTAAGCAACTTGTAAATGTACCGCTCATTAAAACTAATTTGACATCGTATCAGATCCACAGAGGCTGTTTGGATGTTATAGAATAAATAGAATATATAAGATGGTCCTTACTTCATTAATAAATATGATTCTTAACCATTTTCCACCATATGCAGATGCATTTTGACAAACCTGTAGCAGGCGATTAGTTAAAACAATAAATCCCAATTAAGAAATTGCTCATGATGAGAAATTTCTTCTTTTTCACAATTGTTTTCAATTCTTTTTGATAACTATAGCTTCATTCATAGAGATATTTCAATTTCTTTGCATAGATTTTTACATAAGCATCTGCCATTGATTTGTTGTATGTTGGAAAGATTAAAGACTAAATATAGCACAACCCTAAATCCCAATCCCCAAGATATAATAAATAACAACTATTTTAATTTTAGCTCACTACGAAGTGCGGGTGAGCTATTGTGATCGCTTTTCAGCCGTCGTCGTCCGTCCGTCTGTTCACTTTTTGCTACAAACTTCTTTTCCGTAAACAATGGATTGATTTCATAATAATCTTATAGGAATGTTCCTTAGGTGGTCCATTTTCAAAGTTGTTAAAATAATTTAATTCCATGTAGAACTTTGGTTGCTGCGGCATCAGAAAAGGGGAAAATTGCCAAAACTTTAAAAATCTTCTTGTCGAAAAGTACTGGTCCGATTTAATAATTATTTGGCACAAATGTTCCTTGGGAGACCCTTTAACAAGATTTTTTATATTATTCTGATCCATTGAAAAATATGGCCAACAGGGGCCGCGCTTATTTTCGTTAAATGTGCATTGTAAAAACTTTGAAAAATTTCTCGTCCAAAAGTACTGGCCAAAATTAAAAATAATCTGGCACAAATGTTTCTTGAGGCTCTCTACCAAGATTGTTCAAATTATTTGGATCCAATAAAAAATAGGCCTCTAGGGGGCCGGGCTTCTTTTCCTTATATGTGCATTGTAAAAACTTTAAACAAATTCTTGTCCGAAAATAGTGGCCCAATTTAAAAAATAATATGGCACAAATGTTCCTTGAGGGACCCTTTTCCAAGACTGTTCGAACTATTTGGATCCGATAAAAAGCATGGACTCTATGGGGCGGGTCTTGTTTTTCTTATATGTGCATTGTAGAAACTTTAAAAATCTTCTTGTCCGAAACTGGCCCGATTTAAAAATAATGTGGCACAAATGTTCCCCGAGAAGAATGTTCTCTACCAAGAATGTTCAAATAATTTGATCCGTTAAAAACCATGGCCTCCAGGGAGTGGACTTCTAAGATTTAATGAATTCAGGTAAGCGATATATAGGACCATCATGGTCCTCTTGTTTATGTTGAAGGACTGTTTCACAAATATGCTATTTAACCCTTTCCCTCATATCGAGGGCTTGGCGTGAAACAGTTGTAACTAAAAACCTGTTTTGAAAACACTGGTTTAGGGGTAATTTTGACCCCTTTGTAAACAATGCAAATTTAGGTGCCATTGCTCAGAACGAGCAATGGCACCTAAATTTCCATTGTTTACCAAGAAAAATGATTTAACGCTTATAAAGACTTCATTTCGATGTGATTAACCTTGGTAAAATAATACCAATTTGAGTTACAACCGTTTCACGCCAAGCCCTCGATATAGACGCTTTCTGACGCCTCTGCAGCAGATGGCTTTTTGAAAACAAAACATGCAATTTCTCCTTTTGCCACAATGTTTTCCATTCAACTATGGAGATTTTCTATGTTTTGACAAAATAAGTTCAAAGTCGTCTGCTGCAGAATTGTCGTATGAGGGAAAGGGTTAACCCCCCTTTTCAACATACAACAATTTTGCAGCAGATGACTTTGAAAACATTGAGTCAAAAATATGGAAACTCTCTATAAATGAATGAACAATTATTGAATTGAGCTGAAAACATTGTGTCAAAGTGGAAAATGCACATTATAATCAATTTGTCCTTTTGCCACAATGTTTTCAAAAGTAGCCTGCTATAGAGCCATCTCAAAATCATATGGCATTCGACATACACTATGATAATGCATATCAAAGGACACATACATTATTACGTTTGTGGGAACAATGACAATGACATTTCTTTATTAAGCAAGCTAGCTAGCGTCTGGCCCATATTACAAAATGTTCAACATATGTGACAACCATTATACATTATATAACACAATAAGAGTCTGTCAAGTAGTCTGAATTAATTTATATCTCAGGTGATATAAAACCATAAGCATGCATATCAAAAATGCATAAATATAAACATAAATACTCACATATATATTATTTAGTTAACAATAAGCAGTGAAAAGCAGTATCCATGCGATACAAAAACATATGTCATTCGACATACACTATGATAATGCATATCAAAGAACACATAATTTTATATATGCATACACATACATTTTTACTTAGTTACATACTATATTTGTTCATTTAATAGTGCATGTGAGTAGGATTAAAATCAGCACAGAGGTATCGAGTGAAACATATTGGGTCTAATAGCCCTTTCCCTCATATAGACGCTTTCTGATGCATCTGCAGCAGACGGCTTTTTGAAAACATAGTGACAAAAGAAGAAATTGCTCAAAACGAGCAATTTCTCCTTTTGCCACAATGTTTTCCACTTTTAGTCATAGGTTATCCATTGGGGCGTCAGAATGCGTCTATATGAGGGAAAGGGTTAAAGATTAAACATCTGTGACAATCAAGGCAAGGTACTTACTTGTCAAACTCTAAAAATATTTTATCAGTGATGACCATTATCAATTTATCAGGTACAAAGTGAATACCTCACCTTTTCAGACCCTTCTCTCCAGCATCGTAAAACCTCCTAACATCATCCTGGTCCCTGTTTAAGGGCCCTGTTGGGGACCAAATCTACAAGGAATAAAGTTGATGTAAAGAAAAGTAAGCGTGACAAATTGTTAAGTAAATACTGTATAGTTATATACGTGCACATGAAAAGAGGGAAATTTCCATGGAAATCCAATTTGCTTTCGTAAATGTTCATATGGATTAATTAAAAGTTAAAATAACTTTTCAAACCTGTTTAAAATGAATCATAAAACACTAATTTATGGAGATTTTTCACGATTTTGCCAAGATGTTTTCAAAGTCGTCTGCTGCAGATTTGTTGTAAGTGGGAAAGGGTTTAGACATTTCTAGAGCCTTCAGACAAATAATGTGGATTGTGATACACACTACACAGATGCAAAGACTTGTCTTAAGTTACACTTATCACAAACGTGCTCGTTTGATGTCCTGTTTTGGCTCAGAAACAATATATAGAATATAAACATTTCATGCAAACTACAATTTCTTTTAATAGATATCCATCTGTGTAATTTATTATTCATGGCCAGACCAATAAATCATCATTTTCCCGGACTGTCATAGTTGCACTTGATATTTACCATTATTTTATTGTCCTAACTATTTCTACAGGTATATTTGTGATTTAACAACCATGAGATGTATATGCTTCAGTTGAAATTAAAATGTCTGTTCTGATATTAAGTTAACCCTTTCCCTCATATAGACACTTTCTGATGCCTCTGCAGCAGACAGCTTTTTTGAAAACATAGTGACAAAAGAAGAAATTGCTCAAAATGAGCAATTTCTCCTTTTGCAACAATGTTTTCCACTCTTAGTCATAGGTTATCCATTCAATTTTAGAGATTTTCTATAAGTCTTCTGCTGCATAATTGTCGTATGAGAAAAACGGTTCAAGACAAATGCTCAATGGAAAAACCAACAGTTATTTGTTAACCCTTTCCCTCATACGGCAATTCTGCAGCAGACGACTTTGAACGTATTTTGTCAAAAAATAGAAAATCTCCATAATTGAATGGATAACCTATGACAAAAAGTGGAAAACATTGTGGCAAAAGGAGAAATTGCACGTTTTGTGCAATTTCTTCTTTTGTCACTATGTTTTCAAAAAGCCGTCTGCTGCAGAGGCGTCGGAAAGCGTCTAGGTATATGAGGGAAAGGGTTAAAGTGTATCTGTCCACACATCTATGCTATCTAATTCACTTGTTGAGCTATTATTTTTACTAATAAACAAAGGAAAAACAGTGCAGATCCAAATCAGACAGCATGACTGTGGATGTTGGTCTTGATTTAAATGGGTCACAGTTGTGAACATTTTAGGATTCTGTAGCATAGCTCAAATGTAACTGCACATTGATTGATATATTGATGGTCTGGGTTTGTTTACCCTCACACTCTGCAAACGTTACAGCCATTTGGCAAGCAGGCATTGATTGACATAATGGATATCGTATTGGATAACCAGGGTTTATTTACCAGTCGCTTAGAAGGAATCACATCTGTCTTAATGAGTACAACATCTTGGATGCTGTCAACCTGAAAAGGGAAAATTATTCCATGTATTCAAAACCTAATTACTTTACCTCTATTGTGACATAAAATACATCTCAAATTTAACTTTTGTTGTATGTGGGAAAGCATTAACCCTTTCTCTCATATAGACGCTTTCTGACGCCTCTGCAGCAGACAACTTTTTAAAAACATAGTGACAAAAGAAGAAATTGCTCAAAACGAGCAATTTCTCCTTTTGCCACAATGTTTTCCACTTTTAGTTATAGGTTCTCCATTCAATTATAGAGATTTTCTATTTTTTGACAAAATATGTTCAAAGTTGTCTGCTGCAGAATTGTCGTATGAGGGAAAGGGTTAAGACATGTTGATTGGTTAAATCAAACATTAATATGGTCAAAGGCATTTGCTGATTCTTTTTTCTTTTAGTGATAGGAAAAGCATTTTTAGTATAAAACAATACAGTAGCGGGTAAACAGACCTTTGCATAATCTTCCAGTGGTTCTTTGAGACACTCAAGGTCACCAACCAGTTTACTGACACAATCTGTCACCACAATCACACAGTCATAGTCTCCATCTCGAACATTCACATTTGGTACCAACTCTGGAACACTAAAAAAGATAACTCTTTATAAATTCACATTCGGTACCAACTCTGGAACACTAATAACGATAACTCTTTATAAATTCATATTTGGTATCAACTCTGGAACACTAAAAAAGATAATTCTTTATAAACTCACATTTGGTAGCAACTCTGGAACACTTAAAATTATAATTCTTTATAAATTCACATTTGGTACCAACTCTGGAACACTAAAAAAGATAACCCTATATAAATTCACATTTGGTACCAACTCCAAAACACTAAAAAAGATAACTCTTTATAAATTCACATTTGGTACCAACTCTGGAATACTAAAAAAGATAAACCTTTATAAATTCACATTTTGTACCAAGTCTGAAACACTAAAAAATATGACTCTTTATGAATTTGGTAAGCCCTCTAAATTATTTTATATTTTTATCATGAAATCTACTTTGAAAACATTATTGTATTACATTTTAAATTGGTAGTATATAGTAGGTTCTACGAATACCACAAAACCGGTGTTTTCTTTGTTGCGCGCGCAAGACCGGATGTCGTATGATTCCATCAGGAAACCCCGTTAGCATGAATTTCAAATGCTATAAATATTTTGAAATTACGACACATTATGATTGTTACCAATAATAATAAGAAAATCCTACATGCCCTGACCCCTCACAAACAAAATCGTCATTGTTTTAGTAGAAAACGTGTTGTTGATTTTTTCTTTCACATTTGAACATGTTGTCTATTAACTGATTATGACATCATAGGAATTTTAAGTCACATGATTACATTCCGTGAAGTTTTCTTGACTGTAGAAAACATGGAAGAAATTAAGGACCAAAATTCTAAAAGATGTTTTTTGTTTTTTTGGCCTGTATGTTTGTGGTGGTTATAAATGTTAACTTATTCTATTTTTAAACTTCTAAATCATGCATATACTGTGTTACAAAAATTAAGGATGTTATTATAAGGACAAAACAAGAAACCGCTGAAGACGTTAAGGCCAGCCAGATTGTCGGCGATTTGACATTGAAAATCGACAAACCAAGGTCAAGGTCAAAGTAACCATAGAAATCAATAAAACTTGTGTTACTGGTTACCATCAGGCAAAGTTTCAAGTTTGTAACCCTTTCCAGTGCTGAGATCTTGCCTCAACCTGAAACTTTAAGTTTAACCAAAATGTTGACAGACAGACCGACAGACGGACATCGCCAATCTATAGACCGGAATTGCTAGAGCAATCCAGCCAAAAAATAACAAAGAAATGGATCATTTTTGGAAAATATGATTAAATTGTGCCAATAAGAAAATTAAACAAATTGATTCTGAAAATATGGTGTAAATAAGTTCATAGTTTGGAACAGTTAATAAATTAACATTTCAATTAAATATAATTATTCTAGTGACAAATGTTTTATAGGATAATCATTTTCACATTAAAACTCAAAATCTTGTAAAGAGTTGATACAACAGGACCCCCATACTAATGCTTTTTGTAATTACACCGGTGAGTGATTGCCTCCCTTGAATATCATTTTCAAAATGGCTTCGATTTTAGGAACTTTGCACAGAAGTGAATGATTATTTTGTGTCAGTTAATTAACAAGGACATATAAAGCAACAAGTGACAGTGAATATAATTTACAATTAAGTGTGCTTTATTATTTTTTTTTCAAAAAACCCATAAGTACACCAATAATAGGGATTCCCATCCTACTGTAGTTTTGCTTATCTCCTTTTTCCACAATATTTTCAACTATATTCAACGAATAATCTTTCATTTAGACATTTTTTGTCAAAATGCAAAACGCTGCTTTCCATACATGATCAAAAATGTGATAAAGTCTAAATTATTTGAACAACCTGCTATTTTTAAGGGCGGGTGCCAAGCTACACAACACAAAATGTCGGCATTTTCAGTCTTTTGTTAAAATGAAACAATGAAAGTATATCATAATTAATTAGAACCTCTGTTTTACCCTTTCCCTCATATAGACGCTTTCTGATGTCTCTGAAGCAGACGGCTTTTTGAAAACATAGCGACAAACGAAGAAATTGCACACAAAATGTGCAATTACTCCTTTTGCCACAATGTTTTCCATTTTTTGTCATAGGTTAGCCATTCAAATATGGAGATTTTCTATGTTTTGACAAAATACGTTCAAAGTCGTCTGCTGCAGAATTGTCGTATGAGGGAAAGGGTTAAGACACTTTGAGAAGAGCAGAGACATATATATATACATTTAAATAAGAGAAGAGTTAGCAATTTCGCCGCTACCAACCTAGATTTCGCCATATTATCCTGCAAACGCTCACATGACAAATAAATAAAAGATAATAAAACGAGCAAGCCAAAGTCTAAATTATTTGAACAACCTCCTATTTTTAGGGCGGGTGCCAAGCTACGCGACACAAAATGTGATGAAATTGAAACTGAAACTGACTGAGTTCGCGTAAAAATATTTTTTTGAAACTATTAACCTTTTAAACATTAATGTTATTTCAGTTATTTGTAAAAATGAAACAATGAAAATATCTAAATTAGTAATAAACCTCTGTTTAATAAATTTGACAAGAGTGAGGAAACCGCAACCAACCTGGGATTCGCCATTTTGTCCAAAAGAGTAATCACATGATGTCTTGTTCTTAGGCCTCTATTTTGATTGGTTGTAAGTTACAACTCGACAATTTTCGATTGGAAGATACGTTTGACACTTCGGTAGGGGTCAAAGGTCAGTGAGATAAAAACGCAAATAGGGAGATCTGCAAGTTCTCACTGATTTCTTCCCATCCAAAATGCGGTTTGTACAATTCTTGCGAAATGGCATACGATGCATTGGCGTGGAACTCACAAAAGGAGGCGATCTGATCAACTTAACTGCATCGGATCCAAAATTTCCTTCTGATTTAAGGAGTTTTATCGAGGGAGGGGAGAGTATGCTGAAGGCAGCGGAAAGGTAAGGAATAATTAATCATCTTCCAACAGATTGAACCCTTAATTTTAACCCTTTCTCACCAAAAGACGCTTTCTGACGCCTCTGCAGCAGACGGCTTTTGAAAACATAGTGACAAAAGGAGAAATTGCTCAAAACGAGCAATTTCTCCTTTTGACACAATGTTTTCCACTTTTAGTCATAGGTTATCCATTCAATTATGGAGATTTTCTATTTTTTGACAAAATATGTTCAAAGTCGTCTGCTGCAGAATTGTTGTATGGAGAAAGGGTTAACCTTTTCCCACCTAAAACACAACTGTAGCAGACGACTTTGAAAACATATAAACAAAATATTGAAAATCTTTATAAATGAAAGTATTTTGGCAAATCATCATGAACAATTTCTTCTTTTCTCACAATGTTTTCAAAAGATGTGCCTAAATGGGTCTATAAGTGGGAAGACCATTTCCCATGATGCATTTTATTGCGTCTGCAGCAGATAACTTTTGGAACGATTGTGGCAGAAGGGGAAAGAGAGCAATTTCTCCTATTGCAACAATGTTTTTAACTCTATTTAACCAGTATACATTAATTTAGATAGCGTTCCAATAAATGTGCCAAGTAAACAGTTGTAGATCTATATCATGAGATTTTGCATGTTTTTAGCAAATTCTTCCTTTCCCAGATTGCTTCAAAAGTCATATGTCTAAGAGTAAGGAATCATCTTTTCTCACAAACAGCATATCAGCAGAAGACTTTGAAAACACTCATAATTTCTTTTATTTCAAGTATGATTATGGAATGCAGTTGCAAACTCATTTTGACACATTTGTAGCAGATGACATTCTCCTTTTGCCATAAGGTTTTTAACTTCTCTCAATAATCATAAATGCCATTTTCAATTATAGAGATTTTCTTTATTTTTTCCTAGATATTTTCAAAGTCGTCTGATACAGATTTATTGATGTGGAAAAGGGTACTGTGCTAAAGTGCAACTTTATTTTTTAACTTAAACTTAGAAAGTAAATAAATATCTAATAAATTTATAATTAACATTGTGTTCTTAACCCTTTCCCTCATACAACAATTCTGCAGCAGATGACTTTGAACATCTTTTGTTAAAAAATAGAAAATCTCTATAATTGAATGGATAACCTATGACTAAAAGTGGAAAACATTGTGGCAAAAGGAGAAATTGCTTTTGTCACTATGTTTTCAAAAAGCCGTCTGCTGCAGAGGCATCAGAAAGCGTCCATATGAAGGAATGGGTTAACCAAATTATACCCAAAACCTACTTTGCTAGAACTATTTTGAACCAGAAATACTATCTATTATAGATCAAGGTTTAATTTAAACCCTTACCCTCATGAAGACACTTTCTGACGCCTCTGAAGCAGACTCCTTTTGAAATCATAGTGACAAATGGAGAAATTGCTCGCAATGAGCAATTTCTCCATTTGTCATAATGATTTCAACTCTATTCAATAATCATACTATCATTTCTAGAGATGTTCTATATTTTGGACTTGATAATTTTAAAGTCGTCTGCTGCAGATTTATTGTATGTAGGAAATGTTTAACCCTTTCCTCATATAGACGCTTTCTGATGCCTCTGCAGCAGGCTGCTTTTTGAAAGCATAGTAACAAAAGAAGAAATTGCTCAAAATGAGCAATTTCTCCTTTGCCACAATGTTTTCTACTTTTAGTCATAGGTTATCCATTCATTTATAGAGATTTTCTATGTTTTGACAATAATTCAAAGTCGTTTGCTGCAGAATTGTCGTATGAGGGAAAGGTTTAAAGCATCTAACTGAAAAAGTCTAACAGTTGTCCACCTTGGTGAAGCGTGATCATCCATGTATGGAATAGTAAAACAAGATGACCTAAATCTCTAAGGAAGATAAAGCACATACTTTTAATGTTATGCTGGTCTTCAGGGTTCTAGATAACGGTTGTATTTCATATTTTCCCACTTACAAGAATTCTGCAGAAGACATCATTAACCCTCTCCCTCATATAGACGCTTTTTGACGCCTCTGCAGCAGACAGCTTTTTGAAAACATAGTGACAAAAGAAGAAATTGCTCAAAACGAGGATTTTCTCTTTTTGCCACAATGTTTTCCACTTTTAGTCATAGGTTACCCAGGCAATTATAGAGATTTTCTATTTTTTGACAAAATATGTTCAAAGTCGTCGGCTGCAAAATTGTTGTATGAGGGAAAGAGTTAAACACATATTCCTTAAAATGTGCAAAAATCGTTATAAATGAAATTAAGAGTTAAAACATTGTGGCTAAAGAACAAAACTGCTCATTAATTAGCAATTTCATCTTTTGCCACAATGTTTTGAAAAGTAGTCTGCTGCAGAGGGACCTGAAAGCATGTTAATGTTGGAATGGGTAAACATCCTTATTTGACCTTGAAACTCTATATTGTGGGTACTCTAAATTTAGAAGATTCAGTTGATTACTCACTTCATAGTGTTTTATTTGGTCATATAATTAGAGATATTGGTAGTCAAAAGTTTGACTTTGAGAACATATCCGGAAAAAAATGGAAACTCTCTTTAACCCTTTCAGCGCCGAATTGTTTAAAGTAGACTCTTCCATGTTCAAACTCGGATGACCCTATTTTCATGTTATAGGATTTTCGGAATTTATTTATAACTCACAGCCAAACAATGCAGATTTCAGGTGAGACAGCTCATTACGAGCTGACTCACCTGAATCTGTATTGTTTGCAAAAAGCTCAATATTGCCTTTGGCGCTGAAAGAGTTAAATGAAAGTACAATAATTGAATAGAGTTGAAAACATGGTGACAAAAGGAGAAACTGCTCGTTTTGAGCAATTTCTTGGGAAGAGTTAACACAACATGTACCAATTTTGTTAACTCTTCCCTCTGAAAATTACACTCTATGATGTTGATAAAACCTTGTGAAGTGGTAAACTACCTTTAACCCCTTTCCCACATACAACACATCTGCAGCAGACAACTTTGAAATCATCTAGACGACAAACACATGGAAAATCTTTATACATGAATGAACAATTACTGAAAAAATAAAATATTGTGGCAAAGGGAGAAATTGCTTGTTTTGAGCAGTTTCTCCTTTTCTCACAATGTTTTCTAAAGCTGTCTAGTGTCTACTGTAGAGGCGTCAGAAAGCGTCTATATGAGGGAAAGGGTTAATTAAGGAGCCCATGGTATAGATAGGGGACCAAGTAGCTCCAAGGTCAATGTCCCTGCCTGTCATATAATGAAGATCTAATTTCAAATGTAGCAGTTCTTTGCTTATTTTCTTTCTATTATTTGACGCCGAGTCAGGTAGCACCGTGGGCTGTCAATCCAGGAGTTGTGAGTTTGAATCCCAGCTCGGCCAACATTCTTCCCGACATTTGACAAAAGTCACTGTGACATGCGTCATTCGTCTTTCACCAATGGGCTGTTTAACAGCCTATGTGGAAAAGCAGCCAGTTGCTTGGAAAGAATTTTGTGTGCTGTACTGGTGTGGGAAAACCAGGAAACGCATGAGTAGGTGAACTGGTCACCGTGATATAACTGAAAAATTGTTGAAAACGGCGTTAAACCCTAATCAATCAATTCTATTTGACAAGCATTTCAAATATTCAAGGTTGATGCCCAACAGAAGCTCTTGTTTTAAGCTGCACTGGCTGAAAGCCTGTTAAGCTTATGTCATGGTAAATTGTCTGTCTTGTGTCCATCAGTGAGTTAAAATTTTGGCTTTAAATGATTTCCCTCCCTATCAGTAACCACTGGGCCAATTGTGATGAAACTTCACAGCAAGCATCTTGGCAACGTATTCTTCTACTAAAATTCCTTTATTTATTTTATCTGTCCAAAACTTGATCCCACATCATGAAAAAGGGTTTTTAGCTCTACTGGCCAAAGGCCAGAAGGGCTTATGTCGTGTCGATTTGTCCGTCGTGCGTGCGTGCGTGCGTCCGTAAACAATTTCTTGTTAACACGATACAGTCTTCACTTTTGATTGTATCTCAACCAAACTTATACAGTAGTTAGATATCCATGAGAGCTCGGTTCCTTTCGAAAACCAGCCAGATCCGCCCATGCATGACTCGATTATGGCCCTTGAAATGGTCAAAATTGCTATAAAAGAGCTTGTTAACACGATACAGTCTTCACTTTTGATTGTATCTCAACCAAACTTATACAGTAGTTAGATATCCATGAGAGCTCGGTTCCTTTCGAAAACCAGCCAGATCTGCCCATGCATGACTGGATTATGGCCCTTGAAATGGTCAAAATTGCTATAAAAGAGCTTGTTAACACGATACAGTCTTCACTTTTGATTGTATCTCAACCAAACTTATACAGTAGTTAGATATCCATGAGAGCTTGGTTCCTTTCGAAAACCAGCCAGATCCGCCCATGCATGACTGGATTATGACCCTTGAAATGGTCAAAATTGCTATAAAAGAGCTTGTTAACACGATACAGTCATCACTTTTGATTGTATCTCAACCAAACTTATACAGTAGTTAGATATCCATGAGAGCTCAGTTCCTTTCATAAACCAGCCAGATCCGCCCATGCAAGACTGGATTATGGCCCTTGAAATTGTCCAAATTGCTATAATTGAGCATGTGAACACAATAGAGGCTCCATTTACTATCTGATCTTCACCAAACTTAGATAGTAGTTAAATATTGATGAGAGCTTGGTTCCTTTTGAAAATCAGCCAGATCCGCCCATGCAAGACTGGATTATGGTCCATGAAATTGTAAAAATTGCTATAATACAGCTTGTGAACACAAAAGAGCCTCCATTCACTATCCGATCTTCACCATACACACATGCTCTGGATTGAAAATGACCAAAGAACCATACCAGTAGAGCATAGGCCCTCATGGGCCTCTTGTTTAAAGAAGGAATATAAAAAAATTCTCCACAGAAACCGTCCACTTGATATTGGATATAATTTCGCAGTGATGTTCCTTGAGTGACCCTCTATCTTATTCCTTCAAATCCTCTCAATTCCTTAAAATTCATGTCTGCTAGCCTGTTGGGCATTTTCGTCTTATGCAGCCATCAGGAGACAGTGCTAGTTGGCATTATAAGGCTACTATAATGCAATTGCGAAAACATAAAAAAAAATTCTTCTCAGAATATATTATATGATAAAAATACTCGACCACCATGGGTTTGGACTATTATGCATATGGCGAAATCTTTAAAAATCTTTTTCTAAGAACATATTTGACCTATTTTTAAATTATTTCATAGAAATATTCCTTAGGTAACCATGAAATTCTGTATCAGATTCCTTCAAGTCCTGTTAATTGGTCCAAACCATGACTGTTGGCAGGTTGTGCTGTTTTAGCCTTTATGCTCAATGTGGAGAAAACGTTTAAAATCTTCTCTTCAGAACATATTGACTAAACTTTTGATTGTTTTCATTGACATTATCCTTGGATAATCCTCTTGCAAATGACATATGTAAGAGTAACAGTGGGTAGGGTTATTCTGCCATAATATGGCAGTTGGGCGATGCTGGATCTCTTGGGTCTTTTACCTGTATGAAAAATGTACTTTAAATTTTACAGATGTAACATTTTCACAGAAGTCTTCAAAGAAGATGGCACTTAAAACTTTCCCACAAATTATGCAGCGGGCAACTTGGAAAACATCTAGATAAGGAGGGGTTTACAGCTCTTTTCCCCAACAATATCTCTCTTATTATCCAACCAAACCCAATGTTGTAGGTACTTAAAAAGAATTATCTCATTGAGAAGATTCTGTTGAATACCTACAACATAAATTTAACGGATAAAAGAAGGCTTTTAGAACAAGCAAAATGTTCCTTATCTAGGGCTCTGATCTAGACAAAATTATCAAAAATCTCTCGTAGTCAAGGTATGCTTATTAACCCGATCCCTCATACGACAATTCTGCAGCAGACGACTTTGAACATAATTTGTCAAAAATTGGAAAATCTCTATAATTGAATGGATAACCTGAAAGTGGAAAGCATTGTGGCACTTTGTTTTCAAAAAGCCGTCTGCTGCAGAGGCGTCAGAAAGCATCTATATGAGGAGAAAGGGTTTTTTGAAAAAAACATTGGGACAAAAAGGAGAAATTGCTCAGAACAAGCAAATTCTCCTTTTTCCACAATGTTTTAAACTTTTTTCAGAAATTGTGCCTTCATTCATAGAGATTTTTTGTTTGATCTTTTCAAAGTCGTCTGCAGCAGATTTGTTGTATGTTGGAAAGGGTTTATAAATAGAATTGAAAGTATTTGAAAGTATCATAATATATATGGTAAATTATTCAACATTCTGTAAAAGCTTATTAACATCAAAATACATTTCAATTTCAGTGCTAAATCAAAATTGGAAAATACCGTAAAGAGAGACTCTGTGAAGATTCTTGCTCCAGTCACATCATGTGACAAGGTCCTGTGTGTCGGTATGAACTATGTAGATCATTGCGAGGAACAGAATGTCCCAGTACCGAAAGAACCCGTTTTGTTCAATAAGTTTCCTGGATGTATTGCAGCACCCGCGGGTGAAATAGTATATCCAGAGGAGACAAAGGTCTGTTTGTTTGAATGGTGTTGTATGCCAATATCCAAAACAATTCAGTTTTTCCTTTGAACACGTTTTGTGCAATTTCTTCTTTTGTCACTATGTTTTCAAAAAGAGGCGTCCCTGCAGAGGCGTCCGAAAGCGTCCATATGAGGGAAAGGGTTAAGATAAGAATGTACATATTTTAAATTATTATGCAATTCCCTAGCCATCTCTCGGATTAATACTGTTGTGATGGGCATACTTTTCACGAAATATTTGTGGTTTCTACACCCATGCAGTACTGTTACTAAAAACACACAAAAAAAAAAAAATGGTTGTTTAATCAAACATTAACCCATTCCCTCATACGGCAATTCTACAGCAGACGACTTTGAACATATTTTGTCAAAAAATAGAAAATCGCTTTAATTGAATGGATAACCTATGACTAAAAGTGGAAAACATTGTGACAAAAGGAGAAATTGCACGTTTTGTGCAATTTCTTCTTTTGTCACTATGTTTTCAAAAAGCTGTCTGCTGCAGAGGCGTCAGAAAGCGTCTATATGAGGTAAAGGGTTAATGAGGTTTCATAAAGGGAGTGGGAATAGCTAGATCATCTCTCACATTCCTTCAGTCTGATCAGTATTCCACATCACTACTGTGATACATTAACCCTTTCCCACATACAACAAATCTGCAGCAGATGACTTTGAAAACGTCTAGGCAAAAGCACGGAAAATCCATTTATATGAAAGAACAATTATTGAATAGAGTTGAAATCATGCTGACAAAAGGAGAAATTGTTCGTTTTGAGCAATTTCTCCTTTTGTCGCCATGTTTTCAAAATCCGTCTGCTGCAGAGGCGTCAGAAAGCATCTATATGAGGGAATGGGTATCACAGCATTTCCGGCGTTTTTAATCTGTCGCTGTGGAATGTTGCAAATAGTGACGTCAGCGCATGGCGGTCGGGACAACTGCAAATTTCCAAATGTAATGAACATTTAAACGCCGGCGTATTGGTCAGTTGGCAAATATTGATGTGGTGGATCATGAGAAAAATCATTTATGAACCGGACCAGGTAGTTTGATATGTTTTTCTGGGGAAATTATTGCCCGAAACTAGCAAGGGGGTAAAATGCCAGTGCACACCTTGTCATTATTATTACTCTATATGGACGTATAGAAGGTCTGTTTATAGTAACACATGCAGGATTCCCCAAATGACCTTTACAATCATTTTTATCATAGTGTATAGACAATATAGAGATTTTTATGCCCCGGCATACGAGGTATGAGGGGCATATAGTTTTCCGGTCTGTTAGTCCGTCCGTCCGTCCGTCCGTCCGTCCGTTCGTCCGTTCGTCCGTCCCGCTCAGGTTAAAGTTTTTGGTCAAGTTAGATTTTAGTGAACCTGATGTCCTATCATTATGAAACTTCACACAAATGACAATCAACATATCATTGTTTAAAAAATTGTATCAATTTGAGGTTGGACCAACTGTTCATCCGTCTGTTCGTCTGTCTGTTCGTCCATTCCATTCTGTCAGGTTAAAGTTTTTGGTCAAGTTAGATTTTAGTGAACCTGATGTCCTATCATTATGAAACTTCACACAAATGACAATCAACATATCATTGTTTAAAAAATTGTATCAATTTGAGGTTGGACCAACTGTTCGTCCGTCCGTTTTAAAATATAGTTAACAACCGGGGCATCCGTGTTCCATTGACACATTTTCTTGTTTTTAGTATTTTAACGAGGGATTGTGTGTTCTTCCGCATTTTATGCTGTATTAGAAAATTTGACGACTGTGGGTTAATTATTAGATAGAGTTGAAAACATTGTGGCAAATGGTGAAATTGCTCATGAGAAATTACGCCTTTAATGCCACAATGTTGTCAAAAGTCTTCAGCTGCAGAGGCGTCTATATGTGGGAAAGGGTTAATTAAACCCTTTCCCGCATGCAACAAATATGCAGTAGACCGCTTCAAAAACATATCAACAAAAATAGGCAAACATAGAAATATACATGTTTTTGTAATTATTGCAAAGAGTTGTAAACATTGTGCAATCACAAACATTTTTCATTAGATGTATAGCAATTTCTCCTTTTCAAAAGTTGTCTGCTGTAAATACATTAACCCTTTCCTTCATATCTGACGCCTCTGCAGCAGACGTGTTTTTGTAAACATTGTCGACAAAAGAAGTAATTGCTCAAAACTAGCAATTTCTCCTTTTGTCTACATCTTTTCAACTCTATTCAATTATTTTTCTTTAATTTAAAGGGATTTTCTATGCTTTTGCCTAGACATTTTCAAAGTCGTCTGCTGCAGAATTGTTGTATGTGGGAAAGGGCTAAAGGTAGGCCAAGTGTATAAACCCATAGAATGTTGAGCTTTGTCTATTTTTAGACGAATCCTATCCTCAATCCTCAATCTATCAACATCCTATCCTCAGTAACCAGTCAGTTAATTGTGATGAAACTTCACAGAAAGCATACCCTAAATGTCCTCACCAGGATTCCTTCAAGTTGTTTGGATCCATGCAGACTTAAAAAGAAAATTCTCAAATTCAACAATTTTGTAGAAATGTTCCTTGGCTGACCCTTTATCAGATTCCTTCAAGTCATGTTGATTGGTCCAAAAACATGGCCGCCAGGGGGTGGGGCCTTTTTGCCTTATATGGCTATAGTGGATTGATTGATTGGGGTTTAACGCCATTTTTTAACAATTTCTCAGTTATATCACGGCAGCCAGTTCACCTACTCATGCATTTCCTGGTTTTCTCACACCAGTACTCCACACAACAATCTTCCCAAGCAACTGGCTGCTTTTCCACATAGACTTAGGGCTATAGTGGAAACTTAAAAAATCTTCTTAAGAAATATTTTTCATTCGATGTATGAGCAATTTCTCCTTTTCAAAAGTCATCTGTTGTAAATACATTAACACTTTCCCTCATGTAGAAGCTTTCTGACGTCTCTGCAGCAGGCGTGTTTTTGAAAACATGTCGACAAAAGAATATATATTACATCATTAATTATAATGCAATTAATTTTATTGTACTAATTAAACCTTTCCCAAATATGGAGGCTTTCTGATGCCTCTACAGCAGATGACTTTTGAAAATCAAAGTGACAAAAGGCGAAATTCCTCAAAATGAGCAATCTCTCCTTTTGCCACAATGATTTCCACTTTTCATCATAGGTTATCCATTCAATTATAGAGATTTTCAATTTTGTTACAAATATGTTCAAAGTGTCTGCTGCAGAATTTTCGTATGAGGGAAAGGGTTAAATCTGTCTGTATGTGAAAAAAAGGGTTATGCTTTTCTTTTCAGTGTTTTGATTGGGAAGTAGAGCTTGTAATAGTTATTGGAAAAGAAGCAAAACATGTGAAGGTAGGTAGATAAAATCCTCTTTTTTTGCTTCAATATTTTATTTTTATGAATACAATTATTTAAATAGTTCTCTATCACCTAATCAAATTGGTTTAGGAAACCTAACAAGTATAGCTTGACTTCAAGTAGTGATACATGTAATTACAATAACTTAAATGTAGAAAAAAAAGTCTTTAATTTAGGCGAGAAGCCTGAAAAAAAAAAAAAGTATAAAATACAATACAACATCTTATTTTTCAGTTCTTAGTTGTTGCTCTAAAGAGGAATATATATAACATATATATACCTACTTAAATTGAACAATTCTTTAACATTTTTGACATTAGCAAGTTTGAATTATTTTGTAAATTTGGCCAAGTATAATAGTATGTTTTCAAATACTTGTTTGCAGTTCAGAGTATGCGGTTCAAATTAGAAGGAAGTGATATTCGTTTTCAATCAAATTTCTATGCCAGGCTTTGCACAATCTTTCATTTCGTTTAGCAGTAATCACTCAATGCTTGAAGTCAAGATCTAGTCACACATAAACATATATGTACATTTTTATACTAATTTATAAGGTGTTTAACCCTTTTTCATATGCAGATGAATTTTGACACATTTGCGGCAGACAACTTATTAACCCTTTACCTCATATAGACGCTTTCTGACGCCTCTGCAGCAGACGGCTTTTTGAAAACATAATGACAAAAGAAGAAATTGCTCAAAATATCAAAATGAGCAATTTCTTCTTTTGCCACAATGTTTTTCCACTTTTAGTCCTAGGTTATCCATTCAATTATAGAGATTATTTATTTTTTGACAAAATATGTTCAAAGTCGTCTGCTGCAGAATTGTTGTATGAGGGAAACGTTTAAAACAATGTGGCAAAAGGATAAATTGCTTATCAAGAGTGTATCAATGTCTCTTTTTGCCATAATGTTTTCAACTTTATCCAATAGTTCTATTTTGAATTATACAGGATTTCTGTTTTTTCTCAAGATGTTTTAAAAATGTCTACTGCAAATTAATCTGAGCTTTTTTGCCGATTTATTTTCAAAAAGCATCTGTTGACTTGTGCATCAATCTGTATCTCGGATAAGGTTGCTCAATATGATAATATTACAGGTAGAAGATGCCATGCAGTATGTATTTGGGTTTGTGATCTATGTGATATTATTACAGGTAGAAGATGCCATGCAGTATGTATTTGGTTACACTGTAGCCAACGATTTCAGCGCCAGAGACTGGCAAATGGGTGCAGGAGTCAATGGTGGTCAGTGGCTTATTGGCAAAGCCATGGATGGATTTTGTCCGCTTGGTCCTGCAGTGGTCACTCGAGATGATATTAAAGGTGATTATTACAGGCCTCATTGTGTTTACTCCCTTATCATTCATCTAAAATGATTTCTTTGTATTGTGTTTAACCCTTTTCCTCATACGACAATTCTGCAGCAGACGACTTTAAACGTATTTTGTCAAAACATCTCCATAATTAAATGGATAACCTGTGACAAAAAGTAGAAAACATTGTGGCAAAAGGAGAAATTGCACGTTTTGTGCAATTTCTTCTTTTGTCACTATGTTTTCAAGAAGCCGTCTGCTGCAGAGGCGTCAGAAAACGTCTATATGAGGGAAAGGGTTAAAGCTGCTTTCAACAATTTTTCAGTTATATCGCAGCTTACCCTACACTCCCGTGCGCCAAAGGAAAGCCATTGCTTCAATTTTAAAGTATTTTGTATGACTCGGCAAAGGAACGAACCCTTGACCTCCTGCAAGGAGGTGGACACTCTTCCACTTTAACAAGATCTAGTTGAAAGTTTTAACTAAAAGCTTAGCTCCACCATGATGGTTATCAATCCAAGTGTCTTGAGTTCAAACCTTGAATCAGCCGGGTTTTTTTTAAAATCTTTTTTTGAAGGTTACCTTCACAGAGTGCAAGCAAGCCAGGAAATGCAAAGTTATGTTATATAGCCTCAGTGATATACCTGACAAATCTATTGAAAGCTATAAATTGCTCGTTTTGAGCAATTCCTCCTTTTGTCACAACATTTTCAAAAGTCATCTGCTCTAGAGGCGTCAAAAAGGGCCTATATTTGGGAAAGGGTTAAGAGGTTTGTGTATTTGTTCTGTTACAGATCCCCACAATCTAGGGTTACGATGCCGCGTGAATGGTGTAACAAAACAAGATAGTAACACAAACCAACTCGTTCATAAAACAGAACAGATCATAGCTTATATAACAAGGTTAGTGTATCTATTGTAAATATGAATCATGGCATGCTCAGACAGTGTATAATTGTTATATGGTGTAACAAAACAAGATAGTAACACAAACCAACTCATTCATAAAACAGAACAGATCATAGCGTATATAACAAGGTTAGTGTATCTAGTGTAAATATGAATCATGGCATGCTCAGACAGTGTATAATTGTTATATGGTGTAACAAAACAAGATAGTAACACAAACCAACTCATTCATAAAACAGAACAGATCATAGCTTATATAACAAGGTTAGTGTATCTATTGTAAATATGAATCATGGCATGCTCAGACAGTGTATAATTGTTATATGGTGTAACAAAACAAGATAGTAACACAAACCAACTCATTCATAAAACAGAACAGATCATAGCGTATATAACAAGGTTAGTGTATCTAGTGTAAATATGAATCGTGGCATGCTCAGACAGTGTATAATTGTTATATGGTGTAACAAAACAAGATAGTAACACAAACCAACTCGTTCATAAAACAGAACAGATCATAGCTTATATAACAAGGTTAGTGTATCTATTGTAAATATGAATCATGGCATGCTCAGACAGTGTATAATTGTTATATGGTGTAACAAAACAAGATAGTAACACAAACCAACTCGTTCATAAAACAGAACAGATCATAGCTTATATAACAAGGTTAGTGTATCTAGTGTGAATCATGAATCATGGCATGCTCAGACAGTGTATAATTGTTATATGGTGTAACAAAACAAGATAGTAACACAAACCAACTCATTCATAAAACAGAACAGATCATAGCGTATATAACAAGGTTAGTGTATCTAGTGTAAATATGAATCGTGGCATGCTCAGACAGTGTATAATTGTTATATGGTGTAACAAAACAAGATAGTAACATGAACCAACTCGTTCATAAAACAGAACAGATCATAGCGTATATAACAAGGTTAGTGTATCTAGTGTAAATATGAATCGTGGCATGCTCAGACAGTGTATAATTGTTATATGGTGTAACAAAACAAGATAGTAACATGAACCAACTCGTTCATAAAACAGAACAGATCATAGCGTATATAACAAGGTTAGTGTATCTAGTGTGAATCATGATTTTTGGCATGCTCAGACAGAGTTAAATTGCATCTTTGTTTTCTTTATTTGAAGAACATTATATACCTTGACTCTTAACCCTTTACCAACTATAGAAGCTTTATGACACCTCTGCAGCAGACAACTTTAGAAAATATTGTGGCAAAAGGTAATAATTCTCAATATATGCAATTACTCCTTTTGCCACAATGTTTCCATCTTTTTTCTGTAATTATGAACTCTGACAGTGTGTAATTGCATCTGTCTTTTCATCATTTGAAGTATCTTGTCTTTTATTCCTTAACCCTTTCCCTCATACGACAATTCTGCAGCAGACGACTTTGAACATGTTTTGTCAAAAAATGGAAAATCTCTATAATTGAATGGATAACCTATGACTAAAAGTGGAAAATATTGTGGCAAAAGGAGAAATTGCACGTTTTGTGCAACTTCTTCTTTTGTCACTATGTTTTCAAAAAGCCGTCTGCTGCAGAGGCATCCGAAAGCGTTTATATGAGGAAAAGGGTCAACCACATCTAGAAGCTTTCCGACACCCTTGCAGCAGACATCTTTTGAAAACATTGTGGCAAAAGGAGAAATTGCTCATGATGAGCAATTACTCCTTTTGCCACAATGTGTTCAACATTTAAAAGTTATTATTCCTTCCTTTATGGAGATTTTTCCGTGTTCTTGCCTGGATTTTATCAAAGTTGTCTGCTGCAGATTTGTAGTACGTGGGAACATCTGCAGCAGCCAAAATTTGAATTCCTTGTGACAAAAGCAGAAATTGCTCATAATGAATAATTTCTTTTAGCCAAAATCCATTCAACTCAATTCAATAATTATACACAATTTTGCCTTTTATGAAAAGTTGGGAAAGGGTTGATATTATATAATATTATATCAAGTTTAATGCAATTAATTTCTACTAATTAAGCTATGTTTCAGAATGTAATAGAAACCCTTGAAAAATAACTTAGGATTTTATCATTTTTTTTATTTCAAAATATTTTGTCTCCAGATTTATGACCCTGTACCCTGGTGATCTCATACTTACTGGAACTCCTCCTGGTGTTGGATGTTTTAGAAAACCTCCGGAGTACTTAAAGGTATGATTCTTTGCGGTTTAAAACTGTTTTAAACAATTATTAAGTCATATCAAAGTGGTCTGTTAACCCTTTCCCTCATATAGATACTTTCTGATGCCTCTGCGGCAAACAAAGTTAGAAAATATTCTGGCATTAGAAGAAATTGCTCGTTTATGCCACAATGTCTTCTACTTCTTTCAGTAAAATTACATTCATTTACAGAGACATTCCATTGTTTTGTGAAAGTCGTCTGCTGCAGATTTGTTTTATGTGGGAAAGAGTCAACCTACCAATGTATTTCCTCGCTTTCTCAAACCATTCCTTCAAACAACAGTGTTTCCTGCAACTGGCTGCTTTTTAACATAGACAGCTTTCCTGTTGATGGAAGATGAATGCCACTTGTCTTTTGTCAAAGGTCAGAAACAATGTTGACTTAGATTGGCATCAAACTTACAACCCCGGGATTGACAGTCCCTAAAGCAGACAACTTAAGAACATTGGGGCATTTTTTTTTAAAAATCTCTATAAGTGAAAGTATAAGTAGAGTATAAGTCTAAGAAAAAACATTGTGGCAAAAGTAAAAATTTCTCATATTTTTTTTCTCAAAAAGTGTCAGTTGCAAAAACATTTTCTTTTTTATTTGAATTATATTAAGCAGCCATCTGTATTCAGCAGCCACATTTTGATTTTTCCCTGGGTGACTGCCTAAGACAAGTTTGACTGTATTTACAATACATGTATTAAACAAGTGTTTGGATTGAGAAAGAAGCTAACAATCTATATAAATCTAATTCCTTGTACAATCTTCTTGTTTTCTTTTATTTCAGAAAGGAGATGTTGTAGAAGTAGAAATAGACCAGATAGGAACTGTGGTTACGAAAATACTGTGACGTTTTAGATCTGAGAACTGATGAATGGAGACAGAGAACCAGTGTATATGTCAAGATTATTCATTATTAATATTATTAAAACACATACTAGTCAGATGTCATGTTGTGAAGTTACCTATTTTCCAATGTCAGTTAATTTCATAAATCTTGTCCCCTGATACAGATGACATATTAAGAATTTGCAGAACTTTTTTAAAACATTGTTGGAAAAGATGATGGGATTGGTCTAATTGTTTTTGTTCAGCCTTCTTGCCGTTAGCTCAACAAAGCTGTCACAATGGCCGTCGATGTATGTACGTGCATTAGTCTGTCTGTCCGTACTTTGTCCGGCCCGCATCTTAACCATGCATCCTAGGATTTTTAAAACACTTGGCACAAACATTTACCTTGATGAGGTGGCATGTCGCGCACAAGACCCAGGCCGGTACCTCTAATGTCAAGGTCACACTTAGAGAGGTCAAATATCAAGAGGAGAACTGTTTCATAGGACTGTATCTTTTCCAGCCCGCATCTCAACCATGCAGCATAGGATTCCCAAGTTACTAGGCACTCATGTTCACTGTGATTATGTGGCGTGTCGTGCACAAGACCCAGTCCTGTACCTCAAATGTCAAGGTCACACTAAGAGTTCAAAGGTCTAAATGAGAAAGTATGCATCATAGGATTCCCAAGTTACTGGGCACACATGTTCACCACGATGAGGTGACATGTGGCACATAATGAGCATTTTCTCTCACCATTTTAAATGTCATCTGCTGTAGATGCGTCGAAATGAGTAACCCCAAAAATATGTTGAATGAAAACAGAGACACTATATAGCATTTAATTTGTTAAATTTAAAATGTCGAGAAACTTTAAGTATATCAGATGTGTATAACACATGTGTTTATATGTCTCTGAGTATATTAAAAAACATTTTATGGCACATATATGTGCGAAACGGTGATATATTTTCTCGTATCCCCATGTTTTCAAAAGCCATCTGTAAAGGCTTCTCGAACTTCAATGAAGACTGACGTTTGTATGTGTTCAAGATGTGTTGCATTAAATGCGCAAGCACAGCGGTAGGCCGATGGATTACAGTAATCAGTGCGGAGAGATAACTGCGTTAGACCAAGATCGTTAAATATGACGCGTGATCTCCCTTGAATGTAAACTTGTGATACGATGACTTCATACTGGGACAACTAATACGTGGTCCCAGCTTCATACACACTTTAATCCTTTCCAACATAGAACAAATCAGCAGCAGACGACTTTGAAAGCTTCTAAGCAAAAGCACAGAAAATCCCTTTAAATGAAAGAACAATCATTGAATAGAGTTGAAAACATGGTGACAAAGGAGAAATTGTTCGTTTAGAGCAATTTCTTCTTTTGACACCACGTTTTCAAAAAGCCGTCTGCTGCAGAGGCGTCAGAAAACGTCGGATAAATATCCCCCCGAATATCGGGTCGTAAATTTAGATATTTCCCCCAAAATAACGTATGATGCAAACAATGCCTTTATAAGCATATTTATAGAAAACGAGAAATTTCTCAATTCAGTTTGTGTTTCGCACAATATTTTCTTCCAAGTCGCGTAAGTATTCTTTCATCCAGATCATATTGGATAAATGTAATCTCGTCATGACTGAAATGAACATGTCTAAACTCTCTAATAAATCAAGGACTACTAATACGTATTAGTAGTCCCAGAATAAATTTAAGATTTTTTTTTTTTGAACAAGCAGGATAATTTATATAAGAGTATAAATGTTTGTTATATATTCCATTTTATTGTATCTGGTAACATACTATATAATGGACGTACATTATTGAACGGAATACAATATGTTTATACTGGTCATATTATTGTGTTGATTCATGAATTTAATCCTTCCAAAAATTAAACAAATCGGAAGCAGACGACTTTAGAAATGTCCACTTAAGTTTTATTAGTGAATAGTTGAAATTTCTATTTTTGACACAATATTTTCAAAAATCGTCAAAAACCGCACCCGGGGTGGTCCCTCTACCACTACACCACCGAGGTGGTCTGCCTTAAATAGTACCTCTCGCACCCGGGTGGTCCCTCTACCACTACACCACCGAGGTGGTCTGCCTTAAATAGTACCTCTCGCACCCGGGGTGGTCCCTCTACCACTACACCACCGAGGTGGTCTGCCTTAAATAGTACCTCTCGCACCCGAGGTGGTCGCTCTACCACTACACCACCGAGGTAGTCTGCCTTAAATAGTACCTCCCGCACCCGAGGTGGTCGCTCTACCACTACACCACCGAGGTAGTCTGCCTTAAATAGTACCTCCCGGGGTGGTCGCTCTACCACTACACCACCGAGGTGGTCTGCCTTAAATAGTACCTCTCGCACCCGGGGTGGTCGCTCTACTACTACACCACCGAGGTGGTCTGCCTTAAATAGTACCTCTCGCACCCGGGGTGGTCGCTCTACCACTACACCACCGAGGTGGTCTGCCTTAAATAGTACCTCTCGCACCCGGGGTGGTCGCTCTACCACTACACCACCGAGGTAGTCTGCCTTAAATAGTACCTCCCGCACCCGGGGTGGTCGCTCTACCACTACACCACCGAGGTAGTCTGCCTTAAATAGTACCTCCCGCACCCGGGGTGGTCGCTCTACCACTACACCACCGAGGTAGTCTGCATTAAATAGGATATTCCCTTTTCGATAATGTTGTCCTCGGAGGTAAAATACACTGCTGTCATTGAGGAATTCCCAATCAATAATTTGTATTAAGAAATGGTTTTGAAAAATGATGACGTTTGCATAAAACACGACAACGAAACACAATTGACTGATTTTTTTTTTTATAGGTACTTCAGGTCTTCACAAAAACGTGCAAATTCTCATTATTTTCCAACATTTTTACAAATGTATCAAACTTTACTAGCTATTTTCTATATGTCCATACAGATTAAAAAAAATCTATGACTCCTGAATTACCACACTAGGTAAACAGCAGAGCTCTAGATAAGTGGAGTTTTGCATGTTAAAATCCTTATTTGACCCTTTAACCCTATGGTGTGGGTACTCAACAGAATCGTCGATATTTTGTCTAAATCAGATCTCTAGATAAGGAGCGTTTGCTTGTTCTAAAATCCTTATTTTATCAGCTAACCCTATGTTGTAGGTACTCAAAAGAATCGTCTCAATGAGACGATTCTTTTGAATTCCCTCATCACAGGGTTTGGTTGGATAATAAAAGAAATATTGTCGTGAAAAGAGCTGAGTACTCCTCATTATCTAGACCTCTGTAAAACGGGTTTTACTGTTTCAACTGAAAACCCAAAGAAGGTCCGTTTTCATATGACATGTCATAGTTATTGAAGTTGATACATTTGGCGTGACTGATTTTTGAAAGTTAAAACATTCGAAGGTCTTTGTTTGTGCAGTGTGTCTCGGTTATGAAACTTGAAATCACCGCAGGTCTATCACGGCCCTTCTATGAAAGTGAATACCTCCGGAGGTTTATTTTAGAGTGCCGTATCGTAGCTTTGAAAGTGAATATCTTCAAATGTCTATTTTTGTGTGGTGTGTCTAAGTTATGAAAGTGAATACTCCCGAACGACCCAACACTGTGAAATATAAATCCCTCCGAATAACGAATTAATATCTCGTGTTGGGCCATTTCCATGGTAATGCATGCTGATTGGTCGGGATTCTTGTAATCGATATAAATCAACGTGTTCTGAAGATACGAGAAAGTTACCTGGGGATTTTTTACCCTTTAATCCCTTATATTTACGTTTGAATTCTACCATTTTCAAAGGCAAAAGTAAATACTAGTAGAATATATGAAGGATTTTAATGAAGAATGTAGCACAAACTATAACGACAAATGTCGGGAAATGATCTCGATTTGAACACGGGTTACTGGCATGCAATGAGACTAAGTCTGAGTGAGGCTGATGAAATGTGTATATTTGACACTAAGGGTTTCGTGAATTCGTAGATTTAATCGCCTCTACGGCTCACCTAGGCGCACACTAGTTCCAGGAAGTCGGTGTAAGCAGACGGCTGTAGTATTTTGGAGTTAACAGCTAGAAGTCGGAGATAAAACTTTCTTGAACAATATAATTAGTCGGATTTAAGTATTTTTGTGCCGGAATAAACAATAAATTGACAGACCGCTATCATGCCAACCAGACCGAATATTCAACCTGGCTACTTGGGGGCACAGCCGACCTTCGCTGAGCTCGGACTTAACACCTTCAGCCATATGGACGACGAGTTCACGGCAGACACCAACGAGCTTGAGATCAAATTCAAGTTCAAGGAGCCGCTCAAGATCACCCACCAGCTGATCAACACCCGCACGGAAAAGGACGAGTCGAAATACGTGTTCATGCAGACCCTGTTTGGTACCGTCTCATTTAAGCTATGTCTGCCAAGTTCCGATTATTACAGATTCCAAATATTTGGTCGAAAAGCATCGGAAGACCAACCCTCATTGCCGAATATATTTAATTATCTGATCCGATGTGACCAAGCGCTGTGTCCAGTGGCAGAATTCCCGAAGCAGTACGCACAGTGGAGAGAAGGCTGCGTTCTCAAACACCCGTTCAATATGCATCCGGATATGTGCTTAAAGTGCATACCTTTCCACGTGAACGTACCCAATGCCAATGCGGTTGCCGTGGTGGCCGAAGGCGAATGGTTTCAGCTGGAGAAAAAGGGCAACCACTGGGAAGGCAACGTTGATCTGGCCACGTTCAAAGGCAAAAATACGAAGGTCACCTTGAACGCCAACACGACTGACGACGAGACCAAATACGCAACCTTGCTGGAATACCGTGTATAAACGACCACAACAGTTGTCCGTCCGGCAATACGGATGGTTTTATACAAGGATATTACATTTAAAAGTATTAGCTTTTCTTTATATAGTCAATTTAACTTACTTTAAACAAATTATTTTACATAATGTATCATATAACACGTAATATTGTGAATACATCATACTTTTAACGTATGCAGAACAATAACAACGTCAAAGTGGTTTTGGATTTAGTTGTGGCATGTTTATTGTTTCAAATAGACTTAACCGCGACCTATTATGGATTATTCTTTGAGACGTTCCAGGACCATATTTCACACTTATTATATGATCGTTATGACTTAATTTAGAACTCCACATTTTAACTCTTTCATCGCCAGAGGCAATATTGTTTTTGTTGCAAACAATACTGATTCAGGCGAGACCGCTCGTAACGAGCTGTCTCACCTGAAATCAGCATTGTTTGCATTTTAGTTATCAAAATAGTCCAAAATTGTATTACATGAGAAATGAAGACGCCCAAGTTTGAACATGGAATAGTCTACTTTAAACGATTCGGCGCTGAAAGAGTTAACCCATCCCGACGCATCCTGGCGAATCTGAGACTTTTGAAATCATTGTGACATATTGAGCAACTTGTCCTTTGGGCACAATGTTTTCAACTCTGTTCCTATAAATAAACTTTTATTTATAAAGATTTTCTTTTTTTTTTTTGCAAATTAAATTATCTCAAAGTCGCCTGCTGCTTATTTGCTTATGTGGGAAAGGTTGAACGATTGTAGATATGAGCTCATAAAGCATCCACATAGGTAGTAAGCTCTAATACAAATACGTGAAAAAGTTGCCGGATAAAGAACACAATTTGCGCTTTCTTCGATCATCCCATTGATGTCAAATTCATGTTTACAACTTGTTTATGCCACTGAAAGAGAAATGTTTAGAAACGTTTAAGAATAAGTTAATTCATCATAATGTATTACAACATTTGCAAACGTTTAATAGATCTCACGTAACATGCATTATGATTGATTTTGGGACATAATTTTGTACTTATGACTTTTTTAGCGTTACGTCAGTACAGTAGTTTTATCCCTTTCCCACATACAATAAATCTGTAGCAGATGACTTTGAAAACAGCAATATCAAAACATGGAATATCTCTATAAATGCAAGTATAATTAGTGAATAGAGAAGAAAACAGTGTGGCAAAAGGTGAAAATGGTCATCATGCGCAATTGTTCCTTTTGCAGCAGTGTTTTCATAAGTCGTCTGCTGCAGAGACGTCAGAAAGCGTCTACATGTGTTGACCAAGGTTAATCAACTTACGATAAAGTTTTTATAAGCTTTAAATCATTTTTCTTGGTAAACAATGGAAATTTAGGTGCCATTGCTCGTTCTGAGCAATGGCACCTAAATTTGCATTGTTTACAAAGGGGTCACAATTGCCCCTAAACCAGGGTTGTCAGAAAAGGTTTTTAGATACAACCGTTTCACGCCAAGCCCTCGAAATATGCCATGAGTTGCAGAATAAAAGCAACGATGCTTCAATTTTATTTTGCGTTTTGTTAAAGAATTGGGCACGCCATAGGTTTGTTTGCATAGTGTTTTTTACGCCACTTTCAACAGATATTCACTTATAGCTCGGCGTTTCATTGACAAGTTCTTCTGGTCCATTTATCAATCATCCATTTATTCTGACTTCACCAACGAATCAATCATAATACTAACCACACACTATTTTAATAATCGTCCGCGCTGCGACTGCGACCACTTGTGTTCGTATGTGGGAAAATGTTGACGCGAAAAGCGTTCACTGATTAGATCGTGCTATCACGTGCCCAATTCGTTAGCGAGTGTGTGTGTGTGTGTCATTGTTGTGTTGAAATGTAGGATGCGCGCTATTCTGTTTAAATACGTTATTTTCAGACACAGCTCTTATTATTGACTAAATGCTTTAAAAGTTAATGTCTTCTCTTAATTATTTTGTCCAATGATTAATTGATTGGGGTTTAACGCCGTTTTTCAACAACTTTTCAGTCATATCACGGCGGCCAGTTCACCTACTCATATGTTTCCTGTGTTCACACCAGTACTCCACACAACATACTTTCCAAGCAACTGGCGTCCTTTCCACATATACTGTTAGCCCATTGGTGAAAGACGAATGACGCTTGACACATAGACTTTTGTCAAACGTCGGAAATAATGTTGGCCGAGCAGGGGTTCGAACTCACAACCCCTGGATTGAGAGCACGCGTCGCTACCGACTGAGCTACCGGGGCTCGGCTTTGTCCAATGAAGAGTTGTTGTACTTGTATCTTAACCCTTATCCCACTGAATTTATGCGACCGTTGTTATCAATCTGTAATTTGTAACTTTCCGGCAAATACATAAATCATAATTTGCTTAACATTAATTTAATTCAAATCAATTCAATTCGTTTATAATAAGACTTAACCCTTTCCCTCATACGACAATTCTTCAGCAGACGACTTTGAACATATTTTGTAAAAAAATAGAAAATCTCTATTAATTGAATGGATAACCTATGACCAAAAGTGGAAAACATTGTGACAAAAGGAGAAATTGCTCGTTCTGAGCAATTTCTTCTTTTGTCACTTTGTTTTCAAAAAGCCGTCTGCTGCAGAGCGTCAGAAAGCGTCTATATGAGGAAAGGGTTAAGCGTCATTACATATTTACCATGCGTCACAAACTAAAGTATACAACAACAAAACCATGCGAACCATGTAGACTAAGATGTGACTGCACGAATGTGAAAATGGATCTTGGTCTACAAATGCTGTTAAACGTTAGTCCCTTTAGTAGGATAAGCACATGAACCATTACACGAGAAAACCTACATTATGGCCTCTGTGTAATGTATCGATCCAGATCAGCCTGCGCAGTTCGCACTGGCTAATCCGAGCCGACACTTTTCGTCTTAGGGGGATAGAGGTATAGAGTAATGATTCCTGAAACAGAAAATCCACAGGAGGCGAAAAGTGTCTGATCCGGGTCGATACTTTTCGCAGAGACCACAATGTTGGTTTTCTCTTAATTCGGCTCATATGTTGTAAACAGTTGCATATAGCGGGATAAGCGTTAATTTGGCTGGCTTACTGCCTTTAACATGAAGTAATACATCAATATTTTGCTATTCGAGATGGGAAACTGGAGATTTAGATGTATTACACAATTGTAAATAGTGTATATCAAGATCAAGTTGCGCATTTGCACATATTCATCTGGCGTCGACAATAAAGCACTGAATATTTCAAGGGTTTTCTGACAATCATCATCCATTTAGATCAGATTCCACTGATGAAATTATAAATGTAAACTATATCTGTTTACATTTGTCATACATTCAGTAATGCTTTTTTCCCCAGAGACAAGCTCATTTATTAGGCAATGAACTACGACCTTAATAGTACATCGTAATAACCCCAGTGTTTGTACGCACTAATGAACCGAGTGTTTTAACATCCTTATGGACTCAATGTATATAACTTACTTCGAATGTACCCGTGTGGACAATTTATGACATTTCGTTATACATGATAATGAAGCTTGTGTTCATAACTTACGACATTAATGTGTTTGCACTTATGAACCAAGCTTTATTTGTACACCCTAATGAACCCAGTGTTCCTACATATGCAAATTACAAACATTATTTGCACATCCTAATGAACACAGTGACCATAGCTTACGGTCATTATTTGTACATCCTCATGCACCCAGTGTTCATAACTGACGGCCATTATTTCCACATCCTCATGAACACAGTGTTCATAACCTACGGCATTCATTTGTACATTCTAATGAATTCAGTATCCATAACTTACGACCTTCATTTGCACATCCTCATGAACCGAGTGTTTATAACCTACGGTCTTTATTTGTACATCCTCACGAACCCAGTGTTGATACGTTACGAACTTCATTTGTCCTAATGAACCCAGTGTTCATAACTTGCAACCTTCATTTATTCATTCTCATGAACCTAGTGTTCATAACCTACGGCCTTTATTTGTAAATCCTCATGAACCCAGTGTTCATAACTTACGACCTTCATTTGTACATCCTCATGAACCCAGTGTTCATACGTTACGAACTTTAATTGTACATCCTAATGAACCCAGTGTTCATAACTTACGACCTTAATTTGTACATCCTCATGAACCCAGTTTTCATACGTTACGAACTTTATTTTTACATCCTAATGAACCTTGTGTTCATAACTTACGACCTTCATTTGTACAGCCCCAAGAACCCAGTATGCATAACCTACTGTCTTTATTTTGACATCTTAATGAACCCAGTGTTCATAACCTACGGCCTTAATTTGTACATCCTAATGCACCCAGTGGTCATACGTTACGACCTTCATTTGTACATCCTCATGAACCAAGTGTTCATAACCTACGGCCTTCATGTGTACATACTAATGATCCCACTATTCATACGTTACGAACTTTATTTGTAAACCATAATGAAGCCAGTATTCGTAACGTACGGCCTTTATTCATACATCCTAATGAACCCAGTGTTCATACGTTACGACCTTTATGTGTGCACCCTTATGAATCCAGTGTTCATAACTTACGACCTTCATTTGTGCAACCTAATGAACCCAGAGTTCATACGTCACAACCTTTATTTGCACACCCTCATCCTTAATGTATATGACTTAGGACCTTTATTTGCACATCCTCATCCTTAATGTATATGACTTACGACCTTTATTTGCACATCCTAGTCGTTAATGTATATGACTAACGACTTTTATTGGTGCACACTCATCCTTAATATATATGACTTACGTCCTTTATTTGTGCATTCTCATCCTTAATGTATATGACTTACGACCTTTATTTGTGCACCCTCATCATTAATGTATATGACTTACAACCTTTATTTGCACAGACCCTCATCCTTAATACATATGACTTACGACCTTTATTTGTGTACCCTCATCCTTAATGTATATGACTCACGACCTTTATTTGTGCACCCTCATCCTTAATGTATATGACTTACAACCTTTATTTGCACACACCCTCATCCTTAATATATATGACTTACGACCTTTATTTGTGCTCCCTCATCCTTAATGTATGTGACTTACGACCTTTATGTGTGCACGCTCATCCTTAATATATATGACTAACGACCTTTATGTGTACACCCTCATCCTTAATGTATGTGACTTACGACCTTTATTTGTGTACCCTCATCCTTAATGTATGTGACTTACGACCTTTATTTACACATCCTCATCCTTAATATATGACTTACGACCTTTATTTGTGCTCCCTCATCCTTAATGTATATGACTTACGACCTTTATGTGTGCACCCTCATCCTTAATGTATATGACTTACGACCTTTATTTGTGCACCCTCATCCTTAATCTATATGACTTACGACCTTTATTTGTGCACCCTCATCCTTAATGTATATGACTTACGATCTTTATTTGTGTATCCTCATCCTTAATGTATATGACTTATGACCTTTATTCGTGCTCCCTCATCTTTTATGTATATGACTTACGACCTTTATTTGTGTATCCTCATCCTTAGTGTATATGTCTTACGAGCTTTATTTGCAAACCCTCATCCTTAATGTATATGACTTACGACCTTTATTTGCACACCCTCATCCTTAATGTATATGACTTACGACCTTTATTTGCACACCCTCATCCTTAATGTATATGACTTACGACCTTTATTTGTGCATCCTCATCCTTAATGTGTATGACTTACGACCTTTATTTGTGTATCCCAATCCTTTATGTATATGACTTACGACTTTTATTTGTGTATCCTCATCCTTAATGTATATGACTTACGACCTTTATTTGTGCACCCTCATCCTTAATGTATATGACTTACGACCTTTATTTGCACACCCTCATCCCTAATGTATATGACTTACGACCTTTATTTGTGCACCCTCATCCTTAATGTATATGACTTACGACCTTTATTTGCACACCCTCATCCTTAATGTATATGACTTACGACCTTTATGTGTGCACCCTCATCCTTAATGTATATGACTTACGACCTTTATTTGTGTATCCTCATCCTTAATGTATATGATTTACGACTTTTATTTGTGTATCCTCATCCTTAATGTATATGACTTACGACCTTTATTTACACACCCTCATCCTTAATGTATATGACTTACGACCTTTATTTGCACACCCTCATCCTTAATGTATATGACTTACGACCTTTATTTGCACACCCTCATCCTTAATGTATATGACTAACGACCTTTATTTGCACACCCTCATCCTTAATGTATATGACTAACGACCTTTATTTGCACACCCTCATCCTTAATGTATATGACTTACGACCTTTATTTGTACACCCTCATCCTTAATGTATATGACTTACGACCTTTATTTGCACACCCTCATCCTTAATGTATATGACTTACGACCTTTATTTGCACACCCTCATCCTTAATGTATATGACTTACTACCTATATTTGCACACCCTCATCCTTAATGTATATGACTTACGACCTTTATTTGCACACCCTCATCCTTAATGTATATGACTTACGACCTTTATTTGTGTATCCTCATCCTTAATGTATATGACTTACGACCTTTATTTGCACACCCTCATCCTTTATGTATATGACTTACGACCTTTATTTGCACACCCTCATCCTTAATGTATATGACTTACAACCTTTATCTCTGCATCCTAATGAAACCAGTGTTCCTAATTTACGGCCTTTATTAGTAAATCCTAATGAACACATTGTTCATAAGTGACAAATTTTATCTTTACACCCTAATGGACCAGGTGTTCATAATGTACGCCTATTACTTGTACACTCTAATGAACCAAGTGTTCATCACTTACGACCTCTAGTTTTACACAATTATGAACAAAGCGTCTATAACTAATGGCTATTTCTTTGTTATTTACGGCTATTATTTAAAAAATAAAAATAGCTTAAATGATGATGATTTGCACCAACATATTAAGTGTATCCATGCGTCTGCGATCAATTATTTTTCGCAATAACATCACACAGCGGAAGTGTTTTATACTAATTATCAGCCCTATCTGTATCACAAGTGTCTTGAGGATATTGGGATTTATGCGAGACATTATTATGTCCAGACTTCAATGAGCATACTCTATAAACCTAGTCGTTATATAATCTGCTTAGCTCGTTTACTGCCAACATTTGGAACATCTGGTATTTTAAAATGGAGTATTTGATGTATGAACCTCACCCCTTCTAAATTCTAAATGTATCTGTCGATAATGGGACATGTTGCTTTTGTGTTCAATGTAGACACAGCCTACACTGTGAGCCAATTTGTTGCACTTAAACTGGTTTTAGTTTGTGGTTTAAGGTTTCAATAGTTTAATATTAAACCAAAACTGGTTTACAGGGTTTGGATTTTTCGCCACAAACGGCCGGTTTTGAGAACAACATGGTTTATCTTTTAATTTTCTGGTCATAATTTCATATAATGTCATAAGTATTTATATGTTTAACAATCCAAATATATTCTTATTACCATTATCAGACAATGTCAGAACCCAGTCTAGTGCATTTCCACATGTTAGGGCTAATTTAAGCGGTTCAGTCGTCATTTTCTCTCTTCCAAGTGACCATGTATTCGGATATATCAAACCTCTGAAACCACATTCGAGGACGGTTCGATCGGTTTAAGAAAACAGTTTCAAGTTTGTGTAAACAAATGGAAAAACTGGTTTTAGTTTTAAAACTGGTTCGATTAACAAATGGATGGTTTACTAAACTAGTTTTAAACCGAAACTAGTTTATGCGCAACAAACGGGGCATTCACTTTATCTTTTCGAGTCATACTGTCTGATGCGCGTCTTCAAATAACTAACTTAGTATAGCCCTATTAAAGTATGCCCGTATACCTTAACCCCCTTTTTCACCTATAAGACGCATTTTGACGCAACAGCAGCATACAACTTTTTGAAAAAATTGTGGCCAAAGGTGAAATTGCTCATGATGAGCAATTTCTCCTTTGGCCACAATGTTTTCAACTTTATTTAACAATTAAGCTATCCTTTATGGCGACTTTTCAGGATTTCAAAGTCGTCTGCTGCAGATTTATTGTATGTGGGAAAGGGTTTACCCTATCTCTCATACACAACCGTAATTCGTAGACGGCTATGAGATCATCTGGGCACAAATATGGAAAATATCTTAATTCTTTCAGCGCCAAAGGCAAAATTGAGCATTTTGCAAACAATACTGATTCAGGTGAGTCAGCTTGTGACGAGCTGTCTCACCTGAAATCAGCATTGTTTGCCTTTTGGTTATCAAAATAGTCCCAATTTTTATTACCTGAGAAATGGAGACGCCCGATTTTGAACATGGAAGAGTCTACTTTAAACAATTCGGCGCTGAAAGAGTTAAAGTGAAAGTATTATTAGTGAAAATATTTGTAAACATTGTGGCAAAATGGGGACTTGTTCGTGATGAGCATTTTTTTTTCATTTTGGTACAATGTATTTAAAAGTCGTCGGAAGCAGATGTGCCAAAATGCGTGTATATGTGAGAGTGGGTTATAGAAGTAATACCGGATCGAAGCCGCCACAACCCGTCATTGTGTCATCTCGTTTGTGTTTCTAGTTTGTGTTTGGTTGATTGTTGTATTAAAATCGCACTTCAACGAACTGTATCAAGTTATACCGAACGCTTCGAAACAAACAACCAACCTTTGGGCATGTTCGACCAGTAAATAGGTAGATCCACGTGAGCCTCAGTGCATTCTGGTCAGGGTCTTTCCTGTTCGCCATCTGGTTATTATACAATCATCCTAGAAACAGCCGAGGAACGGATATGACTTATAATATATCAGAGATAAACCATAGTATAGCAGCCACCATTTACCCTGCTGTCAGTGTACCCCGACTTAATCCACGCATGCGCATTATGGTACGCAACACTTTGTATTAACTAAAACCCGCCTTGGTGGTGTAGTGGTAGAACGTCCGCCTTAGTGGTGTAGTGGTAGAACGTCCGCCTTGGTGGTGTAGTGGCAGAACGTCCGCCTTGGTGGTGTAGTGGTAGAACGTCCGCCTCGGTGGTGTAGTGGTAGAACGTCCGCCTTGGTGGTGTAGTGGTAGAACGTCCGCCTCGGGTTCGTGAGCGGGTTAATTTCAAAACCTCTATATAAAAGGTCTGTTTTGTTTTGAATGGCTCGTTTGTCCCAAATCAGGGGTGATGAGGTAGAGTGGGAACGGGTTAATTTCAAAACCTCTATATAAAAGGTCTGTTTTGTTTTGAATGGCTCGTTTGTCCCAAATCAGGGGTGATGAGGTAGAGTGGGAACGTGTTAAATTCAAAACCTCTATTTACTAGGTCTGTTTTGTTTGGAATGGCTCGTTTGTCCCAAACCAGGGGTGATGAGGTAGAGTGGGAACGGGTTAAATTCAAAACCTCTATTTAAAAGGTCTGCTTTGTTTGGAATGGCTCGTTTGTCTCAAATCAGGGGTGATGAGGTAGAGTGGGAACGTGTTAAATTCAAAACCTCTATATAAAAGGTCTGCTTTGTTTGGAATGGCTCGTTTGTCTCAAATCAGGGGTGATGAGGTAGAGTGGGAACGTGTTAAATTCAAAACCTCTATATAAAAGGTCTGTTTTGTTTGGAATGGCTCGTTTGTCTCAAATCAGGGGTGATGAGGTAGAGTGGGAACGGGTTAAATTCAAAACATCTATTTAAAAGGTCCGTTTTCTTTGGAATGGGGATCCGCTGTGGTCGAGTAGTTAGCGTTGTGGATTTTGAAACCGGGTGTCCCGGGTTTGATCCCCAGTCGCGGCACTACGATCATGGTGGAGTGCCCATGGGCAAAGCACATTTTCTAGCCTTGTACTGGTTTGTTTACCCAGGGATCATGAATAACTGAACTGTCGCCGTGATATAACTGAAATAATGTTGAAAGCGGCGTAAAACCCCAATAAATAAATAAATTGTTTGGAATGGTTCGTTTGTCCCAAATCAGGGGTTATGAGGTAGAGCGGGAACGGGTTCATTTCAAAACCTCTATTCAAAAGGTCCGTTTTGTTTGAACTGGCTCGTTTATCCTAAATCAGGGGTGATGAGATGCGGTTGAAAATATTTCACCCTTTCCCACATACAACAAGTCTGCAGCAGACACCTTTGAAAACCTATATAAATTAAAGCGCCAATGGCACTGTAGTGGCGATCGTATAGAAAATCCTGCAAAGTAACAAGCAGTATCTCGGGTTAGGCCTTGCGTTTTTTGATAAAAGTGCACTCTGGTGCGGATAAATTTGAGAAAAGCTGCATCTTTTGACAGTAGAATAATGTTAGTTTGCCAGAATGTTGTCTTGGTCATTTTTAAGTAACGTTCTAAAATTGGTCATGATGTGTTCATCACCAGGTCTCTAGGCCATAATAAGATAAAATAGTGTGTACACTTTAGAAATTACAAAATTATCATAGAAGCAGAGAAAACAGTATCCATTAGTTTGGTGTTTATTTCAATGATTTCCGATATTGAACAGGTCTGTTCAATTTAGTTCCTTCACATTGAGGGTTTTCTCCATAGAAAAGTTAAACTGCTTTGAAAAATTTGAGAGCAAAAACAAACACAAAAAATGCTCATAAAGCACAATTTCTCTATTTGCCAAACTGTTCAGTTGATGATATGATAATGCTGGATCTCCAACTAAATTAGGCTAAACTTTCAGCATCGATTGCTAATTGACTCTAGAACGTGCAGAGAGGGATGCACTCGAACGTGTATAACTTGTGTACACACTTACATCGTGTCATTAAGCTCAGGTCACACTGTCACGATTTGGAGCTTACCACAAGTTATAACTCGCCAAAACTCTTCGATTGTCGTAAAGGACTCGAACACATATCTGTACATGTCGAGTAGATGTCTTTTTGTGTCTCCTCATGTCGCCAGTACTCGGCAAAAAGCGGCGAGTATTTTAAACGGTTTAGAGTTGTCGTGCTAGTTTTCATCTCGTACAGATCTCGAAGACATGTTGATGGGATGTCGTCCAATCTCGTACACGTGTGGAGGACATGTCGTCATTTGTCTTCGCTTCTCGCCGTGTAAAAAGTCGTTCGACATTCTACGAGTTTAGCTACGAGTTAGAAAGACATGAATACGACCTCTGCTCAACATGCGCCCGACACTCATATATACGACATTTACTATTTCTACGAGTTCTCTAGAAAGTTGTGTTTATTTTGGGTGCGCATATTTTCATCAGTTCTCCTGTAGACTTCGGTCACTCCACAATCATGCCCCCAAAAGAGGAAAGGTAAAATGCCAGTAAAAAAGACATACTTCTGGTATGGGGAGGCTGATGGTCTTGTGTGGCACTCTGAATTCGTACATAAGGCTTCTGTAGTTATCTCCGAAAGACAGGTACCGGTGAGGCATGTCGAGCTTTATACCATAATCTAGGGCCTTGTGGTACCGATATCGTTCTTCGTCAACCGGGTTGAAGAAGGCTTCTGTTCCATTTCTCGGAACATCTGAGGTGAAACCCTCAGGAAATTAACAAATGACTGCCTGTATTCAGTTTCAAGTTCAACACAAGACGTTTATAGAGTCCAAAGTATATCCGTCTCTGGATCCACGGCCTTACCCAATATCTCCTATGATCTATTCTGTTTCTCTTTATTGCACACCTAAGCACCTGTGCGACCATACTATCATTTTCTGCAGCATCTCCCTCCATTTATGCAAGAAATGCAACGTTTTTGAGCCCATGAGCAGGTAGTCGGGCCATGACTGTAATGTTGCATCTATGCTATCAAATTGACGATTTAGTGCAGGGCTACTGTAATTTATACCCACGTTGCCATATGTCACCATCACTCGTACAGTTCTCGTAGTTTACTCTTCACTTCTCGTCATAGACTCGAGCACATGTAACCAGAACTCGCGTAAACTCGTAAGTTCTCGTAGAAAAGTCTTTGATTGTTGAGCAAATGTCGTGCACAGATCGTGAAGATGTTGCCTCAACTCGTGTAATATCGTAGTACTCTCGAAGCAATGTTGAAGAAAACTCGAGCAGGGATCTAACAGATGTCCCCATCATCAAAAACTATCACAAACTCGTGGAAATTTCGACGAGTTGTAACTCACCAGAACTCGTGGTAACTCGTAGCTCCAAATCGCGACCTGGCTTTAAACCTTTGTTAACCAGTCTTATCTTAGACGCTTTCGTATATTTGCAACAACTACAAAATAAAGCGTTTATAATGTTGAGATTTAAGAACTATCGATTACAAGACTCGAGATATTTATAGAACCTTTTGGAATTTCCAGAAGCCTTCTACTGGGTCATTGAGTTGAGAGTTCTTTGCAAGGCAGATATAACGTGCAATGATATTTATTATCTGCCCAAACATGAAGAAAGATAATATTTACATAATTTAACTCTATGTAGATATAATCTCAATAAATCTCAAATCTAAGTATCAATCCGGTACCAAAGTAGCACTGATATGATTATTATTAATCGTGTCTCTGCATCACTGATGGAACTATATATTTGGCCGTTTAACGGATGTAGGTAAATCGGTTTGCAGTAAGGAATAAAAAGTCAACAGGCTATTCAAAACTGACTATGTAATTTTTTTCATTATTGTTGTTTCTGTTAGCATCGTGGCGATTGTCAAACCAATCGCCAAAAAAACTAATAAATATCCATAAAAGTTGCTTAATTGTTAAATAAAGTTGAAAACATTGTGGCCAAAGGAGAAATTGCACATCATGAGCAATTTCACCTTTGGCCACAATGTTTTCAAAAGTCGTCTGCTGCTATTGCGTCAAAATGCGTCTGCATGTGGGGAAAGGGGTTACGCACCTCTAATCAAACGATCTGTTTTGTTTGGATTGCCTCGTTTATTGCAGTTGTGTATAATCAATGTTCAGATAAGCTTGATCAAACGCACTTACTTGTTTAAGCAGGCGTTTTCCTTATGCGCCTTTTAGCGATTATTTAGCTAATAAACCTTTTTTTTTGTAAATCAGTATTATCCTAATAAATGTTAGATCGACGTCGTGTGGATGGAAACATGCGCACACTGAAATTAACCCTTTTCACCGTACAATCAATCTGCAGCAGACGACATTGAAAACATTACTTATGGCAATATACTTGGAAACATTCTATAGATGAAAGCATGTTAACAGGTGTGGCAAATTAGAAATGGTTCATTATGACTTACTTCTCCGTTTTCCAAAGTGTTTTGGTATGCACTCTGTTGCTGATGCCTCCATTATATCGGCAATGATAACAAGGGGAAATGTGTGCAATATATGTGCAGCATCCTAATTCAACAGGACATCGTGCAAAGATAACAGTACTGAGTATTCTCAAATGAGTGTTCATACAGTAAAATATGTGCATGCATATCGAAAGAGTCGGTAAAACTTGATTGAATCTGTGAAATGTTACACCCTATCACAGCTCCAGATACGGTGCATTTTTCATGTTATTAACTCCTTATTTTTCACTCAAACCCCATGTTGTGGGTACTCAATAGAATCGTCTTAGTGAGACGATTATTTTGAGTACCCGCAACATAGGGTTTGGTTGGGTAAAGAGAGAGATATTTTGGGAAAAGTACCATTTCACTCCTCCTTATCTGGTCCTCGGTCTATTATAATAATGGACTGGATCCCCTCTTCAACAGTATTTCTGTTATATCACGGCGGTCAATATTATATACCAAACCATGTGATACTAGTCTATCTCGCATCACACCACCCCACACAACAGGTAACAGGTAACTTGCAACCTTCACACATAATGTCTACTTGTATATGTTCGTGCACCTGCTAGTCTGATAGTATCATGTTCAATTTTGCTTGGTATTGCTATGACCTTTGACAGAGCATATTTGCGTGTTTTTGTTTATACATCAGCTGCCTTTCAAACAATATTTAATACACACATGCATTTAACCCTTTCAGCGCCGAATTGTTTAAAGTAGACTCTTCCATATTAAAACTCGGACGACTCTATTTTAATATTATAGGATTTTTGGAATATCTTTATAAATCACAGCCAAACAATGCGGATTTCAGGTGAGACAGTTCGTTACGAGCTGACTCACCTGAATCTGTATTGTTTGCAAAAAGCTCAATATTGCCTTTGGCGCTGAAAGAGTTTAAGCTAAATAAAATGATAGTTGACAATTATAATTGTTAGTCGTTATTGCTTGATTTACATTCGCATTGGAATATAAAAAGTTTGGTGAGCAATTTATGTGGATATGTTCCGGAATTGCATGTTCTTAGTGTAACTACAGGGTTCCTTGGCAGAGATAACCGATTTTTTTGCTCATTATTGTCTGTAGATATCTTGGTTATTTCGCAAATTTGGCCGATACAGAAATACTTGGCTAGAGTTTTGTATAGGATCAAGCATTGGATTTATAACACGTGGAAAATGCATTTCAATAGACATAGTATTGGAATTCCGTATGGGTAGCGCCCTTCGTTAACTATTCACGGGACATTTGCGATTGATTGATTGATTGATTGGGGTTTAACGCCGTTTTCAACAATTTTTCAGTCATATCACGGCGACCAGTTCACGTTCTCATGCGTTTCCTGGTTTTTCCAGACCAGTACACCAAACAACATACTTTCCAAGTAACTGGCTACTTTTCAGGTGTGTGAAGTTAGCGCGTAGGTCGTTAGCTCGTAGGTCGGAGGTCGACAGTCAAATTTATTTTCAGAGAGTGTTGATCTGGCTCGTAGGTCGTAGGTCGACAGTCAGATTCACATTAAGATAGTGTTGATCTGGCGCGTAGGTCGACAGTCGACAGTCAGAATCCCATTAAGATTGTGTTGACCTGGCGCGTAGGTCGACAGTCGACAGTCAGATTTATTTTCAGAGAGTGTTGACCTGGCTCGTAGGTCGTAGGTCGACAGTCAAATTTATTTTCAGAGAGTGTTGATCTGGCTCGTAGGTCGTAGGTCGACAGTCAAATTTATTTTCAGAGAGTGTTGATCTGGCTCGTAGGTCGTAGGTCGACAGTCAGATTCAAATTAAGATAGTGTTGATCTGGCGCGTAGGTCGTAGGTCGACAGTCAGATTTTTTTTCAGAGAGTGTTGATCTGGCTCGTAGGTCGTAGGTCGACAGTCATATTCACATTAAGATAAGCTGTGTGAAGTTAGCTAAACATACGACATTCGACATTCGACATTCAAAAGTTGGAAAAAAATTCGACATTCAAAAATAAAACTTCAAAAAATTGACATTCAAAAGTTGGAAAAAAAACCGAATGTCGTGCTGGCACGACATACGACATTCGACATTCAAAAATTAAAAAAAATCTCAACGGAGTGGAACAACGGCCTTACCCTACCGAGTCTGCCGCGTGTATTACGGGGAGCTCTTGGGCCGATAGCCCTTGTCACGGGAGTCGAAAAAAAAAAATCACAATGGAGTGGAACACTTTTATTTTTTTTCTTACGAGCGTGGAACAACGGCATTAAGGCGGATTTCTACTCGAGTCTGTTGCGTGTATTACGGGGAGCACTTTGGCCTACAAGCCCTTGTCACGGTAGTCTAAGAAAAAAATCACAATGGAGTGGAACACTTTTATTTTTATTACAGGTCCCGCAGTCTACCCGCGCTTACGGCGAAGTGCAGAGCTTTGTTTTACGCTAGCACTCCGCTGCTTGTAGTGGAAATGTGCGCCGGTGACGCATATGATATACGGCCGGTCCCGCAGTCTAGCCGCGCTTAAGGCGAAGTGCTGAGCCTTGATTTAGGCGAGCAATCGGCTGCTAGTAGGGGAAATTCGACATTCAAAAATTAAAAAAAAATCTCAACGGAGTGGAACAACGGCCTTACCCTACCGAGTCTGCCGCGTGTATTACGGGGAGCTCTTGGGCCGATAGCCCTTGTCACGGGAGTCGAAAAAAAAAATCACAATGGAGTGGAACACTTTTATTTTTTTTCTTACGAGCGTGGAACAACGGCATTAAGGCGGATTTCTACTCGAGTCTGTTGCGTGTATTACGGGGAGCACTTTGGCCTACAAGCCCTTGTCACGGTAGTCTAAGAAAAAAATCACAATGGAGTGGAACACTTTTATTTTTATTACAGGTCCCGCAGTCTACCCGCGCTTACGGCGAAGTGCAGAGCTTTGTTTTACGCTAGCACTCCGCTGCTTGTAGTGGAAATGTGCGCCGATGACGCATATGATATACGGCCGGTCCCGCAGTCTAGCCGCGCTTAAGGCGAAGTGCTGAGCCTTGATTTAGGCGAGCAATCGGCTGCTAGTAGGGGAAATTCGACATTCAAAAATTAAAAAAAAATCTCAACGGAGTGGAACAACGGCCTTATCCTACCGAGTCTGCCGCGTGTATTACGGGGAGCTCTTGGGCCGATAGCCCTTGTCACGGGAGTCGAAAAAAAAAAATCACAATGGAGTGGAACACTTTTTTTTTTTTTCTTACGAGCGTGGAACAACGGCATTAAGGCGGATTTCTACTCGAGTCTGTTGCGTGTATTACGGGGAGCACTTTGGCCTACAAGCCCTTGTCACGGTAGTCTAAGAAAAAAATCACAATGGAGTGGAACACTTTTATTTTTATTACAGGTCCCGCAGTCTACCCGCGCTTACGGCGAAGTGCAGAGCTTTGTTTTACGCTAGCACTCCGCTGCTTGTAGTGGAAATGTGCGCCGGTGACGCATATGATATACGGCCGGTCCCGCAGTCTAGCCGCGCTTAAGGCGAAGTGCTGAGCTTTGATTTAGGCGAGCAATCGGCTGCTAGTAGGGGAAATGTGAGCCCGGGTCGCATACGCTATAAGGCAGGCCCTGCAGTCTACATTCGACATTGGAAATTCAAAAACGAATGTCGTGCTGGCACGACATTCGACATACGACATTCAAATATTAAAACTTTAAAAAATCGAATGTCGTGCTGGCACGGGACAGCTACCAGGGCCGTAAGTCGAATTTCTACCCCAATTTACCGCATAATTTGAAGGGAGCACTCGGTCCTAGAGGCCTTAGTCAAGGCAGTCGAAGCCCGAACATTTCACAATGGAGTGGAACACTTTTTTTTTTTTTTCACGGGACAGCTACCAGGGCCGTAAGTCGAATTTCTACCCGAATTTACCGCATAATTTAAAGGGAGCACTCGGTGCTAGAGGCCATAGTCAAGGCAGTCGAAGCCCGAACATTTCACAATGGAGTGGAACACTTTTTTTTCTTTTCGGGACAGCTACTAGGGCCGTTAGTCGAATTTCTACCCGAATTTACCGCATAATTTAAAAGGAGCACTCGGTCCTAGAGGCCATAGTCAAGGCAGTCGAAGCCCGAACATTTCACAATGGAGTGGAACACTTTTTTTTTTTTTTTTCACGGGACAGCTACCAGGGCCGTAAGTCGAATTTCTACCCGAATTTACCGGGTAATTTAAAGGGAGCACTCGGTACTAGAGGCCTTAATCAAGGCAGTCGAAGCCCGAACATTTCACAATGGAGTGGAACACTTTTTTTTTTTTTTTCACGGGACAGCTACCAGGGCCGTAAGTCGAATTTCTACCCGAGTTTACCGCGTAATTTAAAGGGAGCACTCGGTACTAAAGGCCTTAATCAAGGAAGTCGAAGCCCGAACATTTCACAATGGAGTGGAACACTTTTTTTTTTTTTTTCACGGGACAGCTACTAGGGCCGTAAGTCGAATTTCTACCCGAATTTACCGCATACTTTAAATGGAGCACTCGGTACTAGAGGCCTTAGTCAAGGCAGTCAAAGCCCGACCTTTTCACAATGGAGTGGAACACTTTTTTTTTTTTCACGGGACAGCTACTAGGGCCGTAAGTCGAATTTCTACCCGAATTTACCGGGTAATTTAAAGGGAGCACTCGGTACTAGAGGCCTTATAGTCATGACATTCAAAAGTTGGAAAAAAACCGAATGTCGTGCTGGCACGACATTCGACATTCGACATTCAAAAAATAAAACTTCGAAAAAATCGACATTCAAAAGTTGAAAAAAGATCTCACGGGAGTGGAACAACGGCCTTAAGGCGGATTTCTACCGAGTGTGCCGCGTGTATTACGGGGAGCACTTGGGCCTACAAGCCCTTGTCAGGGGAGTCGAACAAAAAAAAAATCACAATGGAGTGGAACACTTTTATTTTTTTTCTTACGGGCGTGGAACAACGGCCTAAGGCGGATTTCTACCCGAGTCTGCTGCGTGTATTACGGGGAGCACTTGGGCCTACAAACCCTTGTCACGACAGTCGAAAAAAAAAATCACAATGGAGTGGAACACTTTTTTTTTTTCTTACGTGCGTGGAACAACGGCCTTAAGGCAGATTTCTACTCGAGTCTGCTGCGTGTATTACGGGGAGCACTTGGGCCTACAAGCCCTTGTCACGGCAGTCGAACAAAAAAAAAATCACAATGGAGTGGAACACTTTTTTTTTTTTTCTTACGGGCGTGGAACAACAGCTTTAAGGCGGATTTCTACCCGAGTCTGCTGCGTGTTTTACGGGGAGCACTCTGCTGCTAGTTGGGGAAATGTAAGCCGGGGCCGCATACTCTTTAAGGTAGGTCCCGCAGTCTAACCGCGCTTACGGCGAAGTGCTGAGCTTTGTTTTACGCTAGCACTCCGCTGCTAGTAGGGAAAATGTGCGCTGGTGCCGCATATGATATACGGCCGGTCCCGCAGTCTACCCGCGATAACGGCGAAGTGCTGAGCCATGATTTATGCGAGCACTCGGCTGCTAGTAGCGGAAATGTGAGCCGGTGCCGAATACGCTATAAGGCAGGTCCCGCAGTCAACGCGCGCTTACGGCGAAGTGCTGAATCTTCTTTTACGCTAGCACTCCACTGCTAGTAGGGGAAATGTGCGCCTGGGCCGCATATGCTATATGGCAAATCAGGCCCCAACGCACATTTTCCCAGCAATATGCGGAGTGCTGCCTTGAAACTAGGAGAGCACTTCGCCGGCAGCGCGGGTTCTAACGGCGGGACTGCCTTGTAGCAAATCAGGGCCCAGCGCACATTTCCCCAGTCATATGCGAAGTGCTGCCTTGAAACAAGGGGAGCACTTCGCCGTCAGCGCGGATTCTAACGGCGGGACTGCCTTGTAGCAAATTCGGCCCCGGCGCACATTTCCCGAGGCATACGCAGTGTGCTGTCTGGAAACAAGGCGATGATTTCGCCGTCAGCGTGGGTAAACAGCAGGACTTCCTTATAGAAAATTCGGCCTCAGCGCACATTTCCTCGGCCATACGCCTCTAAAACAAGGCGAGGACTTCGCCTTCAGCGCTGGATTCATCGGCAGGACTGCCTTATTGCAAATTCGGCCCCAGCGCACATTTCCCCCAGCCATATGCAGAGTGCTGCTTTGAGACAAGAAGAGCACTTCACTGTCAGCGCAAGTTCTAACGGCGGGACTGCCTTGTAGCAAATAAGGCCGTTGTTCCACGCCCGTAAGAAAAAAATAAAAGTGTTCCACTCCATTGTGTTTTTGTTTTTTTCGACTCCCGTGAGTGACAAGGGCTTGTGCTCCCCGTAATACACGCAGAAGACTCGAGTAGAAATCCGTCGTAAGGCCGTTGTTCAACGCCCGTAAGACAAAATATAAAAGTGTTCCACTCCATTGTGATTTTTTTTTGTTAGACAAGAGCTTGTAGGCCCAAGTGCTCCCCGTAATACACGCGGCAGACTCGGGTAGAACTCCGCCTTAAGGTCGTTGTTCCACTCCCGTAAGATTTTGTTTCCAACTTTTGAATGTCACGACATTCGATTTTTTGAATTTTTTTTTTTTTCAACTTTTGAATGTCGAATGTCGTGCCAGCACGACATTCGACATTCAAAAATTGAAAAAAAAAGAAAAAAATCAAAAAATCGAATGTCGTGCTGGCACGACATACGACATTCGACATTCAAAAGTTGGAAAAAAAAACACGAATGTCGTGCTGGCACGACATTCGACATTCGACATTCACAAGTTGAAAAAAAATCTTACGGGAGTGGAACAACGACCTTAAGGCGGATTTCTACCCGAGTGTGCCATGTGTATTACGGGGAGCACTTGGGCCTACAAGCCCTTGTCACGAGAGTCGAACAAAAAAAAAAATCACAATGGAGTGGAACACTTTTATTTTTTTTCTTACGGGCGTGGAACAACGGCCTAAGGCGGATTTCTACCCGAGTCTGCTGCGTGTATTACGGGGAGCACTTAGGCCTACAAGCCCTTGTCACGAGAGTCGAACAAATAAAAAATCACAATAGAGTGTAACACTTTTATTTTATTTCTTACGGGCGTGGAACAACAGCCTTAACGCGTATTTCTACCCGAGTCTGCTGCGTGTATTACGGGGAGCTCTCTGCTGCTAGTCGGGGAAATGTAAACCGGGGCCGCATACTCTTTAAGGCAGGTCCCGCAGTCTACCCGCGCTTACGGCGAAGTGCTGAGCTTTGTTTTACGCTAGCACTCCGCTGCTAGTAGTGCTGGCACGACATTCGACATTCGACATTCAAAAGTTGAAAAAAAAATCTTACGGGAGTGGAACAACGACCTTAAGGCGGATTCCCCCCCGAGTGTGCCGCGTGTATTACGGGGAGTACTTGGGCCTACAAGCCATTGTCACGGGAGTCGAACAAAAAAAAAAATCACAATGGAGTGGAACACTTTTATTTTTTGTCTTACGGGCGTGGAACAACGGCCTTATTTGCTACAAGGCAGTCCCGCCGTTAGAACCCGCGCTGACGGCGAAGTGCTCTCCTAGTTTCAAGGAAGCACTCCGCATATTGCTGGGAAAATGTGCTGTGGGGCCTGATTTGCCGTATAGCATATGCGGCCCAGGCGCACATTTCCCCTACTAGCAGCGGAGTGCTAGCGTAAAAGAAGGTTCAGCATTTCGCCGTAAGCGCGCGTTGACTGCGGGACCTGCCTTATAGCGTATTCGGCCCCGGCTCACATTTCTCCTACTAGCAGCCGAGTGCTCGCATAAATCATGGCTCAGCACGACATTCGTTTTTTTTTCCAACTTTTGAATGTCGAATGTCGTATGTTTAGCTAACTTCACACAGCTTGTCACGGGAGTGGAACAAAAAAAAAGATTCACAATTTTTTTTTTCACACGGGAGTGCAACAACGGCCTTAAGTCGTGAATGACGAACAGCATTCTGTCCAACAAGCCCTTATCACGGGAGGGAGTGGAACCGAAAATAAATTCACAATGGAGTGGAACACTTTTTTTCTTTTCCTCATGGGAGTGCAACGACGGCCTTAAGTCGGAGTTCTACCCGAGTCTGCTGCGTAAATTACCGGTAGCACTCTGTCTTACAGGCCCTTGGCACGTGGAGTGGAACAAGACAATATTTCACAATGGAGTGGAACACTTTATTTATTTTCTTTAGATTAGGGTTAGCCTTCTGTAAGGGGAGCACTCCGCCGCCGGCCCGAAGAAAGGTGCCGGGTCCCGCATTCGCGAACACGCGTACGCAGCGAAGTGCTTGGCCTTGTGTAAGGGGAGCACTCCACTGCCGGCCCGAAGAAAAAGGCGCCGGGCACCGCATTTACGAACCCGCGTAGGCAGCGAAGTGCTAGGCCTTGTGTCAGGGGAGCACTCCGCTGGTGCCCAAAGAACTAGGCGCAGGCTCCCGCACTTGCGAACCCGCGTACACAGCGAAGTGCTAGGCATTGTGACAGTCCCGCCGATAACCTGCGCTGACGGTGAAGTACTTGCCGTCGTTTTCAGGCAGCACTCTGAGTACGGCTAGGGAAATGTGCGCTGGGGCCGAATTCACTATACGGGAGTCCTAGGTCTCTGGGTATGGCTGGGGAAATTAGCGCTGGGGCCGATGTCGCTATAAGGGAGCTGACGGCCTTAAGTCGGATTTCTACTTTTTTTCTTTTTTTTTTCGAACGGGAGCTAAACAACGGCCTTATGTCGGATTTCTACCCGAGTCTGTAGCGTACATGACGGGCAGCACTCTGTACTACAGGCACGGAAATGGAACAAGAAACAATTTCACAATGGAGTGGAACACATTTTTTTTATTTGTTTCTTTCGCGCGGGAGCTGACGTCCTTAAGTCAGATTTCTACCCGAGTCTGCCGCGTAAATAACGGGCAGCACTCTGTCGTACAGGACCTTGTCACGGGAATGAAACAAGAAACAATTTCACAATGGAGTGGAACACTTTTTTTTTTCGCACGGGAGCTGACGGCCTTTAGTCTGCCGCGTAAATGACGGGCACCTACAGGACCTTGGCACGGGAGTAGAAACAAAATTTGTTCACAATGGAGTGGAACACTTTTCTTTTTTTTCTCATGGGAGTGCAACGACGGCCTTTAGTCGGATTTCTACCCGAGTCTTTATGAACATTAGTTTGACTGTCGACCTACGACCTACAAGCCAGGTCAACACTTTCTAAATATCAGTTTGACTGTCGACCTACGACCTACGCGCCAGGTCAACACTGTCTTAATGGGATTCTGATTGTCGACTTACGACCTACGCGCCAGGTCAACACTATCTTAATGTGAATCTGACTTACGACCTACGCGCCAGGTCGACACTTTCTGAAAATAAATTTGACTGTCGACCTACGACCTACGAGCCAGATCAACACTCTCTGAAAATAAATCTGACTGTCGACCTACGACCTACGCGCCAGGTTAACACTCTCTGAACATAATTGTGACTGTCGACCTACGACTTACGCGCCAGGTCACCACTATCTTAATGTGAATCTGACTGTCGACCTACGACCTACGCGCCAGGTCAACACTATCTTAATGTGAATCTGACTGTCGACTGTCGACCTACGCGCCAGGTCAACACAATCTTAATGGGATTCTGACTGTCGACTGTCGACCTACGCGCCAGTTCAACACTATCTTAATGTGAATCTGACTGTCGACCTACGACCTACGAGCCAGATCAACACTCTCTGATAATAAATTTGACTGTCGACCTACGACCTACGAGCCAGATCAACACTCTCTGAAAATAAATTTGACTGTCGACCTACGACCTACGAGCCAGGTCAACACTCTCTGAAAATAAATCTGACTGTCGACCTACGACTTACGAGCCAGATCAACACTTTCTGAGCATAAAATTGACTGTCGACCTACGACCTACGCGCCAGGTCAACACTATCTTAATGGGATTCTGACTGTCGACTGTCGACCTACGCGCCAGGTCAACACTATCTTAATGTGAATATGACTGTCGACCTACGACCTACGAGCCAGATCAACACTCTCTGAAAATAAATTTGACTGTCGACCTACGACCTACGAGCCAGATCAACACTCTCTGAAAATAAATTTGACTGTCGACCTACGACCTACGAGCCAGGTCAACACTCTCTGAAAATAAATCTGACTGTCGACTGTCGACCTACGCGCCAGGTCAACACAATCTTAATGGGATTCTGACTGTCGACTGTCGACCTACGCGCCAGATCAACACTATCTTAATGTGAATCTGACTGTCGACCTACGACCTACGAGCCAGATCAACACTCTCTGAAAATAAATTTGACTGTCGACCTACGACCTACGAGCCAGATCAACACTCTCTGAAAATAAATTTGACTGTCGACCTACGACCTACGAGCTAGGTCAACACTCTCGGAAAATAAATTTGACTGTCGACCTACGACCTACGAGCCAGATCAACACTTTCTGAGCATAAAATTGACTGTCGACCTACGACCTACGCGCCAGGTCAACACTATCTTAATGCGATTCTGACTGTCGACTGTCGACCTACGACCTACGAGCCAGATCAACACTCTCTGAAAATAAATTTGACTGTCGACCTACGACCTACGAGCCAGATCAACACTCTCTGAAAATAAATTTGACTGTCGACCTAGGACCTACGAGCCAGGTCAACACTCTCTGAAAATAAATCTGACTGTCGACTGTCGACCTACGCGCCAGGTCAACACACTCTTAATGGGATTCTGACTGTCGACTGTCGACCTACGGGCCAGATCAACACTATCTTAATGTGAATCTGACTGTCGACCTACGACCTACGAGCCAGATCAACACTCTCTGAAAATAAATTTGACTGTCGACGTACGACCTACGAGCCAGATCAACACTCTCTGAAAATAAATTTCACTGTCGACCTACGACCTACGAGCCAGGTCAACACTCTCTGAAAATAAATTTGACTGTCGACCTACGACCTACGCGCCAGGTCAACACTCTCTGAACATAAATCTGACTGTCGACCTACGACCTACGCGCCAGGTCAACACTATCTTAATGTGAATCTGACTGTCGACTGTCGACCTACGCGCCAGGTCAACACAATCTTAATGGGATTCTGACTGTCGACTGTCGACCTACGCGCCAGTTCAACACTATCTTAATGTGAATCTGACTGTCGACCTACGACTTACGAGCCAGATCAACACTCTCTGATAATAAATTTGACTGTCGACCTACGACCTACGAGCCAGATCAACACTCTCTGAAAATAAATTTGACTGTCGACCTACGACCTACGAGCCAGGTCAACACTCTCTGAAAATAAATCTGACTGTCGACCTACGACCTACGAGCCAGATCAACACTTTCTGAGCATAAAATTGACTGTCGACCTACGACCTACGCGCCAGGTCAACACTATCTTAATGGGATTCTGACTGTCGACTGTCGACCTACGCGCCAGGTCAACACTATCTTAATGTGAATCTGACTGTCGACCTACGACCTACGAGCCAGATCAACACTCTCTGAAAATAAATTTGACTGTCGACCTACGACCTACGAGCCAGATCAACACTCTCTGAAAATAAATTTGACTGTCGACCTACGACCTACGAGCCAGGTCAACACTCTCTGAAAATAAATCTGACTGTCGACTGTCGACCTACGCGCCAGGTCAACACAATCTTAATGGGATTCTGACTGTCGACTGTCGACCTACGCGCCAGATCAACACTATCTTAATGTGAATCTGACTGTCGACCTACGACCTACGAGCCAGATCAACACTCTCTGAAAATAAATTTGACTGTCGACCTACGACCTACGAGCCAGATCAACACTCTCTGAAAATAAATTTGACTGTCGACCTACGACCTACGAGCCAGGTCAACACTCTCTGAAAATAAATTTGACTGTCGACCTACGACCTACGCGCCAGGTCAACACTCTCTGAACATAAATCTGACTGTCGACCTACGACCTACGCGCCAGGTCAACACTATCTTAATGTGAATCTGACTGTCGACTGTCGACCTACGCGCCAGGTCAACACAATCTTAATGGGATTCTGACTGTCGACTGTCGACCTACGCGCCAGTTCAACACTATCTTAATGTGAATCTGACTGTCGACCTACGACCTACGAGCCAGATCAACACTCTCTGAAAATAAATTTGACTGTCGACCTACGACCTACGAGCCAGATCAACACTCTCTGAAAATAAATTTGACTGTCGACCTACGACCTACGAGCCAGGTCAACACTCTCTGAAAATAAATTTGACTGTCGACCTACGACCTACGCGCCAGGTCAACACTCTCTGAACATAAATCTGACTGTCGACCTACGACCTACGCGCCAGGTCAACACTATCTTAATGTGAATCTGACTGTCGACTGTCGACCTACGCGCCAGGTCAACACAATCTTAATGGGATTCTGACTGTCGACTGTCGACCTACGCGCCAGGTCAACACTATCTTAATGTGAATCTGACTGTCGACCTACGACCTACGAGCCAGATTAACACTCTCTGAAAATAAATTTGACTGTCGACCTACGACCTACGAGCCAGATCAACACTCTCTGAAAACAAATTTGACTGTCGACCTACGACCTACGAGCCAGGTCAACACTCTCTGAAAATAAATTTGACTGTCGACCTACGACCTACGAGCCAGATCAACACTTTCTGAGCATAAAATTGACTGTCGACCTACGACCTACGCGCCAGGTCAACACTATCGTAATGGGATTCTGACTGTCGACTGTCGACCTACGCGCCAGGTCAACACTATCTTAATGAGAATCTGACTGTCGACCTACGACCTACGAGCCAGATCAACACTCTCTGAAAATAAATTTGACTGTCGACCTACGACCTACGAGCCAGGTCGACACTTTCTGAAAATAAATTTGACTGTCGACCTACGACCTACGAGCCAGGTCAACACTCTCTGAAAATAAATTTGACTGTCGACCTACGACCTACGAGCCAGATCAACACTTTCTGAGCATAAAATTGACTGTCGACCTACGACCTACGCGCCAGGTCAACACTATCTTAATGGGATTCTGACTGTCGACTGTCGACCTACGCGCCAGGTCAACACTATCTTAATGAGAATCTGACTGTCGACCTACGACCTACGAGCCAGATCAACACTCTCTGAAAATAAATTTGACTGTCGACCTACGACCTACGAGCCAGGTCGACACTTTCTGAAAATAATTTTGACTGTCGACCTACGAGCTACGACCTACGTGCTAACTTCACACACCTCTACTTTTCCACGTAGACTGTTAAACAGCCCATTGGTGAAAGACGAATGACGCAGGTCACTGACTTTTGTCAAACGTCGGAAAGAATGTTGGCCGAACTGGGATTCGAACTCACAACCCCTGGATTGACAGTCCGCGTCGCTACCGACTGAACTACCGGGGCTCGACGGACATTTGCGAACAGTGAAGGTCAAGATCCATAAAGTTTGGTCTCTTTTCTCTAGCTCTTTACTCTTCGCAAATTAGTAACAGAACATTTCAGAAATCTTCTGTAAATACATTATACATTTGATCATTAATCCCTTCCCTCATACGACAACATATGTTTTCAAAACATAGAAAATCTCTATAATTGAAGGGATAACCTATGACTAAAAATGGAATACATAGTGGCAAAAGGAGAAATTGCTCGTTTTGAGCAATTTCTTCTTTTGTCACTATGTTTTCAAAAAGCCGTCTGCTGCAGAGGCGTCAGAAAGGGTTAATTAATGTGATTTAACGCCCTTTTTAACCTTTTTTCAGTCATACCTCGGCGACCACTTACCTATGCTTTTCAAAGTTTTCCAAGCAACTGGCTGCTTTTTCACGGCATTTGAATAAGAAAATATGGCTGTTCTGACAGATATTTATACATTCTAGTCATAACTACGCTAAGCTTGGTTTACAGGAGTATGACTCATATTTCATCTGCAGAGGGTTCACATCTGCAAACGTATTTTGACGTAACGGCAGTTACAGAAAGGGATACTGAATCATTTCAGTTAACCCTTTCCCTCATACGACAATTCTGCAGCAGACGACGTTGAACACATTTTGTCAACATATAGAAAATCTCTTTTAATTGAATGGATAACCTATGACTAAAAGTTGAAAACATTGTGGCAAAAGGAGAAATTGCTCGTTTTGAGCAATTTCTTCTTTTGTCACTATGTTTTTAAAAAAAAGCCGTCTGCTGCAGAGGTGTCAGGAAGCGTCTATATGAGGGAAAGGGTTAGAGCTATTATTGACGCCGCGTGGAAGCGCGGCGTCAGTATGGGATAGGTTTCAATTTTGTACCATGGGGTGACGTAATCGAAAAGGGAGCAACCAACACATATTATTGTAAAGAAAAACTCTGTAATATGTTTGAACAAACAGCCTTTATGATTGAATAAATTGTATTAACTGATTTAAGAAATAACAAGATACAAAATGTGTACATCTTTTACAGTTGTTACAAAACTTTAGACACATTTAATATCTGTTAATATTTCAGTATCTATGTGTTTTGGTTATCTAATTGATCTAGTTAGAGCAGATTTAAAATTAAGAAACTTCAGCTTGTATGACACTTTATTGTTGCAGTCAATGTTAAGCAAACGGTAAACCAAATGGTTTGAAGACTTAACTTGTCATTTCACGACTAAACTTTACATGCTGAATATCACATAGATCGTAGCATATAAAGTGTATAATCCCTAAGTCAAAATGGACCCTTTTTGCTCTTGATAACATTTTATTATAGAATATGGTATCCAGGTGAGCAATAAAGGAACATCTTGGCCTTCTTGTTCAAAATAGTTACATCTTGTCCGTTTGCACAGTTTATTTAAATGTATTGACCTCCATCTGTTTCCCTTTAAGTCATGCTTTAAAATCATGCGCGGCGTCTTTGATGCTTAGCATCAACATTCGTCTTGTAGGTAATTATATAAATATCAGACTTTAACGCAGAAGATGATCTGACAGATTAGTATCTAATACAGTGGGCTGTATGTGGGTTTCAACAGTAATAACTGTACAGTGGGCTGTATGTGGGTTTCAACAGTAATAACTGTTTATCAGTTTTTATATCACGGTGACAGCTCAGTTATCCCAATTCTTTCTTTCTCTCTATGTTTTCTTTTTTCTCTTATTCTAAATTCCTTTCTGATATTGTTTTCATTATATCGCATTTGGTTGTCGTCTGATCACTATGTTTAAGTTATTGCAGAGTTGTCTTTTATGTATTATGTGCATACTCAGCACCTCAATACACTATTATATTGTTTTGTACTGTATTGTATTGTATTGTATTGTATTGTATCCATAATCCATGGATATAGCCTGGATACCTAGGACTTAAATAGTTTTTGACGCATTTTGCAGAAGACGCCGGTCTTTTGAAGGCGTTGCGGAAATGATTGCGACAAAAGGAGGAAATTGTCAAATATGAGCCGTTTCTCCTTTTGTTCCAATGTTTTCAACACCATTCAATAATTGCTATTTTATTTAATGAAATATTCCTCATGTTTGTCTAAATGTTTTCAAAGTCATCTGCCTGCAGACTTGGTGTACGTGGGAAAGGGTTAACGTTATTTCCTACCTTGGAACCGAACATTATGGGAATATGAGCCGTTCCGCGAGAAAAACCAACATTATGGTCTCTGCGTAATGTATCGACCCAGATCAGCCTGCGCATTCCGCGCAGGCTGATCCGGGCCGACACATTCCGTCTCAGGGGGATATAGGTATAGAGTAATGATGCATGAAACAGAAAATCCACAGGAGGCGAAAAGTGTCTATCCGGATTAGCCTGCGCGGCATGCTTAGGCTGATCCGGGTCGATACTTTACGCAGAGCCCACAATGTTGGTTTTTTTTCTCGCGGGACGGCTCATATTATTACGACAGATGCGCCCTTGTCACAACAACTGTGTACTTGTAATTAACAGTAACGGGAGGTATGCCGTCACATGAATGATACGTGCTGCTGAAAGAGACGGTATAATGCACGCTTCGTGCAGACATTTTTTTTTTTTTATCTTTCTCCTACTTAATTACCATTATATAATATCCTTGAGTTGAGCATGTTAGTTTTTATTTATTGTGTATTCATGGCTAAGAAATAAAAACATATGTAGCGGCCATTTAGACCAATATCAGCATGATTGTTGTTTTTTTTCATTACTCTGAAATGATATTTTTTTCATTATTCGGAAATGCTGCTAAAAGTCTTCTTGATAAACAAGACGGGGGGTAAACAAGAAGGGATAAATAAGAAGGGATAAACAAGAAGGGATAAACACGAACGGATAAACAAGAAGGATAATCAAGAAGGGATAAACAAGAAGGGATAAACAAGAAAGGATAAACAAGAAGGGATAATCCAGAAGGGATAAACAAGAAAGGATAATCAAGAAGGGATAAACAAGAAGGGATAATCAAGAAAGGATAAACAAGAAGGGATAATCAAGAAGGGATAAACAAGAAGGGATAATCAAATTCTTTGTTTCGTAGAACAGGATAAGGTTAATTGAACAATTCAAAGACTTTAAGGAAATGACTTTACATTTCATTACAAGCGTACTGCCACCATTATCTAACATATAGTTAAGTGTGTATGGGGATAGGCCAGAAGCTGCAGATTGGATTTGATGACTCCCCGCTATGTAATCAATGCCTGCTTCGTATTTATGGATAATAGGTGCTTTATCGTTCACGAGCTTCCTTATGTTTATGCCAATATTTCAACACTGCAATATTATCACTTCGTTACACATCCTTCGCCAGTTACCTCGGTCTCTTTAAGTCCCTCACACACTCGGTGTAATAGCTGTAGAGCGTCCGCCTCGAGTGCGGGAGGTTGCCAGTTTGATTCCTGACCGGGTCATAGCAAATACTTAAACAATGGTAGTAACGGCTGCCCTCCTTGGCGCTCAGAGTTACGGGGTTAGCATTACAACTGACTGGGTTGTGTAAGGATAAATGGACAAGAAGAACTTGTAACTTACCCAGGAATCGCCGTGATATAACTGAAACATTGTTGAAATCGGCGTTAAACATCAAACAAGTAATCAATCAACCTTCTCCCATACAGGCCGAGCCCCGGTAGCTCAGTCGGTAGCGACGCGGGCTGTCAATCCAGGGGTTGTGAGTTCGAATCCCGGCTCGGCCAACTTTCTTTCCGAGGATTGACAAAAGTCAATGCGACATGCGTCATTCGTCTTCCACCAATGGACTAAGTTTATGTGGAAAAGCAGCCAGTTGCTTGGGAAGATTGTTGTGTGGAGTACTGGTGTGAGAAAACCAGGAAATGCACGAGTAGGTGAACTGGCTGCCGTGATAAAACTGAGAAATTGTTAAAAACGGCGTTAAATCCCAATCAATCAATCAATCTCCCATACAGACGCAGTTTGACACCTCGGAAGCAGACGACTTTTGAATGAATTATGACAAAAGGAGAAATTGCACGTCATGAGCAGTTTCTCATTTTTCCACAATGTTTTCAACTTTATTCATTTGCTATAACGTTGCGGAGCCTTTTGATAATTTGTCCTGAGAGGAAACACCCGGAGAGACCAGATTCAGAAAGATTTCAAAGTTTAAAGCACAACGTTTTATGTAACATCTCACTCGAAAATATATGTGAGATGTCCGTGTAGTTAACGTCATTAATATATGAGCCGTACCACGAGAAAACCAACATTGTGGACTCTGCGTGGGGTATTGACCCGGATCAGCGTAAACATGCCGCGAAGGCTAACCCGGACAGACACTTTTCCTTTTCTGTGGAGTTTCTGTTTTGTGAATCATTACTCTATACCTCTATCCCCCTGAGACGGAATGTGTCGGCCCGGATTAGCCTGCGCGGACTGCGCAGGCTGATCTGGGTCGATACATTACGCAGTGTCCATAATGTTGATTTTCTCGTGGAACGGCTGATATCATTGACTACAAGCCAAGATGCAACACGTTCAGATTGTTTTTATATTCAAGAATAGTTTGGTTTAAAATTCTTTATTTTACATCGATTGCGAAACAAGCTGTCAGCTTATATTAATTGTGTAAATGCCCATTATCTGCTCTGTTGTTTTATATAAATTCAAACATCGGACTATTACTATGACAACAGTTATTAACCCTTTCCCTCATGCGACAATTCTGCAGCCGACAATTTTGAACATATTTTGTCAAAAAATAGAAAATCTCTATAATTAAATGGATTACCTATGACTAAAAGTGGAAAACATTGTGGCAAAAGGAAAAACTGCTCGTTTTGAGCAATTTCTTCTTTTGTCACTATGTTTTCAAAAAGCCGTCTGCTGCAGAGGCGTCAGAAAGCGTCTATATGACACTGTATGTCGTTCCGGAATGTTTTTCCTGATTTACGCCAACATCTGACGCGACGATTTACTTTCATTTTGCAGAGATATTTCATATTTTTTCTAAAATGATATCGCAGTCGTCTGCTGCATGTTTGATGTCTGTCGGAATGTGTAAAGATATTCTCACTTTGATAATACCAATGATAAGTAGGTTATTAAACCTGAAATATAAATTATTGTCGACTTGGCCAATATTTTGGGAGTAAGATATCTTCATAAAAAACAGATTTTCTATTTCTTCTACAAAATATTTGGGTTTGTTCCCAAATGCCTACTGGATTTAATCTCTACCTTGTCTAATTTGAGGATTAGAGGGCCTTTTAAGGGGGAAATTAAAAGTTACAGATGAATTCAATGTGGACTCAATTGCATTTTTTCATTTGATTATCAATATAAGATAAATGTACATGTTCAGATTATATACTTTATTAAAAAGAATATTTATATTTTGATATGTATTATGCATCTAGTGTGCATTTAAACACTTCAAAAGTTAAGACCATTGGACAAAAGATATTCGGACTAATTCTGATCAATCTGATAGAAACGTATTGTTGAAAAAGGGCCATTGAATGTTAACCCTTACCCTCATACGACAATTCTGCAGCAGACGACTTTGAACGTATTTTGTCAAAAGATAGAAAATCTCTATAATTAAATGGATAACCTATGACTAAAAGTGGAAAACATTGTGGCCAAAGTAGAAATTGCTCGTTTTGAGCAATTTCTTCTTTGGTCACTATGTTTTCAAAAAGCCGTCTGCTGCAGAGGCGTCAGAAAGCGTCTATATGAGGGAAAGGGTTAAACGCAAAGGCCTTTTCCCCCACAACATAAATCTAAAATCTACCATTTACAAGGCCCCGTTATCCCCAATCTCATTAAAATCATCTCCTATTAACGCTACATTTGGTCAGATCGTGTACTTTAGTCAGATTGCCGTTATCCCCTAATACATATTAAGTCGAGTAGGCGTTCGGAGAACACACCAAATATTTTATGTTGTTATCTGTGCAAAGTTTTTTTATGAATCTATGTGTGTAAGGGTAACACGACTCGGCATTCATGAAATGCTTGCTGCGTTATTCATCTGCAGGAGTTCTACCACTCAAGAGCTGGTGTTAACACCATTTGTAATACATTTGAAATTATGTTTCATTTTTCATGAGTATTCTCTGATTAATGGATACGACTATACATGTAGTTTAGACGAAACGGTCCACACTTGCGGAAAAATGTAGAAAACAGCGTGAGAAATGAAACAATTCCTCCTCGTCAGCATTATCTTTCTTTCGCACTCGCTTACATAATTATACATAGGATGACAGGACATAGAAAATAGAACATATTTATTGAATAAAAACATCATTCAATGTTTCGAATAAAAATACAATAAATTTACAATCAAAATACTAGAGAAAAAAAAATGCAAGACGATCATTCAAATTATGTAGAGAAATGTTTGATTGGGTCCAGCATTATTACAAGCATTTTATGTCGATAACAATTGTCTGGAAGGTTGATTGGTTGGAATTTTAAGACGCTTTCAACAGGGTTTTCATTGTTAAACAGGGATCAGTTCACATAACCAAGTGTTTTCCTGACTTTCTCGCACAGGGGCGTAGCTTTGCAATAATCAATGTGTAGGCCGTCTCGTGAGAAAATCAACATTGTGGACTCGTATTACATTGCGTAAAGTATCGACCGGTATCAGCCTAAGCATGCCACACAGGCCTATCCGGATATACACTTAACGCCTCCTGTGGATTTTCTGTTTCAGGAATAACTACTCTATACATCTTTCCCTCTAAGACGGGATGTGTCGGCCGGATCAGTCTGCGCAGACAGCGCAGGCTGATCTGGTCGATACATTACGCAGATGTCTATCGCCGCAACTGCATTTTGAGAAAAAATTGTGTAGGCACGTGCCTACAGTGCCTAAAGGGAGCTACGCCCCTGTCGCATCACAACGCAACACAACTTTCCTCCAAGGCAACAGGCTACTTTCCCACGTAATCTATATTTAGTTTATTCCGATGTGGATGAATGGACAAATTACGAAATGCTAAGATTCCTATATATTGCGGAAGACAGTGGTACAGAGGTAGAGTGTCGGCCTCTTGTACCAAAGGTCCCGGGTTCGAATCTCGTGATGAGCGGGTTCTGCCTTTGGGATTTTTCCACACAAACGGCGCGAGTACTGGTTAAGTTTCCAGGAAGCACGAGCGTGATTAATATACGCTTAAAGCTTGTTTCGCAATCGATGTAAAATAAATAACTTTCGTACAACCTCGGTGGTAAAGTGGTAGAGCGTCCGCCTCGGCTGCGGGCGGTCGTGGGTTCAATCCCCGGCCAGGTCATAACACATACTTCAAACATGGTAGTAATGAATGCCATCCTTGGCGCTCAGGTTTGCGAGTTTAGCAATAACGACTGGCTGATTGGTGCTATGATAAATGGACCAATAGTACTGGTAACTTACCCAGGAAACGCCGTGATATAGGATAAATGGACCAATAGTACTGGTAACTTACCCAGGAAACGCCGTGATATAGGATAAATGGACCAATAGTACTGGTAACTTACCCAGGAAACGCCGTGATATAGGATAAATGGACCGGTAGTACTGGCAACTTACCCAGGAAACGCCGTGATATAGGATAAATGGACCAATAGTACTGGCAACTAACCCAGGAAACGCCGTGATATAGGATAAATGGACCGGTAGTACTGGTAACTAACCCAGGAAACGCCGTGATATAGGATAAATGGACCAATAGTACTGGTAACTTACCCAGGAAACGCCGTGATATAGGATAAATGGACCGGTAGTACTGGCAACTTACCCAGAAAACGCCGTGATATAGGATAAATGGACCAATAGTACTGGCAACTAACCCAGGAAACGCCGTGATATAGGATAAATGGACCGGTAGTACTGGTAACTTACCCAGGAAACGCCGTGATATAGGATAAATGGACCAGTAGTACTTGCAATTAACCCAGGAAACGCCATGATATAGGATAAATGGACCAGTAGTTACTGGTAACTTACCCAGGAAACGCCGTGATATAGGATAAATGGACCAGTAGTTACTGGTAACTTACCCAGGAAACGCCGTGATATAGGATAAATGGACCAATAGTACTGGTAACTTACCCAGGAAACGCCGTGATATAGGATAAATGGACCAGTAGTTACTGGTAACTAACCCAGGAAACGCCGTGATATAGGATAAATGGACCAGTAGTTACTGGTAACTTACCCAGGAAACGCCGTGATATAGGATAAATGGACCAATAGTACTGGTAACTTACCCAGGAAACGCCGTGATATAGGATAAATGGACCAGTAGTACTGGCAACTTACCCAGAAAACGCCGTGATATAGGATAAATGGACCAATAGTACTGGTAACTTACCCAGGAAACGCCGTGATATAGGATAAATGGACCGGTAGTACTGGTAACTTACCCAGGAAACGCCGTGATATAGGATAAATGGACCAATAGTACTGGTAACTTACCCAGAAAACGCCGTGATATAGGACAAATGGACCAATAGTACTGGCAACTTACCCAGGAAACGCCGTGATATAGGATAAATGGACCAATAGTACTGGCAACTTACCCAGGAAACGCCGTGATATAGGACAAATGGACCAGTTGTACTGGCAACTAACCCAGGAAACGCCGTGATATAGGATAAATGGACCAGTAGTACTGGCAACTAACCCAGGAAACGCCGTGATATAGGATAAATGGACCGGTAGTACTGGTAACTAACCCAGGAAACGCCGTGATATAGGATAAATGGACCAGTAGTACTGGTAACTTCCCGAGGAAACGCCGTGATATAGGATAAATTGACCGGTAGTACTGGTGACTAACCCAGGAAACGCCGTGATATTGGATAAATGGACCGGTAGTACTGGTAACTAACCCAGGAAACGCCGTGATATAGGATAAATGGACCGGTAGTACTGGTAACTAACCCAGGAAACGCCGTGATATAGGACACATGGACCAGTAGTTACCGGTAACTTACCCAGGAAACGCCGTGATATAGGATAAATGGACCAGTAGTTACCGGTAACTAACCCAGGAAACGCCGTGATATAGGATAAATGGACCAGTAGTTACCGGTAACTAACCCAGGAAACGCCGTGATATAGGATAAATGGACCGGTAGTACCGGTAACTTACCCAGGAAACGCCGTGATATAGGATAAATGGACCAGTAGTTACTGGTAACTTACCCAGGAAACGCCATGATATAGGATAAATGGACCAGTAGTTACTGGTAACTTACCAAGGAAACGCCGTTATATAGGATAAATGGACCAATAGTACTGGTAACTTACCCAGGAAACGCCATGATATAGGATAAATGGACCAGTAGTACTGGTAACTTACCCAGGAAACGCCATGATATAGGATAAATGGACCGGTAGTACTGGTAACTAACCCAGGAAACGCCGTTATATAGGATAAATGGACCAATAGTACTGGTAACTTACCCAGGAAACGCCGTGATATAGGATAAATGGACCAATAGTACTGGTAACTTACCCAGGAAACGCCGTGATATAGGATAAATTGACCGGTAGTACTGGTAACTTACCCAGGAAACGCCGTGATATAGGATAAATGGACCGGTAGTTACTGGTAACTTACCCAGGAAACGCCGTGATATAGGATAAATGGACCAGTAGTTACTGGTAACTTACCCAGTAAACGCCGTGATATAGGATAAATGGACCGGTAGTACTGGTAACTAACCCAGGAAACGCCGTGATATAGGATAAATGGACCGGTAGTACTGGTAACTTACCCAGTAAACGCCGTGATATAGGATAAATGGACCAGTAGTACTGGCAAAGAACCCAGGAAACGCCGTGATATAGGATAAATGGACCAGTAGTACTGGCAACTTACCCAGGAAACGCCGTGATATAGGATAAATGGACCAGTAGTACTGGAAACTAACCCAGGAAACGCCGTGATATAGGATAAATGGACCGGTAGTACTGGTAACTTACCCAGGAAACGCCGTGATATAGGATAAATGGACCAATAGTACTGGTAACTTACCCAGAAAACGCCGTGATATAGGACAAATGGACCAATAGTACTGGCAACTTACCCAGGAAACGCCGTGATATAGGATAAATGGACCAATAGTACTGGCAACTTACCCAGGAAACGCCGTGATATAGGACAAATGGACCAGTTGTACTGGCAACTAACCCAGGAAACGCCGTGATATAGGATAAATGGACCAGTAGTACTGGCAACTAACCCAGGAAACGCCGTGATATAGGATAAATGGACCGGTAGTACTGGTAACTAACCCAGGAAACGCCGTGATATAGGATAAATGGACCAGTAGTACTGGTAACTTCCCCAGGAAACGCCGTGATATAGGATAAATTGACCGGTAGTACTGGTGACTAACCCAGGAAACGCCGTGATATTGGATAAATGGACCGGTAGTACTGGTAACTAACCCAGGAAACGCCGTGATATAGGATAAATGGACCGGTAGTACTGGTAACTAACCCAGGAAACGCCGTGATATAGGACAAATGGACCAGTAGTTACCGGTAACTTACCCAGGAAACGCCGTGATATAGGATAAATGGACCAGTAGTTACCGGTAACTAACCCAGGAAACGCCGTGATATAGGATAAATGGACCAGTAGTTACCGGTAACTAACCCAGGAAACGCCGTGATATAGGATAAATGGACCGGTAGTACCGGTAACTTACCCAGGAAACGCCGTGATATAGGATAAATGGACCAGTAGTTACTGGTAACTTACCCAGGAAACGCCGTGATATAGGATAAATGGACCAGTAGTTACTGGTAACTTACCAAGGAAACGCCGTTATATAGGATAAATGGACCAATAGTACTGGTAACTTACCCAGGAAACGCCATGATATAGGATAAATGGACCAGTAGTACTGGTAACTTACCCAGGAAACGCCATGATATAGGATAAATGGACCGGTAGTACTGGTAACTAACCCAGGAAACGCCGTTATATAGGATAAATGGACCAATAGTACTGGTAACTTACCCAGGAAACGCCGTGATATAGGATAAATGGACCAATAGTACTGGTAACTTACCCAGGAAACGCCGTGATATAGGATAAATTGACCGGTAGTACTGGTAACTTACCCAGGAAACGCCGTGATATAGGATAAATGGACCGGTAGTTACTGGTAACTTACCCAGGAAACGCCGTGATATAGGATAAATGGACCAGTAGTTACTGGTAACTTACCCAGTAAACGCCGTGATATAGGATAAATGGACCGGTAGTACTGGTAACTAACCCAGGAAACGCCGTGATATAGGATAAATGGACCGGTAGTACTGGTAACTTACCCAGTAAACGCCGTGATATAGGATAAATGGACCAGTAGTACTGGCAAAGAACCCAGGAAACGCCGTGATATAGGATAAATGGACCAGTAGTACTGGCAACTTACCCAGGAAACGCCGTGATATAGGATAAATGGACCAGTAGTACTGGAAACTAACCCAGGAAACGCCGTGATATAGGATAAATGGACCAATAGTACTGGTAACTTCCCCAGGAAACGCCGTGATATAGGATAAATGGACCAGTAGTTACTGGTAACTTACCCAGGAAACGCCGTGATATAGGACAAATGGACCAATAGTACTGGTAACTTACCCAGGAAACGCCGTGATATAGGATAAATGGACCAGTAGTTACCGGTAACTTACCCAGGAAACGCCGTGATATAGGATAAATGGACCAGTAGTTACTGGTAACTTACCCAGGAAACGCCGTGATATAGGATAAATGGACCGGTAGTACCGGTAACTTACCCAGGAAACGCCGTGATATAGGATAAATGGACCGGTAGTTACTGGTAACTTACCCAGGAAACGCCGTGATATAGGATAAATGGACCGGTAGTTACTGGTAACTTACCCAGGAAACGCCGTGATATAGGATAAATGGACCGGTAGTACCGGTAACTTACCCAGGAAACGCCGTGATATAGGATAAATGGACCAGTAGTTACTGGTAACTTACCCAGGAAACGCCGTGATATAGGATAAATGGACCGGTAGTACCGGTAACTTACCCAGGAAACGACGTGATATAGGATAAATGGACCAGTAGTTACTGGTAACTTACCCAGGAAACGCCGTGATATAGGATAAATGGACCAGTAGTTACTGGTAACTTACCCAGGAAACGCCGTGATATAGGATAAATGGACCAGTAGTTACTGGTAACTTACCCAGGAAACGCCGTGATATAGGATAAATGGACCAGTAGTTACTGGTAACTTACCCAGGAAACGCCGTGATATAGGATAAATGGACTAGTAGTACTGGTAACTTACCCAGGAAACGCCGTGATATAGGACAAATGGACCAGTAGTTACTGGTAACTTACCCAGGAAACGCCGTGATATAGGATAAATTGACCGGTAGTACTGGTAACTTACCCAGGAAACGCCGTGATATAGGATAAATGGACCGGTAGTTACTGGTAACTTACCCAGGAAACGCCGTGATATAGGATAAATGGACCAGTAGTTACTGGTAACTTACCCAGTAAACGCCGTGATATAGGATAAATGGACCGGTAGTACTGGTAACTAACCCAGGAAACGCCGTGATATAGGATAAATGGACCGGTAGTACTGGTAACTTACCCAGTAAACGCCGTGATATAGGATAAATGGACCAGTAGTACTGGCAAAGAACCCAGGAAACGCCGTGATATAGGATAAATGGACCAGTAGTACTGGCAACTTACCCAGGAAACGCCGTGATATAGGATAAATGGACCAGTAGTACTGGAAACTAACCCAGGAAACGCCGTGATATAGGATAAATGGACCAGTAGTACTGGTAACTTACCGCGGAAACGCCGTGATATAGGATAAATGGACCAATAGTACTGGTAACTTCCCCAGGAAACGCCGTGATATAGGATACATGGACCAGTAGTTACTGGTAACTTACCCAGGAAACGCCGTGATATAGGACAAATGGACCAATAGTACTGGTAACTTACCCAGGAAACGCCGTGATATAGGATAAATGGACCAGTAGTTACCGGTAACTTACCCAGGAAACGCCGTGATATAGGATAAATGGACCAGTAGTTACTGGTAACTTACCAAGGAAACGCCGTGATATAGGATAAATGGACCGGTAGTACCGGTAACTTACCCAGGAAACGCCGTGATATAGGATAAATGGACCGGTAGTTACTGGTAACTTACCCAGGAAACGCCGTGATATAGGATAAATGGACCGGTAGTTACTGGTAACTTACCCAGGAAACGCCGTGATATAGGATAAATGGACCGGTAGTACCGGTAACTTACCCAGGAAACGCCGTGATATAGGATAAATGGACCAGTAGTTACTGGTAACTTACCCAGGAAACGCCGTGATATAGGATAAATGGACCGGTAGTACCGGTAACTTACCCAGGAAACGACGTGATATAGGATAAATGGACCAGTAGTTACTGGTAACTTACCCAGGAAACGCCGTGATATAGGATAAATGGACCAGTAGTTACTGGTAACTTACCCAGGAAACGCCGTGATATAGGATAAATGGACCAGTAGTTACTGGTAACTTACCCAGGAAACGCCGTGATATAGGATAAATGGACTAGTAGTACTGGTAACTTACCCAGGAAACGCCGTGATATAGGACAAATGGACCAGTAGTTACTGGTAACTTACCCAGGAAACGCCGTGATATAGGATAAATGGACCAGTAGTACTGGTAACTTGCCCTGGTAACGCCGTGATATAACTGAACAGTTGTTGAATGCGGCGTAAAACACCAAACAATCAATCAGTTATCATACCGAACTGAGAACAGAAAGGGGGGGGGGGGGGGGGGGGGGGGGGGGGGGTTGGCTCACGTGGGTGTTTTTCCTCGGGCATTTTGATTATTCTCATTTATTTTGTTAGTATCATAGTTAATGTTTTGTCCTTACAAATGCATAATATTGTTTTGCATGCTATGACTATTTTCGAGATATGTGGGACAGGGAAATAGCATGCAAACCAATATTATGCACGTGTAACGGTTAAATATCAATTATGATTCCCACAAAGAAAATGTGTAAACTAGAAAAAGACCAGGAAAACACCCAAATTAATACGCCCTTTTAATTTCAACTCTATGGTTGATATATTTAGATATACATGCAGAAATGCTTAAAACAATAAAACAAATAGAAAAACAGCATGCATATATAAGTTTTATTAATAATTATATATATATATTAATAGATAACACTAGAACATTTCGAAACGATGCTATTTGTAGTGCAACTACACTTAAATATGAGGAATATACGAATCGATGTGGAATCTGATATACACCCACCCCAAAATAGACTGAATTCCTATCATTGTGAAGTACGTTACTCAAACTGGTGTCGTTACCCTTTAGTCCACTGTATTACAATCTACAGACATTATCATCAGCCCTGATTGGTGACAACTTATTTTTTGACTAGTCTTTGCTACATATGAGCCGTTCCACGAGAAAACCATCAGTGTGGACTCTGCGTAAAGTTTCGACCCGGGTCGGCCTAAGCATGCCGCGAAGGCTAATCCGGAAAGACACTTTTCGCCTCCTGGGAATTTTCTGTCTCATGAATCGTTACTCTATACCTCTATCCCCATTAGACGGAATGTGTCGTGCCGGTTTAGCATGCGCAGACTGCGCAGGCTGATCTGGGATGATACATTACGCAGAGTGGACAATGTTGGTTTTCACGGGGAACGGCTCGTATCAATAAAAGAGTTGCAAACTCTATAGGCCATGATAAGACTGCACTATAAGACTATATAGTTTCAGGTAGTAGATAAAATTATACCGATTTTTTTTTAACCCTCTCTCACATACAACAGATCTGCAACAGACGACTTCTGATTTCAAACGATTCTGTTCATTAACCATTTCCCTCATATAGACGCTTTCTGACGTCTCTGCAGCAGACGGCTTTTTAAAAACATAGTGACAAAAGAAGAAATTGCACAAAACGTGCAATTTCTCCTTTTGCCACAATGTTTTCCACTTTTCGTCTGCTGCAGAATTGCCGTATGAGGGAAAGGGTTAAAGCAGACGGCGTTTTGAAAACATAGTGACAAAAGAAGAAATTGCACAGAACGTGCAATTTCTCCTTTTGTCACTATGTTTTCCACTTTTAGTCATAGGTTATCCATCTGACAAAATACGTTCAAAGTCGTTTGCTGCAGAATTGCCGTATGAGGGAAAGGGTTAAGAATTATGGAAAAAGCTCTTTAAATGAACGTAATATTATGGAAAGAAATTAAAAACATTGTCATTATGAGAAATGCCATCTTTTTTGCTTCAGTGTTTTTATATGTTTTGAATCATTTTCTGTTGTAGATGCGTCAAAATGCGTCTACAGGTTGGTGTATGATTAACTTTGATATATACAAGCGGGATAAAGGTTCAGCTGAAAACTCCCGGCAACATTCGTGTAGATCAGCGTTTTTTCATGGGTTATTTATAGACTCTAAGAATTTATTAAAGACAACACCTAAACACCTGATATTCACATTGAAAAGAAAACAACCGTGTCAGGCGAATTGGGGGGGGGGGGGGGGGGGGGCCTTGTTCACTCGCCGATTTTGGCATCATTTAACCCTTTCTTACATACAACAGATTTTCAGCAGACGGCTTTGTGTACAATATAATTATATACGAGACTGTTTGCACGTATAAACCCTCTCCCAGATACACTATTTAGGCAGCAGACGATTTCGAAAACACATGTTTAATCTATAATTCATAGAGTAGAAATAATTGTGGCAAAGCTAGAAAATGCTAATCGTGAGAACTCTTTTTGCTACACTGTTTTCAAAAGTCGTCTGCTGCAGAGGCCTCAGAAAGAAAGCGTCTGTATGTGGGAAAGAGTTATTATGTGCGTCCCTGGTTTAACTGTGTCGTCGTGGTTAACGGTTGCTGTAATTCAAGCAAATTCCAAGAAATTTTTCTCAGAAAGCTGCCGTTCCTACGTCGCTTTTTCCACCTTCGATCTTCCGTCGACAGGAGCGTTACTGGGGAAAATTCGAGTATATACACAGGTGAGATAAGGGGTCCGGGAATATTCCGATGGGGAAACTTGTTTAAATCCTACATTGCATATAGTGAACACTCATGTCGTCGTTTTGGTCATACCGAAAACACAAGCTAGCTATATAGTGATATTTTTTGGACGAAATCAACATTTACCGCTCGCAGTCTACAATTTCTAATGCAGCTGCGTTGCCTTTTCTGACGAATTGTACGCAGTGGCGAATGTGCGTATCGAGCGAGGACTTGGCGTGAAACGGTTGTAACTAAAAACTTATTTTGAAAACCCTGGTTTAGGGGCAATTTTGGCCCCTTTGTAAATAATGCAAATTTAGGTAACGAGCAATGGCACCTACATTTCCATTGTTTATCAAGGAAATGATTTAACGCTTAAAAAGACTTTATGGCGAGGTGATTAACCTTGGTAAATAAATACCAATTTTAGTTACAACCGTTTTACGCCAAGCCCTCGGTATGTCTTGGTACGCGCCTGATGAAGTAGAACGTTCGCCGTTAGAGCGGGAGACCAGGGTTAGAAACCCTATCGGGTTATATATAAGACTCTAAGACGAGTTTTATGTCTAACCTGGCAATTAGACATTCGTTTATTGAATGTACATTGACCTGCGTCGAATTTGGGTTCTAAATATTAAACTTTGCGAATGTTTAATCGAATGTCTAATGTCTAACCAGGCAATTAGACATTCGTTTTTTGAATGTACATTGACTTACGTCGAATTTGTCTTCTGAATATACTCAATTGTTTAGTTTCTAACTAGACAATTAGATTGTAATTGGACTGTGCACTTTGTACATTCAAAACGAATGTGTAAAACTGGACATTTGTTTTAAATGTACAATGTGCGCCGTCGAATTTGGGTTCTAGATAATCGAATTTGCGAATGTCTTATCGAATGTCTAATGTCTAAGTAACTAATAAAACATTCTTATTTTGAATAAAAAAAAATCAATGTCTAATTTAGGTCCTAAATATTCGAATTTGTGAATGTCTTATCGCATGTCTAACTAACCAATAAGGCATTCGGTTTTGAATGTACACTGTTCAAGATATAATTTTGGTTCTAGATATTGATATTTGCGAATGTCTTGTCGAATGTCTAATGTCTAACTGAAAAATTAGAAATTCTTTTTTGAGTGTCCAACGTATAATTTGTCTTCTAGATATTCAAATTTGCGAAAGCAAAATCGAATGTCTATTGTCTAACTTGGCAATTAGACATTCGGTTTTTGGATATCTAATGTCTAACGTCTAATTTGTTTCAAAATATTCAAATTCTCGAATGCCTAATCGAATGTCTTATGTCTATCTAGGTAATAAAACATGCATTTTTTAAAATGTCTAATGGCTAACGTCTTATGCTTACCCAACTGATCACACTCCTTTAAACGTGGTAGTAATGACTTCCCTTTTGGCGCCCATCGATTGTTGCAACGATGTAAGGATAAATAATACCGGAAGTACCTGTACATTACCCAGAAAACGCCGTGATATGACTGAAACACTGTTGAAATCGGCGTAAATTATCAAACAAACACACACACCAACTTTGATTGACATACACTATCGAAGTATCTAAAATAATTTTCATATATTACACGTATTTGAGATAAGACAAAGTCCTTTCGTAGACTTGAACAAAAGCTTTCCCAATAGCATATACATGTAGCAGATATTTTTAACCCTTTCTCACATACAATAAATCGGCACCAGACGACTTTAAAAACTTCAGGGCAAAACGAATTAAGGAAAAATCGTTCCAAAGACAAGTCGCCCCAAATCTGAGAAACCTCGCCCCAAAAAGTGTGTGAAGTTGGCAGAGCATTAGACGTTATACATTAGACATTAAAAAAAAAGAAAAATTGCGAATGTCTAATCGAATGTCTAATGTCTAACTGACCAATTAGACATTCGTTTTTTAATTCACATTGATCTCTAATGAATTTGGTACCTAAATCTCTTAATTTGCGAATGTCTAATCGAATGTCTAATGTCTAACTGACCAATTAGACATTCGTTTTTTGCATGTATAATGACCTCCAACGAATTTGGTACCTAAATCCCTTAATTTGCGAATGTCTAAACGAATGTCTAATGTCTAACTGACCAATTAGACATTCGTTTTTTTTAATTCACATTGATTCTGACGAATTTGGTACCTAAATCTCTTAATTTGCGAATGTCTAATCGAATGTCTTATGTCTAACTGACCAATTAGACATTCGTGTTTTGGATGTACAATGACCTCCGACGAATTTCGTACTTAAATTTCTTAATTTGCGAATGTCTAATCGAATGTCTAATGTCTAACTGACCAATTAGACATTCGTTTTTTTAATGTGCAATGACCTCCGACGAATTTCGTACTTAAATCTCTTAATTTGCGAATGACTAATCGAATGTCTAATGTCTAACTGACCAATTAGACATTCGTGTTTTGAATGTACAATGACCTCCGAGGAATTTGGTACCTAAATCTCTTAATTTGCGAATGTCTAATCGAATGTCTAATGTCTAACTGACCAATTAGAAATTCGTTTTTTGAATGTGCAATGACCTCCGACGAATATGGGTTTTAGATCTTGTAATTTGCGAATGTCTAAACGAATGTCTAATGTCTAACTGACCAATTAGACGTTCGTTTTTTTTAATTCACATTGATCTCTGACGAAGTTGGTACCTAAATCTCTTAATTTGCGAATGTCTAATCGAATGTCTTATGTCTAACTGACCAACTAGACATTCGTGTTTTGGATGTACAATGACCTCCGACGAATTTCGTACTTAAATTTCTTAATTTGCGAATGTCTAATCGAATGTCTAATGTCTAACTGACCAATTAGACATTCGTTTTTTAACATTCGTTTTTTAACATTTATATACGTCATATATTTATTTTACTAGAATGATTTAGATATACATGTTTATAACTAAAACCGCGTATCTTGCTTATATAGCTTTATTCAAGGCCGTTTAAATCAAGTTTAGAAGGGAGGAAAACGATGACCCATATGAATGACGCCAGATTCTTATATAAGCACACGTCTTTTATTGCATTATGTTTGCAGGTATATAGTGAAAACAAACATAAGAATGTTGACTATCTAACGAGAAATCGAGGGCATTCGAAATATTTACAAATAAACAATATCAGAGTTGTGTTACTATATAGGAATGATCAAAACTAACATGTCGTTCGTGTTTCCTCCGTTTCAATAGCCGTCCCGCGAGAAAACCAACATTATGGCATCTGCGTAATGTATCGACCGAGATCAGCCTGCGCAGTCCGCGCAGACTGATCCAGGCCGACACATTCCGTCTCAGGGGATAGAGGTATAAAGTAATGATTCCTAAAACAGAAAATCCACTGGAGGCGGAAAGTGTCTATCCGGGTAAGCCTGTGCGGCTTGCTTAGGCTGATCCGGGTCGATACTTTCCGCAGAGTCCACAATGTTGGTTTTCTCGCGGAACGGCTCATATATAGACACACTTTGACGCATCTACAGCAGACGACTATTGAAAACAATGTGACAAAAAGGGGGAAATTGCTCGAAATGAGCAATTTCTCATATTGCCAAAATATTTTCTACTCTATTCAATAATTACACATTTTTTGTCAAGAGTTTCCACAAGTGTGCAAATATTACCAAACTTGTCTGCTACACAATAGTTTTAAGGGAAAAGGGTCAACATGTTCGTTTCTCTTAGACCATTAGCTATATCGGACAAAATGTCCGATGTAATATGATTTCTATCCAATCCATCTCTTGAAATATGTGATTTATGAATAAATTTAACGTTTAAAGTCCACTACGTGATGCTTGAACCTTTCCGACATACATCACATCTGCAGCAATCATCTTTGAAAAACATCTCTGCAAAACATATGAAACATCACAGTAAATGAAAGTGCAATAATAGAATACAGTTGAAATCACTACGGCAAAAGAAAGAATTGCCTAAATATGAGCAATTATTTCTTTTGATACAATGTTTTCAAAAGGTCGTAAAAATGACGTCTAATGCGTTATTCGATTGAGCTGCAAACGACCAATAAGTTACCAATAAGTTACCAATAAGTTATCAAGTCGTCACAAATCATGATACTTTTTACACCACTGTACTGTTCAGAACAATATTATAAAGCATTACATAAATATATCGGTTGCGGGAGGTCGCGGGAGGTCGCGGGAGGTCGCGGGAGGTCGCGGGAGGTCGCGGGTTTGATTCCCGGCCGGATCATACCAGAGACTTAAATATGGTAGTAATGGCTGCCCTCCTTGGCGCTTAGGGTTGTCGGATTAGCATAACGACTGACTGGTTGGTGTCAGAATAAATGGACCAGTGAAACTGGTAGTTTGCAAAGAAAACGTCCGTCCTGATATAACTTAAAAAATGTTGCTAGCGGTGTAAAACAAAATACAAACGAAGATGACAGAAAAAAGAACTCATGTTATTTGTCCTTTATAAATATGTTAATATTTCATAGATTTTGAGTTCATTATCTCTCTATGTGAGCCCGTACAAGTTGGCTGTCGTGAATAGTATAGAATCAGATCAGCCTGTGCAACAGGATATTCTTGGCAAGACCTAAACTGTTCACATGTTACTTAGCTTTTAAAAGCGTGTGAGAAGATTAATTAAATGTGTGTAGATTCCGATAAGACAGAACAGGTTGACAATATGAGCATAACCTACACTATTCAGATATGCCAACTTTTACCCGCTTTAAATGGACTGGGTCGAGTCCCGGTAGCTCAGTCGGTAACGACGCGGCTGTCAATCCAGGGGTTGTGAGTTCGAATCCCGGCTCGGCCAACTTTCTTTCCGATGTTTGACAAAAGTCATTGCGACATGCGTCATTCGTCTTCCACCAATGGGCTAAGTCTATGTGGAAAAGCAGCCAGTTGCTTGGGAAGATTGTTGTGTGGAGTACTGGTGTGAGAAAACCAGGAAACACATGAGTAGGTGATCTGGCCTGAGAAATTGTTAAAAACGGCGTTAAACCCCAATCAATCAATCAATCAATCAATCAATCAATTAAATGGAGCTGCTCATTTCGTGATGATTCTCTATTCATGTTATTTGTTCAAAAGTTAAAACCTGCGGATTAACAGGCATAAAAGAAAAAGTTGCTTCATAACATTCCACAGGAATACCGATGGATATATGTTGGGGGAAATATGGGCGGAATAACCTTAACAGTCATCCTTAAACTTACGTCGTGTTTTACCTCAGAATAGTGAGACAACATTTGTCACTAAATGCGTCGCTTTACCACCTGCAGACGCATTTTGACACAGTAGCAGCAGACGACTTTTGAAAGCATTGTGGCCAAAGGTGAAATTGCTCAATTTCTCCTTTGGCCACAATGTTTAACACTTTTATTGAACAATTAATCTATCTTTTATGGAGATTTTTCAGATTTTTGCCACTCTGTTTTCAAAGTCGTCTGCTGCAGCTCTTCATAACACTCCGCTTTGTAACACTCCACTTCGACATCATTTAGACATATTGCCATACAACTAGTAGTGTTCACTTCCAGCCTCTTTTCATCAGAAGATGCACTAAGGTATTTTTATATGAAATATGCCGCCGGTGAATACTTTGTAGAGATTGTGAGGATGAAGAGGTTCGACCAAATCTCTATTACAGGTACGCAGATGCACTACGACCCCAACACCGCACGGCGCGTCTCATTTGCTTTTAGCATTGCCTGAGTAGTCATGCGTGTTTGGCGGAGACTTTGCTTTGGGAAATTCGTTTATCTATTTCGCAATCAAGTTTTTCCTTTACCATTCTAAAAGAAGTTTGATAAATGAAAGAATGTGCATATCGTGCTTAGAAGTTTAGACTTTTGTTGGATCAGGCAACTCAATTTCATTGGCAGTTCCTTGTTTTTACAGATGTTCTTCGTATATTAGTTCTACAACAGGGTTCACTGGATGGGAAGCGGGAGAGAAAGTGTTTTTTAAGATAACACTAACAAATCTGACACTCTGAGGCTAATAACCATTTTTTTCACTAAAATTACGTATACTCGTTGTTAACTTGATAATACATGATGTATACATAAAACATAATATTTTAAAGATAAAATTGAAATCGGTTACATAAAAGCTGGTTATTTCAATATTATTATCCTAACATGTTGGTCAGTTTGTTATTTTCACTCAAAACCTAGGACGTATACAGATTACCCTTACACATCGCCCGCCTGACGAATTAAAGTCAAAGGCTATATTTTGGTTGGTTGATTAGGCGAGCACATTTTGATGACGATTTGAACATACCCTGGGCTTTATTCCCGGTCGTGTCATGTCAAAGACATTTAACCCTTTCCCTCATATAGACACTTTCTGACGCCTCTGCAGCAGACGGCTTTTTGAAAACATAGCGACAAAAGAAGAAATTGCACAAAACGTGCAATTTCTCCTTTTGCCACAATGTTTTCCACTTTTTGTCATAGGTTATCCATTCAATTATGGAGATTTTCCATTTTTTGACGAAATGCGTTCAAAGTCGTCTGCTGCAGAATTGCCGTATGAGGGAAAGGGTTAAATGGCTTTATCTATGTCCTTGTCGTTCATGAATGTTGGGACAACTTGACGACTAATGCGATGTTGACGTGATACATTTATCGATCAGTGCTGGAGATCTTATTAAACACTTGATTAATTGAATGATTGATTGTTTGGTGTTCTATGCCGCTTTAAACACTATTTCAGTTATATCACGGCGTTTCCTTGGTAAGTTACGAGTACTACCGGTCCATTTATCCCGACACCAGCCAGTCAGTCGTGATGCTGATCCCGCAACACTGAGTGCCAAGGAGGGCCGCAATTACTACCATTTGGTATGACCCGACCGGGTTAATCAAACAAACAGTTGGGTGTTTGGTTTTACGAGGGAAAGGGAAAGTAACAGCCAAACCCTTCAGTGGTATAAAGTAGCTGTATGTTGAGCTACCAAAGTGCTAAACTGAACTCATTTAAATTCGACTTAAAAGGTTTGATTAATTAACCGAATCTAACTGCGCTTAAATATTTAAAGCTGATGTGAATTGAGTTTAAGAAGCATATATCATGTCAAACAACAACATTACTTAAGCACGTTGATCATCCATTCCATCTGCAAATGAGCTTTAACAAGAATGAAAAACCAAATCACCTGGTAAAGACAAGCAGCAATTCTGATTGTTCAAATATGCTGTTGTCCTGTATTCTTGGTATGATTTTATAACTACCTAGAAACTGCCCAACTAAATCACGTTTTGTTACAGGAGGGTTAGTTTAGTGCGCTTTTGAGTTGAAATGTCTGAAGGGTTTGAAATCTTTATTACTTTAGTGTGACTCGATCACTACAAACTCATACTAGATGTTGTGATGTTACATATCTAAAACAGCTCAGAGGTTGTGTTTGAATATCTCAAACAAATCAGACCCATATTAGACTATTGGGTACGTAGATCCAAAACTCAGTTCAGACCCTTATCAAACCTAACAGTTAAGATCCTCCCTAAATAGACGCTGTCAATGAAACAGCTAATACCATAATCAGACATTGTTTTGAAAGATCTCAAACAGATCAGACCCTTATCAGACGTCGTGTTGAAATGAGTTTAGATGATTAAGCGTTATATTTATATGGTCAACCTATAGATATACGGGTCTCCTAAGTTCGTGATCTTAAGCACTAAAATAAACTACAGTGTCAAGTACTAAATGAATCTTTAGACATCAGAAAATAGTAACATACTTCTCAATTGACTGCTTATACAAAGTCATGGGAGAAAAGGACTAAAATAATGTCGTGAGGAACTAAGATAAATCACAAAGTTGGAAGGTTCTACGATATAACCGATGACTGTGGAATTAATTTCATAGTCAACGGCAATATTGAGATTTTTTGCAAACAGTACAGAGTCCGGTGAGTCAGCTCGTAACGATTTTTTTCACCTGAAATCAGCATTGTTTGCCTTTTAGTTAACTCAATTTTCCAAAATTGTTATTACATAGAAAAATGGAGCCGCCCGAGTTTGAACATTGAATAGTCTAGATTAGAAAAGTCCGCACTGAAAGAGTTAATATTGATTTATAATAAAAGGACACTTCTATCGAATATAATATACACATCCTCGATACTACTACTACTTATCCCACATTCAACACATCTACAGCAGACGACTTTGAACATATTTTGGCCAAAATTGGAAAATCTCTATAATTGAATGGATAACCAATTGACCAAAGGTGGAAAATATTGTGTCAAAAGGAGAAATTGCTCATCTTGAGCAATTTCTTCTTTTGTCACAATGTTTTCAAAAGTCGTCTGCTTCAGGGGCGTCATAAAGCGTCTGTATGCGGAAAAGGGTTAAACTCGTTAATGTTATTTCTTTACAATTAACGCGATCTCATTTGCAGGCATATTTTGTCGTATCTGCATCAGTATCAGCCGAGCCCCGGTAGCTCAGTCGGTAGCGACGCGGGCTGTCAATCCAGGGGTTATGAGTTCGAATCCCGGCTCGGCCAACTTTCTTTCCGACAATTGACAAAAGTCAATGTGACATGCGTCATTCGTCTTCCACCAATGGGCTAAGTCTATGTGGAAAAGAAGCCAGTTGCTTGGGAAGATTGTTGTGTGGAGTACTGGTCTGAGAAAACCAGGAAATGCATGAGTAGGTGAACTGGCCGCCGTGATATAACTGAGAAATTGTTAAAAACGGCGTCAAACCCCAATCAATCATGAAAAGCATCAGCATCATCATCATCAGTATCAGTATCAGTATCAGTATCAGCATCAGCATCATCAGTATCAGTATCAGCATCAGTATCAACATCAGTATCATAAGTATCAGCATCAGTATCATAAGTATCAGCATCAGCAGCATCAGCATCCGCATCATCATTATCAGTATCAGTATCAGCATCAGTATCAGCATTATCAGTATCAGTATCATCATCAGTATCAGCATCAGTATCATCATTATCAGTATAAGTATCAGCATCAGCAGTATCAGCATCAGCATCCGCATCATCAGTATCAGCATCAGTATTATCATTATCAGTATCAGCATCAGTATCAGTATCAGTATCATCATCAGTATCATCAGTATCAGTATCAGCATCAGCATCATCAGTACCAGTATCATTATCATTAGTATCAGCATCAGTATCATCAGTATCAGCATCATCATCAGTATCAGCATCAGCATCAGCATCATCATCATCAGTATCCGCATCAGTATCAGTATCATCAGTATCAGTATCAGCATCAGCATCAGCATCAGTATCGGTATCAGTATCAGCATCAGTATAAGCATCGGCATCATCAGTATCAGTATCATCAGTATCATTATCAGTATCAGCATGATCATTATCAGTATCAGCATCATCAGTATCAGCACCATCAGCATCAGTATCAACATCAGTATCAGTATCAGTATCAGTATCAGCATCATCAGTATCAGTATCAGTATCAGTATCAGTATCAGCATCATCAGTATCAGCACCATCAACATCAGTATCAACATCAGTATCAGTATCAGTATCAGCATCAGTATCAGTATCAGTATCAGCATCATCAGACGTTTGAAAACTTAAACAATTTAAATGGGAAAGAATTCAAATTCTCTATATGCCACGATGTTTTCGACTCCATTAAATAGTTGTACTTTTCTTTATAGAGAGTTTCATTAGATTTGGCAAGATAAATTCGACGTCGTCTGTCTATGTTTTACATTTCACTTTAGCTTTTAGTGATGCTTTATCACTCTTGCAGAAATAATTGAGGAAAAAACTATACATATTCTCAAACGAACAGTTACACAGACGGTCGGTCCCCAATCGGTCATTTTATTTTAAATTTACTCGCTGTTTTGATCGGTTGTCATGCGTGATTATTTCTGGTTTTCTGTGTAAACGGCCATCGGTGATGGACAAGTGTTCAATCAGTTATTTCATGGGTTGTTTGTAGGTGACCGAAAGCAACTCAAACGGGGTTGGATCGGTGATAAGGATGTTTTCATCGATAAAAATGCTGAAATACTATCGGTTTTTATCGTTTGTAAATCGGGGCTAAATCGGGCTGATTAATCGGTGTTTGATAGCTAGTCATCAGTGGTTAAACACTTTCCGTCAGATATGGCCGGTGATCCATATTTGGCTATCTTTGTCCGATCGGCGATATCGGTGATTAATAGCTTGCATATCTCGTTATATAGGTTGCTGTCGGTTCTTTTATTAAAACAATATGTTTAAGTGATGAGAACCGATGATTTTTTTGCAGTTGAGTTGACCGATTGGCCACTTACAAATTTAAACCCACCGATGACACGATGGCGGCAATCGACTGATCACAGATTTAATCCCTATTAACCACCGATCAAAACCGACGAAATCCCACATTTAAATTCTCATCTTTTTTCTATCGGTGGTAAGTATTTGTTGATCGGTTGCTTATCGGTGGCTCATCGGTGGCTCATAGGTGATATCGGTTGTAGACAGGTTGTCAATCGGCTATTTGCAAAAAAAATCACCGATTGAGAATTTTAAACATGTTTAAAAATCCCAATCGGTAATTTTTCATCGATAAAACTTATCTTTCCCCAATAGCAGTTGATAGCTTGAAAACAGGTGACCAATAGGTGATATCGGTGTTAAATACGTTGTCATCGGTTCACTCCAAAACAACTACCGATCAATCACCGATGGCTCTGTGTAACTGGGCTGTTAATAACCTGATGTTAACAAATATGAAACATCTCTAATCGTTAAAAATATTTGAAAATGTTGTGACAGAAATTGCTCATTTGAAACAATTTCTTCTTATGCTATAATGTTTTTAGATATTTTCAACGATTAAAGATGTACAACATGCGATTATAACTGGGAAACGGTTATCCCTCTCTTTCTCATATAAAAATCTATTTTCATCAGTCTTTGAAAAATCTGTGGAAAATGTGGAAAAAACACTTTGAATAATATAATCATTGAATACAGTTAAACTCATTTTGATAAATGGTGAAAAAGCAATTAATGATTTTATTACAATGTTTTCAAAATTCTTCTGCTGCAGATCTGTAAAAATGCGTCGACAAACGAGAAGGGCTTAACCCCTTTCCGTATACAACAAATCAGCCGAAGTCGACATGAAGTGATTTCGGGCGGAAATGATTGCAAAAATCACTCTAAATAATTTAACGCGTTTTGAATAAATTTGAAAAGATTATGTAAAATGGAAAAAATTGCTCTAAATATGTTCAAATGTCGTCTGCTTTTGATACGTAAATACGTAGTATATTAACGGTTCTGCAAAGGGGAAAGTGTTGAAGTTATTTGGGGCGGAAATTAGGCAAAAATCACTCTAAATAATTTAACGCTTTTTGAATAGATTTGTGTAAAATGGAAACATTGCTCGAAATGTTTTCAAATGTCGTCTGCTTTTGATACCTAAAAGGGAAAGTGTTTACTACTTGTAAGCTTACATCGTATCATCGTAGAGCTGCGGATCAGTCTCTGACAAGCTGCAAAACCATGCGTCGAGACGGATGTAGAATCGTCGTGCTAACTATTTTAGCGCCAATGGCAATATCGAGGCGTTTACAAACAATACAGACAGGGGCGTAGCTCCCTTTAGGCACTGTAGGCACGTGCCTACATGTTTTTTTCTCTAAATGCCCCCAAAATGCAGCTGCGGCGATAGACATCTGCGGAATGTATCGAACAGATCAGCCTGCGCTGTCCGCGCAGACTGATCCGGCAGACAAATTCCGTCTTAGGGAGATAGATGTATGGAGTAGTAATTCCTGAAACAGAAAATCCACAGCAGGCGAAACGTGTCTTTTCGGGTAGGCCTGTATGGCATGCTTATGGCATGCTTAGGCTGATCCGGGTCGATACTTTACGCAGAGTCCACAATGTCGATTTTCTCACGAGACGGCCTACACATTGATTATTGCCAAGCTACGCCCCTGGCAGATTCAGCCAAATCGGCTAGTAACGATCGTCTCACCTGAAATCAGCATTGATTGTCTTTTAGTTATAATATTATTCCAAAAGACAACTTATCAGGGGCGTAGCTTTGCAATGATCAATGTGTAGGCCGTACCATGAGAAAATAAACTCTGTGGACTCTGCGTAAAGTATCGACCCGGATCAGCCTAAGCATGCCACACAGGCCTACCCGGATAGACACTTTTCGCCTCCTGTGGATTTTCTGTTTCAGGAATAACTACTCTATACATCTATCCCCCCTAACACGGAATGTGTCGGCCGGATCAGTCTGCGCGGACAGCGCAGGCTGATCTGGTCGATACATTACGCAGATGTCTATCGCTGCAGCTGCATTTTGGGGGCATTTTGAGAAAAAATGTGTAGGCACGTCCATACAGTGCCTAAAGGGAGCTACGCCCCTGCTTATATTACATGAAACATGGAGTCGATCTAGTTATAACATGTAAGAGCCTTCTTTAGGAAGTCCGGTGCTGAAGGAGTTAACCCTTTCACACCCCAGACGCATTTTGACGCAATAGTAGCAGACGATTTTTAAAAACACTGTGGCCAAAGGTGAAATTGCTCATGATGAGCAATGTCTTCCTTGGCCACATTGTTTTCAACTTTACTTAACAATTAAGCAATCTTTTATGGAGATTTTTCAGGTTTTTGTCACTTTGTTTTCAAAGTCGTCTGCTGCAGATTTGTTGTATGTGGGAAAGGGTGTACTAGACACCGTTGCACAAACCAGTTCCGAACGAGGCTCCTGTACCAAAACATGGCAAGATCTTGTGTAACGGGCATGTTAGACATTTCCGAAGCTCCGTTCACGGCTGTACATGACATACAGAGGTATCTTTAAACGAAGCTTCATCAAACTTAGTAGTAATGTAATCACAAGAACGATCGGTTCATGCGTGCTAGATTAAACTGTTCAGCAGCAATGGTAATTACCTTGGTTACGTCATGATGCAACTGAATTACTGTTGGAATATGTGTCAACTCGACTAAATGTATGGGCGTATACATATCAATATGGCACTTTGATCGTATTACTCGACCCATATCACCTGATACTGAACTGTGTTCAAATATGATTCACATGTGTTTTAACGCCGCTTTCAACAAAAACAAAATCAGTTTTATAACGGCGTTCATGGGTAAGTTATCAGTACTGCTGGTTCATTTATCCTGAAACGAAGCCCTTACTACCATTTTCAAAGTCCCGCTCGGGGATAGAACCTATGTCATTCCGCACCCGATGCGGACGCTCTTCGACTAACCTCCGATGCGGTATGTTCAAAGCCATGCAAAAACCAATCGTCAGAGCTTACTTATATAGTTGAATTGTTCGTCATGGACATCACATCTGATTTGTCAATTTCGAGAATGAATTTGATGTTGATCAGTCAGATTCTGGAGCACAAATTGTGAGTACACACTTTCATATTTTTGGAGTCTGGTCAAATTTTAAATAGTTGACGCTCTGATATGCATTAGTCTGGAGTTGCCCGTCTTTATCATTACATTAAAGGACGAATGCACCAATAATGGATGCGCACTTAATTAACGCTTTCCATCATATAGACGCTTTCTGACGCCTCTGCAGCAGACGGCTTTTTGAAAACATAGTGACAAAAGAAGAAATTGCTCAAAACGAGCAATTTCTCCTTTTGTCACAATGTTTTCCACTTCTAGTCATAGGTTATCCATTCAATTGAAGAGATTTTCTATTTTTTGACAAAATATGTTCAAAGTCGTCTGCTGCAGAATTGTCGTATACGGGAAAGGGTTAAAAGACTATAGAGATTACGATAATTAAATATTATATTTACTGATTTGTAATATATATTGAAGGAGGTTATCAATCTAGCCGCAATTTTGTGTTCATGCCTGAAGTACTAACTTACTATAATACATCACTTCTGATTGGTCAATTTCGAGAATGAATTTGATGTTGACCAATCAGATTCTTGAGCACAAATTGTGAGTACACTTTCATATTTTTGGAGCCTGGTCAAATTTTAAATAGTTGACGCTCTGATATGCATTAGTCTGGAGTTGCCCGTCTTTATCATTACATTAAAGGACGAATGCACCAATAATGGACGCGCACTTAATTAACCCTTTCCCTCATATAGACGCTTTCTGACGCCTCTGCAGCAGACGGCTTTTTGAAAACATAGTGACAAAAGAAGAAATTGCTCAAAACGAGCAATTTCTCCTTTTGTCACAATGTTTTCCACTTCTAGTCATAGGTTATCCATTCAATTGAAGAGATTTTCTATTTTTTGACAAAATATGTTCAAAGTCGTCTGCTGCAGAATTGTCGTATGAGGGAAAGGGTTAAAAGACTATAGAGATTACGATAATTAAATATTATATTTACTGATTTGTAATATATATTGAAGGAGGTTATCAATCTAGCCGCAATTTTGTGTTCATGCCTAAAGTACAAACTTACTATAATACATCACTTTTGATTGGTCAATTTCGAGAATGAATTAGCTGTTGACCAATCAGATTCTTGAGCACAAATTGTGAGTACACTTTCATAGTTTTGGAGCCTGGTCAAATTTTAAATAGTTAACGATCTGATATGCATTAGTCTGGAGTTGCACGTCTTTATCATTACATTAAAGGACGAAGGCACCACTAATGGCGGCGCACTTAACCCTTTCCCTCATATATACGCCTTCTGACGCCTCTGCAGCAGACGGCTTTTTCGAAAACATAGTGACAAAAGAAGAAATTGCTCAAAACGAGCAATTTCTCCTTTTGTCACAATGTTTTCCACTTCTAGTCATAGGTTATCCATTCAATTATAGAGATTTTCTACTTTTTGACCAAATATGTTCAAAGTCGTCTGCTGCAGAATTGTCGTATGACGGAAAGGGTTAAAAGACTATAGAGACAACCGCTGTGTTGACCTACCGGTTTAACCGTTCTGTCTCCGAAAGTAGCATAAAGTTATATAGGTTCGCTGCTGAGATAACGATAAGTAAATATTATATTTACTGATTTGTAATATAGATTGAAGGAGGTGATCAATCTAGCCGCAATTTTGTGTTCATGCCAGAAGTATTAATTTACTATAATACACCATATACATGTACCAGACTGTAATACCCCGCTGAACATCTTAAGTGTACTAATACATAATACATACGAAAATAGTTCAGGTCCACCAATCACAAGTAGTTCCTTTTCGTGGTTGACGAAATTAATATTGCGTGGTTAACGAAATTGATATTGCGTGACGCTTTTCGAAATCAACCCTAATGCATTTGAAACCGGTGAACATTGAGATCAACAATTGGATACGAGAAGTCTGATCAGGCTTGCAATATTTGTCAATAAATCATGGATGGCTTCAACAAAATTCCGTAAGCAATATCCATTTGGATTCTTTAGCATGGATGCATAGGCATAGGTCTTTTTCCTGACTTGTACTATTTGAGCTAAGGTTGGTTTTCAAGGAGTACCGCTCATTCAAGTTTAAGAAGATTTAAAATCGCTAACCCTCAAATGTTTATACGGACATGCACTTAGAACGTGTTTCTATGTACAGTTGACTCGCGATAACTCGAATATTGGACAATTCAAATACATCGTGTTAACTCGAATATTGGACAACTCGAATACATCGTGTTAACTCGAATATTGGACAACTCGAATACATCGTGTTAACTCGAATATTGGACAACTCGAATACATCGTGTTAACTCGAATATTGGACAACTCGAATACATCGTGTTAACTCGAATATTGGACAACTCGAATACATCGTGTTAACTCGAATATTGGACAACTCGAATATATCGTGTTAACTCGAACATTGGACAATTCGAATACATCGTGTTAACTCGAACATTGGACAATTCAAATACATCGTGTTAACTCGAATATTGGACAACTCGAATACATCGTGTTAACTCGAATATTGGACAACTCGAATACATCGTGTTAACTCGAATATAACTCGAATATTGGACAACTCGAATACATCGTGTTAACTCGAACATTGGACAACTCGAATACATCGTGTTAACTCGAACATTGGACAACTCGAATACATCGTGTTAACTCGAATATTGAACAACTCGAATACATCGTGTTAACTCGAATATTGGACAACTCGAATACATCGTGTTAACTCGAACATTGGACAACTCGAATACATCGTGTTAACTCGAACATTGGACAACTCGAATACATCGTGTTAACTCGAATATTGGACAACTCGAATACATCGTTTTAACTCGAACATTGGACTATTCGAATACATCGTTTTAACTCGAACATTGGACTATTCGAATACATCGTTTTAACTCGGACCAATTACTAGAACGGATGTCTTTTGAAAAAAAAGCGCTGTTTTTATATGATTTGATTTATCTTGCTTTTCATAATAAAAACTAAATAATAATTGAATAACGACGCTGACAAAACATCGAGGGCTTGGCGTGAAACGGTTGTAACTAAAAACCTATTTTGAAAACACTGGTTTAGGGGCAATTTTGACCCTTTTGTAAACAATGCAAATTAAGGTGCCATTGCTCAGAACACGAGCAATGGCACCTAAATTTCCATTGTTTACCAAGAAAAATGATTAACGCTGATAAAGACTTTATGGCGAGGTGATTAACCTTGGTAATAAATTACCAATTTTAGTTACAACCGTTTTATGCCAAGCCCTCGACATATAATTGCGTTAGCATGAGTATGTAAAGAGCACTCAACACGTCGATACTGCGAAGTCATCAATATATTCCTTTCGACTTCGAGTAATCGCAATTGCACTGTATTTATGAATCTAGTGGTACTAGTAACACATTCAGGTGTCCGTGGTCAGGGGCGTAGCTCCTTTTAGGCACTGTATGCACGTGCCTACACATTGTTTCTCAAAATGCCCCCAAAATACAGCTGCAGCGATAGACATCTGCGTAATGTATCGACCAGATCAGCCTGCGCTGTCCGCGCAGACTGATCCGGCCGACACATTACGTCCTAGGTCGAGAGATGTATAGAGTAGTGATTCCTGAAATAGAAAATCTACAGGAGGTGAAAAGTGTCTATCCGGGTAGGCCTGTGCGGCATGCTTAGGCTTATCCGGGTCGATATTCTACGCAGAGTCCACAATGTTGATTTTCTCACGAAACGGCCTACACATTGATTATTGCCAAGCTACGCCCGTGGTGATCATGTGTTTACCGCTTTAACTCGGTTTCACTTTATGTGAAATGACTGCATTTGTATATCTTTAGCATTTAACACAAATTATAGAAGAAAACAACCAACATAAAAGAAGCGACGAACTACACGTCAGGGATTTTTAGTTTATTGTGATGTAACGCCGAATTCAACGTGTCTTCGCATCTACTACAGCGGCCAGTTTACACATACATATACATATGTTTAAATGGCTTTCTTACACCAGAACTCTACACAATAGTCTTTCACAACAAGCGGCTGCTTGTCTACATATAGACTATACGTCAATTAGTTGAAGAAGTATGACACTTGCCGCATTGACTTGTCAAACGGCTGAAAGAATTTTGGCCGAGGTGTTGTTCGAACTCAAAAGCCCTTGATTGACAGACTGTGTCGCTACCGACTGAGCTACCCTGACTCGGCACACTTCAGGGGCATGACATGTATTGAGTAAAACAGTAAGTTAGTAAATGAAATAACAGGAGCAGAAAACAAGTATGATCTAGATTACTTTTTATTACGTGAAGTAAAGATATATTGATTAATACTATAACGTGTTTGGATATAATATTTAACAAACAACAAGAGAAATATAAGACTATAAGATACACAAGCCACACAAATAATGTTACTTCGAAAAGGCAAAGAGTAACAGACGGGATTCGAACTCTTTCTTTTCTACATAGAAGTCCCGAACTTTCCAATTGAATCTGAATACTTTGCTAAAAACACCACACAGAAAAGTAAGAATAAACTTGTTCAATATGTTATGTCCACCAAGGTCTAGACCAGTGATCTGTTGGCTTGATTCAAGGGTTATTCAATTTTGAAGCTTGATCTGAAAATGATAATTTATACCGATTTTTAAATTTTAAGTAAGTAAAAGGTTTACATATACATAAACATATGTTGAACTGTCTTTCGTACACCATAACTCAATACAATAGTCTTTCCAAACAACCGGCTGCTTGTCCACACATAGGCAATAAGCTAATTGGTTGAAGACGGATGACACTTGCCGCATTGACTTGTCAAAGGGCAGAGAGGATTTCGGCCGAGGTGTTGTTCGAACTCAATAGCCCTTGATTGACAGCTCGTGTCGCTACCGACTGAGCTACCGTGACTCGGCACACTTCAGGGGCATGACATGTATTGAGTAAAACAGTAAGTTAGTAAATGAAATAACAGGAGCAGAAAACAAGTATGATCTAGATTACTTTATATGACGTGAAGTATAGATATATTGACTAATACTATAACGTGTTTGGATAGAATATTTTTAAAACAAACAACAAGAGAAATATAAGACTATGCGATACACAAGCCACACACATAATGTTACCGCGAAAAGGCAAAGAGTAACAGACGGGATTCGAACTCTTTCTTTTATACATAGAAGTCCTGAACTGTCTAATAGAATCTGAATACATTGCTAAAAACAACATAAAACAAGTAAGAATAAACTTGTGCAATATGTTATGTCCACAAAGGTCTTGACCAGTGATCTGTTGGCTTGATTCACGGGTTATTCAATGTTGAAGCTTGATCTGAAAATGATAATTTATACCGAATTTTAAATTTTAAGTAAGTAAAATGTTTACATATACATATACAATGTTGAAATGTCTTTCGTACACCAGAACTCAATACAATAGTCTTTCCAATCAACCGGCTGCTTGTCCACACATAGGCAATAAGCTAATTGGTTGAAGACAAATGACACTTGCCGCATTGGCAGAGAGAATTTTGGCCAAAATGTTGTTCGAACTCAAAAGCCCTTGATTGACAGCCCGTGTCGCTACCGACTGAGCTACCGTGACGCGGAACACTTCAGGGGCATGACATGTATTGAGTAAAACAGTAAGTTAGTAAATAAATTAACAGGAGCAGAAAACGAGTATGATTTAGATTACTGTTTATTACGTGAAAGATAGATAGATATATTGATTAATAGTTTAATACTATTAAGTATTTGAAAAGAATGTTGAACAAACAACAATAGAAATATAGGACTATGCGATACACAAGCCACACACATAATGTTACTTCGAAAAGGCAAAGAGTAACAGACGGGATTCGAATTCTTTCTTTTCTACATAGAAGTCCAGAACTTTTCCATTCGAATCTGAATACATTGCTAAAAACAACATAAAACAAGTAAGAATAAACTTGTGCAATATATTATGTCCACAAAGGTCTTGAGCAGTGATCTGTTAGCTTGAAAACATATACAATGTTGATTTTAATGTGTGAAACTACACAGATTCATTGGTTCGTCATTTGCTATTTAAAGGAAAAAGACTGATTTTAAAACGGTGCAGTGTGCCCGAAACTAAAGGTGCCAGTCTCGTTTAAAATCGAAAATTAGCATATATATATAGTCAAATGCTATATTTTTTATATTTTAACTCTTTCAGCGCCAAAGGCAATATTGAGCTTTTTGCAAACAATACAGATTCAGGTGAGTCAGCTCGTACGAGCTGTCTCACCTGAAATCTTCATTGTTTGGCTGTGAGTTTTAAAAATATTCCAAAAATCCTATAACATGAAAATAGAGTTGTCCGAGTTTGAACATGGAAGAGTCTACTTTAAACAATTCGGCGCTGAAAGGGTTAAACGCGACTGGCACCTGTGCCCGAAACTATTACACTGTCAAAGCATTCTCCGAGCTCAGAAATGAATTCATGCCCCAACTTAATCTTATTTCTTTATTCAAGTATTTAGGCCTCTGGCCCCTATACATTAATATTTACAAATAATCCAAAAAGAATGGCACAATCGGAATGAGTTTAATTACAGAAACTATTTCGTTGAGCTATATATCACTTCTGATTGGTCAATTTCAGAATGGAGATGCTTCTAACCAATCGGTAAACTGAATACAGATTAAAATTTTACAAGGTGCCCGGTCAAGGCCTGACATTTTAGAACTTTCAGTTATAAAAACCGGAACCATCCGTGTACCGTTGTTGATATGCACACAGTGCTACAAATCTTCAGAGGGGAAGTAATTTTTAACACACTTTGACCGCGGGTTTCAATCTCCTATCGCAGAGTGACCGTTCCTTACACACACTATCATCTCTGCAACAGGCTCAATGTCAAGATTCTTGACGAAACATGATAACTGTATTTTAATTAACTTAGTTGTCACTGATGTAAGCACTAACCTTTTACACTTGTGACAGGATCTTTTTCTAAATTTGCTAATCAAAAACAAAGTATTTATTTAGCAAAAAGCTATGGACTACTTTTCGGTAGCTGTACACATTTAAAGATTAATACATCTGCTATGTAGGTCACCTATATAAAAAGTCACGTGAAACCCGAAAGTAGCTCGAGCCTGTGACAGAGGTAAATGTAATAAATCGATAGTGTAAGAGAGTGCGCGGGTTTGTGACGGTATCATGCGGACCACTTCACGCCACAATAGATTGACACTTTACCCTCGTGCATGTTCGTGGGCTGGTTAAAACAGCAAGACGGGATTTATACGATCATCCACGGAGGTACCGTGACTGCCTATTATAGAGTATAATGGTCCGAATGCTGTACGCACGTTTGTTTGTTTGTTTGTTTATTTGGAGTTTAACGCCGCTTTCAACAGCTTTGGTCATATCACGGCGGTCAGTGCACCTACCCATGTTTTCCTGGCTTTCCCACACCAGTACTTACACAACATTCTTTCGAAGCCACTGACTACTTTCTCACATAGTTCAGAGGTGAGAGGCAATGGAAAACATCGCCCGAAAGAATGTCGCCGCAGCCGGGTATCGAACCCGTGACCTCCAGATCACGAGTCAGATACGCTACCAATTAAGCTACCCGGCCGGGTCTTGTACGCACGTATTCGCGGACAATCAATTCCCACAGTTACCAGGCACGCGTAAAGGCTACTCCTAAATCAATTGTCGTTCCACGAGAAAACCAACATTATGGACTCCGGTAATCGCCTGTCCGGACTAGCCTGTGCGGCATGCATAATCTTAGGCTGGTCCGGGCTTAACTTTACGCATAGTACACAATGTTTTCTCGTTGGACGGCTCAATTTATTATTCGTATTCAAGAAAATAACCCCGACCATATTCGGGGAATCTGTACGTGTTAACTTGGACCTGCATTGCTCGACAAGGACGATTTTAAGACTTCTCTTTAATAAACAGTGTATAATTCGATCAGATGACACGGATGCGAAGACAAATATCTATGGGCAAATTCACACGAAAACCGATCATCGGGTGTAGGGTTGTTGGTCATTTGTTTTTTACGCCGCTTTCAACAATGTTTCAGTTACCTCACGGCGTTTCCTGGGTAAGTAACCAGTACTACTGGTCCATTTATCCTGACACCAGCCTGTCAGTCGTAATGCTAACCCCACAACCCCGAACGGCTAGTAGGGCAGCCATTTCTATCATTTATACACTCTTTGGCATGACCTAGTCGGCGATCGAACCCGCGACCTCCAGCTCCCAGGGCGGACACGCTACGAATACACGACCAAGGCGGACACGCTACGAATACACGCCCGAGGCGGGCACGCTACCAATACACGACCGAGGCGGACGCGCTACCAATACACGACCGAGGCGGGCACGCTACCAATACACGACCGAGGCAGACACGCTACCAATACACGACCGAGGCAGACACGCTACCAATACACGACCGAGGCAGACACGCTACCAATACACGACCATCGCGGTCGTAGGGGGATTGTTTGCGACTAGGCCAGATCCCTATCAGTATGTGCTTCCGCGCAATCAGAGCCGGTTTTTCACTGTTCATTTTTTCAAAGCCTTCGAAGGTTTTACCGTTTTATAAGCACTACACATGTGAACCATTCCACGAGAAAACCGACATTATGGACTCTGCGTAATGTATCGATTCGGATCAGCCTGCGCAGTCCGCGCAAGCTAATCAGGGCCGACACATTCCGTCTCAGAGAGGAAGAGGTATATCGTAATGATTCCAGAAACAGAAAATCCTCTGGAGGCGAAAAGTGTATGTCCGGGTTTAGACTGATCCGGGTCGATACTTTACGCAGAGACCACAATGTTTGTTTTTTCGTGGAACAGCTCACATGTCATACTATAACTACTGTCTTCGTGGTGTTAGTGAACAGACAGTAGGCCTTAACAGTGTGATATCTGCTTCCCTTCTCTGTGTTAATGTTGTTGGGATAGCAGCGTGATTTATGCATCGGTATCAGGATAGATAATACCGTTAACACTGGTATTTTACACAGAAATGACCATGAGAGCCATCCCGCGAGAAAACCAGCATTGTGGACTCTGCGTAAGGTATCGAACCGGATCAGCCTAAGCATTCCACTCAGGCTTATCCGGATATACACTTTTCGCATACTGTGGATTTTCTGATTCAGGAATCATTATTATATACTCCTATCCCTCTGAGACGGAATGTGTCGGCCCGGATCAGTCTGCGCGGACTGCGCATGCTGATCTTGGTCGATACATTACGCAGAGGGACGATTCATAATATAACTGAATATTGTTGAAAGTAGCTTAAAAGTTATAAGAACCATCCAAACACACATGAATCCATTGCATGAGTATTCCTAGCCTTTTGCGCGTGAAGACCAGACTCGAAACGCAAGGAAAGCTTTTGCACTTTAAAAACATAGTGCATACAAAGGAAATTGCTCTTTACGAACAATCTCACATTTTGCCACAACGATTTCGACTCTATCCAATAATAATAGTATCACTTACAGAGATTGTCCTTGTTTTTGTCTAGAAGTCGCCTGATTCAGATGTGTTACACTTGGGAAAGGGTTAATAGATTCAATTGAGATTACAGCCGAAATAAATACCTTGGTTAACTCACATCAGTTTATCTCTAACCTGGATATACTTTCTGTCCTCTACAATACAATACGAACGCAAACTGTTCGCGGTCGTCTTCCTTTTCACATTTTTTGGGCTTCTTGGAGTAATACCGTGGTTCGTTAGTATCATCTGTTAGCGTTGGGGGCCGGATAACACCGTCTATTCCGTCAGCATTACACAGATCTCCTTCGCATTTTCCTCGACAGACATTATGCGTATTAATGACTGACTGTGTGATGTTAGGCGGAACGACTATGATATACACGAGCGTTTGTGAGTCATCTTCACTACATCGGTAGCGGATACATACTGTCACGTTGTTGTTGTTAGCAGTGAGAGTAGACGGATCGATTTCTGTGTTGTCAGTAAAGAAGTAGCCGATGGAGTTCTCTTCCCATAGACTCACGACAATAATGCTAGTTGGAGTCAGATCTAGTATAGTTGTTATTTCATTCACAAGTATGACGAGAGCTACTCGTGCAGTACATAACTTGGTTTTATCAGGATACGGTTCATAGTTAGGTGGGGTGCCTATGACGAAGTGGAAGGCAGGATCGTCGATCTCGGATGATTCGCACGATTCTTTGTCTTCATAGAAAGGTCCAGCGACGCTTGACGTGAAGCTTACTATAATATTTTTCCCGTTGGATGAGATTGTGTAGTTTATGGACTGATGATTATCTTGGATAGCTTGTGAATACTCTCCTATTTGTTTAGGTTCGAGAAACATACCGGAGGGAATAGGGAGGCCACCAACTAAAAAGTTATCCTTAGACGTCATGTTGATTAATCCTATCATACTCTGTAAGCCAGGACATCGGATTAGGTTACAAAAGCTAGCCGGACTTTTGGTAGATTGCAGGTAAAATCGTAACCTTTGCCCATCATCCAATATATAACCTACGGCACCTGATACGAAGGAGGTTGTATCGGATTGCTCAATTTCTGTTACTCGATTTTGTTTGAAAACCCTGGCCTTGAAGTAACATTCGGGAGAACCTGGTATTTTATCAATATTCACCCATGTGAAATTTTTTATTTTTAGTTCAAGATCTACAAGATTTACTTGGCGTTTGCCTCTCCCTCTTGGTCCAGCTTGTCCGTCCAAGCGACGTGCCTTTAAGTCTTCCCATAATCCACTCTGGGTATTCACATTCCAAAGCTTTAAACCGGGTCTAATTTGTACCGTCAACGGTTTGTTTGGGTCTACTTGTAAACTATTGTTTGATTCATCAGTGAATGTTAAAGCAAACAGTCCAGCTGATATCAATGGCTCGGTACCGCGGGTTGGTATTGGTTTAAAAATCTACCTGTTATCACTGCATCGTTCAAATATAGATCATCGACGTCAATATAATTTAAATGTAAGTTCAGGTTACCATTAAACGGACTGCCATTCTTTTCCTGAAATGAGTTTTTAGCAATTATAATGTTACCGACGCCTGTATCGTCAGCTAAAGGGGTGTTAGAGATAGACAGTTTTATTTTCTCGGATGAAGGAAAAGAAATAGGAGTTGCCAACGCTAATACACAGATAATAATGGGCTGCAATGCATATGCACCTATCGGAATGTCAATTACTTTAGTAGATGGTAGGTAACTGATGGAATCGAACTGTGCGTGAATAGCCACGCGGCCAGGTTTGGCGAGATACGGATGTTCTGAGTATTCCATCAGTGTCTGTTTTACCACTAAATTCCCCATCCACATTTATTAAAAAGTCCGGTATTGGGATTTCGCTATTACACTTCTTCACTATTACATTGACGTCGATTGTGGTAACTTTCATGCATACACAGCAGGTTATGCGCTTGATCTTCCGCTTTCTAAACGGACCACAGTCCACTTCATCGTCCACTGTTTGCTGGTTTGACAACGCCATATTCAAGACAGTCTCCTTGTGGCCCCTTTTTTGAAGTACTATCATCTTTGAAACCAAGGATACATACTCCTGTGGGGCACTTGTTCGTGGTTGCTGTACAATCGCCGACAATTGTCTGAGTGTAGGGTATGACGTCAAGTGAGTCAACTGAAGTAGAACTTTCAATATAAGAGTCATGGAAAAGGAAAACCTTCCCCCAGGGGGTCTTGTTATAATCTGAATAACTATAAACACATATCTAAATTTGAGCATTGAACATGAAACAACCAACCTTAGTGTAATTATTCGACCCGTAATCACTTATCTATACTGTCGGATCCAAATAGACACTATACATGTATGTCAAAAGTTTATTAAGTGAGTTGTCTTATTTGATCGATAGAATGGGTCGATTTCCTTATATGGGTATAAAGTAAGATGAACCGTATAAGACTGATTTAGAATTAATTTGGCAAAGTTGTTCATTATTTGACCCTCTACCAAGATTGTCAAATTATTTCGATCCGTTGAAAAACCCTGGATACCAGGGTGGCATAAGGTCGGGTTGCTCGATTTCCTAGTATGGTATACATAATTAATTACTCAATAATGAATATCAGTGCTTGCTTACATGTTAAGTTATAACGTAATCTTGGATCCCTTATTGGCGAACAGTGCAGAGTGTCACACAAGCTCTAAGTTGGATTGTGGCAGAGCGCCGCGCATATGCACTAGCAAGGTTCCTTTGTTGTTCTTATATTCTTTAAGAACTTTTGAAAATCATATTATGTAAAACACTTAGAAGATAGCTCCAGGGTGAAGACTGGTATTAATATTCGCCGGTTCCCAAAAATATATAACCCATTGTCGATACTAGTTTTATCACTCTATTTGACGCTTATATAAATTGTTCATAACAATTTATTTTGCCATTATTCAGTTGACGGCAAAGATGGGTTTTTCTTTTCTTTTTGCAAAAACAGTCTATGATACATTTGAATATTTTTCATACAAAACCTCGATCGGGTCGACGCGAATTTTGATATCTAACGTCGTCTCGACAGTCAGGGTCTAAGAGTTGATATTTTACATACACTACTTACCTAAGCCGTCTGGACGTTCCTGCCATTTGCACTTCTCTGAAACAAATTAACATCAGTTGTTTGTTGGGAAAATATGTTTTCCGTTTTGTTATCTATTTCGCTCTTATCAGCTAATATAACATTAACTGTTTAAAACTTAGTGATTTATCACTGATACTACCAAAACACATATGAGCCGTCCAACGAGAAAACCAACATCGTGGTCAATTTTCGCCCCCTGTGGATTTTCTGTATCAAGAATCATTACTCTATACCTGTATCCCCCTGAGATGGAATGTGTCGGCCCGGATTAGCCTGCGTGGATTGCGCAGGCTGATATGGGTCGATGCATTACACAGAATCCATAACGTTGGTTTTCTCGTGGAACGACTCAATTATATTGTTGAATGAAACGCGCAGTGAAATGTTAGTATCTACATAACCTTATTTTCTCAAATAAGTCATTTTCGGGAATTCCCAAAACATTTCATTAATGAATACTTATTTTGAATATTTCGTTGTCATACTAGGTTTAGTATATGAATATAGGTTATACAATATACACGTAGATCTGATGACTGCCTCTTACATGTCGGCTCTGATTGACCTTTGCGTCAGCCAATCAAATAGGCGCTAACAAAATATTGAAGTATCATCAGGGGAGATATAGAAATACAATAGCATAGCTGCGACCGCCATCACTACAATTAACCGTTGAAACGGGACGTCACAAACATTTCGTAAGAAATAATGGAACGTGTACATTTTGTAATTCTGGTGAAATTGAAGATGAACATCATTTACTATTAATATACTCATCTGTTGTCTCACTGAGAATAAACTACATACCAATATATTATCATCGAAGATCAAGTATGTTAAAATTCATAATTAAATCTAGGCGCGTATAGTCTTCATAATTCTATTATTTTCTTGAATGGATCTGTATGGCACTGCTTAGAAAAATCAAAGTACAGAAAGTACTGGTAACGAATTATTTTGAACATGTATTGTAAAATCTAATTTATGAATGCAATTGATCATGCTATTGCACAATTTAGTCTATTTTATTATTATTAATATTTTTGTCCAGAGAATTTTTTTATCAATTGACAGTTTTAGTAAATGTAGCATTTCAACGGCGATGCGAGCGTTTAACATGCACACTAACTCTTTCCCTGAGCTCTGCGTAAAGTCTGTCAAAACACCCATGGCATATTTGTGAGATTTACATTGTTAGTTCGATTTGTTTTCGTCACCAGGGGCGGATCCAGGATGTTTCATGTGAGTGAATTAATTATTATAAATCTATAATGTTTAACAAATCGCATAAAATAAGAATTAAAAAAAAAAAAAAAAGAACAGTTCCTATTGGGACTCGAACTCGCGTCCATAAATAGTCCATGATTAGTAGTTCTACACGCTATCCATTACACCACGGTACTTTGATACAACGTAGGAGCGTTACTTTCGTATATATATTAAGCTAACTGAATGCGCGCGTATGTAAACCATGATCTATAATTAGAAAGCCCCTTTGATCATCGTTATCATGTTGGAAAAAGGAGAAACAACGGCGATGCGAGCGTTTAAAATGCACACTATTTCACTGAGCTCTGCGTAGTGGCATATTTGTGAGATTAACATTGTTCTATACAGCGTGGGGTCGACTTCTAGTGAATGGGCATACGACTAAAATTCATACTCGTGCCTTATACGTACCTGCCGACAAATGAAATATATATGCGCGTACTGTTAATTTGATATTTTCTAGAAAATTGATTATCTATGATGATTTGATAGTATAATTATGACTTCACTGTATTGAAATAACACGTAGAAGTCATTTTAATATCGAAAAAATACTAGGACTATTTAGGTGCAGCGAATGTGTATTCTAAGCGGAAGTGTAGTTTAACCGTGACTTCCGGAAACAAATACGATCGCGTTAACTGTATTATTTTTTGAGAAAAAATAATTCGTTAAAAATACCTACACAGCGAGTTTATTTGACAGATCCAACGTAAGTTTATTGAAGATGATTTATTAGTCGCCGGGAAGAAGCCCGCGACTTCTATTTTTAATAGCTTTTCGGAAATGACATGGGAGGAGAAATTATTATTAGAAAAAAACAAATTTAAATGTCTTGAACATATTACAATTGCGTTTGTTTAAAAACACTAAGTTATGACACATCTAAAATGAAATAAATATTCCGATGTTTTAAGCATTTGCAGTTTCTTTATTTTGACTCGCATTTATGTTTTTTTTTTTATTTATTTACGAAGACAGTCCCTATTATACTTGTAGCAGACTGTTATGTGTCAATATCGAGATAAAAATCACGTCGAATTTTCCTTTTAATAGAAATTTGAACTTACTGGAAGTTATTTTCATGTTCAAAGAGATGTCTTGATTTGTTAATAATGTTTAACCATGTATATCTAAAATATGTAAATTGTAAATTATATGTGATGTCAATGAGGTACATGTATCTGTGGAATATCACGAAAAGTCCTAGTCTCTTAAACAAAATGTCATTGGGATATCAGCCGGAACATTTATTTTATTTAAATTACAGAATTGAAAATAAAAAATGTATTTCTACGCTATCAACAGACGAATTCCTGGGAGTACATGCACATGTCTGTGAATCGAGTGGATGCAGCTTTTCGATTCCGACTCAAAACATTTTTTTACAGCTGTTCAAGCCCCAGTGATGAAAAATATTCCAAAAGAGAATCAAATAATTGAAAAAAGAGAAAACAAAGTGTATATGTTATAAAGATATAACAAATACGGAACATATGTTTAAAGTCCAGATGTTCGAATTTCAAAAATCCGTTCGAGTACTCTTTATCTAAAAGACGCTTCCATCAGTTGCAAAGTGCATGAGTGCTATGAATATATATATAAGCTTCGCAATATAAGAAAGTGGAGGTGGTCTTTTGGTATTGACGATTTGGTATTACGCGGAGTCCGAATCAAGGTTAATGCAGTACTTTATTTCTTTGAAATAAATTTATCATAATTGTTATTCATTTTTGTCAAATGATTTCATCATTTGAGCAGTTCAAACAACTGTTAACAATTCTGTAACCTACTCGTTCAAACATATTGAAACTTCTCTAAAATTAAAAGCACTGCATTTATTTTTCACCTATTTTTTTGTGAAAATATTTTGAAAAAGGAACGTGTTCAGTTGTTTTGAGACAGCTGGGACTTTTAAAATCAAAGCACTCAAAGAGCTGCCAGCAAGGAGCTAACTGCAGATCACGGAAAACATAAGGACAAGGATTTACCGATCACATTCTTTTTTTATAACATACACATCAAATAATATTTGAGTTGAATGCACACTATTGTATACACAGAATGGGGGTCTATCGCAAAATCTTTTATTTGATTGGCGGTATTTCGCAGAAGTCGTTGCATAGTTTACATATTCATTGATGTATTAGTAACAATGCATGCTCTATCAAAATCAAGAGAACGCTGCATAACAATGGAAACTATATTGAAATTCCAATAAAAATATCAAAGCAAAAATTAAACAATCTGTTTATTCATTTTATGGTTACTAAAAACAAACAAGAGGGCCATGATGGCCCTTGAATCGCTCACCTGATTTCCCCTCCTTCGCTTTAGCTATATAAGCCCCGCCCCCTGGGAGCCATAGTTTCCGACCAATCAACTTAGCTTGAAGGAATCTGATAGAGGGTCACCCTAGGAACATTTCTACAAAATTATTTGAAAATCGGCCAGACACTTTTGGAGGAGAAGATTTTTTAACTTTTCACTATAGTCATATAAGGCAAAATAGCCCCGCCCCCTGGCGGCCATGTTTTTCAACCAATCAACTTGGCTTGAAGGAATCTGATAGAGGGTCATCCAAGGAACATTTCTACAAAACTATTTGAAAATCGGCCAGACACTTTCGGAGGAGAAGATTTTTTAAGTTTTCACTATAGTCATATAAGGCAAAATAGCCCCACCCCCCTGGCGGCCATGTTTTTCAACCAATCAACTTGGCTTGAAGGAATCTGATAGAAGGTCACCCTAGGAACATTTCTACAAATTTATTTGAAAATCGGCCTGACACTTTCGGAAGAGAAGATTTTTTAAGTTTTCACTATAGCCATATAAGGCAAAATAGCCCCGCCCCCCTGGCGGACATGTTTTTCGACCAATCAACATGGCTTGAAGGAATCTAATAGAGGAGAAGATTATTTAAGTTTTCACTAGAGCCATATAAGGCAAAATAGCCCCGCCCATTGGTGTCCATGTTTTTTGACCAATCAACATGGCTTGAAGGAATCTGAAAGTGGGTCATCCAAGGAACGTTTCTACAAAATTATTTGAAAATCGGCCAGACACTTTCGGAGGAGAAGATTTTTTAAGTTTTCACTATAGTCATATAAGGCAAAATAGCCCCCCCCCCCCTGGCGGCCATGTTTTTCGACCAATCAACATGGCTTGAAGGAATCTCATAGAGGGTCATCCAAGGAACATTTCTACAAAATTATTTGAAAATCTGCCAACCGGTTTGGGAGAAGAAGAATTTTTAAGTTTGTTTTCATTTCGTTGCCATGGAAACCAGAATTCTGCATGGATCCCAAAAATTTGAAGGAAATCTGGTGAGATCATTGAGAGGATGCTTTCTGTGAAGTTTCGTCCCAATTGACCCACTGGTTACTGAGGTGAAGAAGTTGACGGACGACGCACGACGCACGATGCACGACGGACGACGGACGCCGGACAAAAGGCGATCACAATAACTCACCTTGAGCAAAGCTCAGGTGAGCTAAAAAGGATGGCATATTTGTTTTAACTTGTTTGAAATAATGCTAATACTTTTAAAATTAACATGATTTATTTTATAAACAATGTTTTTTTTTTAAAATTGTGCTATAAAAGAACAATAATGAATGTTCCGTGCCTGGAGATTATTTGACAGTAAACTACATTAATACAAAATAATCCAAATTCTAGAGTCAGTCTTGCATGGCTTTATAAAGTCACAGCTGTCTCAAAAACCGAAGGTAATAATAGATCGGTCGGTGGTATTTTTAACTGTGTAGTGTTTTTCACGATGCACCATTTATACCGATATTTATACCGTCCGAGCGATTTTGCACCATGATGTGAATGCATTTTGAAATGATAAACATAGCGGCCGTGTTGTGTATGTGTATATTCTTAAATGAAGAAACAACTGTATAGCTTAGTAGAATATTTAATACTACACAAATTAACATGAAATGCATGGGTTATATATAAATGGGTTATATAGAAATAGGTTACACTAAGAGGCGTGGCTTTAAGTGGATACACTTTCATTCATTATTTCATTTGTTAATACAATATATACAAGACTCCCCACTTCAAATGTTAAGTCATCAATTCAAATTCAATTTTGCAAATTAACATGAAATGCATGGGTTATATATAAATGGGTTATATAGAAATAGGTTACACTAAGAGGCGTGGCTTTGAGTGGATACACTTTCATTCATTATTTCATTTGTTAATACAATATATACAAGACTCCCCACTTCAAATGTTAAGTCCTCAATTCAAATTCAATTTTGAAATTGCAATCATAATACACCTGATGAAAGTAACTCCTTTAGTTTGTTCCGACTGTGAATGAAAAAGTTTCAATGTCCACGATGACCCCACTTAACATAATCATTACCATTCATAGCGGTACAAAATCCCACCCTTATCGCCAATTTGTTGTGTCCAACATGTAATAAAGGATCAAACGTATAGCTTAGCAAAATATTTCTGTGGCTTTGAGTGGAAACGCTTTCATTCATGTGATAATTAGTAAAGACAATAAACTCAGCACTCTCCCCTTTCAAATTTTAATTCATCAATTCAAATTCAAAATTTGAAATCGTAATCATAATAAACCTGAGGAAAAATATGCACATACTGCTTTAATTTGTGCAGTGTATGAATGACACATGATGAAAACTTGCACACACTGCTTTAAATTGTCCATGCATGTCTCGCGTGATCAAGTCATGTTGACAACGTAGAAATACATTTTATGTTTTAATCATGTAATTCACAATTTTAACATAAAATTTCTTTTGAGTTCTTTCTTTTGTGTAAGTGATGTCGAATCAAACTTATTTTCCGGCTGATATGCAAACAAGTAACCGCATTTTGATGTTTAGACAAGAACTATTTGGTGGTTCGAAAGGTACAAAATTGGTACAACATGGGTATCAACTGTCAATAGTTAATTCATTTTTTAAAAATATTCCACAGATCATCGACTTTCATTGACATTATATACGATCTGTAACCACCAAGACATCTCTCTGAACCAGAGATGGTGTTCAGAAACGTAGAGCTGATATAGAGACAGATGAGAAGTAATTCAAAGCCGATATTGAAAACACTAGTCTAGATTCCAGTCTTAAAACGATGAGTGTCTTCGGATTTCGCCTACTATAGCAATTGGCTCTAACGAGCCCTTTGCTAAAACAACATGCTAGACAGACCCTTTAAATGGGCATTTCCGATTAGTTGAAGTAGTTTACTTTAAAAAAATCTCTAGGCACTTTCCATTTAATTTGTATTGTGATTTGTGATCTGCAGTTACATGTAGCCCCTTGCTGGCAGCAGTATTAGTGCTTATTCGGTTTTGGCGGTTTTCTTTGTACAACTTACCTTTCTTGTTATCCTCCGACTTTGAGCTTGTATTGTCGTTCTCGCCACGTTTAGTTTTTCCTTTGCCATGATCTGACGAGGCAGTAGAAATGACAAGTAGCATGCATAACATGTGTAAAGCCACCTTCATTTTGACCAAAAAAACAATCTGCAAAGAATCAAACAACTCTTTTAGATATCCAATCCGTTCAATACAGTCAGAACTATGTTCAGTGAATTAGTTTGGTTGCTCATGTTTGCCAATTCACCAATCAAATTATAGCTTCTATAAAAAGTTGTAATTTAATAAGTGGGTTAGCAAACATGAGCTATCTTACTTACACGCAGCATTGTTCAGGGCGTTTTTCAATATTATAGGCAATACATGGAAAAAACACCGCTTGCACGAATTTGCAGTTAAATCACGGCGTTTCCTGTGTAAGTTACTAGTTATCCTGACACCAGCCAGTCAGTCGCAATGCTCTAACCCTGCAACCGAGAGCATCACGATGGGCAACGTCCATTTTTTTAAGTCTTTGTTATGACAAGGCCGGGGGTAGAACCACAACCTCCCGCTCCAAAGTTGGACGCTGTACCACTACAACACAGAGGCGGTATCCGCCGCCTTGAGAGCGGGAAACCTGGTTTGGATACCTAGTAGGGTTATACCAAGGATTTAATATAGTATAGTGGCATCCCTCCTTTGCACGCAGGAATGGTATCAATATCAGTCCAATGGTTAAGGATGAGAGTATGTTTAAAGCTAAAAGTTCATTTTACCCCTATTCTGATGCAGCATGGCCCACTATTATGTAAAGGGTTACTAAAGAAACATTTCAGGTAAATTCTAACTGTATCTTGAAATCGGACAATAACCTGAATAGAAATGGAACTATTACGTTCTGTCATTTCTGATGCATCTCCAAAACAGAGGGCAAACGTGGCGCTGAATCGATCACCTGAGTGATAGCTAAGTAGCATAAGTCCTACTGCTAATATCGGAGAAAATTTAATCAAGAGTGAGAATGAAACTGCTAGGATTGGACAATGAAACTTATCAATAAAGGACATTTGTTATGATATTAAACTTTAAACAATGTGTAAAAGGACCACAAACGTAACATTCTCGTGAAATTTGGTTGATATCAGTCCTATGGTTTAGGATGAGTTTGTTTAAAGCTAAACGTTCATTTTACCCCTATTCTGATGCAGGATATATATCTTTAAACAAATTTGAAAGTGACCACCAAAGGCACCTGTGAACTCTTCTTGAAATTTGTCCAGTGGATTAGGATGAGATTTCAATATACATACTCCTTTTTCTGATGCCACCTGGTAACTATCTCTTTCAACAAACAGTTATGAAGAGGGTCACTGCAGGAATAAATCAGACACGTACTTTTATAAGAATGAAGTTTTAAAATGTTATCATTTTGCCATTTTCTGTTGCCGCCTCGCTGCCTTGTTTCAACAAATTAACATGGCTTCAATAACTTTCGTAGGGAGTAGTTGAAGCATCATTTCTACTAAATAACCATGGAATCGGACAGGCGGATTAAGAGGAGAATAACCCCTAAATATTGGGCATTTTAATTCCTTTCTGATACCACACAAACAAGAAAATATATATCTTTGAACTAGGGATGGCAACAAATACCAAAATTAGTATTCAAATATTCGATCACAAAGTATTCGAATATTCGAATATTCGACCCATTTGTGCATGCTTCACCAAAAAAGTATTTATAAATACGTTATTTGCCGTAAAGTGATCTTACTATTCTCTTATTTTGTTCAAGTTTCAGGACTTGCATTTTACATGTTCGTTCAACCCTTGAATTTGAAAGAAAACAATGTTAGTGAAATATTCGTCAGTAAAGTGCTCAGACTTTAATTACTTGATCACTTGCTTAAATTAGTTTTGTATGAAGCATGTAGTTCTGATTACCATGTACATGTATACAACTGAAATACTGTTGAAAATGACATGACATTTTCCCAATTATCAAATATTTTCAAAAGATGAGAAATCGGACATGGACCCTCTTGAAGGGTAGGTGTCGTTATTTGAGTAGAAATGTGGCTGCCCATTAGGAGCAATTAAACCTTTCTCTTGCTGTTTTTTAACTGAAATACTGTTGTAAATGGGCACGAAATATTCCCAGTACCGGATTGCTAAAAAACATAAATATGTAATCGGATAATTGCACAGCCAAACCGACGGATTTGTGTGATTGTTATATAATTGAATAAAAACGTAACTACATGCTACCTAAGTTGAAGTTACGGAGTTTTGGGCCGAAACCATCAGTATTGTATCGATCAGTTTAATAGCCCAAAGCAATGATAATCAGTTTGACATGTTATCTACAGTATTGACACCTTATACAATACGCGTAACATTGACCATCGATATCCCTTTACTTGCAGTTTTTAACAGCAAAAAAGCATGGGTAAATATTTCAAGTATCGTCAATTTGATTTAAATATATAAATATTTTATAAATATTTCTGATTTTTATCGAATGTTCGAATCATGTTATAGTATTCGAATATTCGACCATACGATCGAATATTCGAATATTCGTTGCCATCCCAAAGTTTGAACATAATTAAGAAAAGGACCACCAACAGAACATTCATGTGACGTTTGTTCTTAGTTTGTCAAGTGGACGAGGAAGAGATGTCATTTGAAGCTAAACGTTCAATTTCCCCTTAACAGATCACAATGCCACCTGGTTGCTATAACTTTCAACCATTCAATAAGACTTGCAAACATGTAGCGGGTCACTGAATGAACAGTTCTGCTAAATTATATTGAAATCAGATAAGCACTTTCATAAGAATTAGTTTTAAAACATTGCCAATTTGCCCCTTTTTCTGATGACTCCTGATTGCCGTGTTTAACAACCAATCAATATGATGAAAAGCGAATTCAGAGGAAAACATTTTTTAAAAATAGGGCATATTTCACCCTTTCTGATATTGCAGCAAGTTCTCCGAAGAAAATAACTATACTGAGCAATTTCTTCTTTTGCCACAATATTTCCAAACAGTCGTCTGCTGCAAAGGCGTCACGAAGGGTCTGTATGTGGGCAAGTGTTGATATCTCAGGTTTATTTTTCATGTGTTGATATCTCAGGTTTATTTTTCATGTGTTGATATCTCAGGTTTATTTTTCAGAATATTTCAGAATATAATGTAAAATATTGTGGTAAAAGAGATATTGCTCTCTATGAGCAATTTCTTCTTTTGCCAAAATGTTTCCAAAAGTTGTCTGCTGAATATGCATCTGTTAGGGGTAACACATGCTATTATAATATCACAATCAAGCCTTATTTGACAGAAGAAATAGATATTGCTCAATTATTTCCTTTACTAGAGGGTACAAAGGGTTACAATTTACTAAGTGTCATGAAGTGTTTACAAGCTTGAGTATATTGGCGTAGTCCACCCCGAGTAGGGCCCGTTGTAACGACGGTTCGAAAGGGAGTGATATCATGATATTTTATTACACTTAAATACAAGAGAAAGTTGATGCAAGGCATCAATGTCGCCGGAAAAGACTGCATTGATTTATTTATGTATTCTTGACTTTCCTTAGTCTATTCAAACATTAGGAACGTAGTTATTTATTATTTGTTTTTATTTACCCTCGCCGGGCAGAATTAACTATTTGGCGAGCAGACAAAGTTAGATACAAGGGAGTCCGGGTGCGATACCCTAGCTCTTTCCGAAAAGACCCCTTGGTTCTTTTACGTGCCCGGTGTATAGCACCGATACACGCGAGGTTATTTTTCCTGGAAAGGACCAGTACTTAACCTCTAGTTGAGTGGGGGACGCTTAAAAGCATCCCTCAAATTTCCAGAACCTGGACCGGGATTTGAACCCCGCCACTCAGGAACGTATTATTATTATTATTATTCTTTATTTCCTCCCAAATGGAAGATCATTTCAAAATAACAAAGACAATTATTAACAGTATATGAGATGCACCGTAGCTGAATTTAACTAAATGCAATTGTTGATAATAACTTCCCACTAAAGAAACGCTTGACCGAAACGAAGAGAAAAGCGTTCATAGAGAAGGGGATGCAAAAAAAAAACGTGCAGAAATATACCCACATCAACATATCTCAACAATTAATACATGCAATATTACAACAGCACACAAACAAACAAAACAAACATGACATAAAATAATACTGACAGTATTTATTCAACCCGGTACAAAGTACTTGTAACTATTCCATACGTTATGTAGAAATAGTACCACATGTTTGTAAAACATATCATAATTGTTAAGCAGTACGCTGTTCAAGTTCAGATTCAAACCGAGTAGAGCTTCAACATACTCCTTACCATCCAAAGATTCTAGCATATTGAAAGCACTACTACCAAATTTGACATAAGTTATTTGTTGAAAGGAATCCGAGAGGGGTCTTACATACAAACAGTTAATCAGAATATGCTCAGTCAAACTTGTTTTAATATCACTATGACTACACCGCGAGCAATGGGAGTAATCAGTGCATGCCGTGTATGCAATTAATTGGGCGATAGAAAAACAAGCACGTAGCATATTCGGATTACGTTTGGCGTAGTCCCACACTGGATTAGCAGAGAACTGATACTGTAGTTTTCTGTATAAGACAAACTGGCTCGAAGACGTTCGAACATTCCATTCTTCTATATAGTAGTTACGAACCTTTGTATTAATACAATGTTTCCAAACATATCTACTAGGAAAATCACCATAAGCTAAATAGTCTTCCAAGCTATTGTAAATATTATATTTATGTAGCAGAGAAACAACATCTGAAATAAACCCGAAATCGGAAGACCCATTCTTAAATAAACTAAGACGTAATAAAAACAAACGTTTGACTGTGCAGTCCCTTTCTAATCGACACAGCTGACCGAAGAAGACAAGTTTTCTCTTCTCTATTTCGGCAGCCAGAGGCAGAGCACAAAGTAAACCAAGTACAATATATGTTCTTGATCTACTTCTTAGACCTTGGATTTGTTTTAAGCATAGTCTATGAGATCTCTCTAAAGTCAACATGTCTCGATCAGGAAGCGGCTGTAAAAATTCACAACCAAACAGCGCTTTAGGAATAACAATAGATTTGTAGATACTATAGCTGGTTAAGGGATTAAGCCCATGTACGTGTAGTCCTTCCTTAATAAGACCGAAAAATGTCCCCCTTAATTTCCTATCAATATGTTTAGTAAGTAAAGAGTAGTCAGCGTATTTATTGCATTCTATTCCCAAATGATTGTATTCCTCTTTTTCATAAATAATTTCATTACCCATGACAAATGAACGAGAACTGCGTTTGTAAGCACGCTTGGACTCATTAAAAGTGACAACTGCACACTTGTTGGAGTTGTATTGGTATCTCTATAAGCACGAGTATTTGTAACATATACCAATCATACTTTTTAAAGAAGTAATGGATAAAGAGAGAAGGGTCATGTCGTCTGCAAAAGACGGGGCACACAAATGGAGCCCTTCGATTTGAAATCCTAACTGACTGTAAACTAATTGCTCAAGCAATGAATTAATAAATACTACATACAAAAACGGTGACATAACTCCACCCTGTCTGGTACCTTGTAGAACAGGGAACCAGTCTGAGTAAAAGCCTCTATGCACAACACTGCTATACATATTAGAATACATAGCAATTATGGTCTTTAACAATTTAAGCGAAATGCCAAATTCAAATAACTTTATAAATAGACCGTCATGCCAGACTCGGTCAAAAGCTTGTCGAGCATCTAAAAAACAAGCGTACAACTTACTGTCATTCTCTTTAGAAAATCTTACACTTTCATGAAGAATAAAGGATGTCATAGGACTACCCATATTGGACTGAAACCCACCCTGGAGCGGATGTAACGGTTTATTAATAGACTTGTGAAGACGTTGTAACAACACTTTCTCGTATAATATCAAAATAGACGAGGAAAGTGTTATAGCACGATAACTGTTGGAGTCATTTTTCGGCTTGCCGCCTCCCTTGTGAAGGGTTATTATAGTACCACGCTTAAGCATACTAGGAACAAAACTATAACAAAACATCAAATCAAATAGAAACGTTAAATAGTGTTTCAGAATAAGGCCTCCGTGTATCAGGTGTTCATTAGAGACACGGTCAATACCACACATTTTACCGGTTTTTAAAGTAGACATTGATGATAAAACTTCCGCCTGAGAAATGTGATCACCACTATCCACAATAGGTGCTACCTTGATACTATTACTACGTGCAGTTACATCTACAAAATGAGTGTTATCATAGGAATCACATTCTGTATCAGAGTACAACGAGGCGAAATAACGACCCCACTCATGGCAAATACTTTCTGGATCGCGAAAAACAATCCCATCAAATTTAATTTCATTACAAACATTATTATTTACAGATTTATTTTTATTTTGAAAAAGCCTCCAAAACAAAGGACTATCTACGCCAGAGGCAGTGTCTATGTCTTCGTTTATCTGCTGCAGATACTTGTATGAACTGTTTCTATAAATTTTGCGAAAACATCGTTTAGCATCCTTGTATGCCTTATACGAGTCATGATCAGTATCTCTTGGTCTGCCAGCATCAATCCAAGTCCTGCGTTTTATTCTCATAAGCGCATGGCATTGTTTGAGACTGTCTGACCAATAAGGTTTAAGGTAAGGGCGATAACTGGAGTGCGGAAGATGCGAGGCGGATACTTCATTAATGCTAGTAATAATGCATTGGTATAGTTTATCAATAAAACAGTGTACGTCATCGGTGGGTATGTTATCTATACTAACTGTCAAACAGCGACTGAGATCAGATTCATAATTATACAATTGTTCATGGGATACTTTATGCCATTTATAAATTTTATATACATACCTATACATTAGGGTATCTATAAAAAATTAACGAAATGTGTACACATTTATCTGGCTTAAATTTAATTTTGCTGTTGTTACTTATTTAAATAATAGTATTCATTCATATAATTTCAATGTTTGTCAATCTTATTCGAATCACAAGGTAAATATCCTGGTATTGCTTTAAAGGGAGGTAATTTGAAGAAAACAAAAGTCTTCAAAAGGAGAAATATATCAGCATTACCGTCTACAGTTTAAATTGTTCTATTGTTTGTGGATTTAAAAATGTTCTTTTTTTCTTATTTCTACATGTACAACGAAATATTGCGGCTTCTCTTTGACGCTTTGCGTCAAACATTCGTCTTGTACTTGTCTAAAATAAAATAATATCACTCGCTTTTTCATATCGAAATGCGCATGCGCGAAAATCGATGTTAAAGGTCACGAAACTACACAACAGAATAGGGTCTATATTTAGCTTAGAAACAGTTCCTACTTTAGATATTCATGGATTAACATTATTAAATGAATTCTACACAAATCAAGACATCTCTTTGAACATGAAAACAACATTTAGTAAGTTAAAATTGCTATTAAAAGGAGAATCCGAAATTGACCTCAATGATGACACATAAGAGTCTGCATTAGGGGGTGTTGGTTCACGTCTTGAAGGGACCACTTTTGTCTTCGTAAATAAGACAAAAAACTTAAACGCGAGTGAAATAAAAAAAACTGCAAACATTAAAAAATCGGAATATTTATTTCATTTTAGATGTGTCATTTATTAGTGTTCGTAAACAACCACAATTGTAATATGTTCAAATCATCTAGATTTGTTTCTTTCTAATAATAAGCCGCCCTCCCATGTGATTTCCGAAAAGCTATTAAAAATAGAAGTCGCGGGCTTCTGCCCGGCGACTAATAATATATATACATTTAGAGACTTGTTATTTTAATTGGTTACCTAAAAAAAGATGTGTTTTACTTATTTGACTTTTGCTTATGTTTGCATTCGTAATTCAGTCAAGAATTGTTTGCACTATTTGTTTGGCGTACTGAATTTGGTAGAAATTGTTTTCTCAGTCTTTTAAATCATGTGTCTTCAAAACTTCACCCAAAACTATGAAAGCCTTGGTATGCAATTCTACCAAAATTGGAATCTTCAACTTTAGGTCAACTTTCATCATACTTTCATATGGAACATAACATATATACATTTACATTTATATATATTTGTTATTACATGTATAAACTGTAACATACAATACGTTAGACAAACTAATCAAAACGTTTCTTGTAGAATGAACTGGCATAGATTTTATATAAACACTTGTTTAATCAATTCAATTCCATTTCGTGTTATCAGATATTGAATGCTCGGTGTCAATATTTTTCTTATCTTCCCAGTCATGTTGTTCACAACATTCTTGATACATAAACAAAATATATGCTTACTAACGGTCTTACTATTAAACTTCGCTAACTATCTAACGCATACAATTTACATAAATTACTAAATTTGCCTAATTGTATATGTTTGACGAAACTACAACATCTAATAGGCTATTGTATCACTAAAGATCAGCAATATTATCATGTTTACATATATGTGACTACATCATATGTTCTATCACTGAACGACGTTTCTCTCCATTAACTAATATGACATTAAAGTTCGTTTCTCTTTAAATTGTCAATCATTTCTATCTACTGTGTTATTCCGATACGTTTACAGTAAACAGAATGGTCCAAACTAACAAGAGTGTGTGTGTGATTGTATTCTTAACTATGGCATTTCTTTTTTATTGAATATCAAAATTAATTAATAAGAGCTTCTAATGAATAATATGGATATTTGATGAACATTTAAAAAATCAAATGATAAGAAAATCAAATGAAAACATAGATATAAAATGCAAAATATCATCATATAAAACGAATTACCTGTTGTATGGTGATGCAAATAACCGGATGAAATGTCTGCTTATGTCTACCAACGTACCTAACAGTTATACTGCAACACTTAAGACGTAGTTGATGAAATCTATTTGCAAAGACTTCAAACAAGATCACAGATCAACGCACCATTAGATATGCACAACAAAACGTAGTCTATAGTATCATTCCCCTACCACTTCAACATCGGGTCAGGCATACCCCTAGTAATAGTGACACCCTTTGGACATGGTGCAGATAGCAAAGTGCTATGGTGACAACATGTGTGTGAACCAACCGGTATAATTATCCCTTTCTCACAGACACAAAATCTGCGGCAGACGACTTTGAAACATTTAGTTTAAAATATGGTTAACTTCTAGAAATAAAGGTTTAATCATTAAATAAAGTTGAAAACATTGTGGCTAAAGGAGACACTGCTCATCATGAGCAATTTGTCCTTTTACTACAATGATATTAAAAGTCATCTGCTGCAGAAGCGTCCGCTAGCGTTTAAATGTGGGAAATGGTTAACCTTTCAAACTCCGAAAGAAGCTTTTGTTCATGATTTAATACTTCCAAATAATAAGTGGCAATGGTCCGCTGTAGTGTTTATAAAAATTCCGTTGTTTTATTTATTTACTATATATTGAGGGATTGGCGTGAAATGGTTGTAACTAAAATTGGTATTTTTATACCAATGTTAAACACCTTGCCACAAAGTCTTTATAACCATTAAATCTTTTTTCTTGGTAAACAATGGAAGCTTAGGTGCCATTGCTCGTTCTGAGCAATGGCACCTAAATTTGCATTGTTTACAAAGGGGTCAAAATTGCCCCTAAACCAGGGTTTTCAAAATAGGTTTTTAGTTACAACCGTTTCACGCCAAGCCCTCGGTATGCCATAGTGGTAAAGCAGGGGAGAAGACCGCTCTAGTCGCTAGTTGGTTAATGCCAGTCGTACTAATTAACTGTAGTACGCCGGGTACCAGACCCAAAAAGCCATAACTTTGCACCATAATGGCTTGCCTCCTTGACGGTTAAGGTTCGGGGAATATCATTACCACTGATACATACGTGCCAGGATAAGAACTACCTGAAGTACTGTCATATACATTTTATTATGTCGTTCGTACACGGCTGCTATGCTATTTTCAGTTTATTACTGTTTAAACATAACATTAGCACCATTCTTTTAACGAATTATCATCATTTTAAACATAAACATGGCTCTATGATACTAGTCAGGTTAAAGATGGATGAACAGTACATGACCATTTGGTTCTGGTAATAAACGGTTGGTACCATTTGCAAAATAATACATTCTATATAGGTTAACTAAAGATAACATGAATATTTATCCTGTTCCTCCATGAAACAAATCTGCAGCAGATGACTTCATAAACGTTTTGTTAAAGACATGGAAAATAACTATAAAATAAGGAAAAGTTATTGAATAAAGTTGGAGACATTGTTGCAAGCGATGCAATTGATCATTATGTTTTGTAAAGTCGTCTGCTGCAGATGCGTTTGAAAGCGTTTGTACGTGGGAAATGGTTATACAACCGTTTCTCTTTGGGCGAGTTGTAATATAAAATAAAACATAAGAAACCTACACTGCAGACTGGGGTTTCGGAAAATATAAGCGTAACAAAGGTCGATTCTGATTGACCTATCACACCTGGCACTCCGAACGTTTGTGCTGGGAAAAAGCTGTTGGTTAGATGATTCGGCTATCACGTGCCCGAATGCTCAGTGTGTTACAACAATCCCTGATACACCCATGTTGTTGGTCTACATTATTTTCAAATACTTGTAAAGTCACGTATTCACATGATAGAAGGATATTAGTTTAAAAACACGTGGTATTCTTGCATATTATCATCGCAAAGGATCTTTAATGACATTTGAAATGGACATTATAAATCATATAACGTACATTAGTAATACTAATGTATCATATATTTATCCAAGCATATGACTTTCTCAATAAAGAATTATCACTATTTATTTTAAATCCAACATGGTCATGCCGTACGAGCAATTATTTTACCGAAGTCGAAGTATATTTGATGCTCGACGAATCATAACTGAATGCTTTTAGCGCTTAAATATATCAGTTGCCATGTAAGTAAACAACTGAGTCATTAAAAAAGCCATGGTTTATTTGTCGTGTCTGTTTCCCCGCTTTCAACGGCATTTCAAGGTGTTTCCCAGGTAAATGCCAAGCACTGCTGGTATGTTTATCTTCACTCCAGCGCATCAGTGGTTGTGCTAGCCCCCAAACCTAAGCAACAAGAAGGGGGAACCGCCACTACCAGGTTTTAAACTATTTAGTATGACCCAACCGGGAATTGAACACTGGTCTCCCGCTCTCGAGACGGTCGCTCTAATCTCGCCATAACCGACGCTGATAAATTCCGTTGTAATGTTATTCGACCATATTTATCTTATCTAGACCTTTCGGAACAAATATATGAGCCATCCCGCGATGAAACCAACATTGTGGACTCTGCATAAAGTATCGACCGGATCAGCATAAGCATGCAGCGAAGGCTTACCAGGATAAAATACTTTTCGCCTCCTGTGGATTTTCTGTTTCAGGAATCATTACTCTATACCTCTATCCTCCTGAGACGGAATGTGAAGCTTCGAATTAACTTGTGCAAGTAATATGTGAACAGTGAATATCTTGATCAGAGTGTGCTAATTGACAGATTCATCTGGGAACACACTGTTCACAGAAGCCAAATTCTACAGTTTGCTATGGACGGGCTAATATTTCACCTATTTAAGATTTGAGCCTTTTCGCGAGAAAACCAACATGATGTACATTGCGTAAAGTGTCGACCGGCTCAGCTTCTGCATGACGCAAAGGCTTACCCGGATAGACACATTTCGCCTCCTGTAGATTTTCTGTTTCAGGAGTCATTACTCTATACCTATATCCCCTGAGACGGAATGTGTCGGCCCGGATTAGCCTGCGCAGGCTGATCTGGATCGATACATTACGCAAAGGCCACATTTTTTTCATGACTCGACTTAACCCTATGTTTCGGGTACTCAAACTAATCGTCCCACCGTGACGATTCTTTTGAGTATCCACACCATAGGGTTTCAAGCTTATATAATGACTTGGGGATGTGAAATACCCTTTTTATCTAGAACTCTCGTCTATATATTATTCGGACGTATATGTATCTTCTTTAACTAATTTAATCGCGTGTCGTATATCCCGCCATGGGTACTTTCATGAAACAAAATTAAAATGTGTGCATTGTGATAATTCATGTCTATGCCCAAATATAAGGACCAGGTCAGTTTCGACAAATTATATAAAATGCGAGCATACAGACTTGTTTAATTAATCATCTGTTGACCGTAACATGTTCGCTTGGTGAATATGAAAACCAAAGCACACAGGGTGATAGTCATGTATTGTCATTCGAAAACCGTATCGGACATTTTTAATCAATATTATCTGACGAAAAAGATCATTCTAAAGTATTTGCGACCAGTGAAGGCTCACTCAAATCGGTGCGTATTGAGTTTCAATAGAATCTTCCTTGTGCCTTTCTATATGGACTTAACCCTTTCCCTCATATAGACGCTTTCTGGCGCCTCTGCAGCAGACAGCTTTTTGAAAACATAGTGACAAAGAAGAAATTGCTCAAAAAGAGCAATTTCTCTTTTTGACAAAATGTTTTCCACTTTTAGTCATAGGTTATCCATTAAAATATGGAGATTTTGTATTTTTTGACAAAATATGTTCAAAGTCGTCTGCTGCAGAATTGTCGTATGAGGGAAAGGGTTAAGTGAACACCAATGCTTTTTTTTATATGTCCGGTCCGTAAAGTGCGTTGATTTTACGGCGTTCATTTCGACAGGCAACGATGATAATCATTTAAACATTTTTTTATTTTATTTTTTAGGTTTTACGCCATTTTAAACATTATTACAGTTTTATCCCGGGGACAGTTCAACTCTCCCTTGGTAAACTAGCCAGTACTAGGATAGGAAATTGCTTACCCAAGGGCACTCCGCCATGACCGCCAGGAATGGGGATCGGACCCGCGACGCACATTTACAAATCTCCGACGCTAATCACTCGGCCACGGCCGAGCATTAATAGAGTATACGTTCAAAAAAATATGTGGCAGTTATGAAACACAAAGGAATTTGAGTTTGGCAAACACATTTTGTTGAAGATTTTTATTTCATCTGCCTCCCGGTTTATTTAAGTGTTGTACACGTAGTTATTTAATGATATTGTATTATATCTTTCTCTTTCCAACATATATGAAAATAGCCATCAGGGGAGGTAATAGTTTATCTCTTGAAACTATGTATTGATCGTTTCTGTGACATGCTGCAGACTGTGATATCTGCTAGTCCTTGCCAACCAACCACGATCATACCACTATGCTAAGGCGAATCTCGGAGACAGGTCGCGACTCAAGCAACAAACAACTCGCGCGCTTATAAGACTTTTTGAAAACATTGTGACAAAAAGAGAAATTGCTCAAAACGAGCAATTTCTCATTTTGCCACAATGTTTTCAATTTTTTTCAGTTACAATACCTACAGTCATCAAATCGTGATCAATGCGCTGGCACGTACCTTTGTGATTGATGTTTATAGTCGGAAGTAAAGAAATGATACGATGATAATATATAAGGCAATTATGATTTAAGTCGTAGGCCTACATCAAATGATAGGCTACGTAATTTGTGTTCATTATATTGTATTAATAATTATATTTGAACAAGATGTTAATTGTAAAGACAACCAAATATATTTTATTATATGCATTTCTTTATTTTTTCTTTTGTTCCTCAAGCAAATAACCCTTTCCTAAATACAACAACTATGCACTAGGTGACTTTGAAGGTCCAGACAAAGAATGGTAATTTACAATGGATGAAAGTATAAGTATTTAATTAGAGATGAAAGTATAATGGTTAAAAGGAAAATTGCTAATTATGAGCATTTTCTTTCTTTTGCCAATATAAACATTTTTTTTAAAAAAAACCTCTTTTCGAAATAGTTTCCTTTATTTTTTGAAGTCCAAGACCATATCGAGAGCTTGGCGTGAAACGGTTGTAACTAAAATTGGTAATTTTTTAACCAAGGTTAATCACCTCGCCATAAAGTCTTTATAAGCGTTAAATCATTGGAAGCCGCCAGGAGGCGGCTTCCTGTAGGGATGCTTTTAATTTTCGGTCAAGGAGAATATTTAGACCTGCCAGCGTGACCACATATCTTGATTTCTCTTTGTCCTTTCTAAGTACATTAATTTAAGGTAATGACTTTTAAAACATCCCTTTTACACTCTATATACATGTGTGAGTTTTACAAATTAAAAACAAAAGACAAAGGCCAGTATATTAATTGAATGTATGAACATTTTTATTTAAGCGAAATTCATACTGTATCTACTCCAGACAGTAAAATAGAGAACCCTTCTATTGAATTTGTAAATGTAGTCGGTTCCTTAAAATTACATGCTATGATATATTACGCAGTAATTAGACGAAGAAGCCTCGTCCCGTATTCACTAAACTTTTCAATTTAGATATTTGTCTAAATCTAATTCTTAATATTTAGTCCACGTTTTAGATTTAATCCGTATTCACCCACGCGTTTTAAACCGATCTCAATTTGGTCTAGTGTGTAAATGTCGTAAGCGGCCACGCAGCGACTCTGGTTCCCGAATCAAGTTAAGAGCTAAAATAAAAGACAGTACCATTTATCTATAGTCTATTTATAGATTCTCATTTTTATCGCAATTTCACATACATTTTTCATTTGCTTTGCTTTTAATAATCTGACTTTCATGTTCAGTACATACTGGATTCAAAGTTAACTTTGAGTACAATTGTCATCGCAAAATGCAGACATGAAAATATTTAAACCACAAAAATATCTGTTTCAAGATAAATTCCGTTCTTTTTCGCTGTTGCAGTGTCCACATTTCATGAATATCGCGGTAAACACGATATCGGTGTATTTTGCCTAGCCAACAACATGTTTTATCATGGATGCGATGTGAACATCCAGAATACTTAAATGAAATGAAATCTTCTGGTTCTTACAAACAAAGTGTGATCGGATTAACTGAACTGTATTTAACTTATCACTGTAAATGTAGACAGCATTTCAACTCTTATATCAACTGGTAAATTTACAGTTTGAGAAATAAATTCAAGTAAATTTTCAAGCACTGGTTTAACGTTTTCAACAAAATTGAAACTAGTTCCTATGTTAAGCCTTTCCCTTATACGTAGCACATTAAGTAAAAATTGGAACGTCTTGCTAAATGAAGGTATAATTTATGGACATAAAGTAGAAAACATTGTAGCATAAGGATAAATTGTTTTCAAAAGTTGCTGCAGCTATTTTCAGTCTTTCGGATTACGTGTACATAGAAATACGTTTACTTGATTTTCTGAATGCTAATCACGACACGAGTTCACATCAGTTTCGTCAACTCGAGATTGTGCGTTTGTAATCCGACAGCTTTGATTTTCAATTGCTCAATTTGCCACAATAATTTCAAGTCTGTCAGAGTAAACATCATTGAAATCTTTGTGGCAAAAGGAGCAATTTGCTCATAATGAGCAACATCTGCATTTGCCACAATTATTCAACACTTTTCAATTATCATACGATCATTTATAGAGATTTTTTTTTACTTGATAATTTCAAAGACGTCTACTGCAGATTTTTTTAATGTGGGAAACCCTTATCCATTATCATGACTTACCGATACAAACGAAAAACAGATTTTCTGTGTGTCAGCATTATTTGATAAAACATTATCATAACAGGGCGTGTGTTCAATACAAATAGTTGATTGTTTTTGGTACTAATTTAAATTTATCATAACCTCTTGTCCATTTATCTTTAGTATTATATGTCACTTTTTATGATCAGCTTAACTCTAAATTATCTCATTCACTTAAAACACAGATCCTGCCAGGTTAAATATCCTACATAAAACTTATATCTTCAATAATCGATATCAGCATTACTGACTGCAGATTAAATTGTTCTAATGTTTGTGGATTTAAATGATCTTTTTTATTATTTCTTCATGTGAAACGAAATATTGCGGCTTCTCTTTGATGCTTTGCATCAAACATCCGTCTTGTTTTTCTTGGTAAGCAATGGAAATTTAGGTGCCATTGCTCGTTCTGAGCAAAGGCACCTAAATTTGCATTGTTTACAAAAGGGTAAAAATTGCCCCTAAACCAGGGTTTTCAAAATAGGTTTTTAGTTACAACTGTTTCACGCCAAGCCCTCGATATCATGGAGTGATAATTTAGTTTAGTTTAACATTATTTATTTTATATCGATTGCAAAACAAGCTGTCTTCGCTCGATGTTTGCTTACTGGATACTTAAACAGTACTCGCACCGTTTGTGAGGAAACATCCCAAAGTCAGAACCCGCTCATCACGGGATTCGAGCCCGGGGCCTCTGTTACGAAAACATTGCACCATTGGAGAGTTGAGATTCTGGAGTGCAACACGTCGGTACTGCGTCCTACCATAACAACAGCCTTCCCTGTACATGCTCGTTGGAAGTAATGCCATGTTAAATATACGACACAATATTGGCGGACAATGTTGAATGAAATCCAGGAATCCGCTATGGTTGAGTGGTTAGCGTCGGGGATTTCGAAACTGTGTGTCTCGGGATAGATCCCCAATCGCGGCACTACGGTAATGGTGGAGTGCCCTTGGGCAAGGCACATTTTCTAGCTTAGTACTGGTTTGTTTACCCAGAAATCATGAATAAGTGAACTGACGCCGTGATATAACTGAAATAATGTTGAAAGCGGCGTAAAATCCCAATTAATAAATAAATATGATAGAAATCCGTATCAAATGTTCAGAAGTATTGTAGAGCCTTCCAACTTCTTGATCTACCTTAGTTCCTGACGCAATTATGATTTAAGTCGTAGGCCTACATCAAATGATAGGCTACGTAATTTGTGTTCATCATATTGTAATAATAATTATATTTGAACAAGATGTTAACTGTAAAGACAACCAAATATATTTTATTATATACATTTCTTTATTTTTTCTTTTGTCCCTCAAGCAAATAACCCTTTCCTACACACAACAACTATGCTCTAGGTGACATTGAAGATCCAGACAAAGAATGGTCATTTACAATGGATGAAAGTATATATAAGTATTTAATTAGTGTTGAAAATTTAATGGTTAAAAGGGAAATTGCTAATTATGAGCATTTTCTCTCTTTTGCCACAATATTCTCAAATCTCATTAAAATTCGTTTTCCGAAGACGCTTCAAAATATGCGTCTGTATGTCGAGGTCTTAGCGTGAAACGGTTGTAACTAAAAACCTATTTTGAAAACCCTGGTTTAGGGGCAATTTTGACCCCTTTGTAAACAATGCAAATTTAAGTGCCATTGCTCAGAACGAGCAATGGTATCTAAATTTCCATTGTTTACCAAGAAAAATGATTTAGCGACTATAAAGACTTCATGGCGAGGTGATTAACCTTGGTAAAAAAATACTAATTTTAGTTACAACCGTTTCCCGCCAAGCCCTCGATGTGTGAAAAGAAAACTTGACACACTTTTTAGATGTGAACTTGACCTTTAACATGCATGATTTGTTTCTTTCTGTCTATAAACAAACTAAACTATTGATGTGACGCAATAATTTGGCACAATCTTTCAGTACTTCGGAAGTAGTCTGTTTACCTGTAATAAGCGAATAGTTATGTGTATACACATTTCGGAACCTGCGGATTTTACCGATTCATTACCGAACACTGTTTTATTTAAATGTGATCGTCCGAATATTATATTCAGATGTCCGATGTCAATTATTTAACCCACAATCTAGTCGAATTTGAAACATTTGTGAGTTTTCAACTAAAAAAGTTGATTAAAAACACAATCTTTGTAAACACAGAAACAATAGATATGCCATGTGTTTATAGTCGGTCAATCAATTTTGTAATTCCTTTTCCAACAAGCGATTTGATTTTTCTGCAGCAAACGACTTTTGAAAATAGTGAGGCAAAATGATATTCTTTTCTCTCAATGGGTTATTTCTCTTTTCGTCACTAAATCTTCAACTATATTCAATAAGTGCATTCATATTGAAAGAGATTTTCTGCATTTATGTATTGTATATGGATTACGAAAGGAGCTGTCAGCTTAAATTGATAACGCTCGATAACTTCTCCCTGACGTCCTTGAGACGTTATCAGTGTTGAAACGTTATACTATTTTACATAATTGATGTTGAACAAGATCTCCATAGATGAAATCGAATATTCGCTTACACCAAACATCCTCGTTAGTTCAAATTACACGGATAAAACATATTACAGCTTACAGGTATCTTGCGGGGGAAATACCTAGTTTTATACGTAAATCCCTGTTGGTGTGTTTTATACATAATTGATGGTCCCTGAGAAGAACGGCCAAAAATGACACATTTTTATCAGTTTCAGTCCAGGCAATTAGAGTATATACCACCATTGTAAACATATTGACAGAGTAATATCATATTTAAGAAAATGTCTAACGTCTAATGCTCTGCCAACTTCACACACTTCGCCCCAAATCAAATTCACCTTTAGATAACTGGCCCCAAATGTTTAAATCATATTTAAAAAAAAAAAAAAATTAACTAATGGTACAAATAATTTATTGCGAATTTTATTAACGGTTGGGCGAGCTATCTTAAATTACATTTTCATCTGTCTAGATGTTTTAAAACATCTGTAAATGACTTATCAGGTTATCATATACTTAATCTCAAATTATATATTCATTTATCTAGCTTTTAACATCTGACATGACTTATCATGCATTTTAAATTAACTCTTAAACTGTATACCTGGTATGATATGAGCCGTTCCAAGAGAAAACCAACTTTATGGATTATGCGTAATGTTTCGATTCCGTTCAGCCTGCGCAGTTCGCGCAGGCTAATTTGGACACACACATTCCGTCTCAGGGGAATAGAGTAATGATTCCTGAAGCAGAACATCAACAGGAGATAACGTGTCCATCCGGGTAAGCCTGTGTGGCATGCTTAGACTGATCCGGTTGGATACATTACGCAGAGTCCACAATGTTGGTTTTCTCGTGGAACGGCTCATTATTTCCTTATTTGTCTACTTTCAAAACGCATAACTAAAACATATGAATTAGAGTATTGATACAGATTTAAAACAAAGGGAAAGAGAGCGGGAAGAGGTAGATCAAGTTTTATTCTTCCTACAAATATTTTTAAAATTGGTCTGCTGCATGGGCGACACAATTCGTCTGCTGCATGGGCGACACAATTCGTCTGCTGCATGGGCGACACAATTCGTCAGCTGCATGGGCGACACAATTCGTCTGCTGCATGAGCGACACAATTCGTCAACTGCATGAGCGACACAATTCGTCTACTGCATGGGCGACACAGTTCGTCTGCTGCATGGGCGACACAATTCGTCTGCTGCATGGGCGACACAGTTCGTCTGCTGCATGAGCGACACAATTCGTCTGCTGCATGAGCGACACAATTCGTCTGCTGCATGAGCGACACAATTCGTCTGCTGCATGAGCGACACAATTCGTCTGCTGCATGGGCGACACAATTCGTCAGCTGCATGAGCGACACAATTCGTCTACTGCATGAGCCACACAATTCGTCTGCTGCATGAGCGACACAATTCGTCTGCTGCATGGGCGACACAATTCGTCAGCTGCATGAGCGACACAATTCGTCTACTGCATGAGCCACACAATTCGTCTACTGCATGGGCGACACAATTCGTCTGCTGCATGAGCGACACAGTTCGTCTGCTGCATGAGCGACACAATTCGTCTGCTGCATGGGCGACACAATTCGTCAGCTGCATGAGCGACACAATTCGTCTACTGCATGAGCGACACAATTCGTCTGCTGCATGGGCGACACAATTCGTCAGCTGCATGGGCGACACAATTCGTCTGCTGCATGGGCGACACAGTTCGTCTGCTGCATGAGCGACACAATTCGTCTGCTGCATGGGCGACACAATTCGTCAGCTGCATGGGCGACACAATTCGTCTGCTGCATGGGCGACACAATTCGTCTGCTGCATGAGCGACACAGTTCGTATACTGCATGAGCGACACAATTCGTCTACTGCATGAGCGACACAATTCGTCTACTGCATGGGCGACACAATTCGTCTACTGCATGGGCGACACAATTCGTCTGCTGCATGGGCGACACAATTCGTCTGCTGCATGGGCGACACAATTCGTCTGCTGCATGGGCGACACAATTCGTCTGCTGCATGGGCGACACATTTCGTCTGCTGCATGGGCGACACAATTCGTCTGCTGCATGGGCGACACATTTCGTCTGCTGCATGGGCGACACATTTCGTCTGCTGCATGGGCGACACAATTCGTCAGCTGCATGAGCGACACAATTCGTCTGCTGCATGGGCGACACAATTCGTCTGCTGCATGAGCGACACAATTCGTCAGCTGCATGGGCGACACAATTCGTCTGCTGCATGGGCGACACAATTCGTCTGCTGCATGGGCGACACAATTCGTCTGCTGCATGGGCGACACATTTCGTCTGCTGCATGAACGACACAATTCGTCTGCTGCATGGGCGACACAATTCGTCTGCTGCATGAGCGACACAATTCGTCTGCTGCATGGGCGACACAATTCGTCAGCTGCATGAGCGACACAATTCGTCTGCTGCATGGGCGACACATTTCGTCTGCTGCATGGGCGACACAATTCGTCAACTGCATGGGCGACACATTTCGTCTGCTGCATGGGCGACACATTTCGTCTGCTGCATGGGCGACACAATTTGTCTGCTGCATGAGCGACACAATTCGTCAGCTGCATGGGCGACACAATTCGTCAGCTGCATGAGCGACACAATTCGTCAGCTGCATGGGCGACACAGTTTGTCTGCTGCATGGGCGACACAATTCGTCAGCTGCATGAGCGACACAATTCGTCAGCTGCATGGGCGACACAATTCGTCAGCTGCATGGGCGACACAGTTTGTCTGCTGCATGGGCGACACAGTTCGTATGTATCAGGTAATGAGTTAAGTGCGTAAATTCCGGAAAATCTCATTTTCCTGCCAGTTCCATTAAAAGTTTTCCAGGTATTTATTTAATCTGGATGCATGTTAATTTTATTGGAAATGTCTGTCGGCTGATAGGAGTATGTAGCCAACTTCATTAACCCTTTCCCTCTTATATTGGCGCTCTTTGACGAATATCGAACATACAACTTTCTTTTGAAAACATTGTGGCAAACGAATAATCTCCTCATTGTTATCTCATTTTCCCACAATGTTGTCATCTCATTTCATTTATTTATATTTTCCGTAATTTGCCTAGATGTTTATGAAATGGTCTGTTGCAGATTTGGTTGTATGTGGGAAAGGGTTAAAATGCAATCATTTTGTGTTTTAGCTTATTTCACCCAAATTACCGGTCTGTAAATAAATAAGGAAAAGTGTTATAGACTCAGGAATCGAAAAACAGCGTTTTAACGCTTTCCCCCTTATCGACGTTTTCTGACGTCTCTGCAGCAAAACAAGTTTTCAAAAAAAAGAGAAATTGCATATAATGTGGAATTGTTCCTTTTGGCAAACTGTTTTTCAACAACACGTTTTCAAAGTCGTCTGATGAGGTAATAGTGTATGTGGGTAAGGGTTTATACAAGGCTTATGCGTCACGCGGAGACGTGTAACCAGTCTATAATATATGAGCCGTCTCATGAGAAAACCAACATTGTGGACTCTTCGTAAAGTTTTGACCCAGCTGAGGCTAAGCATGCCGCGCAGGCTAACCCGGACAGACACTTTTCGCCTCCTGTGGATTTTCTGTTTCAGGAATCATTACTCTGTACCTCTATCCCCATGTGACGGAATGTGTCGGCCCGGATTAGCCTGCGCGGATTGCGCAGGCTGATCTGGGTCGCTACATTACGCAGAGTCCACAAGGTTGGATTTCTCGTAATTCGGCTCGTATGTTGAAAACGGAGTTAAAACCCCGCAACTGCAAAAATACATACAATTAAAGAGATAACTTTTGTAGAGATCAAAGAAAAAACCATGACTTTATCTGCCTGTTGTCACGTTCCGAATAACAGAACTTATATTAATCCTGACGGGGTAAGGAAGTCTGTGTTGCGAACATCGGTCGAGACATACAGAAAGAAAAACGACGGATGCGCCTGTTTTAGGATTTTTCTTAATAATTTCGTACTTATCATTAATTGACAATATCAATCTAATGGCTAAGGTTTGTTTTATAATGACCCGAGTGTATTTTCGTCAAATTCTATTTCATGTTTGCAAATATGTGTAATTTAATTAATATAAAACGAATTACACGTTTAATGAACATGCACGAACGTCATATGTATTAACAATTTAACATGGTTATCCAAAGGTCGGGATCAGTTCCTTAGTATTGAGTGATAACCCAGAAATCGATGTGTTATAGATGTGTCGGAAATATAGTTGAAAGCGACATTAACACATTGTAAACATATACTAAACATACAGCAAGATGCTGTTTTTTGGGCGTTTTACGCCGCTGTCGGAAATATAGCTGAAAGCGACATTAACACATTGTAAACATATACTAAACATACAGCAAGATGCTGTTTTTGGGCGTTTTACGCCGCTGTCGGAAATATAGCTGAAAGCGACATTAACACATTGTAAACATATACTAAACATACAGCAAGATGCTGTTTTTTGGGCGTTTTACGCCGCTGTCGGAAATATAGCTGAAAGCGACATTAACACATTGTAAACATATACTAAACATACAGCAAGATGCTGTTTTTTGGGCGTTTTACGCCGCTGTCGGAAATATAGCTGAAAGCGACATTAGCACATTGTAAACATATACTAAACATACAGCAAGATGCTGTTTTTTGGGCGTTTTACGCCGCTGTCGGAAATATAGCTGACAGCGACATTAACACATTGTAAACATATACTAAACATACAGCAAGATGCTGTTTTTTGGGCGTTTTACGCCGCTGTCGGAAATATGGCTGACGGCGACATTAACACATTGTAAACATATACTAAACATACAGCAAGATGCTTTGTTTTGCGGCGTTTTACGCCGCTGTCGGAAATATGGCTGACAGCGACATTAACACATTGTAAACATATACTAAACATACAGCAAGATGCTTTGTTTTGGGCGGTTTACGCCGCTGTCGGAAATATGGCTGACAGCGACATTAACACATTGTAAACATATACTAAACATACAGCAAGATGCTGTTTTTTGGGCGTTTTACGCCGCTGTCGGAAATATGGCTGACAGCGACATTAACACATTGTAAACATATACTAAACATACAGCAAGATGCTGTTTTTGGGCATTTTACGCCGCTGTCGGAAATATGGCTGACAGCGACATTAACACATTGTAAACATATACTAAACATACAGCAAGATGCTTTGTTTTGGGCGGTTTACGCCGCTGTCGGAAATATGGCTGACATCGACATTAACACATTGTAAACATATACTAAACATACAGCAAGATGCTGTTTTTGGGCGGTTTACGCCGCTGTCGGAAATATGGCTGACAGCGACATTAACACATTGTAAACATATACTAAACATACAGCAAGATGCTGTATTTTGGGCGTTTTACGCCGCTGTCGGAAATATGGCTGACAGCGACATGAACACATTGTAAACATATACTAAACATACAGCAAGATGCTGTTTTTGGGCGGTTTACGCCGCTGTCGGAAATATGGCTGACAGCGACATTAACACATTGTAAACATATACTAAACATACAGCAAGATGCTGTTTTTTGGGTGTTTTACGCCGCTGTCGGAAATATGGCTGACAGCGACATTAACACATTGTAAACATATACTAAACATACAGCAAGATGCTTTGTTTTGCGGCGTTTTACGCCGCTGTCGGAAATATGGCTGACAGCGACATTAACACATTGTAAACATATACTAAACATACAGCAAGATGCTTTGTTTTGGGCGGTTTACGCCGCTGTCGGAAATATGGCTGACAGCGACATTAACACATTGTAAACATATACTAAACATACAGCAAGATGCTTTGTTTTGGGCGGTTTACGCCGCTGTCGGAAATATGGCTGACAGCGACATTAACACATTGTAAACATATACTAAACATACAGCAAGATGCTTTGTATTGGGCGGTTTACGCCGCTGTCGGAAATATGGCTGACAGCGACCTTAACACATTGTAAACATATACTAAACATACAGCAAGATGCTTTGTTTTGGGCGGTTTACGCCGCTGTCGGAAATATGGCTGACAGCGACATTAACACATTGTAAACATATACTAAACATACAGCAATATGCTGTTTTTTGGGCGTTTTACGCCGCTGTCGGAAATATGGCTGACAGCGACATTAACACATTGTAAACATATACTAAACATACAGCAAGATGCTGTTTTTTGGGCGTTTTACGCCGCTGTCGGAAATATGGCTGACAGCGACATTAACACATTGTAAACATATACTAAACATACAGCAAGATAAGATGCTTTGTTTTGGGCGGTTTACGCCGCTGTCGGAAATATGGCTGACAGCGACATTAACACATTGTAAACATATACTAAACATACAGCAAGATGCTGTTTTTTGGGGCGTTTTACGCCGCTGTCGGAAAAATAGCTGAAAGCGACATTAACACATTGTAAACATATACTAAACATACAGCAAGATGCTTTGTTTTGGGCGTTTTACGCCGCTGTCGGAAATATGGCTGACAGCGACATTAACACATTGTAAACATATCCTAAACATACAGCAAGATGCTTTGTTTTGGGCGGTTTACGCCGCTGTCGGAAATATGGCTGACAGCGACATTAACACATTGTAAACATATACTAAACATACAGCAAGGTGCTGTTTTTTGGGCGTTTTACGCCGCTGTCGGAAATATGGCTGACAGCGACATTAACACATTGTAAACATATACTAAACATACAGCAAGATGCTTTGTTTTGGGGCGTTTTACGCCGCTCTCGGAAAAATAGCTGAAAGCGACATTAACACATTGTAAACATATACTAAACATACAGCAAGATGCTTTGTTTTGGGCGTTTTACGCCGCTGTCGGAAATATGGCTGACAGCGACATTAACACATTGTAAACATATACTAAACATACAGCAAGATGCTTTGTTTTGGGCGGTTTACGCCGCTGTCGGAAATATGGCTGACAGCGACATTAACACATTGTAAACATATACTAAACATACAGCAAGATGCTTTGTTTTGGGCGGTTTACGCCGCTGTCGGAAATATGGCTGACAGCGACCTTAACACATTGTAAACATATACTAAACATACAGCAAGATGCTTTGTTTTGGGCGGTTTACGCCGCTGTCAACAGATAAGGTCATATCGCGGCGGACAGGAAAGATAATATTGTTTCCACAACTTATTTTTACATCGAGATAAAACTATATCAGGTATAATAATAATAATAATAATAATAAAAATAATAATAATAATAATAATAATAATATCTTTATTTTTTTAAGGTAACATCTAAGACACATACAGACAATTTAACAATGGCTATATATATCTTATTTTCACATGGCCTTCAATAATATAACACACACAAACATTAAATTTAACAACATGCACATTTCAATGAAAAATTATGGCATGAAGTACAAATATAATCAACTAATCCAAACACAATTCTTAACATAAAATATCGGCAAGTAATCGGCAAGTAATCATGATAGTGTTAGTATGGAACCTTTTCCAGAAGGTATTTCTTATAATTTCGTTTGAATGATACAAAAGACGTTGAGTGCTTTATATGGTATGAAACCAAGAGCACCCGACCTGCTGGATCTCTAGAGTTGCATTGACTCCAATCGTTCAAAACCATTTAGCCGGCTCTTATGGTTCAAGGAAGGGTCAGACTGTGGCGGTTATTCTTACAGAGCGTCCCCCAGCCACAGGGGCAACACTAAGACATATGTACATATATCAGTTCCGTATGTACATATATCAGTTCCGTATGTACATATATCAGTTCCTTATGCAGATACATTTTGAGGCACGTGAAAAGGCGTGGCGTGGCTTTTAAACACATTTTGACAAAATAATGGTTTGAACTTTATTGAATACTTTTACCTTCATTTGGATATACCAGAAACGTAGATAGGATACAGATAAGAGGGATACGTATTAAGCCACCCTGACACTGGCACAAAATGCGTCGTGCCAATGATTCAAGTATTCGTGAACGAGCGTGAGGACTGTGTGAAGGGTGCGTGCCATGTCGTAGAGAGAATTTTGAAAAAATTCGGCACGCATCAATCTCGTACCATGTGCGTGCCCCTCGCGTGAACCATGCGTGAACACTGCGCGAACTCGGCAAAAACACTGCCGACGGTGCGTGAACACTGCGCGAACACTGCCGACGGTGCGTGTCAATGCGTGCAATGGAATGAAGTTAGGTGTGAAACTACACTTTATATATATAGCGTGCCGCCAAGCCGATGCGGAAAGACAGCAATAACTATGCGTGTCGTGCGCGACACTGCGCGACAATGCGGGACAATGCGGTTCGGTAGACGTGAACAATGCGTGAACAATACTTAACCTATGGGTAAACAAGTAGTGCCATTCCGTGTCAATGTGTGCCAATGTGGCCCATTTCTGGCCGCGCATTGCGTAGAGAGTGCGTGTACAGTGCGCGATCAGGCGGCAAACACGTCTTCACGCTCCGCTGCGTAGCATCAAAATGGCACGCCTTGCCACGACGCATTGCGTGGCATTGCGGAGACAAATTCGTGCCAGTGTCAGGGTGGCTTAACTAAATATGTATACTAAAATATCACCCGCCCCAACATTTGTAGCAAGTAAAACTAGAAAAACTATAGAAGATATGAAGATAAAAAAGATATTTTCTGGAGGTTTAAACATTCTTCTTTTGCAGTAGATAAAAATGTTTTAATATACTACAGGTTTTGATAATATGTTATCCTTAAAAAACTGTCAGTCTATACTTTTTTGGAAAAAAATAATATAATTCAGAAATCCCAATATCTGTGTGTTTTAAACCAGTCATTGTTCAAAATACAAAGACATCCCAGTTGTTCATCATATCTCTTTACTTTAGTAAAAAATCTAAGCTTTCAGAATATGTATGTTTTATTTATGTGCCAAATGTGACTTCAAAGTTTTATTTGCTACAAAATGTGAACATTTGGACAATTTTATTTCTCCATGCGATATTTTAACCAGATGACAGGTGTACATACAGGTGGAGTTGCCTATCCCTCTTATATACGTCCCTGGATATATACTACAAGCAGCAGTACTTCCTTTTCATGCAAAAAGTATGTCTATTATATTTTAATTGCACGGTGCGATCACGTGACCGGCTATATGATATAACGTTTAACGTTAACCTTACATTGACAATAAAGCAATGTTAGAAGTTATCATAACGATAAACTAAACGTAAATGTCCTGGACCTTGATTTTTACGGACTTATTCCTGTCTATAGAACTAGCCAACGTCAGTCCAGAATAGTTGCACGATTTTAACCGGATAGCTAAGAAAACCCACGAATCCATCTTGTTCCTTATCTGTTCACCCCAACAAAAAAGATACAAGATAACCAGAACATATTTCGACCACTTTATGCAAGGCGACTGTAACTTCATATCAAATAATATTCCGTTAAGCTTGTTATGCATAGAACCATCAAAATGTGGGTTCGTCACTAATTTGCTTGAAATATTTGAGCGGTGATAATATCCTTTCCTGAAATGTTTAATAGAAAAAGGAGAAATTACCAGTGTATCAGTTTTGTATTTGTGAAAAATGTAGTCTTAGAACAGCATGCACTTCTGTTCAGTTTTATGACAAGCTTCGAAACTGCTTTAGATATATTCAGTTCGCAAAAACTATGTTTAACCTATTTGCAAGGACAGGCTAAAAGTGCTATGTTTTTGTACTAGCTTGCATAATATAATAAAAGACATGCACATGCATGAATCCTATTTTGCAAAATGCCGACGCAGAGTAAACGCTTTCGCTGCCAAGGTCAATAACATAATTTTGCGAACAATGCAGATTCAGATGAGACGGCTCATAACGAGCTGTCTCTCTTGAAATCTGCATTGTTTGCCACTTAGACATTAAATTTCACAACATTTCCTGTTAGACGAAAAATTGAGTTGTCCATTTTTCAACATGGAAGAGTCGACTTTGTAAAATTCGGGAATGAAAGAGTTAGGTATGTGTAAATACATATTTTGAACCGTAGACTGGTTTGAACCTGGAAGATATGTCTAGAAGCCAAATGATTTGACGGTGAGACTATTCGACTGTCGGAAATTGTTTTCAAACTAATTTGTAAGGAGATGGTACTGTTCCGTGAACTGCCATAGGTGTTTATCATACACGTAAGAAACGCCAGGGGTAAAGGGGTATGGGAGAAACTTGTTGAGATACAGGGATATGGTAAATAACCTTGGGAGATACAGGGAATGGGAATGAACCTTGGGAGATATAGGGATATGGTAAATAACCCTGGGAGATACAGGGAAAATGGAACGAACCTGGTGCCATACAGGTGAATGAGAATTAACCTAGTGCCATACAGGGGGATGGGAATGAACCTGGTGCCATACAGGGGAATGGGAATGAACATGGTGCCATACAGGGGAATGAACATGAACCTTTGGAGAAACAGGTGTTTATCATACACGTAAGAAACGCCAGGGGTAAAGGGGTATGGGAGAAACTTGTTGAGATACAGGGATATGGTAAATAACCTTGAGAGATACAGGGAATGGGAATGAACCGTAGGAGATACAGGGATATGGTAAATAACCTTGGGAGATACAGGGAATGGGAATGAACCTTGGGAGATATAGGGATATGGTAAATAACCCTGGGAGATACAGGGAAAATGGAACGAACCTGGTGCCATACAGGTGAATGAGAATTAACCTAGTGCCATACAGGGGGATGGGAATGAACCTGGTGCCATACAGGGGAATGGGAATGAACATGGTGCCATACAGGGGAATGAACATGAACCTTTGGAGAAACAGGTGGATGGTATTGAACCTGGTGCTATACAGGGGGAATGGGAATGAACCTGTAGAGATACAAGGGAATGGGAATGAACCTGGAGAGATACAAGGGAATAGGAATGAACCTGGATAGAATTAGGGAATGGGAATGAACCTGTAGAGATACAAGGGAATGGGAATGAATATGGGGAGATACAGGGGAATGGGAATGAACCTGTAGAGATACAAGGGAAAGGTAATGAACCTGGAGAGAAACAAGGGAATGGGAATGAACCTGTAGAGATACAAGGGAATGGGAATGAAACTGCAGATATACAAGGGAATGGTAATGAACCTGTAGATATACAAGGGAATGGGAATGAACCTGGACAGAAACAAGGGAGTGGGAATGAACCTGGAGAGAAACAAGGGAATGGGAATGAACCTGTAGATAAACAAGAGAATGGGAATGAACCTGTCTGTAGAGAAACAAGGAAATGGGAATGAACCTGTAGAGAAACAAGAGCATGGGAATGAACCTGGTGAAAAACAGGGGAACGGGAATGAACCTGGGGAGATACAGGGGAAATTGGGAATGAACTTGAGGAGAAACAAGGGAATGGAAATGAACCTGGAGAGATACAAGGGAATGGGAATGAACCTGTATATATACAAGGGAATGGGAATGAACCTGTAGAGATACAAGGGAATGGGAATGAACATGTAGAGATACAAGGGAATGGGAATGAACCTGTAGAGCTACAAGGAAATGGGAATGAACCTGTAGAGATACAAGGGAATGGGAGTAAATCTGTAGAGATACAAGGGAATGGGAATGAATCTGTAGAGATACAAGATAATGGGAATGTACCTGGAGGGAAAGAAGAGAATGGGAATGAACATGTGGAAGTACAAGGGAATGGGAATGAACCTGTAGAGATACAAGGGAATGGGAATGAACCTGTAGAGAAAGAAGGGAATAGGAATGAACCTGTAGAGAAACAAGATCATGGGAATGAACCTGTCTGTAGAGAAACAAGGGAATGGGAATGAACTTGTAGAGAAACAATAGCATGGGAATGAACCTTTCTGTAGAGAAACACGGGAATGGGAATGAACCTGTAGAGAAACAAGGGAATGGGAATGAACCTGGAGTGAAACAAGGGAATGGGAATGAACCTGTAGAGATACAAGAGAATGGGAATGAACCTGGAGAGAAACAAGGGAATGGGAATGAACCTGGAGAGAAACAAGAACATGTGAATGAACCTGAAGAGAAACAAGGGAATGGGAATGAACCTGTAGAGAAACAGGAGCATGGGAATGAACCTGTCTGTAGAGAAACAAGGGAATGGGAATGAACCTGTCTGTAGAGAAACAAGGGAATGGGAATGAACCTGTCTGTAGAGAAACAAGGGAATGGGAATGAACCTGTATAGAAACAAGAGCATTGGAATGAACCTGTCTGTAGAGAAACAAGGGAATGGGGATGAACCTGTATGTAGAGAAACAAGGTTATGGGAATGAACCTGTAGAGAAACAAGAGAAAGGGAATGAACCTGTCTGTAGAGAAACAAGGGAATGGGAATGAACCTGTAGAGAAATAAGAGCATGGGAATGAACCTGTCTGTAGAGAAACAAGGGAATGGGAATGAACCTGTAGAGAAACAAGAGCATGGGAATGAACCTGTCTGTAGAGAAACAAGGGAATGGGAATGAACTTGTAGAGAAACAAGGGAATGGGAATGAACCTGGAGAGAAACAAAAGTATGGGAATGAACCTGGAGAGAAACAATGGAATGGGAATGAACCTCTAGATATACAAGGGAATGGGAATGAACTTGGAGAGAAACAAGGGTATGGGATTGAACCTGTAGAGATACAAGGGAATGGGGATGAACCTGTCTGTAGAGATACAAGTGAATGGGAATGAACCTGTAGAGAAAAAAGGGAATGGGAATGAACCTGGGGAGAAACAGGGGAATGGGAATGAACCTGGAGATAAACAAGGGAATGGGAATGAACATGGGAGATACAGGGGACCGGGAGTGAACATTTGGAGATACCGGGAATGGAATGGGAGTGAACCTCAGGAGATACAGGGTAATGGGAATGAACCTTAGGATATACAGGGGAATGGGTGAGAACCTCGTGAAAAACACGGAAGTGGGAGTGAACATTGGGAGATACAGGGGAATGGGAGTGAACTCGCGGAGATACAGGGTAATGCAATGAGTCTGAGGGGATACAGGGGAATGGGAGTTAACCTGGGGAGATACAGGGGGATGGGAAAGAACTTGAGGAGATACAGGGGAATGGGAATCAACCTGGGGAGATACAGGGTAATTGGAATAAACCTAGGGATATACAGGGGAAGGGGAATGAACCTGAGGAGATACAGGGTAATGGGAATGTACTTGAGGAGATGCAGGGTGATGGGAGTTAACCAGGGGAGATACAGGGGAATGGGAATCAATCTGGGGAGATACAGGGTAATGGTAATGAACCTGGGGAGATACAGGGTAATGTGAGTGAACATGAGGAGATACAGGGGAATGGGAATGAACCTGGGGAGATACAGGGTAATGGGAGTGAACCTGAGGGGATACAGGGGAATGGGAATGAACCTGGGGAGATACATGGTGATTGGAGTGAATCTAAGGAGATACAGGGGAATGGGAATGAACCTGGGGAGATACAGGGGAATGGGAATCAACCTGGGGAGATACATGGTAATGGGAATCAACCTGGGGGAGATACAGGGTAGTGGGAATGAACATGAGGCGATGCAGGGGAATAGGAATGAACCTGAGGAGATACAGGGTAATGGGAATGAACCTGGGGAGATACAGGGGAATTTAAGTGAACCTGGGGAGATACAGGGTAATGGGAATAAACATAGAGATATACAGGGGAAGGGGAATGAACCTGAGGAGATACAGGGTAATGGGAGTTAACCTGGGGAGATACAGGGTAATGGGAATGAACCTGGGGAGATACAGGGTAATGGGAATAAACCTGGGGAGATACAGGGTAATGGGAATCAACCTGGGGAGATACAGGGTAATGGGAATAAACCTAGAGATATACAGGGGACGGGGAATGAACCTGAGAAGATACAGGGGAAGGGGAATGAACCTGAGGAGATACAGGGGAATGGGAATCAACCTGGGGAGATACAGGGTAATGGGAATAAACCTAGAGATATACAGGGGAAGGGGAATGAACATGAGGAGATATAGGGGAATGGGAATGAACCTGAGGAGATATAGGGTAATGGGAGTTAACCTGGGGAGATACAGGGTAATGTGAGTTAACCTGGGGGAGATACAGGGGAATGGGAATCAACCTGGGGAGATACAGGGTAATGGGAATGAACCTGGGGAGATACAGGGTAATGGGAGTGAACCTGAGGAGATACAGGGGAACGGGAGTGAACCTGAGGAGATACAGGGGATGGCAATGCACATGGGGAGATACAGGGGAATGGGAATGAACCTGGGGAGATACAGGGTAATGGGAATGAACCTGGGGAGATACAGGGTAATGGGAATCAACCTGGGGGAGATACAGGGTAGTGGGAATGAACGTGAGGAGATGCAGGGGAATAGGAATGAACCTGGGGAGATACAGTGGAATGGGACTGAACATGTGGGAGATACAGGGGAATGGGAGTGAACCTGAGGAGATACACGGGAATGGGAATGAACCAGGGGAGATACACGGAAATGGGAATGAACCTGGGGAAATACAGGGCAATTTGAGTGAACCTGAGGAGATACATGGGAATTGGAATGAACCTGAGAAGACACAGGGGAATGAGAATCAACTTGGGGAGATACAGGGGAATGTAGCGAACCTGATGAGATACATGGGAATGGAGTGAACTTGAGGAGATACAGGGAAATGAAGTGAACATTAGGAGATACAGGGGATTGGGAGTTAACGTGGGGAGATACAGGGGGTATTTGTTTATCATTGTCTTGCATGTTGTTTGCTAAGTCATTGCACGTATACAACACATAGGAACGTACGAATATATCCTAATACATCACAATACGAAACTGCACGGATTTGCAGGCGCATCTGTGTCTATATTTCTTGCAAATATATACATTACATTGTTTATAGTAGGTTTACGTATTGTTGCTTAAAGTCGCGTTTAACAGGATGAGGATGCATTATAAAAGAAAGCGTTATCTTCTGTGAACCCACTAAGAGTTCAAGTAAATAAATTTCGTTTAGTTTCACATATTATTCTTGGGATGGTTCTGTTTCTCTTGGTTTGTTTACTTGTATTGTGCATGACGCCGCTTTTAAAGGGACTGAACACCATAATGGTCCAAAATTGTTATATTTTATACTTTTTCTAATTAACCAAAATACGTATATATATATGTAACGGAATGTTGTCGAAGGTCGTACAAGTCTTGTTTTTCATTATTTCATAGGAAATAAGCAGTTAAAAAAACGTCCGCTCCGTGTATTCCCGTTTAGAAATACCGTGGAATTTCCTCTTGCTCATTTGAATTTGTGGATTCAATTCGACATTCTCTAACACTATCGACTCATTACATTCATGTATGCGTGGAACAACAACTCTGGGAAGGAGATTGTCAATTCGGTTGTAGTGATAACGTGATAAATATACAGCGATATTTTTAGATTTACTGGGTTACTAACCCAATAGATTTTACAATGCAAAATAACGAAAAATCTCCGCAATATTAATAGTGTGAATATATTGTAGTACATCAGTCAGCAAATCTCAATGCCTTACATGCAAAAACATCAAGGTAATAGCAATTTTTAACATTTATTTATTTTTCGCTTTTTTCTCATATTGGATTCAGTCCCTTTAACATTTGTTTAAGTTATATAATAGGGTCTCCTGGGTAATCTACCAGTACTACTGATCCATTCATCCTGACACAAATGAGTCAGTCGCAATGCCAACCCCAACATCCTGAAACCCAGGGAGGGAAAGCCATTACTACCAAATCTTTAGTATGATCCTGCCCGATATCGACCCCGCGAGATCCCCACCCAAGGCGGACTACCTCTACCTCTACACCACTGATGCGATATCGTTCTGTTTTAAACCGAGGCGGACTACCTCTACCTCTACACCACTGATGCGATATCGTTCTGTTTTAAACCGAGGCGGACTACCTCTACCTCTACACCACCGATGCGATATCGTTCTGTTTTAAACCGAGGCGGACTACCTCTACCTCTACACCACTGATGCGATATCGTTCTGTTTAAAACCGAGGCGGACTACCTCTACCTCTACACCACTGATGCGATATCGTTCTGTTTTAAACCGAGGCGGACTACCTCTACCTCTACACCACCGATGCGATATCGTTCTGTTTTAAACCGAGGCGGACTACCTCTACCTCTACACCACTGATGCGATATCGTTCTGTTTAAAACCGAGGCGGACTACCTCTACCTCTACACCACTGATGCGATATCGTTCTGTTTTAAACCGAGGCGGACTACCTCTACCTCTACACCACTGATGCGATATCGTTCTGTTTTAAACCGAGGCGGACTACCTCTACCTCTACACCACCGATGCGATATCGTTCTGTTTTAAACCGAGGCGGACTACCTCTACCTCTACACCACTGATGCGATATCGTTCTGTTTAAAACCGAGGCGGACTACCTCTACCTCTACACCACTGATGCGATATCGTTCTGTTTTAAACCGAGGCGGACTACCTCTACCTCTACACCACCGATGCGATATCGTTCTGTTTTAAACCGAGGCGGACTACCTCTACCTCTACACCACTGATGCGATATCGTTCTGTTTAAAACCGAGGCGGACTACCTCTACCTCTACACCACTGATGCGATATCGTTCTGTTTTAAACCGAGGCGGACTACCTCTACCTCTACACCACTGATGCGATATCGTTCTGTTTTAAACCAAGGCGGACTACCTCTACCTCTACACCACTGATGCGATATCGTTCTGTTTTAAACCGAGGCGGATACTGTCACTATAGACATACACTATTTCCACGAGAACCGTTCAATGGACACACACATCGGACTGCAGGGGTGTTGTTCTGCATTCTTCACATAGGTCTGTATTGCATCTTTATTGAGAACACTTGTTCATTACCGAGCTTGCAACATTAATGATGATGGTACATGTAAACGGTTGCAGAAATTAAGCGGTATGAGGGGTTAAACCTTTCCCACATACGACAATTCTGCAGCAGACGACTTTGAACATATTTTGTCAAAAAATAGAAAATCTCTATAATTGAATGGATAACCTATGACAAAAAGTGGAAAACATTGTGGCAAAGGGAGAAATTGCTCGTTTTGAGCAATTTCTTCTTTTATCACTATGTTTTCAAAAAGCCGTCTGCTGCAGAGGCGTCAGAAAGCGTCTATATGAGGGAAAGGGTTAGGTTTTGACTGCCCCAACCATAGTGAGTGATAAGGTTTTCTATGTCTGATATTTCACAGAGTTTCGCCGATATGCAATACGATGATCGTCTATATTTTACCTACATTGTATAGGCTGCCAACTGTTTTGAACTCGGAAACGTTTAAATGCCAACTAATTTGAGACTGAAACGAGACGGCTGCCGGGAATTGTTTTCAAACTAATTTGTATGTACAGGGCTCTGCACAAAAAAAAAACATTCTATCAGTTGCCTATTTCTAAACAGGTGTAACTTTACTTACTATATGATTACGTTAAGTTTGTTTTGAATTAAGACCGTGTAATATTTCTGAAGGTAGACTTCTGCTGTATTGAACATATGTTCCCTTTCTTGTTTCAATCGAGAAAACAGTGAGTTGATGATGGTATAATCGTGTAAACGCGTGCAATACAAATATGCACCAATGCTATTTAAGAGGCTTAATCATTTTCTTTTGTTATATTTCTACTTTAGTGTGTGATAGAATTACGAAGTAGATAACTTCTCAGGCTCTTACCCCAAATATATTGACAGCATATCGAGGGCTTGGCGTGAAACGGTTGTAACTAAAAACCTATTTTGAAAATCCTGATTTAGGGGCAATTTTGACCCCTTTGTAAACAAATGCAAATGTAGAGTCAGAACGAGCAATGGCACCTAAATTTCCATTGTTTACCAAGAAAAAAAGATTTAATGCTTATAAAGACGTTATGGCGAGGTGATTAACCTTGGTAGAAAAATACCAATTTTAGTTACAACCGTTTCACGCCAAGCCCTCGATATATATATATATATATGAGCCATACCACGAGGAAACCAACATTTTGGACTCTGCTTAAAATATAAAGCCGGATCAGCATAAGCATGCCGCGCAGACTCACCCGGACAGACACTTTTCGCCTCCTATAGATTTTCTGTTTCAAGAATCATTACTCTATACATCTATCTCTCTGAGACGGAATGTGTCTGTCCGGATTAGCCTGCACGAACTGCACAGGCTGATCTGGGTCGATACACTACGCAAAGAACACACTGGTTGTTTTCTCGTGGAACGGCTCAATTAAACATAGTGGACTCGCTATAACTCGAGCATTCATTGCCTCGATTATATCGTTTGACTCCAACCATTTCATGAAGCGAATTTATCTTTTGATAACCATACAGTACCAGTTCTGAATTCCATAAGAGCTATCAAAACTGCTTCTGTACTGTTCTCTATCACTGGTTTTAGAATAGACAATACATAAATAAATTTATCACATAACTTGCACTCCAGGAGTGACATACAGCAGTGACATAAATATGTAACTAGTTACATAAATAGCCGACTCACAGCACGTATGTGACGTCACTCCAGTGTGACGTCACTTTAAATGACAGCATATTGTTTACAATTGCTCTGAATTTCGGCATTTATTAAAAATATTGTTTAAAAAGAATAAATCTCGATATATGAAATGTTATAAGTGCCTTGTTGCTAATTTTGTATAAAATCAAAAGGTTATTGATTGGGACTACTTTTTACAGTGGAAGTATGCATTAGAACTTCGGGGTGAACTTCGGTCACTGTTTATATGAGGACGAAGAAAGATCGATTTAAAGATTGAAAACAATCTTTTGATGGTGTTATGTGATAAATAGAATCTTACATTCGTGCTTATTTGATATTGTTTTTATGAAACTCGTCGACTGAAACGAATATGACGCTCGGCAGAGCCTCGTGTCATATTATTTCAGTCGACTCGTTTCATAATACAATACAGTAATAGACATATCAATTTTAAGTCCATAATTATAATCGCATGTATATTGTAACATAGAGTAGTTCATATGTAACACGTTTGTTCATGTTTCGTTCCATTTTGTTTATGTGTGAGGCCCTCATGGAAGATTGACTTGCATACATGTACTATGTCAAATGAGTGTCCTCTATAAATAAAGCCTTTATTATTATTATTATTATTATTATTATAAAAACAATAACAAATAAGCACTCATGTAAGATCCTCTATTTATTATAATTACTCGAACACATTGATAACTATGTTATTTCTGGATCGACATTTTCCGTCGACATTTTCCGACACTGCCCGACACTTACCGAGACTTACCGACACTAACCGACATTTACCGAGACTTACCGACATTTATCGAGACCACTGTGTGCGTTCGTTCTCGGTTTCATCGCTTACTATGCCGAATGATTTTGTACACACATTTGAACTGAAGAAAGTTCCAAATTAAAGTATGACCAATTGAAAATGCATAATGTCAACACCAATTTTAGGAAGGTTAAAATACATACTAGAATCAGTCAATCTTTTCACTTATAACATTGACCAATTATACGAGTTATACACCAGCATATAAAGCAAGTGTACATTGTAAGCAAATAATTATCGAACGGATATAATACTTTATCTTTATATAAAGCAATTGTACAATGTAAGAAAATAAATATAGAACTGATATAATACTTTATCTTTATATAAAGCAAGTTTACAATGTAAGAAAATAAATATAGAACTGATATAATACTTTATCTTTATATAAAGCAAGTATACAACGTAAGAAAATAAATATAAAACTGATACAAGACGAATTTTGATGCAGAGCATCAAAGGACGCCGCGCATGATTTTGAAGCATGACTTAAAGGAAGCAGATGTAGTTCAGTACATTTAAATAACGTGTGAAAACAGACAGGATGTAAATATTTCGAACAAGAAGGCCAAATGTCCCTTTATCATAACCAAAAAGGCCAAGATGTGCCTATATTGCTCACCTGGCTACCATAGCCTATAATAAAAGGTTACCATACAACATGAAGTTTCTTAATTTTTTACCAATACACGGTTTCAAATCTGCTCTAACTAGATCAATTAGATAAAAAAAAACATCACATAGGTGCTTAAATATTAACATGTAATGTCTCTAGTTATAAATTAAGTGTGACACAAGCTTTGGAAGGAGAGGGTGAAGTATATTCTCCTTCGTGTTTATCAGAAGTATGATAACAACAAGAGGCCCAAGAGGGCCAGTATCGCTCCACTGCCAATTAAATCTTCAAACAGCCCCGCGCCCTGGTTGCCATGTTTTTTACCAATCAACATGGCTTGAAGGAATCTGATAGAGGGTCATATATATATATATAAAAGATTTTTTAAGTTTTCACTATAACCATATTATAAGGCAAAAATAGCTCTGCCCTCTGGCGGCCATAGTTTTCGACCAATCAACTTGGCTCGAAAAAATCTGAAAGAAGGTCACCCAAGCAACATTTCTACACAATTATTTGAAAATCGGCCTGATACCTACGGAGGAGAAGAAGATTTTTTAAGTCTTCACTACTACACAATTATTTGAAAATCGGCCTGATACCTACGGATGAGAAGAAGATTTTTTAAGTCTTCATTGTTTTTTCTTTCGTGGATCCCAAACAGTTTGAGGAACTAAGGAGAGATCATTGAGAGGATACTTCCTATGAAGTTTCATCCTAATTGGTCCAGTGGTTAGGTAGGAGAAACAGTTTGAAGCAAAACGTTTACGGACGGACGGACGGACGGACGCACGCATGCACGCACGTACGTCCAAAAGGCGTTTGTTGGGTGTTTTCCTTTGATGTTCTCTTGTTGGGTATACCCAACAAGCACATGGTTTATTCCGTAATTATCCCCCCTTTACGGAATAAATAGCAATAATATGTTAATTAGATACCCATAACACAATTGTATAAAAAAAAACACTTATCAAAGTGTCTTATAAGGGTGGTGGCTGGGTTTTACGAAAAAACACTATCCAACAAGATTACTCTCGTAAGTACGCACTCACGCACGGACGCACTCACGCACGCACGAACGCAGGACGGACGATTCCCCATGACATAAGCTCGACTGGCTTTCAGCCAGTGGAGTTAAAAACGGAAGTATATAAACAAAAAATACGATATCGCAAATTTCTGAGATAACGAGAAAAAAAAATATCAAAAAAAATAATCGAGAAATCGAAATGTTCGAACATATTGATATCTTTTTTTTTTTTTTTTCCGATATCTCGAACTTACCATTTTTTTCCATATTTTTTTCGATATCTCGAACTTTCCGATATCTCGAAATTTTCGGTATCTCGAACTTGTCGATATCTCGTACTTGTCGATATCTCGAACTTTCCCATAAAGTTCGAAATATCGAGAAAAAAATAATTAAAGATATCGAAAAGTTATTGGAAAGTTCGAGATATCGAGAAGAAAAAAAAAAAAAAATCGAAAAAAAAAAAATCAAAAAATCAAAAAAAAAAAAAAAAAAAAAAATCGAGATATCGGAAAGTTCGAGATATCGAAAGTTCGAGATATTGGAAAGTTCGAGATATCGAAAGTTTCGAGATATCGATATGTTCGATTTGTCAATAAATGTTCAAGTTAAAAACATTCGTTTTATCAATGTATTCGAGATATCGATGTGTTCGAGTCATCGGTATGTTCGAGATATCGATATGTTCGAGTTATCAATATGTTCAAGTTATTTGACCAATAAGACATTCGTTTTTTGCGTGTACAATGACCTCAGACAAATTTCGTACCCAAACCTCTTAATTTGCGAATGTCTAATCGAATGTCTAATGTCTAACTGACCAATTAGACATTCGTTTTTTTATTGTACGTTGACCTACGACGACTTTGGAACCTTAATATCGTAATTCGCGAATGTCTAATCGAATGTCTAATGTCTAACTGACCAATTAGACATTCGTTTTTTGCATGTACAATGACCTCCGACGAATTTGGTACCTAAATCCCTTAATTTGCGAATGTCTAATCGAATGTCTAATGTCTAACTGACCAATTAGACATTCGTTTTTTGAATGTACAATGACCTCCGACGAATTTGGGTTATAGATCTTGTAATTTGCGAATGTCTAATTGAATGTCTAATGTCGAATTAGACATTCGATATTTAACATTTGCGATTTTTCTGAATGTCTAATTGAATGTCTAATGTCTAATTAGACATTCGATAATCAAAATTAGCGAATGTCTAATCGAATGTCTAACGTCTAATTAGACATTCGAATATTTTTTTTGAATGTCTAATGTCTAACGTCTAATGCTCTGCCAACTTCACACACTTTTATAAATAGGCAAAAACATCCGTCGAATTTTGGGCCCGTAAACTAAACAATTAAAAACGCGTAGCCTAGAAAGTTTAGGAAAAGTGAACTTTTTCTCTGAGCTTTGATGAATTGGGTCAGGGCCGTAAACCAAACAATCAAAAACAGCGTAGCCTAGACAGTTGGGGGAAAGTTATTAAATACAAATTAAATGTGTATAAAGTTTTGTAATAACGGTAGAAGACAAACGTATTTTGTATCTTGTTGTTTCTTAAATCAGTTAATACAATTTATTGATTCATAAAGGTTGTTTTTTTCAATCAAACAACAGAGGTTTTTTTAACAATAATAACATTGGTTTCTCCCTTTTCGATTACGTCACCCCATGGTACAAAATTAAAACCTATCCCATACTGACGCCGCGCTCCCACGCGGCGTCAATAATACTTTATCTTTATATAAGGCAAGTGTACTATGTAAGAAAATAAATATAGAAATTATATAATAATTTATCTTTATAAATTAAGTGTACAATGTTAGGAAATACATTTAAAGAACTGATATAATAGTAATTTGATACTTTATCTTTATGGACTGATTTCAGCGTAGAAAGACATGCAGATCAAACGGTACACAGACTATGATTAGATTGCGTCCTTGTTCATGTTGAACTCGGTCTGCATCGTATATACACAGGTAACTTAAAATGAAAGAGACAATACGATATGTTGATGCACAAAACATGACCTGTGCATCCTCACAGTCTGAGCAAGGGCTTCGCTCCACTCTTGAACAATCAAGGAAGAACTTTTGATATAAACATCATTAAATCAGATTTTGACTTAAAAGCCTTTCCCACATGTAAACACGAGCGTGTATGATAACGTTTTCTTTGTCGTTTTTTTTAAAATAAATTCAGGATAAACACACGTTACAGAAATGTATGGGTTAATGAGGGAATATGCTTCCACCCCGTTGATGCAAAAATCCCTTAAATGATTATAGGAATATCAGGATTAGTTAAAGTGCATCTTAATCACGTGTATAAGCCTGAATTAGTTTGGGTGCTTGGTAAAGTATCTAAAATGCATGAACGATTTAGAATGCAACGCGTTTGCATTTTCGAATAGAGACTTGTCGATATAGTTGCTATTTATAAATACGTAAATAAAGCTGGCACAGCTTCGATCGTTGAATCTCAACTGTTATCTTAGCTTCTTTGGTCACAGCCATAATCATGGAGGAGAAAATAAATGAGTCGTCCCGCGAGAAAAAAACCAACATTATGTCCTCTGCGTAATGTACCGACCCAGATCAGCAGACTGATCCAGGCCGACACATTACGTCTCAGGGGGGATAGAGGTATGGAGTAATGATATCCACAGGAGGTGAACAGTGTCTATCCGGGTAAGCTTGCGCGGCATATTTAGCCTGATCCGGGTCGATACTTTGCACAGAGTCCACACTATTGGTTTTTATCGCGGGACGGCTCATATGTTGCTGTTACTACGGCAGCTCTAAAGGGACACACACGAATTTGTTTTTATCTCGTGCGAACGAGATACTAAGTCGTGCGAACGAGATACTATCTCGTGCGCACGAGATAAAAAAAAATCGTATGTAATTTATAAAAATGTGTGTGTCCTTTTAGAGTTGCCGTAGGCAGCTCTAAATGGACACACACGATTTTTTTTTATCTCGTGCGCACGACTTAGTATCTCTTGCGAACGAGATACTAAGTCGTGCGAACGAGATAAGTATCTCGTGCGCACGAGATACTAAGTCGTGCGAACGAGATAAAAAAAAATTCGTATGTAATTTATAAAAATGTGTGTGTCCCTTTAGAGCTGCCGTATGTTACTTATATTGTGAACATGTTAATTTTATCATTCTATTGTTAATTACTTCAATCAATTGATTTCGGTAAACCCATTTTTACTTTTGTCTATAAGAAATTTAAAACTGATCCAGTATGTCAACATAGTTGAGACACATCAGGCTATTTGAAGTGTTATCGCATCTAAATAAAGTAAACTCAGGTTAGCCTGTGTATACGCACAGTCTGAGCAGAGTCTTCACTGTCGACTTTTATTTCATATAGACCATTAACATGTATATTCTGACAACAATCTAGAAGTGAAGTACCACTATGTCTCCATCAATGTAAATTTAAATGATACCACAACGGAGTTGCGATAAGACTGAATCGCGTTACGTGACTCACATGTGACTCCCGTCAATGTCAAAGGTACAAGTCTTTTTTTTTTGTTAACAGTGTAGATCCAGATTTGCTATGTTGAAATATTACATTCAAATGCGTGTTAGAAGATTCTGTGATCTTTTATATATTTTGATAAGACGGGACAGAATTACGGGTTGATCTGTACCTACACTGCACAGAAATGTCAACTTGGATCCTTTTCAGACGGGCATTCTCATACAATCTACAGTTCTTGGGTACGCCCGTATAAAAAGTCAAAAGTGCTTACGTTATAATTTTTAGAAAATTGTATGCAATGGTAATTAACGTGCTAAATATATAGCAGACCCATAAAACTAATACTCTTGGCTATCAACCTTACAAACATGACTAGGTTTTTATATGAGAAGCGTCACACCAAACAGGACATGTTCGAAAATATCATTTTGATTAATACAACAACGTGATAAACATCGACCCACGGGTCAGCTTTTATATTTACTACATGCATATATGTTATCGCATAAGAGACATATGAAAACCAATATTATGGCCTCTGCGTAATGTATCGATCCAGATCAGCCTGCGCAGTCCGCGCAGGCTAATCCTGGCCGACACATTCCGTCTTAGGGGGATAGAGGTAAAGAGTAATGATTCCTGAAACGGAAAATTCACAGGAGGCGAAAAGTGTCTGTCCGGGTTAGCCTGCGAGGCATGCTTAGGCTTATCCGGATCGCTACTTTACGCAGAGTCCACAATGATTGTTTTCTCGCGGAACGGCTGATATGATAAGTGCAGTGTATTTCCTGATTTTAGACGGACGTGGCGGGTAGCACATGCAAAGACTGATTCGATCTTTTACAATTATAGGTTGGAATAGATTGAGATCAAATAACCATCAACTTATAGTTAAGTACAAGGTTGAGACCGAGGTTAACTTGTGTGTACGAAGGGGAAATCTGTCCATGATATAACATCATGTAAAGATATTTCTTCACAATTTGGTAGCACAAAACACAGACTCGGCGAATTAATTTGTCACATGATTGATTGACTGATATTGTCCTTGGAAGAAATAAAAACTATAGTTATCAGGAACAATTTGTAAAACATAATAATAAAGCGTATAATGTGTTTGTCTATGAATAGGGAATCAAAGTGCTGAAAGCGCTGTTGGTATAGGGCATATGTAAGTTGAAAATATATGGCATAGTTAATATGGACAAACATTGTTGAAGCAATAAATTATCGACCTTTAAACAAACCAAACCAAATATTTTTGAAACAACACAGATTACCTGCCAATAACCAATACCTCATATATCAAAGTTTGACCCTTATCTTGTATAAACAAAATAAATCGCGAAGGACAAAAGATTGACAAAAAAATGAGCAGCGACCCTTAATTAAAATATATCCAGTTCAGAAAACACTAAAGATCCACAATGTATATTGGAATCATGCTCATAAATAAAAGACAATCGAAAGCATGCTAGAGTTATGTCTCTTGTGCACTGCACATCTGTAGCTTGTTAGTTTCCTATACACGAAGTGTTATATTGATTCATTGAACATCTATTGAGACAATGACCGAAGAAATATATGAACAAAATGAGTTTATACCTAAAATAACAGATCAGATTTGCGTTCGAAATATTGCATCGGTCTCCTTATCCCAATGTATAAGTGTAACGACTTTGAAATGGATCTGCCAAACAGACACAAAGTTTTGACCCATTAATGCAAACCGTAACGGACAAACAGATGGATGAACAGACAGTCAGTCGCTCCGAACAAAGTACAAAGCTTGGGGAAGCACTCCTTAACGAACAAGAGCATTTCACGGAACGCATGTGTTGCACGAGAAAGTCATATAATAAGTGAGAACATGGAATGAAGAAATATACACACTCCAAACACAGCATGCTAAAGTTTTGGTAATGGTGCACTGCACATATGTTGGTTATAAGTTACCTACAAACCAAGTTTTAAATGGATACAATGGAAATAATTGAGAAAAAGGCTGAACTAAATATGGAAACATGGAGATTACTGAAATAAGCAGTATGTACCTAGTATTTTGCCGTTATCCTAATCACACGTTATAAGTGTGACCACTTTGAAATGAATCTGCCAAACAGAAACAACGTTTTGACCAATAAATGCAAACCATGAAGGACGGGCGAATGCACATTCAGGCAGGCAGCCGGCCGGACGACGGATAATGCCTCCAAGCGTTACAGACAGAGATTGATTGATTAGTTTAACGCCGTTTTCAACAATGTTTCATACATATCACGGCGACCAGTTCATCTATTCATATGTTTCCTGGTTTTCCCACACCAGTACTTCACACAACATACTTTCCAAGCAACTGGCTGCTTGTCCACATAGACTGTTAGCCCATTGGTGAAAGACGAATGACGTAAATAATGTTGAAAGTGTATCACTAACTAACTCTTCCGAAGCATCTGGATGCTTTTCCACATAGACTTAGCCCATTGGTGGAAGACGAATGACGTATGTCGCATTTACTTTTGTCAAACGTCGGAAAGAATGTTGGCCGAGCTGGAGTTCGAACTCACAGCCCCCGGATTGACAGCCCGCGTCGCTACCGACTGAGCTACCGGGGCTCGGCACAGACAGAGACAACACATAAAGTATTGATTACAGAAGACTGGTTCTATGTGTCAAATCACGTCTGTGTTTAGGAAAGGGTTAACATGTTATGGTATTTGTATTGTATTTGCAGTTTAATTGAATCTCCGAAAAGGGCCCGTACAAGGTTAATTGACAACAACCTATTTAGACTATATTTCTAGTTTATTTGACATCTAGGACTAGATTAAATGTTGACGTGTGTATGCTGAAATTAACCAACAACACTGACATTGAGGTTAATCATAGGTCAGAGTGTGTTTCACTCGTTGGAACTATTTTGTCTCATTAATTAATGCAAGCGGATTGTTGTTCGTGATTCGGTCGAACCAATGAAATCAGTGTTAAAGCTGGTTATAACCAATAAAAACTCGGATTTTCGCGGAGGAATTCAATAGTAATTCATGGTTCTCAAAAACGAGTAGCGAAGAGGGTAAACAAAAAAATCCAAATTGGAAGCGATTGCAGGATTTAGTCTTTACCCATGACCCTATAGGAGACTTTAAATAATATGTATTTATGGCATAGTATACGAATTTAAACGCAATATTCCCTAACTATGGTGGCATACTTCTGCCACCACATAACCACTTAATTATACAAATCAATGGTGACAATACAAGTTGTAGGAATGACATGTAAGTAGGTTAAAGGTTAAAGTGTTTTATAAAAGGTCCTATGCTTTACAGGACCGGTCACACTTAAGATCAGTCTGTATACTACTCGTATATGCATACACACTTATTACAATTTTTTAAATAATTCAATGGGATAGCTATACATCCGAACGGAAAAGTTAAGTTCCTATCAACCCTTTCCCTCATATAGACGCCTTTGCAGCAGACGCCTTTATGAAATCATGGCGGCAAAAGAAGAAATTGCTCAAAACGAGCAATTTCTCCTTTTGTCACCATGTTTTTAACTCTATTCAATTATTATACTTGCATGTAAAGGGAGTTTCCAGAAAATTACAGGTATTTGTTCAAAGTCGTCTGCTGCAGATTTGTTGCATATGGGAAAGGGTTAAACATATTCTCCGCCTTGTTCGTGTAGAGGTAAATCGTCCGTCTCGAATTTGGAAGGTCGCGGGTTCCAACCCCGTTCGGATCATATATACCAAAGACATTTGAAATGCAAGTAATGGTGTTCCCTCCTTGGCGCTCAGGATTGTGGGGGGGAAGAAGCATTACGTCTGAGCCAGACTGCTGGTGTCAGGATAAAATCGACCATTAGTATTGGTTGCTTACTCAGGCAACGCCGTAATGAGGGACATTAATGATAATTATATTATCTCCCTTGTCAGATAAAGACCAAGGAAGACCAAATAGTTGGTAGGTCCTTTTAGTTGGAATCCTTTGTCTTTATCGCTATTTCGCAATGAGATGTTGCAATTACTCTGTACACATTAATCATAAATGTGTTGATTAAAGTGATGATTCAAAAGAGAAAATTTACATAGCAGTGTTTAAAGAAAACAAATGTGGAATTACTAATTAATCTAATAACAGTTGGCCAAGAAAATGCAATTATAAGTGCACCATCCAGTGCAAAGAAACCAATGATAAAAACAGAGGAAACCAAATGATAGGACCTAGCTAGATGTAGAGAGTATTAAAGGGAGATAACTGACCGATGTCTCCAATTGGTTGCTTACTCAGACAACGCCGTAATTAAACTGAATAATTATGGAAAGCGGCATAAATCACCATACAAACAACACAAAACTGAAGTAAATTCTGACCCGTAACTTCGTAAAACTCACAACGCATGTTTTATAAATGCCGTTTGTCGACTTTTTATATTATTAAATTATACGCTTGTTTGACAGTGGCCTGCGTTGTAAACGCCAAAGGAAACATTAAATCAACTTGAAGCCCGAAACCCAATTATATACCTCGGAGAAAATGTTCCTACAATTGTACGGGGAAAAACACAATGTTCACTTTGCAGTAATATCCCCTCACAATTATGTTTTTATATTTTTGTATTTCGCATCAATTAGCATTAAATGTAGGTGTATCGGATATGAGCCGTTCCACGTGAAAACCAACATTGTGGACTCTGCGTAAAGTATCAACCCGGATCAGTCTAAGCATGCCATACAGGCTTACCTGGACCGACACTGTTCGTATCCTGTGGATTTTCTGTTTCAGGAATAACTACTGTATACATATATCCCCCCTTAGACGGAATGTGTCGGCCCGATCAGTCTGCGCGGACAGCGCAGGCTGATCTGGTCGATATATTACGCAGATATATTGATATGAGCCGTCCGGCGAGACAACCAACATTGTGGACTCTGCGTTAAGTATCGACCCGGATCAGCCTAAGCATGCCGCGCAGGCTAACTCGGACAGACATTTTTCACCTCCTGTGGATTAACTGTTTCAGGAATCACTACTCTATCTATCCCCCTAAGACGGAATGTGTCGGCCGGATCAGTCTGCGCGGACAGCGCAGGCTGATCTGGTCGATATCTTACGCAGATGTCTATCGCCGCAGAAAACCAACATTGTGGACTCTGCGTTAAGTATCGACCCGGATCAGCATAAGCATCCTGCGCAGGCTAACCCGGATATACACTTTTCTCCTCCTGTGATTTACTGTTGCAGGAATCATTACTATATACCTATATCCCCATAGAACGCAATGTGCGATCAATGGCGCATGTGCGATCAAGACGAATAACACGGCGCATGCACAAGCCCATTGCACCATTGATAGTTTTTTCATAACCAATATATGCACCGGAACAAAAGTTCGTCAGATTTAGAAAGCTGGATGAAAGTGGACGTCTTTACTCCAACTAATTTTGTAACAGAAATAGTTAAAATAATAGTTAATACTAGTCTTGGTACTATTGAAGTATTTGTTGGAATCACGCTAAGTAAAATGATTAACTCTTACAGCACCAATGGCAATATTGAGGGTTTTGAAAGCAATTCAGATTCAGGTGAGTCAGCTAGTAATGTTCTGTCTCACCTGTATTTTTTTTCCTTTTAACGCTTTCCCACATACGACAATTCTGCAGCAGACGAATTTGAACATATTTTATCAAACAATAGAAAATCTCTATAATTGAATGGATAACCTAAAAGTGGAAAACATTGTGGCAAAAGGAGAAATGTCTCGTTTTGAGCAATTTCTTCTTTTGTCACTATGTTTTCAAAACGCCGTCTGCTGCAGAGGCGTCAGAAAGCGTTTATATGAGGGAAAGGGTTAAGTAACATGTTGAATCTACATTATACTTCATTGATATTATCTATCATCTATTTAAGACAAATCTGTTTTTACGGTAATGATTATTAAAGGAATATCAGGAATTACCAATACGTTATTTAACCCTTTACCACCTATAGACGCTTTCTGACACCTCTGCAGCAGACGACTTTTGAAAACATTCTGACAAAAGAAGAAATTGCTCGTTCTGGGCAATTTCTTCTTTTGTCAGAATGTTTTCAAAAGTCGTTTGCCACAAAGTTTACAACTCTTTTCAGTAGTTAAACCTTCATTTTCAGAGAATTTTCTTAACTTTTTCTAGATGTTTTCAAAGTCGTCTGCTGCAGATTTGTTGATTGTGGGAAGTGTTAAATAACAGGAAATGCTGAGTAAGGTTGGTTGAATTGGATCCTAAATAAACATAATCTATTTCGGCTGCTTCGGATATTATGCTACGTCGATACGATACTCGCATCACATGCACTCCATACTTTAGGTATATTCCTAAACAACTTCCGATGGCTCACGTTTGCAGAAGAATCCCGATTTACTGTGTTAATCGTTGTTTTTCCACACAGAAAAGAATCGTGTTACAAATACACTCCATTGGCCTACCGATTCAAAGTCAGTTTTTTCGATAGCGTTTCCTGTTATTCAAAAATAGAACAACGGATGAAATATGCGTATACGTATTAAAAGTAATGCAGAGGTCCAGATAAGGAGGGGGTTTACAGCTCTTCCCCCCCCACAATATCTCTCTTATTATCCAACCAAACAATATGATGCGGGTACTCAAAAGATTCAAGTATTCAGAGGTCCAGATGAGGAGGGGTTTACAGCTCTTTTCCCCACAATATCTCTCTTATTATCCAACCAAATACTATGTTGTGGGTACTCAAAAGAATCGTCTCTCTGAGACGATTCTTTTGAGTACCCACAACATAGGGTTAGCGGATAAAATAAGGACTTCAGAGCAAGCATAACGCTCCTTGTCTAGAGCTCTGTAGAATTACTTAACGCCAAATAAGGTTGTAGGTGGAATTGGACACTGACCATACTCGAACCGGATTTACGGCATAAACCGACGCATTAAATGAGTCCCGTTACATTTATTTTCGTAACTAGTGGAAAACAGGACCGATTACAGATATAGCGTTTAAGATGTATTTTTAGCAGTTCCTGGTTTTATCTGAAAGACCCAATATAAAAGATAAGCAAATTACGTGTGTGTGTGTGCTAAACTACCAACAAAGGCTGTTTCATGGAGATAAACAAGAGAAAGTTGATGCAAGGCATCAATGTCGCCGGAAAAGACTGCATTGATTTATTTATGTATTCTTGACTTTCCTTAGTCTATTCAAACATTAGGACCGTAGTAATGAAAACATTTGCTTATAAATTTTATATACATACCTATACATTAGGGTATCTATAAAAAATTAACGAAATGTGTACACATTTATCTGGCTTAAATTTAATTTTGCTGTTGTTACTTATTTAAATAATAGTATTCATTCATATAATTTCAATGTTTGTCAATCTTATTCGAATCACAAGGTAAATATCCTGGTATTGCTTTAAAGGGAGGTAATTTGAAGAAAACAAAAGTCTTCAAAAGGAGAAATATATCAGCATTACCGTCTACAGTTTAAATTGTTCTATTGTTTGTGGATTTAAAAATGTTCTTTTTTTCTTATTTCTACATGTACAACGAAATATTGCGGCTTCTCTTTGACGCTTTGCGTCAAACATTCGTCTTGTACTTGTCTAAAATAAAATAATATCACTCGCTTTTTCATATCGAAATGCGCATGCGCGAAAATCGATGTTAAAGATCACGAAACTACACAACAGAATAGGGTCTATATTTAGCTTAGAAACAGTTTCTACTTTAGATATTCATGGATTAACATTATTAAATGAATTCTACACAAATCAAGACATCTCTTTGAACATGAAAACAACATTTAGTAAGTTAAAATTGCTATTAAAAGGAGAATCCGAAATTGACCTCAATGATGACACATAAGAGTCTGCATTAGGGGGTGTTGGTTCACGTCTTGAAGGGACCACTTTTGTCTTCGTAAATAAGACAAAAAACTTAAATGCGAGTGAAATAAAAAAAAACTGCAAACATTAAAAAATCGGAATATTTATTTCATTTTAGATGTGTCATTTATTAGTGTTCGTAAACAACCACAATTGTAATATGTTCAAATCATCTAGATTTGTTTCTTTCTAATAATAAGCCGCCCTCCCATGTGATTTCCGAAAAGCTATTAAAAATAGAAGTCGCGGGCTTCTGCCCGGCGACTAATAAATTAGCTATTAACTGAGTGTGTGATATAGTAAAAGCTATTTATCCCTTGTTTTGAACTCACAGATCAAAATACAACTCAAATGTATATATGAGCCGTTCCATGAGAAAACCAACATTATGGACTCTGCGTAATATATCGAACTAGATCAGCCTGCGCAGTCCGCGCAGGCTAATCCGGATCGACACATTCCGTCACAGGGGGATAGAGGTATAGAGTAATGATTCCTGAAGCAGAAAATCTACAGGAGGCGAACATTGTCTGTCCGGGTTAGCCTGCGTGGTATGCTTTTAGGCTGATCCGGGTCGTTGCTTTACGGAGAGTCTACAATGTTTGTTTTCTCGCATATTATCCCTATCATGTTATCCCTCATAGAGCAACTGAAAAACGAAGCAAGCTTATTCTTTATACCTCATGAAGCAACTGAAATATTGTCGTTAGTACCGCATGAGGTTACTGTTAATGAAATGCAAAGTATTTTATTCTTTTGAAATAGAGACTAATTAACCGTATCTATTTACCAAAGTTCGTGTAAAGTTTTTAGTAGCTATTAGATATAATGTGCTGACAATGTGGAATGCAAGCTTATATTTTTGTAGCCTGAGCATGCCTAGTAAACATAATTATCGTTTCTTGATCCCCAATGTTGAATGTAGTAATACCTAAACACTATTATGTAAATTCAGATACCAGTCCGTCTCTATGGGCGTCTGTTTTTCTTACTGTTTTCGCCTGGCTTCTTTTTGCTTTGAAAACCAAACCTTTGGGTATTTGCAATTAATGTAGATCAAGATCAATCTGGCTCCGCACTGTTCGTTATAAAGGATGGCAGGTTCCAAGAAACCGCCGATAAACGTTATCCATTCGTAGGACTGTAATGAATACGCATGCTGATCTTTGTCTCCGTAATCTACTTGTATATAGACTTGTAAATGTTGATTCACGAATATGACAGGTTAGTATGTTTATCTTTCCTTGATATCCGATGATACAAACGGTGAAAAGACATTAACATAACGTTACCTTTGTGTAAATACACAATTCTGCATGTTCGGCTCCTCGGTCTAACGGTTGTACGTAGTTAGTATTACTCCTGCATATTGAAATGTGTTTGTCAGCAACACTATACGGCAATATTCAGGTTTTTGCAAACAATACTGATTCAGGCGAGTCAGCTCGTAACGAGCTGTCTCACCTGAAATCAGCATTGTTTGCCTTTTAGTTATCAAAATAGTCCAAAATTGTATTACATGAGACATGGAGACGCCCGATTTTGAACATGAAAGAGTCTATTTTAAACAATTCGGCGCTGAAAGGGTTAACGTCCATTATGTATCGTACTGGTCTGGTTCTTTGCTGGTACCAGCATAACCGATTTTCATGCGACGTGGCTGATATGTCAGCAACACTATAAGGACTACGTCGAGCGGGAACTGACCTTCATTTGTTTTCTTTGTTACCAATAATCACAATAACAATTAAATTTATACTTTTAAAGTCCATTATGTATCGTACTAGAGTGCGCGGAAGCGCATGCTGGTCTAGATCTTTGCTGGTACCAGCATAACTGAAGGCCGATTTTCATGTGACGTGGCTGATCTATTTAAGCGGCGTCTGTCGATATGAGGTCTTTGTGTATTTGCTAACAGTGTAGATACGCATACTCTAAGTCTCTCGCGAGCCATTTAATGTCTGTCCGCCCTTATGCTATAAAGTTTAATTTCTGGTAAACAACCCACACTAGAAAGAAGTGGAGCCCAATCAGTTTGTACGTGACTACAAGTTTGCTTTGTATGATACAAAAGCAAAGATGCAACTAGACACACGAATTAGCTAGATACGGCTCGTTTATATGTAAAAACGACCTTCAGGATGTGCAACACGTGCCCGTTTAATGTGCAGACAATAAACTCTGTAGCTTATTCAGAGATAATTTATAGACATTTATAACGTAATGATGTGTTTGATTGATTAATTGGGGTTTAACGCCGTTTTTAACAATTTCTCAGTCATATCTCGGCGGCCAGTTCACCTACTCATATGTTTCCTGGCTGTTTTTCCACATAGACTTAGCTCATTGGTAGAAGACGAATGACGCATGTCGCAATTACTTTGTAATTATATATCAGTGATATCAGTCTGGTTTATTCGTTATAGTAGGACAATTGCATATGCCAAATCTATACGACAGGTATACGTATGGGGATTTATCCCTTTCCATCTAGACGCTTTCTGACGCCTCTGCTGCAGACGGCTTTTTGAAAACATAGTGACAAAAGAAAAAAATGCACAAAACGTGCAATTTCTCCTTTTGCCACAATGTTTTCCACTTTTTGTCATAGGTTATCCATTCAATTATGGAGATTTTCTATGTTTTGACAAAATAAGTTCAAAGTCGTCTGCTGCAGAATTGTCGTATGAGGGAAAGGGTTAAAGTATAGCTTTTCGTCAGTTTTAGTATACATTCCAAGGTGAACTTTGAGAATTAGTCAGTGATAAGGTATGCTGCGGTTCCATAATTATTCCCCCACGTTCCTACATACAATCAGTCTGCAGTCTGCAGACGACTTAGAAAACATCTCGGCCAAAAGATAGACAATTTCAAAGTATTATTATTAAAAAGAGATGAACATATTGTCCGAAAAAAATGAAATTACTCATTTGGGCAATTTTTCCTTTTATCACAATGTTTTCACGAGTCGTCTTCTGCAGATGCGACAAAAAAAGAACTACGTGTTAGAATGGGTTATCCTGGTGTACGAGACATTTAACAACCTCAGCGAAAACTACCGACAAAAAAAAAATCAACCTCCGTATCTAAACATACTATAATCATCTAAGCCAACGATTCTCGTTTCATCTCTATTTCAATTTCCATACGCCGGTCTTGTGTGTGAAACATTATTTTATCATCTAAATGAAGGATAGACTCTTGAGACACCTTGAATTCAGTAGGGCAATATCAAATTAGACGAGCAATTGCTGACGATTTGTATACTTTGACCAGGGACGTAGATCTACGTCCCTGCTCTGACCAATCATTTTTGCATTTTTTTTTACAAACGGTCCAGTTAAAGGATTTTTATTGAGTGTTTTCTATCTTAGAGTTTGCTGAGACAATGTATTTGAGCATATTTATACACGAAGATGAAGGTATAAGTACGCTCGTGTCTGAATTGCCCTATTCAGTTGCAGCGGCTTCCTCGTTTCCCATACCGATAAAACTGACAGGAATTTTAATGGGTTTACCTCACACTTCTGAAGGAATGCCAATACAATACGCGTGATTTGTCTGTCTGAAGTACTCAAGTCTATTATACAATACACCGTTTAATATATAACGGCTTAGTACGCTCGTTACAGAATGAGCTTTAGCAATTGATTGATTGTTTGGTGTTTAATGCCACTTTCCACAATTGTTCAGTTATATCACGGCCTTTTATTGGTAAGTTACCAGTACTAGTGGTCCATTTATCCTGACACCAGCCAGTCCGTCGTAATGCTAACCCCGCAACCCAGAGCGCGAAAGAGGGCAGCAATTACTAACAAGTTTTAAGCTCTTTGGTATAACCCGACCGGGGTTCGAATCGCGATCTTCCGCACCAGAGGCGGGACCTGTTTAAAAAAAAACCTCACAAACATCCAGGATGATTAACATAAATTGTCATAACTTGCTTAGTCAAACAAGAGCTGTTTACATTCCACACACAGTAAGTGATTTTTGCCTCCTTGCATGATTTTTTAAAACGGGATAAATGAAATATGAGCCGTTCCGCGAGAAAACCAACAGTGTGGCCTCTGCGTAATGAATCGACCCAGATCAGCCTGCGCAATCCGCGCAGACTGATCCGGGCCGAAACATTCCGTCTCAGGGGGATAGAGGTATAGAGTAATGATTCCTGAATCAGAAAAATCCACAGGACGCGAAAAGTGTCTATCCGGGTAATCCTGCGCGGCATGCTTAGGATGATCCGGGTCGATACTTTACGCAGAGTCCACAATGTTGGTTTTCTCGCGGGACGGCTCATATGTATTTGGGTCGCGTTTGGCGATTTTGAATATTGATGCATCGTTATACAGTGAAGCCTCGTGCTATGTTGGTTGAACGTTCTCAAACCCAGAACATTGCGGAATAAGATTCAAGTTGAAAACGTAGAACGAGATTTCCAATGGATTGCAAAATGATAGAATAACTGAGCACGAGATTCGAGATTCGTTTTCCGTTCGTAAGCAAACTATGGTGAATACCAGAGTGAGTAAAACACTTAATCTTACTCCTTTTTAGGAATCCGACGTGGCAGTCTGGTTTCCGTCGGGGATTTGGAATCGGGCTTCCCGGGTTTGATCCCAAGACGTGGAGCGGCGGTCATGGTGGAGTGTCCGTGGGCAAGGCACAGTTTCTAGCCTATTACTGGTTTGTTTACTCAGGGATCATGAATAAGTGAACTGTCGCCGTGATATAACTGCAATTATGTTAAAAATTACGTGAATCCCAATAAAACAAACAAAAAAAACCATCCCGGCTTATATTACCTTACTTTACTGACATTGATTGATCGATGGTAATCAGCTTTTACTGTCAGATAAAGGTTATCTCTTTCCCAGAACAGAAATAGTTCCTAAACCCGCTCCTTCACGCAGGCGCTTTTTGACGCTTTTCGACGCATTTTACAACAGATGACCTTTGAAAACATTGTGGCAGAAATGAGAAATTACTCATTATTCGATAATCATATTTAATTTGTTAGAGATGTTCCACAAGGTTGTTTTTATGTTTTCAAAATCGTCTGCTGCAGATTTGTTCAATGTAAGAAGTTTATAAATCTCTCCTTTTTCACTACTCAATTGTAGAACACGTTTACAACAATGTACGCAAAAGAGCTGAATATTTTTCGAAAAATTTCGGTTTTATGAGGGAACGTGTAGATATGAATTTGGTACGATCTTACTAAGACATGTATGCGATAAGATCGCCATGTACTAGCTGAATACCAATATGATATATGTACGTGATATCACGTATGATTGAAACTACATGAAAAGTAAATCGCCCGATCTCACATTCGCGTATTCTTATCATGGTCTATAATGTACTGTCTGCCCAGAGCTCTAGATAAGGGGCGTTTTGCATGTTCTAAAATCCTTATTTGAGCCTCTAACCATGTGTAGTGGGTACTCAAAAGAATCGTCTCAGTGAGACGATTCTTTTGATTACCCACAAGATAGGATTTGCTTTAATAATAAGAGATAAACTTTGTGAAAAAGAGCTGAATACCCGTCCGTCCTTATCTAGACCTCTGAATGATTGTACATGTTCGATAGCCATTTATCAGCGTTTAGCAAAGGCTTCTCCAACAATGTGCAAGAAAATGTAACAACATAAAACTGTTGATCCCTGTATAGAAATTTAGCGTCAAAAGGGTTTAGAAGGAGAGCTCTACAAGTAGACTAAACACTGGACATTATGTTTTGGCCATCAACAAAGTTATGATATCAAACATCTCTGAACACAGAAGAAAACTAAGGGGTACTCAACCTTGGTATTTGATAAGCTAAGAACGGAATGAACTATTGGAATTAACACTGCCCTAGGTTATCTAGCTTATAAACAGATAGCCAAATGATATGAGATATACTAATCGCCTGTAGTTATATCCATCATGCCAAATCAAAAACAGTTCAGGTAAATGTAGATCTTAGGTTAGGCAATCTATCCAATACGAGCATTATTTCGTACTCCTGAAATCTGAGTCTGTAGTAAAGCCCAAGTTAGTCCAATATGCATATTCCAGTTCGAAATGCAGTTATTTTAATCTTTTATTAAATTGGAAAACTAATAACTGTATAACAGGCGGTTTTATCAATTGATAATTGTTTTTGTTACCGCGGCCAGATGCGTAGATACAGATGCATTTATTGTGGTTTGTTTTAGACATATTCTATGATAAATATGCAATTAATGGATAGACACGGAGCTGTAAAAGCATGTTTGCACTTAGATTTGTATTAGTTTAATGAATAATTCTTAAATAAACGATAATTGGTATCAAAAGGAATGTCTTTGAATTTAGTCATTTTAGTGACTATTGTATTTTGCAAATAAAGAAAGAACGGGGAAGAAATGGATAATCTCAAGATGATTAGACAATCAGATTATGTTAGACAGAACCAAATGTTGTGTTTTAGTTTAAAGGATTGAAGGTTAATAACAAAACATTATGCTTTCTTTTACCGCATCTGTCTCGCAGTACTGGAAGCTGTTTCATAGGTTTGACGCAGGTGAATAAACGTAATGAAGTGATGATCTGTACTTGCGTGTATCATTCTAGGTCTGCTGGATCTTCAACGATCTACGACACCAAACACGTAACCTATGACATGGATATATCGCATAGAATGCACGAGCAAATCTGTCAAAAGTACGTCATTCATATTCAAATAAATTGATGCTATCCACATCCCAGACATTCTTCTCGTGCGATAACACATTAAGAAGAAACGTATTGTTCGTTTGAGACCGATAAGTTTTTATCAAAATAAAGAAATTTAATATAAAACGTGCACACTTTTTTTGCAACTGAGTGAATGATATACGTGGTGTAGTGGTAAGAGTTCCTGCTTTTGGGACGGGAGACCAGGGCTCAATTCCCGATCTCGTCATACCAAAAACTTCAGATTGGTAGTAAATGAATCCCTCGGGCGGACCAGTGTCAGCTCCTTGATCAATACCTGCACATGTATTCTTTGTGTGAGTTTGGTTACCCCCAACGGATTTCGCCCACGCTAAAAGGTGTATACCTGGAATAGGGTAATACATGCTTACAAATTAAGCTCATGTTTGTCATGAATCAAAAATGTGTTATACATCATGAAGGGACTCTGTTCCCAAAATGGTATGCTACCTTCTGTGTATCTCTATGGATCTTTAGGATTGCGTTGAAGAAAAACATCCAACCTTATGTATAGTTTCGGTCGTGTTTTTCGGCCATAGCTGTTTAAACTCAGTTTTGACCTAGATGTTAAACAAAGGATCTAGATTGTAGACCAATCAAATGTTGTATTTAATGAACAATGTCGAAGAAATAAAGGAAATGAAATTATTTTTGAAACTTGTCAAGTTTTCAGTTATTTATCGTCAATTGAAACTTATGCCTCGCGTAATCTCGAGTCATGTGACGTATTCTCGGCATTGAATGCGCATGTTCCATTTCTTGATGTTTTCTCATATCGATCGCCGTTTATCTTTTTTAACGATATTTTTTGTTTAACATAATCGTTAATGCACTAATGTTGAAAGCCACATGAAACGAAATATCAAAATGAAATTTCCCAAACTTTTTCATTTACAATGCCCAATGCCCCGAAAAATCAAAAACTGTTCACGCTATCTTCCCTATTCTTGATTGGCATGAACTACAACAATGTTGGATTTTGCTGTAAATAGGAATGCTAGATGGTATCTAGTTGGCAAGGATGAGCTACAAAAATGCCCTTCTGGATCCAAGAACTAGCATTTTTGCTTTTTCTTACTGTACTACTTATAGTTTACGGCCTTTACGTAAGTTCACATACACTGTAGTTGGTATAGAATAGAGACACAATCCACATGACATAAGCAATACGCTTTTTAAATGATTCTTATAATAATGTTTTCTCATTGAATATGATATTATGTTGGCATTCTTTCTTATACTATTTCATTGTTTCACTATTACAAAGCTAACCATGGTGGTTTGTTTCAAGGGACATATAATAGTTTTTAAACACAACAAATATTAAATTGTGTTGGTCTGTTTTCTTATTATATTTCATTGTTTCACTATCACAAAGCTAAACGCCATCAAAACACCATGGTGGTTTGTTTTAAGGGACATATGATAGTTTTTAAACACAACACTGAAATATAATTTAAGAAAACCCATTGTGTACGTTGACTGATCTATATCAACGTAATGGAACTGTGATATTTATTTAAATTTAAATGTATCTATAAACTTTGACGATCAAAATGTCAGTTTCTTCTAATTTAGATCTAAGTTTTAGCGGTACCAAAAAAGCCTAGTGGTTCATGCATCAACTTCAGGAATGAGAACCTGAATGATTGAATTCTAGCTGGGTCCATTCTGATAGACCCGATTGGTAAACTGTCGGCTAGGTCGACATTCAAACACCGTCATTTATCTAGCCTTATCCTTGGCACGGAGGACTTTTAACGCCTGTGTTTAGGAAACAATCATGGAAAAGGAATTATAACTCTAAATGGGCATTGTCTTATTTTCCAAACGTCTAGTTCCAAATCTGTATCACATTAAAAAATCCATATTTTCGTTCAAATTAGTGACGGCCTTGAAAAACTGACCTTCATAAACTTACTATAAGCGAAACATCTAAACAGCCTTCACGTCCGCACCCTGATAAGGATCGTCTCTGTTCGACAGTAACCCTCATTTCCACATATAAAACAACTGCTAAGTCAGCCTAAGCGGCGAGGAAGTGCTCAAAGTTGGTTTTCTTGTGACGTGATCCAATCCCTGGTCTGTTTTACGACGGTTTGGCACAAAAACGGCTTCCAAAAAACCTCAATACACTTATTGCAAGTACAGAGATGTCAAACACGGTTGAACCCTCTTACATTCGATTCGCAACCAGAACGTCTAAAATAGTGATTGACAGAATTTGTCCTTCATACAAAAAGGTTCGGCTGCTATTCATTGTATTAATGTTATTGTAAACGTTTCATAACGCCGCTATGGCAGAGAACTCTGATCAGTATCATTAGTCAATCTATGATCCTATCAGTACGTTCTTGGAAACGACATGCTACGGTCTTGTCTGACAAACATAATTACCCGTGTCTTCTTGTTTGAAGAAATATTTTCAACTGTGCCAAGTACAATGTACTTTGTACTTTGTTATAGATGTGACTATTGAAGCTCTTAAAGGTGCAACGTGACTGTATGCTATTGTAAGAAAACATACATATATGAGCCGTCCCGCGAGGAAACCAACATTGTGGACTCTGCGTAAAGTATCGACCCAGATCAGCCTAAGCATGTCGCGCAGGCTAACCCGGACAGACACTTTTCCCCTCCTATGGATTTTCTGTTTCAGGAATAACTACTCTATACATCTATCCCACTAACACGGAATGTGTCGGCCGGATCAGTCTGCGCGGACAGCGCAGGCTGATCTGGTCGATACATTACGCAGATGTCTATCGCCGCACCAACATTGTGGACTCTGCGTAAAGTATCGAACCGGATCAGCTTAAGCATGCCGCACAGGCTAATCCGAATATACACTGTTCGCCTCCTGTGCATTCCATTATTCTATACCTCTATACCCCTGAGTCGGAATGTGTCGGCCCGGATTAGCCTGCATTGACTGCGCAGTCTGATCTGGGTCGATACATTACTCAGAGGCCTTTATGTTGATTTTTTCGTGGGACGGTTCATATTTAAAAGCGATGTATTGTCGCTTCCAACAGTTTTACAGTTACATCATTACAAGGCACACTTATAAAAGATACCATTGTATTTTATGGGGTAAAAAGGTAGATAAAATGAACACGTTGATTGCTTACAACCATTCAAGTTGTACTGTACACCATGGTTATACATATATATTAAACATGAAAGGATGCTTTTCTGATTTCTGCAGAAATCATTCCTTAAAGTTCCTTATTTTAGGATTGCCATCCAAGCAAATAATAGAACGCACATTTGTGTATGTCCTTTTGGCCTGTTTAGTCTCTAATATGTATATACGAATGCCAAAGATACTCAGAATTTTTTCAATAGCTTTGAAAACATGGCAGAGGTCCAAAATGCCTATATCATTTTGACCTTTTTTCAGTGTTGAACTTTATTTTTGCAGACAAACGCTTTCGTCAGATGTTGAGTTCTTTGCACATTTTGTGATACACACGTTTTGCAACCCTACCCCCTACTGAAGCTTAAACACATTCGTAACAGATGATAACACATATATACTATATTTTGGATTTGAACGTACAAATCAAACATACGCTAAAAATCAGCTTAAGATGGACTTAAATAAACATTAGATCATTACATTTACCAACATAAATATATACGTAATGGAATAAAGTAGAACAAAACACAACAGAACGTGGTATAGCGGAATAGAATAGCACATATGAGGCAAAATGAACTATACAAGAGTAATATAACATTACATTTATGTGGGAGACATACTGGTCGGTCGTATCTTACAATATTTATACAATACAATCTTTTTTATTTTCGATGCTGAGTATGTACATAATACATACTACATAATATATAAATGACAGCTCTGCAATATATTATACAACGTGATCATAGGGCATTAAAAGGCGTAGTAATTAATATGAGAGAGAAATTGAGAATAAGAGAAAAATAATGAAGTATATAGAGAAAAACAAAAAGAAAGAAGGTACATAATGGAGGATAGAAGTATGTTTTTTAGTCTAAATATGTTTGTTAAGCATGTTTATTTGAAAGCTCAATAAGCTCAATAAGCTTGTATTCGTCATGTTTCCATATTTAATTATTTTCCCCTTTCGAAACAAAATAAAAAGGAAATGGTTATGGGAACATTTATATTCCTATAATTAGAAGGTACAGAATGTTAGCGGTGTGTTACTAAACAGTAACAGAGAAAAGGATCTTTGTCCATCTATCTAGCCAACATTAGCTTGCCACTGCTTAATTTAAAAAGCCATTAACGTATTTCAATTAGTGATCAACACCAACCATTATTATCAAATTGTATGCACGCTGGGCTATCACTCTTGCACATTTAACGCATATAGTCGTTTAACTCTTTCAGCGCAGAATTGTTTAAAGCAGACTCTTCCATGTTCAGTTCAAAATCGGGCGACTCTGTTTCTCATGTAATACAATTTTGGACTATTTGGATAACTAAAAGGCAAACAATGCTGATTTCAGGTGAGACAGCTCGTTTATTAATTACGAGCTGACTCGCCTGAATCAGTATTGTTTGCAAAAAAAAACATTTTTTATCATAAAACCTATAAATAGACACTTTTTCATTGGCTAAAAAGTAACTTTTTAGAAAAAATATCTTGCGATATGCACCGTTTTTTCCTGATATGCACCAGTTTTATAAATAGTAACAGGGGAAGACCGGGGAATCCCATGAACCGCCTATTAATATCCTTCGCCTTTATCCGTACGCTACGGAATTTTCCGAGGCGCGTTCCGAATGACCAGGGAAACTTCCGAAGCTCGTTCGGATGATCATGATTAAATGCAATCAAGCGTTTGAATTCCATTGATCATTTCCTGTATTTCCAAACGACAATAACTGTCAAAATGGAAAATGAACCGCCACCAACGCGCTTTGCGAACATTTCGGAGGAAGAAATGCAAAGAATTATGGAAGATAAAGATGCACTGAACACAAAGAAAGCTACGAAACAAGTAGTTAATGTGTTTCGAGCGTATTTGAAAGAGAAGAATCTGCCTGTGAACATTGAAGAGTACAATGTTTCCGAGTTATCAAAACAATATGATAAATTGAGGGTTATATAATAAAACAGTTATGGGCTTTTCAGCTGTTATACATGATGTTGATATGTACCAACAAAATCATTATAATGATTTTTTTGGTGCATATCACATCATGTATAACAGCTGAAAAGTCCATAATTGTATAATATTGTCTTTGGCGGTGAAAAAGTTAAAAGTTGTTTGTATCCCTATCTGGAGTTTGAGAAAACTTATAATTGGCATTAAGCCATGGAACCATTATTGAAGTATATAAGGGGCGGTTATGTTATAAATCAATGACAATGGAATATTTAAAGGTGCACGTTCGATTCGGTATATTTCTCTGGCAAATATAAACACATGTAGTTAACTAAATAGTGTTTACTAGCTTGATTTGTACAACACTGCAAAGCCGAGCACCCGGTAGCTCAGTCGGTAGCGACGTTGGCTGTCAATCCATGGGTTGTGAGTTCGAATCCCGGCTCGGCCAACTTTCTTTCCGACGCTTAACAAAAGTCAATGCGTCATTCGTCTTCCACCAATGGGCTAAGTCTATGTAGAAAAACAGCCAGTTACTTGGGAAGAGTGTTGTGTGGAGTTCTGGTGTGAGAAAACCAGGAAACACATGAATAGTTGAACTGGCCGCCGTGATATGACTGGGAAAATGTTAAAAACGGCCTTAAACCCCAATCAATCAACAAAACTGCAAAACATTGATGATTACTGATCCTAGTATTGTATGCCATCGGCAGATGCTTTTTAGTCAGTGATAAACTTTCAATTTTTTTACACATGCAAAACACACATAAGGGTACCAAGTCAGGTTTAACGTTATGGTCGGCAAGAAAAACCTGTTTCTTCGAGCACCTTATCATTTGCATATCCCATGTTACCAACGACCCACTGATCGCAACTAGTGTCAAAACTGACAAAGACAACTACGTTTGAGGAACACGGGTTGACGCATCGTCTGTTCATTCCAACACCACCAGATACCTTGACATTTGAACTACCGGCTTAAATTCAATGCCCCCCCCCCGTAATACAATCTTCTAACTATGTGCACCTTTTTATAGTACCATATCGAGGGCTTGGCGTGAAACGGTTGTAACTCAAATGGGTATTTTTTTAACAAGATTAATCAACCCGCCATAAAGTCTTTATAAGTGTTAAATCACTTTTCTTGGTAAACAATGTAAATTAAGGTGCCATTGCTCGTTCTGAGCAATGGCACCTAAATTTGCATTGTTTACAAAAGGGTCAAAATTGCCCCCAAACCAGGGTTTTCAAAATAGGTTTTAAGTTACAACCGTTTCACGCCAAGCCCTCGATATTGTATCAGAAATTATTGATTTTTATTGTTTACCATGACCGTCACAAACTGGGATCGAAACCAGACGGACCGGTCTTAAACACCAAACGCTCGCCAGTCTGCCAGAACAGAATCAGGAAGCGGCAGATCAGGGTTAGATCCCCATTCGGGCAATGCCAAATACTTAAAATGGTAGTAACGGCTCTCTTTCCCTGGCAATGAGGTATGTAGTGAGAGCTAACGACTGCTGCAATTGTGTCAGGATAAATAATACCGGATGTACCGATTATTTACCCGGGGAACGTAGTGATATAACTAAAATACTGTTGAAAGCGACGTTGAACACTATTCAAACAATCAAAGGGTAATGGAGGTTATGGCGAAGATATTGCCATCCATAGGTTGGTATCGGTCATTATAGCATAAGTAACAAAGTCCCTTTCAGCCAAACTGTTATCATGCGTACATGTTTTTACTTATCTGGGATATGTTCAAGATATGATGGAACCTGTTCAGCTGTTGTCAGAACGATTGGTCATGGATCGACGTGAACTTGGACGAAACCGATTTACCTGATGAATAAACAGAGGTCCAGATAAGGAGGGGTATTCAGCCCTTTTCCCCACAATATCTCTCTTATTATTGAAGCAAACCCTATGTTGTGGGTACTCAAAGGAATTGTCTCACTGAGACGATTCTTTTGAGTACCCAAAACATAGGGTTAGGGGGTCAAATAAGGATTTAAGAACATGCTAAACGCCCCTTATCTAGAGCTCTGATAAAGATTCTATCAAAATGAAACTGACAATTATTATTATTACTTTAACACATTTACAACGCACCATTGTTTATGATAAATACGTAAAAACAGTGTTTTAGGATATACAAATGGATCCTAGAAAATAGAACATTATTATATTGAGAAGCAACAGAAAAGGACTGTATATAATGTTTTCGAATTTGTATCGCAAACGCGGCAACCGGTTATTCCATCACGGAAATAATTAAAAGAGAACTGTTTGATGTAGTTCATTTATATTTTGAATAAGAACTAAGTACTTCATTTGTAGATTTGCAAAGCCATCAGTAATAATTATGCTTGCTTTTATTATAGTAAAAACACACTATTTGCAAGAACCCATGTTGTTTTTAAGCTATATTGATAATTAAACAGATATGGCTTACAGAAACACGATAATGTAGCATTGATAGAACCGACTTTGGACACATATAGAGTACATCTTTTCCCCATTAATATATAATTTTAAGAAACAACATATGAGCCGTTCCACGAGAAACCAACATTGTGATCGATCCAGATCAGCCTGCGCAGTCCGCGCAGGCTAATCTGGGCAGACACATTCCGTCTCAGGGGGATAGAGGTATATAATAATGATTCCTGCAACAGAAAATCAACAGGAGGCGAAAAGTGCCTGTCCGGATTAGCCTGCGCGGTATGCTTAGGCTGATCCAGGTCGATACTTTACGCAGAGTCCACAATGTTGGTTTTCTCGCGGGACGGCTCATATCAATATATCTGCGTAATGTATCGACCAGATTAGCCTGCGCTGTCCGCGCAGACTGATCCGGCCGACACATTCCGTCTAAGGGGGGATAGATAGAGTAGTGATTCCTGAAACAGAAAACGTCACAGGAGGCGAAAAGTGTCTGTCCGGGTTAGCCTGCGCGGTATGCTTAGGCTGATCCAGGTCGATACTTTACGCAGAGTCCACAATGTTGGTTTTCTTATGGAACGGCTCATATGCATTTTTAAAAATGTTCTACATGACATATACCAATATTTGCGAACAATACAGAAATAAAAAAGCCTTAACATTTGCATAGTTTCGTATTGGTCTACAGTATTCACTTCTCAGTTATTGTAATATAAGCCAAACAGATTCCATAAACCTGCCGAAGTAAAGGATGGTGGTATACAGCAGGATAGGGGTTAATGTATTTCTCTTGTTACCCGAAACCTTCTGTTCATAAATAAAAGTATGTTATCACTTCAAGATCGAGAATGAATCCGCTATGTGTACAAAGATATCCTTATCTGATGTACTGATACCTGTCATATACAAAGTGGGGGTTTCTTTTCGTGTTTGAAACATCCTAACTTATCAACTAGTTATGATTGAACAAATGACTGATTGATTGATTGACTGGGGATTAACGTTATTTTCAATAATTATCAGTCATATCACGGCGACCAGTTCACCTACCCATATGTTTTCCTGTATTTGTCACACCAGTACTTCACACAGTATTTCCTAGCAATTGGCAGCTTTTTTCTGTATAGACTGTTAGCCAATTAAGGAAAACGAAAGGCACATATACTTTTGTCAAACGCCGGAAAAAATGTTGGCCGAGCTAAGGTTCGAACTCATAACCCCTAATTTGACAGTCCGTGGGGCTACCTACTGAGCTACCGGAGCTCGACTAAACTACTAATGGTAACTTGTGTTATTCTTACATTCAGTCAGATATTGGATGTATGTCTTAAACCATTTGTTGCATACCAAGGTTGATTCATAACCTTCCAAATAAAACAAATCTAGAAACAAAAGTATTCAAGATACACGACATATCATTGTGGGACAAAGTCTACTGTAGTGGCACCAAAGGTTGTTGGCATCAGAGAAAGGGTTAACTTGGGATTATTACTGACTAACGTTGGTGGTTGTCTGAAATGCCAGTCAGTCTATATTGTTACTGTTAACATCAGAATGCGGAAACGTCATTTTTTAGGTATGGCGTATTTATCTGTTAATCACTTTCAAGCATCGGAAAGTTTGATTTCGTGTTAAATAAAACCTTACATCAAACGAACCAGATCCACAGATAAATTACGTAGATCTTCTTTTTTGTTCTGGTAACATAACGCTTCATCAGTTTGATCTGTTTGTTCGTTCTTTTGTTATTTTTTATGTAATTTCAGAGTTAGCAACGTAACTGGATTAATGAGAATAATCTTTAACTCTTTCAGCGCCGAATTGTTTAAAGTAGACTCTTCCATGTTCAAAATCGGACGTCTCCATTTCTCATGTAATAAAAGTTTGGTTTAATTTGATAACTTAAAGGCAAACAATGCTGATTTCGTGAGACAGCTTGTTACGAGCTGACTCGCCTGAATCAGTATTGTTTGCCAAAAAACTAAAAAAACTATTGCCTTTGGCGCTGAAAGAGTTAAAGTGCCAACACTTTAAAAAACGCCTAACTGTTTTTCAGCTGAGCAACAACTGCGTTTTTCTTCAAGAACTACATGAATTTCTTAAATGTCAGTTGATAGGAGATCAAATAAATAATAATACCGTGTTTCAGTTTCAAGTAGTATGAAGTGCTTGTCTTACAATTTAAAGAAACTAAACACTTTTCCTTTAACGTTCATGTAAGCCTTAGCAAGTCGGATGTACTCCGGATATATGTTATATCCGAAAAGCTTCAGTTCAAGTTGAAAAACATGTTGAAGTTCGGCAATAGTGGACTCGGATAACTGAGAATACGCTTCCTTGAGGGCGTTGTCCTTGTTTTCCTCCCGGCCGTACATGTTTCCCAGTAGGTAATCCCTGATCACCGTAGTCTGTATCGTAGATTGTTGATTGGCATCACGTATACATGTACCTTGAGGCGGAAGATCATAGATACCCAGAATCCCTTTCGCTTGGAGTCGGTGCCACATTCTTGTTAATGCGGATGTCAAGTTCATTCCACACGCTTGTATGTCTTTTAAATTATCGAATATCTTTTTAACCAAGACAGTTATTTGCATTGTATTGCTGGAGAAAGCTAAATCGCGATGACAAGTATAAATACACGATATATCATTGTGGGACAAAGTCTACTGCAGTGGCATCAACGGTTGTTGGCATCAAAGAAAGGGGTAACTTGAGTGATTGTCTACAGTACCAGTCAGTATATAAGTGTAACTGTTCACATCAGAATGCGGGAACGTCATTGTTTTAGGCTGGCGTATTTATCTGTTAATCACTTTCAAGCATCATAAACTTTGATTTCGTGTTAAATAAAACCTTACATCAAACAAACGAACCAGATCTACAGATAAATTACGTAGATTTTCTTTTCTTTCCTGGTAACACAACCCTTTATCAGATTTTTCCATTTGTTCGTTCGTTTGTTTTGTTTTTATGTAATTTCAGAGCAACGTAACTGGATTAATGAGAACAATCTTTAACTCTTTCAGCGCCGAATTGTTTAAAGTAGACTCGTCCATGTTCAAACTCGGGTGTCTCCATTTCTCATGTAATAAAAGTTTGGACTAGTTTGATAACTAAAAGGCAAACAATGCTGATTTCAGGTGAGACAGCTCGTTACGAGCTGACTCGCCTGAATCAGTATTGTTTGCAAAGAAACCCCAATATTGCCTTTGGCTATGAAAGAGTTAAATGCCAACCCTTTAAAAAACGCCTTACTATTTTTAAGCAAGCAACAACTAAGTTTTATTTTCAGAACTACATGAAATTCATAAATGTTCGTTGATGTGCGATCAAATAAATAAAAACACCGTTTTTCAGTTTAAAGTATGAAGTGCTTTTCTTATAATTTAAAGAAACTAAACACTTTTCCTTTAACGTTCATGTAAGCCTTAGCAAGTCGGATGTACTCCGGATATATGTTATATCCGAAAAGCTTCAGTTCAAGTTGAAAAACATGTTGAAGTTCGGCAATAGTGGACTCGGATAACTGAGAATACGCTTCCTTCAGGGCGTTGTCCTTGTTTTCCTCCCGGCCGTACATGTTTCCCAGTAGGTAATCCCGGATCACCGTAGTCTGTATCGTAGATTGTTGATTATCATCACGTATACCTGGAGGCGGAAGATCATAGATACCCAGAATTCCTTTCGCTTGGAGTCGGTGCCACATTCTTGTTAATGCGGATGTCAAGTTCATTCCACACACTTGTATGTCTTTTAAATTATCGAATATCTGTTTAACCAAGACAGTTATTTGCATTGTATCGCCGTCCGTTTGAAAATGGGGAAAGCTAAAACGCGTTGACAAATTTGCATTTTGGATAATATGTGTAATATCACCCTCTAAATGTTCAAACTTCCCTACATAATGATATTTCACTTTGCATGGGTCTGCCTGCTGGAAGTTGAACATCAGTAACCTTTCAGGACAGTTATTATCTCGTACCATCTTCAGGAAATATTCCACGTACTCTCTGAACGTGATGTCTGTCACGCACAGACGTGGATCGTCCGGTCGAATAGCCTTTGCTAATATTCTCCACTGTAACGGATTCGAGATATACAGAGAGTCAAGATAGGATGAAAGAAGCCGGGCAAACGGGTCCCGGACAAACGTGAACCTTGTAATGTTTTGTAAATTCCAGAATTCGTGAAATGGTAGATTGTGCGTATCTTCTTCCAGCAGTATTGAGAAATCTTTTTCATCAACTAAGTAAGGATTGTTGTGACCGTTTTTACCAGGTTTCATTGCGCGATATAGGACGTTTTTCAAAATGGCAACGGCATTATGGTCGATCAAATACCCAGCCAGACCCGGATCTATAGACTTGGTACAGTACATTGGATGTGCTCGTCTTGAATGCTGGCATAAACCCATGTAATGGTCATATTCTTCCGTGTTTGAACGGCAAACGGATTTAAGCATGTCATTGCGAATCTCGAATCGATCTTCCGTTGCGACATCGTTAGTGTAGTTACGATCAACCTGTAACTGATACAAATGGACAATATTGTCTTAACCCCTTCCCACATACAGACGCATTTTAACGCAATAGCAGCAGACGACTTTTGAAAACATAGTGGACAAAGGAGAAATTGCTCATGATGAGCAATTTCCCCTTTGGCCACAATGTTTTCAACTTTATTTAACAAATAAGTTATCTTTTACGGTGATTTTTCAGGTTTTTTGTCAACATGTTTTCAAAGTTGTCTGCTGCAGATTTGCTGTATATGGCAAAGTGTTAATGAAAATTTCATCTGGAGTATTTCGGCCACCGGCCCATACAAACATAACCAATGCAATATTACAATTGAACAGAGGGTGACACTACTATAAGTACAGATACAAATCATGATAGAATACAATAGCATCTCCCTTAAAGGTGATGAACTCCAGAAGAAGATCAAATTTTTGAAATGTTAAAACTGCAAATATTGCTGATAGTGACAACACAGTAAGAAATAAGTAGTTCACAACTATTTGAATCTCTCCTTCCATCTTAAACTTTCTGTTCAACCCACAATCGCTATCTTATACTGCGGGTCTACATTTCTGGATGAGTTTATTTGTGTTGCAACTCTAGGACGAAAAGAGAAAGACACTATGATGTGTTGAAAATGTCATTCATTATTAATGACGTAAGCAATTTGAAAGTTGCCAAAATGATGACTAGAAATAATAATGAATGATGTTAGCAATTTGAAAATTACCAAAATAATGACTAGCAAAACTATTTTGGCAGTAAATGTTGAAAAACTGTCAATTGAAAGTCATGTACAAAATTTGGCTTATGTCTACCCAGCAAAAATAAAGTTTAAACGATCAATACTTAGATGTTTATGATACTGGAATGTGAAATGATTAATTTTATCCCAGAATTATGATTATAATATTTCAAGACAATTTTTGAACAGTTTTAAAACTTTGACTATAATATCTATTTTCTGGAGTTCAGCACCTTTAATACCGGTGACAGAGACTTTTAACGCCTTTGCAGAATTTCACTTTCAAAAACATGCTTTGCGTCTGAATATGTCATATTTAACCCTTTCTTCCCTCATACGACAATTCTGCAGCAGACGACTTTGAACATATTTTGTCAAAAAATAGAAAATCTCTATAATTGAATGGATAACCTATGACTAAAAGTGGATAACATTGTGGTAAAAGGAGAAATTGCTCGTTTTGAGCAATTTCTACTTTTGTCACTATGTTTTCAAAAAGCCGTCTGCTGCAGAGGCGTCAGAAAGCGTCTATATGAGGGAAAGGGTTAATTAATTAATGATACTTGTTATCATATTTAGCGCACATTTCATGACCAGATCAAACTGCAAGAAAGCGTAGGTTGAACTAGATCTTTACTGGTCTCCAATGATGTGAGTTCGAATCCCGGCTCGGCCAACTTTCTTTCCGATGATTGACAAACGTCAATGCGACATGCGTCATTCGTCTTCCACCAATGGGCTAAGTCTATGTGGAAAAGAAGCCAGTTGCTTGGGAAGATTGTTGTGTGTTTTGTCACTATTTTTTTCAAAAAGCCGTCTGCTGCAGAGGCGTCAAAAAGCGTCTATATGTGGGAAAAGGTTAATACAAATGTACATACTTTGTAGACGGGTATCTGTTTTGACGGGCGTGTCTGGCTTGAAGATCCTTTTAGCAGGGAGGATCCATCTGCAACAGAAGATAGATAGTTTACCTGATCAATTAACCCTTTCCCCCATGCAGACGAGGTATGACACATCAGCTGTCGACGACTTTTAAAAAACATTCTAGCAACAGGAGAAATTGCCCATAATAAGCAATTTTTTTCCTTTTGTCGTGATTTTATCAACTCTATTCATTGATTATATTTTCATTTATAGAAGTGTTCCCTATGTTGCTTAGACAAATTCAAAATCGTGTGTTGCATAAGGGTAAAAAAGCGGAGTCACACGATAACTGACTTTCGGAGTTTTCAATTATTTGCAATTCGACTCCAATGTACTTCATGGATGGATATTTGGTCTAGACCGTTTTGCAGGCGCTTAAAGGATAACTTATTTCCATGTTTGCAGATTTAAAATGCGTCAGGTGTGCGCGGACCCGTTTCAATGAGGAAAACGATAGATGTAATTTCTGACGAATAACTAAAATTGCAGCCCAACTATTGTTTATTCTCTTATAATGTAATGAATATATGTATATATACACATGTATGTTTTGTTTGATTATATGAACAAGATAGACACTTTGTCGTTTGTAAATAAAAACAGGTGAACAATTGAAAAACTAATACCTCCGTCTGAGATGTCAGAAAAAGGGATTCAAAACTCTATGTGTGATGTCAAAATGGAGATTCAAAACTCTATGTGTGATGTCAGAAAGGGGATTCAAAAATATATGTGTGATGTCAGAAAGGGGATTCAAAATGATATGTGTGATGTCAGAATGGGGATGCAAAACTATATGTGTGATGTCAGAAAGAGGATTCAAAACTATATGTGTGGTGTCAGAATGGCGATTCAAAACTCTATGTGTGATGTCAGAATGGGGATTCAAAATAATATGTGTGATGTCAGAAAGGGGATTCAAAACTCTATGTGTGATGTCATAATGGGGATTCAAAACTCCATGTGTTATGTCGGAATGGGGATTCAAAACTCTATGTGTGATGTCAGAAAGGGGATTCAAAACTATATGTGTGATGTCAGAATGGGCATTCAAACCTATTTGTGTGATGTCAGAAAGGAGAATGAAAAGTATATGTGTGATGTCAGAAAGGGGATTCAAAACTCTATGTGTGATGTCAGAATAGGGTTTCAAAACTCTATGTGTGATGTCAGTAAGGGGATTAAAAAATCTATGTGTAATTTCAGAAAGGGGATTCAAAACTCTATGGGCGGTGTCAGAAAGAGGATTCGAAACTATATGTGTGATGTCAGAAAGGGGGATTCAAAACTCTATATGTGATGACAGAAAGGGGATTCAAAACTCTATGTGTGATGTCAGAATGGGGTTTCAAACATATTGTATTCACTTCCAGTGATTAATGGGGCTTGTTGACTCTCCGATGTTATATCATTTACAGACTCATTGGGGTAAATGTAGTAAAACTACACTTCTGGTTGCCGTCATAAGTTGGATATAGTACCATATAACATGTAGATCAACAGGGAAGGCTCTGATACGACTGTGTCTTAATCTGACTCTTAACTATTTGATAAGGATAAAGACCCCATATGGCTTTTTACTACGGGTTACTTCTCTCTACGCTATATGAATAATTGAAAATAACTTGGGTTTGTGTATGTTGTCGATGATATAGTATCAATATATATAATGTATGTTTTTACTGTCTGTCTCGTTGGCATCAATGCAAATTTGTTTTTGTTTTGCTTAATATTCAATAGAAATATTAGTTTTGATTTTATATATTCATTTATTGGAGATTATATTTATGTATCTTATCTAGTTGTCTGCTATAACAAATTCTTATAAGACTGTTAAACATTTGACGATTTGAAATATGGTTTTGTTAAAGAATTGAAAACATACACGGCAGAAAAAAACAAATCAATTACCATAACGTTTTCAAATGTCGTCCGTAGCAGAGGAGTCAACAGTCGTCTGTATCAGTTAAAAGGTTACACCAACAATGCAAACATGCATTATGACGCATCTGAAGCAGACGACTTTTTAAAACATAAAGGCTTTGTTTGTTTTATTGGGGTTTTACGCCGTTTTCAACATTATTTCAGTTATATCACGACGCCAGTTCACTTATTCATGATTCCTGGGTAAACAAACCAGTACTAGGCTAGGAAATGTGCATTGCCTAAGGGCACTCAACCATGACCGTAGTGCCACGACTGGGGATCGAACCCGGAACACCCGGTTTCAAATCCCCGACGCTAACCACTCGACCACAGCGGTTTCTAAAAATATAATGGCAAACGGATAAATTACTCAAGATGCACAATTGCTCCGTTTACCACATATTTTCTACTTTATTCAATAAATTCAATATCATTGATAGATACTTCAATATTTTAACTAGATATTTCCAAAGATGCAGATTTTCTGAAAGTGCGATAGGGTTAAAAGGTGCGGCAGATGTACCTACATATCATATATACATTGAACAATGTGACCAGGAATAGAACTACGATGACACAGTAGTACATGCACGGCAACCTCCTCCTTTTCACGTGACGTTTCGTTTTACACTTTTGTTGTATAGTTTCCATGATATTGATCTTTTAAAAGTAAGAACTAATCACGCATTTTCAGCGTTCTTATGTCCGTAACAGTTTTCCTTTTTAATTTGATTAAATCAGTTTAGACACATATATTTCCAGTCTTTTAGTGCTGATAAAAATATGAATCGTTAACTATTCATGTACACACAGCGTAATGTTGATCTGAGATTTTCTTTGTTTTGTTTAACCCTTTCCCTCGTATGACAATTCTGCAGCAGACGACATTGAACATATTTTGTCGAAAAATAGAAAGTCTCTACAATTGAATGGATAACCTATGACTAAAAGTGGAAAACATTGTGTCAAAAGGAGAAATTGCTCGTTTTGAGCAATTTCTTCTTTTGGCACTATGTTTTCAAAAAAGCCGTCTGCTGCAGAGGCGTCAGAAAGCGTCTGTATAAGGGAAAGGGTTAAGCCACTCTTTTAGGACAGAGTTAGCCATTCGGATGATTTATTCTTTTGTTCACTTTCAGAGTACATTTCAATACAAATCGGGACATGAACTTTCAATTGGCATATACACGCTCTTTTTCAATCCGATATACATGTACGTTAGTATTTTGTAATTTAGCATTTAAAATGAAGGAACATTCGAAAGGCCACATTTAACTCATTTTTAACCCTCGTCCAACTTTTCCGGACTTTTATTAACCCTTTCCTACATATATACGCTTTCTGACGCCTCTGCAGCAGACGAATTTTGAAATCATTGCGGCCAAAGGATAAATTGCTCATAAAGAGCAATTTCTCCATTTGCCACAATAATTTCAACTCTATACAATAATCATTCTATCAAAAATAAAGATTTTCTATATTTTGGACTTGATAGTTACAAAGTCATCTGCTGTATAATTCTTGTATGTTGGAAAGGGTTAATTAATAACTGTTGTTTCTACCTATCCCGACTTTAAAACGGTGAAAGCATCCGTTTTCATTTGAGTATGTTTTGAAATGATTTACAGACAATACAAGTTACAATACAATAAGAGGAAATTGTTCAATGCATATAATCGTTATTTAGATTATAATATGACTTGACGCACAGATAATACAAGTTACAATACAATAAGAGGAAATCGTTCAATAAATAGATTGTTTATATAGATTATTATCTGACTCGACGCACAGACAATACAAGTTACAATACAATAAGAGGAAATCGTCCAATGAATAGAACGGTTATATAGATTATAATATGACTTGACGCACAGACAATACAAGTAACAATACAATAAGAGGAAATCGTTCAATAAATAGACTGGTTATATAGATTATTATATGACTTGACCCACAGACAATACACGTTACAATACAATAAGAGGAAATCGTTCAATTAAAAGAACGGTTATATAGATTATTTTTATCGGGAAAAAAAGGGACATAATCATATTAACAATACATGTCAATACATGCATTAGTTATCTCTCTTTATCCATGAAGATCTAATGAGATTATCTGGAAATGCGCATCTACCATTACTCTGAACCGAGTCACTTGAAAACTCGCCCATAGAAATGTATCGTAGGTGAATATCAAGATAAGCATGTGCTGAGCGTGCGTGTCAATTAAAAACTGAAGTTTCTATTAGATTCTGATTCCGGTTATGACTACATGACAAGAATGCAAATACATGTATTCTATTTCAACAAAGTCATGGGTATATGGACCCTCAAGATTGTTATGAGAAAGTATTTTTCCGTAACATGTTTAATCCAGCGCGAATCTTTGGTGAAAGTCAGCGTATCCTTACCGTTTTGTGGCGATAGGAACAACTCGACTTCATATCGAAAATGAATCTTTTTTCTATTTATATTTTTGAATTTTACAGTTTCAATTAATGCGTTAATCACACATACAACAAATTAATTGTAGGTATAATTACTGAAAAAAATTGAAAACATTGTGGCAAAAGGAGAAATTGCTTGCTTTGAGCAATTTCTCATTTTGTCACAATGTTTTCAAAAGTCGTCTACTGCAGAGGCGTCAGAAAGCGTCTGTATGTTGGAAAGGGTTAAGACGTACATTGTATGTTGTCACTTTTGAATGTTTTGTCATAGTGTTTCCAGCTCTGTTCCATAATTAGATTGATACTTTCCTTTTTGATAGTTTCCATATTTTTGCCAATTATGTTGTAATTTTACCCCGGTAGCTCAGTCGTTAGCGACGCAGGCTGTCAATCCAGGGGTTGTGAGTTCGAATCCCGGCTCGCCCAACTTTCTTTCCGACGATTGGCAAAAGTCAATGCGACATGCGTCATTCGTCTCCAACCAATGGGCTAAGTCTATGTGGAAAAGCAGCCAGTTGCTTGGGAAGATTGTTGTGTGGAGTACTGGTGTGAGAAAACCAGGAAATGCATGAGTAGGTGAACTGGCTGCGTGATATAACTGAGAAATTGTTAAAAACGGCTTTAAACCCCAATAATAATAATAAAAAAAAAGGTAATTTTACTGCTGTATATTTGTTGTTTGTGTGAAAGGGCTAATAGATTAGATTAAGAACAGTAACTTGAATTGACATAAACATGCACACCAACAAATTAACCCTTTCCCACATACAGCAAATCTGCAACACAATATAGAAATTCACTATAATTTTAAGTATAATTACTGAAAAGAAAGTTGAAAATATTATGGCAAAAGGATAAATTGCTCGTTTGGAGCAAATTTCTCCTTTTGTCACGATGTTTTCAAAAGTACTGGTCCAACATTTAACTGAAAACTAGATCCCAAAATGTAGTTCTGGGTTGAATTCAGTACAGTTAATTACCTAAGGTTAAATCTTTGTCCCAACACCCATCTTTGGCATGTTTAGTACAATGATGTCATTTTGATTAGATAATCATTAAAGTACAGTGAATTACTGAACTCCACATTATTGACATATATCACAAACAATTATGTCATATTGAAAGAAAGGACAGTGTTCTAGAAACATTAATACAATGATTAAAAATCCGAATACAAATACTTTTATTTGAATTTTATTTTTCGTCATTTTCAACAGTATATCAGCTATGTCACAACGTTTGCTTGGTAATTTACTAATACAACATTTACTAACCCTTGGTCAGTTACGTGTGACAAATTGAAAAGAACAAAGGGTGGAACACAACTGTGTATATTTGTTTATCTATTTTTCCGAGAACTCGGTTATTTGAATTACTAACCGATTAATCGAATAACATTCGGTTAACCGAGTAAACGGTTTACTCGCTGACCTCCCTATTGAAATCCCAATACAAATACGTTTATTTGAGTTTTGTTTTTCGCCAATTTCAACAGTATATCATCAGCTACGTCACAACGTTTCCTTGGTAATTGACTTATACAAAATGTATACGATTGGTTTCCATTCATTTTGTAATAAAAAAATAAATATAAACCAATTGTATTTATTGTCCCACGTATACTAATGCAAGTATTAAATATCCAAACTAGGTGTAAATCTATGAATCTGACAAATCAAAGTTAAAATTTATTATCAATTTTAAAGTTAGGTCGACCGTTGATATGATCAGAAAATAACAAAACATGTAAACCTCATTTACACACTTCCAAAATACTTTTGAAGTTAACAAAAGAGAATGTATGCTTTCGATATCCTATTTAGTATAATTTGATAACGACATTTTATCTTCTTACGCAATAGTGCTTCTAATGAGCCAGTGAATGAGTGATGGATCAAGTTGGCATTTATGAACAGTGTAGGTTCGTAGGTTCAGATCATCTAGTCCAACTGTGTAGATTTTGTTCAGACTGTGCACATTTACGTAGGAAGACGTAGAAAGTAATAGAGAATATAGGCAGACGTAGAAAGTAATAGAAAATATAGGAAGACGTAGAAAGTAATAGAGAATATAGGAAGACGTAGAAAGTAATAGAGAATATAGGCAGATGTAGAAAGTAATAGAAAATATAGGAAGACGTAGAATGTTATAGAGAATATAGGAAGACGTAGAAAGTAATAGAAAATATAGGCAGACGTAGAAAGTAATAGAAAATATAGGAAGACGTAGAAAGTTATAGAGAATATAGGAAGACGTAGAAAGTAATAGAGAATATAGGCAGACGTAGAAAGTAATAGAAAATATAGGAAGACGTAGAAAGTAATAGAGAATATAGGCAGACGTAGAAAGTGATAGAGAATATAGGAAGACGTAGAAAGTAATAGAGAATATAGGCAGACGTAGAAAGTAAATGAGAATATAGGCAGACGTAGAAAGTAATAGAGAATATAGGCAGACGTAGAAAGTAATAGAAAATATAGGCAGACGTAGAAAGTAATAGAGAATATAGGAAGACGTAGAAAGTAATAGAGAATATAGGCAGACGTAGAAAGTAATAGAAAATATAGGAAGACGTAGAAAGTAATACAGAATATAGGCAGACGTAGAAAGTAATAGAGAATATAGGCAGACGTAGAAAGTAATAGAGAATATAGGCAGACGTAGAAAGTGATAGAGAATATAGGCAGACGTAGAAAGTAAAAGTGAATATAGGCAGACGTAGAAAGTAATAGAGAATATAGGCAGACGTAGAAAGTAAAAGAGAATATAGGCAGACGTAGAAAGTAATAGAGAATATAAGCAGACGTAGAAAGTAATAGAGAATAAAGGCAGACGTATAAAGTAATAGAGAATATAGGCAGACGTAGAAAGTAATAGAGAATATAGGAAGACGTAGAAAGTAATAGAAAATATAGGAAGACGTAGAAAGTAATAGAGAATATAGGCAGACGTAGAAAGTAATAGAGAATATAGGCAGACGTAGAAAGTACTAGAGAATATAGGCAGACGTAGAAAGTAATAGAGAATATAGGCAGACGTAGAAAGTAATAGAGAATATAGGAAGACGTAGAAAGTAATAGAAAATATAGACAGACTTTAAAAGTAACAGAGACTACAGATAGATCAAGTATTTGAAAGAAATAATTGACAAACGTCAAATACTGGGCAATTCTAAAACAGAGAATGAAACATCGTGAGAAAGAAGGATTTAATCTTCATTCCCAAAGTATCCACTTCACATTCGCCAAACGTTATTGTCTTTAATAGAAAGAGTGCTTATGATCACAAATATTTCTATTAAAATTATAATAACATATTTGAAAGGTATTTTTTTGGTCAATATTTGTTCGCATGATAGTAGTTTTATTCGTTTGATTGGAGCAATTTCTTCTTCTTCTTTATCCAGGCGAGGTCAATTTGTAGTGAATTATCAGCTGGGTTAACTATTGTATAATATCTACGTTTATGAACCATGTCCCTGGTTATCGTGTTTACCGACAAGAAAAGTCATCAGCTGATAAGCTGTGATTATATTTGGGAGCCACGCTATACGAAAACCTACCACTTGACATATTCAACAAGTGTTGATCCAGATCACAATATACGCATCCGAAAACTCTGATCTGAATCTGCACTGTTCGCCAATCAGGCACTCTAAAACTTCCAAATACATCTGATATGTTTATACGATGAGTATGTATGCTCTGACAGCAGATAAGGAAGGTTACGACTATCCGAATGTTGGTATTCTTTGTGCACGGCTTAATTGTTCATGTATAATTGATTACACTCCCTATAGATACCGTCAAAAGTACCGAGCTGTTCTCTATAAAGTTTTTAAAAGTGATTTGCTGAAGATGCGACAAAATGTGTGTACAAGTGTGTATGTGTGTGTTCAAGTGTGTACACGTGCCTACACGTGTGTACAAGTGTACAAGTGTGATCAAGTGTGTACTAGTGTACAAGTGTGTACAAGTGTACACGTGTGTACAAGTATACTAGTGTGAACAAGTGTACAAGTGTGTACAAGTATACAAGTGTGAACAAGTGTGTACAAATATACAAGTGTGTACAAGTGTACAAGTGTGTACAAGTGTACAGGTGTGTACAAGGGTGTACAAGTGTACAAGTGTGTACAAGTGTACAGGTGTGTACAAGTGTACAAGTGTGTACAAGTGTGTACAAGTGTGTACAAATATACAAGTGTGTACAAGTATACAAGTGTGAACAAGTGTACAAGTGTGTACAAGTATACAAGTGTGAACAAGTGTGTACAAGTGTGTACAAATATACAAGTGTGTACAAATGTACAAGTGTGTACAAATGTACAAGTGTGTACAAGTATACAAGTGTGAAGTGTGACTCAAGTTGTCCATGTTTTAACCCACCTATAAGACGCATGTTGACAAAACAGCAGCAGACGACTTTTGAAAACATTGTGGCCAAAGGTGATATTGCTCATGATGAGCAATTTCACCTTTAGCCACAATGTTTTCAACTTTATTTAACAAATTAAACTATCTTTTATACACTATGTTTTCAAAATTGTCTGCTGCAGATTTGTTGTATGTGGGAAAGGGTTAAAGTCTACATCTTTGCTGGTGATTTGTCAAGGAAAGGTTTAGCATTCTAGTGTCTTGTCAGTTTTTCGACGAAGACAATTGATTTCATTTCCGCACACACATCGTTTTGGCGCCTTTTTTGTTGTTGTTGCAAATATGGTTGTTTCCCACCTGTAGACCCATTTTGACGCATCAGCAACAGATGACTTGTGAACACATTGTGTCAAATAGAGAAATTGCTCAAAACGAGCAATATCTCCTTTTGCAACAATGTTTCCAACAGTTTTTCTATGTTTCTGCTTAGATAATTTCTAAGTCGTCTGATGCAGATTTGTTGTATGTGGGAAAGGGTTAATCAGATAAAAGTACATACATGGTTTAACTTAGGGTTTCTAACTTTTGGTGCACAGTATATATCGTTTTATATGAGGATGGACACAATCTAACATAGGCTACAAGGTGTACTCAGAAAAACAACGGATTTTCTTACAGTTTAATAATAGTATTAAAACAGTTGTTCGATTTTGTTACAACTTAACGTGATAGCGACTCTTACTTCAAAATGTGGGCGGGGTTACAGACGACTATGTCCCTGCTGTTTCTTGTGGGGAGTGTTATTATTTCCATAGTAACAGTACAGGCTAATTTCCCAACTTACTTGAATAAATATACCGGTAAGTATATGTCTCTCTATAACAGTCTCATTTTCGAATATAGTTTAAAATGTTATTGCCTCATTAAATCGTTTACCTAATGTGATTTTCTATGAGTCGACGACATTGACATAACCTGAGGTTAAAAATGTTTTAAAAAATCTGGATTAGCATTTCCGATTTCTCTCTTTTCCGCAATGTTTTAAAAAAAGTCAACAAAAGTCGTCCTTATGATGAAAAAGTTTACTTTCTTTCACAGCATGTTACTCTTACATATTGTTGAAAACACTAGGAAAAGAGAAAATCAATCTAGCTATAACAATAATATCAGGATTTAAAGAACCTTTGATCAAATATTACATACCCTAGATCAAATGATGTCAGGACAAATCAGTCTACACTTTGTTAAATACATGTACAATTAAACTTATACGAACAATCTACTGCAGAGGAAGTTGAAGCATACATATGGAAAACCTGCATTCATTTAACCCTTTCCCTCATACGACAATTCTGCAGCAGACGACATTGAATATATTTTGTCAATAAATTCTATAATTAAATGGATAACCTACATGTATGACTAAAAGTGGAAAACATTGTGGCAAAAGGAGAAATTGCTCGTTTTGAGCAATTTCTTCTTTTGTCACTATGTTTTCAAAACGTTGTCTGCTGCAGATGCGTCAGAAAGGGTCTAATTGAGGGAAGGGGTTAAGTACTTTATATATAATGGTTGACAGGAGTTGAAAACATTGTGGCAAATGGTAAAAATACTCAACATGAAAAAGAATCTCCTATTGAAAAAGTTGAAAACGTTACGACAAAAGGAGAAATCGCTCGTTTTGAGCAATTTCTTCTTTTGCCACAAGGTTTTCAAAGGTATTCTACTACATATGCGTCAGAAAGCGTCTATATGTGGGAAAGGTAAAGACTATTTTTTTTAAAATGTTTAAATGCTTTTCCTTTAGTTCCAAGCGTGGTACAGAATTTCCACGTCACAAACAATAAGTATCTGAACAAAGAACTGATACCAGACCAGCTTGAAGCCAGCTACAAGTACTTAGCAATGGTATGTTGCTCACCTTATTTTAACCTTTTCATCGATAGACTGTTGGATAAATCAATGATTGATTGATTGATTGATTAATTGATTGGGGTTTAACGCCGTTTATAACAATTTCTCAGTTATATCACGGCGGCCAGTTCACCTACTCATGGATTTCTTGGTTTTCTCACACCAGTACTCCCACACAACACCGATAAATAAATGAACGAGCCGGACCACCTTAAGCAACAATGACTTAATGGATAATTGATTGTTTAGTGTTTTACGCCGCTTTCAACAATTGTTCAGTTTCCCGGGTAGGTTACAGGTACTACTGGTCCATTTAGCCTGACACCAGGCAGTCAGTCGTAATGCAAACACCTCCACATCCTAATAACTATTAGTCATTTGCATAAATATTTTTTAAAGCATGAATGATGGAAAGTGTTCCAACCTTATTTAAGGGTTTATATATAACTTAGCTCTACGGAATTCGAGCCATTTCTGTTTAACCCTTTCCCTCATAAGACAATTCTGCATCAGAAGACTTTGAACATACTTTGTCAAAAAAATAGAAAAAAAATCTCTATTATTACTCAAAGTGGAAAACATTGTGGCAAAAGAAGAAATTGCTCGTTTTGAACATTTTCTTCTTTTGTCAATATGTTTTCATAAAGTCGTCTGCTGCAGAGGCGTCAGAAAGCGTCTATTATGAGGGAAATAGTTAAAATGTTACATACTTCGAGCATCTTTATTTTGACAGGCTTCCTACTTCAACAGGGCTGACGTTGCTATGCCAGGGTTTTCTAAATACTTTAGGAAGGCGTCCGATAGACAACTTGACAACGCCAATAATTTAATGACCTACATCAATATGCGCGGGGGAATGATCAAGTTTAAAGATATTCGTCTGGATTTAGATGTGAGTAATGTCTTCTTTAGTTGATCTCTTTCCCACATACAGACGCTTTCTTACGCCCTACGCGGGCTGTCAATCCAGGGGTTGTGAGTTCGAATCCCGGCTCGGCCAACATTCTTTCCAACGATTGACAAAAGTCAATGAGACATGCGTCATTTGTCTTTCACCAATGGGCTTAGTCTATGTGGAAAAGCAGCCAGTTGCTTGGGAAGATTGTTGTGTGGTGTACTGGTGTGAGAAAACCAGGAATCACATGAGTAGGTGAACTGGCCGCCGTGATAGGACTGAGAAAGTGTTAAAAACGGCGTTAAACCCAAATCAATCAATCTTACGCCTCTGCAGCAGATGACTTTTGAAGAAGTTGTTTCGAATAGAAAAATTGCTCATAGTTATTTTTTCCCTTATGCCACTAGGTTTTCAACTTTATTCACTTATTCTTCTTTTATTTAAAGAAAATTTCCATACTTTTGACTCAATGTTAGCAAATTAATTTGCTGCAGATTTGTTGTATGTGGGAAAGTGTTAAACTTAGTATTTGAGCCTGTGCATGGTAAAGGCTCAAGTTGGCGTTGATGAGGTGTATGTTTAGATCGACCTGCACTTCTACTCTGTCTTATAATAATCTACACAAGCTGTCAGAAGTATTTAACAATCTTGTGTGAGTAATAAGTGAACAGTGTAGGTCTTAATATTAGACTGTAAAGATGCATAGGCTGATCTTGATCAACTCTGTTAACAAAAGCAAAATTGTGCATTTCACCATGTACAGGCTCCTTTATTTTTAACATTGATGTTGAAGTAAGTCCTTTAAACTAATAATAGCGGACAAAAGCTACTTCATTTTCAGAAGTCTTATTTAGAGTGCTAAGTTCTTTTCTGAGCACTGAGAATCTTTAGTTTCGGGTATAGAAGAACTTTAATGTACCTTATGCGGGCGTTCACGATTATGGTTATGCTATGAAACCGAAAGTAGTAAAACCTTTTCGAGAACCAAAATTAGACGTTGTTTGGCAAGTGCTTAACCTTTTCCCCTCATACGACAATTCTGCAGCAGACGACTTTGAACGTATTTTGTCAAAAAATAGAAAATCTCTATAATTGAATGGATAACCTATGACTAAAAGTAGAAAACATTATGGCAATAGGAGAAATTGCTCGTTTTGAGCAATTTCTTCCTTTGTCACTATGTTTTCAAAAAGCCGTCTGCTGCAGAGGCATCAGGAAGCGCATGCATGTTTTTTTTTCGAAAGGGTTAACCCTTTCCTTCATACGACAATTCTGCAGCAGACGACTTATTTTGTCAAAAAATAGAAAATCTCTATAATTGAATGGGTAACCCATGACTAAAAGTGGAAAACATTGTGGCAAAAGGAGAAATTGCTCGTTTTGAGCAATTTCTTCCTTTGTCACTATGTTTTCAAAAAGCCGTCTGCTGCAGAGGCATCAGGAAGAGCATGCATGTTTGTTTCGAAAGGGTTAACCCGTTCCCTCATACGACAATTTTGCAGCAGACGACATTGAACATTTTTTGTCAAAAAATCAAACATCTCTATAATTGAATGGATAACCTATGACTAAAAGTGGAAAACATTGTGGCAAAAGGAGAAATTGCTGGTTTTGAGCAATTTCTTCTTTTGTCACTATGTTTTCAAAAAGCCGTCTGCTGCAGAGGCATCAGGAAGAGCATGCATGTTTGTTTCGAAAGGGTTCTTCTATGCAAAAGGTTTGTGTGTTTGTAGGCAGTATGAAAACATTATATTTACATTACATTTCAGGCGAACCTTATTGACGGACCAGAAGTTGGCATTGTTGCCCTGGAAACAGCATTGCAGATCGAAAGAAATCTAAACGGAAAAATATTAGTCATCCTTGGATCTGCTATAAAAACGGGAGATGTACATGTACGTCTTTTAGTTACATATGAACCGCTCGACGAAAAAAAATCAACATTATGGACTCTGCGTAATGTATCGATCTAGATCAGGCTTATCCGGGCCGACACATTCCATTTCATGGGGATAGAGGTATAGAGTAATGATTCCTGAAACAGAAAATACACAGGAGGCAAATCGTGTCTGTCTGGGTTAGCCTGCGCGGTATGATTAGTCTGATCCGGGTCGATTCTTTACGCACAGTCCACAGTGATGGTTTTCTCGTAGGACGGCTTACATGTGTTAACTTGAATGGTGTTTAACGACGTTTTTAACAGTATTTTAATCACATAACGGCGGCATCTTTGATTAACCCAAGTGTTTTATAACTTTATCGCACCTGAAGTGTGTGAAGTTAGCAGAGCATTAGACGTTAGACATTATATATTCAAAAAACCCAAACAGAATGTCTAATTAAACATTAAATATTCGATTAGACATTCTCAAATTTTGCTTATCGAATGTCTAATTAGACATTATACATTCAAAAAAGATTCGCAAATTTTAAATATCGAATGTCTAATTAGACATTAGACATTCGATTAGACATCCGCAAACTACCATACCTAGGTTCCAAATTCGTCGGTGGTCAATGTACATTCAAACAACGAATGTACTATTAGTCAGTTAGACATTAGACGTTCGATTAGACATTCGCGAATAAGGATATTTAGGTTCCAAATTCGTCGTAGGGCATTATACATTCATAAAACGAATGTCTAATGTCTAACTGACCAATTAGACATTCGTTTTTTGCATGTACAATGACCTCCGACGAATTTGGTACCTAAATCTCTGCAAAAAACGAATGTCTAATTGGTCAGTTAGACATTAGACATTCGTTTTATGAATGTACAATGCCCTACGACGAATTTGGAACCTACATGTCGTAATTCGCGAATGTCTAATCGAATGTCTTATGTCTAACTGGCTAATTAGACATTCGTTGTTTGAATGTTCATTGACCTCCGACGAATTTGGAACCTAGGGATGGTAATTTGTGAATGTCTAATCGAATGTCTAATGTCTAATTAGATATTCGATATTTAAAATTTGCGAATCTTTCTTTGAATGTCCAATCGAATGTCTAATGTCTAATTAGACATTCGATAATCAAAATTTGCGAGTGTCTTATGTTTAATTCGATTTCCCCCCCTTTCTTTTTTGAATGTTTAATGTCTAACGTTTAATGCTCTGCCAATTTCATACACTTTCGCACCTGTACATTCGTCCTAGGTAACCGGCTATATTTACTATTGCGTATATATAGGATCTGACATGAGTTGTCATTTTATATAAAGTTTTATTAAACGAGTTCAAGAATTTTTTTATTAGGCGAGCCTTTGGCGAGCTTAATAATAAATTTCTTGAACGAGTTTAATAAAACTTTATTAAATGACAACGAATGTCAGATTCTTTTTATCACATGACGAAAACACACAAAGAAAAGCGGGTTTTCCAAAGCTATTTTAATTTCGTCAGTAAATCGTATAACAATGCCACAAATAATTATTCCCGAGGTCATATTCAGCTTAGTTTATTAAAAAGAATAATAAATAACACTCATGAGATATTATATCTATCACATAAAGTGACTTATGAGGCGTATTTCGATAAAAATGTACTTAACGTTTACAATATTTCTAGATGAAATTTACGGGTTTTGGCGCCAAAGTGACTAACGTATGACGTCAAAACGTTGACGTGACGTCATTTTTTCCTAGTATTAGGTCATGTTATATTACACACGTTGTATATAAAGAAATACGTAATGGGTATATTACATGGGATACAAGCAACGTATCGACAAAGATCAGCCTGTGCAGTCCGCGCAGACTGATCCGGGCCGACACATTCCGTCTAAGGAGGATAGAGGTATAGAGTAATGATTCCTGAAACAGAAAAATCCACACGAGGCGAAAAGTGTCTATCCGGATAAGCCTGTGCGGCATGCTTAGTCTGATCCCGGTCGATACTTTACGCAGAGTGCACAATGTTGGTTTTCTCGCGAGACGGCTCTTATATGCCAACCCGAAAAGCCTGAACGCTACGGAGGGGAAGCCTTTTCTACCATTGTTAAGTATTTGGTATGACCCACGGTCATTGTTATAACCTATTTTAAAATAGAGGTAATTAAAGTGTTGAATTAGCAGAACGAACACAAACAGTTCTCTTAAAAATGTTGTAACATTGCAGCTTTTATATCGGGATTACCTACTCTGACACATTTAGTCTACTGTCTAATAACGAAATAAATTTGCCATGATTAACGTCATATTGATTATGCGACAAGCAGATATACAGAACACTCTGCCCGTTCCGTGCCGACACATTTGGATCGACGCTGTACGCCAATGTATCAGAAATTTCCGATTTTTTTTTTAGACAACCTGTGAACATGGTCGTTCTTGTCAGACGAACACTTAGGTAGGTATATAACATGAACACGGCCATAAGAAAGTCCCTTGTGGCCAGACCCATGTAAACATCCTTAATTTGTTTGTTAAATTTGGCCTATGTGTTTTACACATATTTCAGTGTGTATGTATATATATATGAGCCGTTCCATGAGTAAACCAACATTGTGGACTCTGCGTAAAATATCGACCCGGATCAGCCTAAGCATGCCGCGCATGCTAATCCGGGCAGACACTCTTCGACTCCTGTAGATGTTCTGTTTCAGGAATCATTACTCTGTACCTCTATCCCATTGAGACGAAATGTGTCGGACTGTATTAGCCTGCTGATCCGGGTCGATACATTACGCAAAGTCAATGGCGTTGTTTTTTGTGTGTGGAAAGGCTCATATATATCCCTATTATTTTGTAGTTGAAGCATATTTTGGAAGACGGTTATTTGGACCAAGAGGTGAACATGATCAAAGAGATTGCCGATCATATCGCTGTCTTAACATCGATGAGGGGTGACGACTACAGTCTTGGAGAGTATATGTTTGATAAAAACCTATAAACAATTCACAAACTGTACGAAACACATTGTAATTATCTGAAAACTTCCTTTTTAGACAAAACAAATTGATTATTTTTTCCTTGCATCTTTCTTCGATTGGTTTTTATTCTATAATTATACTTAGTCAAAACGGTTTTCTATAAACATAATGGTGTTAAAATCTACTTTTTAGCTCGTCAGCATGCTTTAATTGGTTATAACTTATGAGCTTCACAATTTTCCTTGGAATACAAAATCAAATGAACTTCTGTTATGAGAACCGTTTAAAAGTTCAATTCGAATGTGACATTGGCCGCACTTTTGAGACCACAATTGAAACTTACGCGACATTTATTTGCTACTGTTTTTTCGTCAATTTTGTACAATTACTTCTAGTGTTTTACAAATAGACTTCTCTTATGCAAGTCAATGAAAGAGATTTGACTTTAAATGTGTCCAGACCTTAAATTATACTGGACATGATAGCCTTGTAGAGAGACAAACGCGATATTTTCAGTTATGATCGCAGCATATATACCAACCATGTCCATCCAACAAAGTTAACTAGCAACGTAATGTTAACAAAGTAAAGGCATTTGATATCGGAATTTAAGTTTGTCGATTTTCTTTCTTTATGCTTGATTTGCTTCATAAAAAGAATGTGACAAGGTAAAATTCAAATTTAATATAGTATTGGCGGTGGCTTTTAGTATGCGGCTAGGCAATCATGTATCTCTAACAGGTTTATGTTAAACAAGCATGATTATCCGTTTGTTTACTAATCCAAGAACGCTTTTCGTCACATTTAGTTCTTACAATCGGTAGCATCCTCCAGGTATTTTACAATGTCTTACCTATTTATACTAATAAGCGAGAAGCATACAAAAATAGACTAAACGATTGTGCAGTCTATGTTTTCCGTTTTCTTTCAATTTCGACAACAGTTAAAATCATTAACAAGCTTATATGTTTTATTGAATTACAGCAAATAAAGAATGGAATTAATCCACGTTTAGTTATTGTGATACGTATATTTTTTCATGAGTTTCCTGTATCAAGCGATAATCGGCTTTGACACACGTTTTCAAGCATTATTCATCGAAAGTAGTCAGCACAATTGTCAACATTACAACTACAAACCAACCGTAATTGTGTCGTGTACACGTATTATCTAAACGATCCGAATTGCTGCTGCTTTACAGAAGTTTCTCGAAACCGTCTGTGACTAATTGGCGCACAGTACAGAGCCGATGAGGTCGTGCGGATATGTTGATTGATCTCTTTCTACACTGGTGCCAAATGCATTACGGTCGATTTTCGCTGATCGCTGCTCAATCAGAATGCTTGATTGATTGATTATGGTTTAACGCCGTTTTCAACATTTTGTCCGTCATATCATAGCGACCAGTCCACCTACTCATGCGTTATCTGGACTTTCTTATACCAGTTCTCAACACAACACAACATACTTTCCAAGCAACTGGCTGCCTTTCCACATATACTGTTAGTCCATTGGTGAAAGACGAATGTCACAGTGACGTTTGTTAAACGTCTGAAATAATGTTGGCCGAGCTGAGATTCGAACTCACAACCCCTGGATTGACAACCCGCGTTGCTACCGACTGAGCTACATGGGCTCGGCTAATCAATCAGAAAGCAAACCGCCGTTAAGTCTCGCTTCACTGCATTGAGAGCAGTGTTTGATTTCTCATGGACACAGCACAAAGTGTTTTAAAATGGTAACATGTATTATTTTGATTTCAATGTACATGCTCTGGAGAAGCTCGTGTTTAAAGTTGCACATAACGGCAAAACGCAACTGTTATTTATTATCGTACATAACGGCAAGGACGTAGCTACGTCCCTGTTAACGGTAAACGAAAACTTGTATTTTAATGTCGTCAAAGGCAAATGTAGTTTAAAGTCGTACATTATGGAAAACGAAAATATTTGTTTAAGGTCGTGCATTACGGCAAAGGCAAATGTAATTTTAAGTCGTACATTACTGCAATAGCAAATGTAGTTTTAAGTCGTACATTATGGAAAACGAAAATGTTTTTTAAAGTCGTGCATTACGGCATAGGCAAATGTAGTTTTAAGTCGTACATAACGGCAAAGGCAAATGTAGTTTTAAGTCGTACATTATGGAAAACGAAAATGTTTTTTAAAGTCGTGCATCACGGAAAAGGCGGAAATAGTTATTTAAAGTCGTGCATTACGGTAAACGAAAACATGTCGTACATTACTGCAAACGCAAATGTATTTTTAAGTCGTACATTACGCCAATCGCAAATTTTATTTAAAGTCGTACATTGCGGCAAACGAAGATATTTTTTAGTCGTGCATTACGGTAAACGGAAATGAAGTTTTAAGTTGTACATTATGGCAAATGAAAATTTTATTAAATGTTGCGTACATCATAGTAAATGTTAGCCATGTGTAGTTACGTCAGATTAATCCAATGTTTTCAATAAATTCTAAACAACCATGTTCTTAGAATAACTCAGAAATCTGAAGTCGTACTGGACGAATGACTCTGACGATCTGAGGGTCGAGGGTACGGAGGCCAGTTATGTACTGTGTCGTTCGTGCACGGACTAAGACTGATATCGTCAGAATAAAGACTCATCGCTTGTCTCATATCTTGAGTGAACGGACTTTGAGGATGCGGAGTCTGGTTCTCACTGATATCTTGACAGACTGGACTGTGTATGTGCCCAATGTCTCGGGAGGTTGGACTTTGATTCCGCCGTTGAATACCGTTATTCCTTGCTCGTTCCCGAGTACCCAGCCCTTTTCTGTCGAATGTTGAAAATGGCGTGTTTGTTGGTACAGTTCCTCTGCTCACCAAGCTCAAGTCGGTACGCGCCCTCTGCAACAGAAGGAAATGGTTGTCGGAATATCTGGTTTCCGCCCGAGTAAAGCCAGTCTCACACGGCGCATGCCTTGGTGACCGGATCCAGTCCATGGTCCAAGCAGAAATCCTATCTTTAGTATTTCCAGTACTCTTATATTTCAAAGCCTTATTACTGACGGTATTTTCATAACGCTCCTTGTCCGTGATCTGTTTAAAGCGGTATCCAAGCAACGCTTCTGATAAACCCTTCACCGTTTCCATGGATACCTCCTGGTTTTTCTCGGAAACCTTTACTGGGGTGATGGCGTAGTTCCAAGCGTATGGCTTACGTGTTGAATTTTGCTTGGCTGACCGCCTTATTCCCTGGACATACCTTTTCTTTTCACGCCTTTCTTCGCTTCCTACAATGGAAACACATAATATCATACTAGCTTCACTCTTTTTCATTAACAGACGCTTTTGGACGTCTCTGCAGCGGACAACTTCTTCTCCTTTTGCCAACATATTTAAATTTTGTCCAATAAGTGTTCTTTCATTTAAATAAAGTTTTCATTTCTTTAACATAACCTTTTTAATTTAGTCTGCTGCAGACTTGCTGTATGTGAGAAAGGGTTAAATCTTGGTAAAACATGTGTAGAAGTGTAAGAGGCGTGTAAGGACACACTCGCCATAGTATATATGTGAAATGTATATACATATCAGCATGTTATTATTTATTTCACATTGACATACGTATTTATAACAAACATGAGTATTTACAACACATGATTGTTTCATCCATTTTCATCATAACATTTTTTATGCGACTGTAAATAAGTAAATGCATTGTATGTCGAGAAAACCAACATTATGGTCCCTACGTAATGTATCGACCAAGATCAGCCTGCGCAGTCCGCGCAGGTTAATCCGGGCCGTCACATTCCGTCTTAGGAGGATAGATGTATAGAGTAAAGATTCATGAAACAGAAAAATCAACATTGCGTAAAGTATCGAATTAGGGTCAGCCTAAGCATGCCTCGCAGGCTTACCCGGACAGACACTTTTCGCCTCTTGTGAATTTTGTGTTTCAGGACTCATTACTCTATTACTCTGTCCCCCTGAGACGGAATGTGTCGGCCCGGATATTAGCCTGCGCGGACTGATCAGGACCGTCCATGTTTGCTGATTTACCACACTGAACGATCAAATAGCATTAAAGATGCTGAACTTCAGATTATAGAAAATTTAGTCAAACTTTTAAACCAGTTTAAAATTTATCTTGATATATTAGAATCATAAGTCTGGGATAACATTAGAGTAATAATCTCACTTTCCATTACAATTAATATCTAAATATTGATCGTTTATGCTTCATTTTAACTGGGTAGACATAGCGAGTAAGCCAAATTTTGTACATGTTTATGACTTTCAATTGACCGTTTTTCAACATTTACTGCCTAAATAGTTTTGAACCCTTTATTACTTACTTTGTTGTCACTATTAGTAATAGTTGCAGATTTTTTTAAAATTTCAAAATTTGGATCTCCATCTGGAGTTCAGCACCTTTAATACGAGCATGTGATTTGTTTGTATATCTCGTTAGTCCAATAACACTTCAGGTCGTTGCAACGTGATCCAAGTTAGCGACAATCTGCGAAAGCCAACATTAAATCACCTGAAAACAGTGTAGATCCGGACCAGTCCGTGCATCTGCGCAGTCTGATCTGGGTCTGTACTACTTGCATTATAAGTTATGCGCTTCTTATGTTATCTATATGAGCGTTGTTCTGAGAAAACCAAACGTAAGGTATTTGCAAACATTGTAGATTCAGACCGGCATGAGCACGTACAGTCTTATGTGGGTCTGCACTGTTCGCCAATTAGACATAGCTGGTTTCAAGAACTTTCTGTAAAATAATTTCCATTTGGATCCTTTGCATGGGTGCTCAGACAGTTTCACACGTGTACTAATTACGTTAAGCTCGGTTTCAGCAGATAACCGCGCGTTTATTACCTAGTGGTGCTTTCTGTCCAAATGTTTGTCGTGGACTAACGTACTTCTTCCACGTGGGTGTGTCATCCTGACTTGGTAACGCCATCCTCGCGCCCTGAACACTGAACGTATCGGACATCTCCAGGAGTGGGAACTGATCGGTGTTGTCCTTTATGACCTTACTGTCGCTATACAGAAACAATGACCCTGACCTCGTAATGAACGTCTTAGGCAGGCGCGTGTTTATCGTACGATTATTCTGTTTCGTACGTATCACCGAAAAACTGTCTGAAGGTCGCAACCTCTGTGTAATAAGATTAGAATAGTCACAGGTGTTGAGGTGAAGTTCCAGTTTGTCTACATCGTCAGCACGAATGACCTTGCCCGTTCCCAAGGTCAAGGATGACATTTTGGCTGTTATTGGTTCCCGATACATTGTGATATATATACCTTGTATATGTTCGTTGATGTTTCCCTAAGCAACACTTTCGAGCGGCTTTTTAAATATATTCATACGTCTACACTAATCATATAAAAAATATGTTTTGCGATTCCTGAACACTTGATTCACATACCTACATACTATATTCCATGTTTTATTGTTATTTTCCTTTAATTAGACATCATGGTGAACGTCTTATAATGTAAACGAGAAAAAAATATGCGTAAAATAAACGTGGAATTTGACTTTATGTATCCCTTTAAAACAATCTGTATAATAATGACAAACAGATAGGCCTAAGCAGAGGTACCGGTGTATTCCATTATTCGGTTATTTGAAGTATGTATGTTTTTAAATATTCGGGGAGGTATCGGTAATTTTGCTGCAATTATTTTGACACATTTCGAGGGCTTGGCGTGAAACGGTTGTATCTAAACACTTTTTTTGACAACCCTGGTTTGGGGCAATTTTGACCCCTTTGTAAACAATGCAAATTTAGGTGCCATTGCTCAGAACGAGCAATGACACATAAATTTCTATTGTTTACCAAGAAAAATGATTTAACGCTTATAATGTCTTTATGGCAAGGTGATTAACCTCGGTAAAAACATACCAATATTAGTTACAACAGTTTCACGCCAAGCCATCGATTGACTCTAAGCAAGACAAAACATAATTCAGCAAGAGTAATTCATTGAAAACCGTCAGTAAAATATCAATATTTGTCAAAATTTTAACAACGGAATTGCTTTTTCACAATTTTCTCATATGAAGGATGAAACAATGTGCGTGTTTACCCTTTTTTCACAATATTGTGGCACCTTACCGTGTATATAGAAACCACTAGCCAAATTAATCACGCATACACGTGCTTTTCCTTTGATTAGTTATTTCCTTGTTACAGAGAATAATCTTTTATTAGTGGAACATAGATATTTATCCCTATACATTTCAAGATAAAGCAAAAGTTATATAATTAAAAAAGGAAAATATAATAAAAAGAAGCCATAGGAGTAGAAAAAGAAAACAAAAGAAGAAAATGACAAAGTACTTCAGATACTAAACATTAGGAAAAGAAAAGAATTATCTTGAGTTTAATTTGATCTCCCGTAATGTACGGAGGTTATGTTACATGTTAAACAGGTGGTAGATTATCGCAAACGAAAAACCCCACGCAAATCTAATGTATATCGGTAAATAGTTTTAAGATAATTATATTTTCCCATAACAATAAAAAGCAAATGTGAGCCGTCCCGCGAGAAAACCAACATTGTGGACTCGGCGTAAAGTATCGACGCGGATCAGTCTAAGCATGCCGCGCAGGCTTACCCGGATAGACACCTTTCGTCTCCTGTGGTTTTTCTGTTTCAGGAATCATTACTCTATACCTCTTTTCCCTTGAGACGGAATGTCTCGGCCCGGATCAGTCTGCGCGGACTGCGCAGGCTGATCTGGGTCGATACATTACGCAGAGGCCGTAATGTTGGTTTTCTTGTGGGACGGCTCATGTATTGTTTCCTTATTGGGATTTATGTAGACCCAAAGACCAGACCATTTATGATAATTGAATAATTAGCTAGAAGGTATAATTATTTAAAACTTGAGCTTTGTAAGATTTAGCAAGATGTTTATGTATATTTTTTTTTAACTTTTCGTTCCATATCCTTTCGAACTATTCGGTCAGGACCTCATGATGGATGGTTTAAAACGACCATTAATAATGACCCACATACAGACACTTAAGTCTGAAACCTAAAGCGGACAACTTTTGAAAACATTGTGACAAACAGAGCAATTGGTCATTATGAGTAAATTCTCTTTTTGAAATTCAATTATAAATATATTTCATTAACATTTTCCACCATAGAGACGCAATTTGACGCATCTGCAGCAAGAAAAAGTTTAAAAAAACAATCTTGCATTGTTTACCCTTTCTTTAAAGCATTACGATTCTGCAGCAGACGCGTTGTGGTAATCCTTATTCTTTTGGAAGTGTTATATATCTTTTTCAAACAAACTTTGACTCGATACATTCCACATCATTTGCAGCAGACGACTCTAGAAATAAATATGGGAAAAGGAGATATTGCTCATTATGAACAATGTCTGTCCCGTTTTGGCACAATGTTTTCGTCTATTTAATAATAAAGAGTGTCCATACACTTGTATGTTTTCTAAGACGTCTATAGGAGATTTACTGTAAGTGGTAAGGGTTACAAGTATCCTTCTGAAGTGACCTGGTGTATTTATTTACCCTTTCCCTCATATAGACGCTTTCTGACGCCTACGTAGCAGACGGATTTTTGAAAATATGGCGTCAAAAGAAGAAATTGATCAACACGAGCAATTTCTCCTTTTGTCATCATGTTTTCAACTCTATTGAATTATTGTTCTTTTTTTTAAAAGGGAGTTTCCAATTTTGTTCGGGTATGTTTTCAAAGTCGTCTGCTGCAGATTTGTTGTATCGGGGAAATGGTTTAGTTTAAACATATTTATTGAGAAATAGTTGCACATTGGTATATATGTAATACATGTTATGTACATAGGATTGGAAAACAAGCATCATAGACACTTATACAAAATCCTTTCCTCAGATAAATTTGCATCATATTCAAAATTACATGGCGTATTGATAGTAAGTTTACATAATGTAAATGGTTTAGAATTGGTGGAACACCAGGGTGATATAGCTGAAAATCCTGTGGTTGTTGCTCTCTATTTACTCTTTGTCTTGAGGAACGTCTATCCTCCACAACAGCTGGTAGAGGTAAAAGGGAAGCAATTCGGATTTGAGCGCCGGGCAGACAGTTTTTATCCAGGGGAATTCAGATGAATTCAAAAGTCTGAAGTGATCTCCCATTGAACAATAATGATTTTGCTGAAAGTTGAAAGCATTTTTATAATAAAGTTGAATACCGTCTGACGGATTTTTAATTAAAACAATGTTTGCTTTTAGCTTTATTGACAGCTTAAGAGCCATTTTCAGAACAACATGTATTTTCTGAGATTGAAAGTAAAATTCACTGCGGGATAAAGATGACCGTTAATATGACGTCATAGATAAACAAATAGATTGACTAATATGTGAATTTTTTGGCTTTTTTTGGTAGTTTTAAGAATTAACTTTAATTGAATATAGGTTTCTGGGTTAATTGGGCTGTTGGGAAAGAGCCATAGCCCTAAACGCTCTAATGGTCGCCTATGGAAAATGAATTGCTTCTATCTGACCTATAGAGAGAGTGAGAGTCCCCCGATAAGCTGGTTTCCCATATAGATTATTCGCGCCTCTTTAGGTTCGAGACTTTGTGCAGACATCGCAACACTGCTTTAAACGAACCAAGACACACGAAAACCAGTTTTCGGGATTGGGCGACGAGTCGTAATAGGCTCATTCAGCACCTTCGATCAGAATATTTGAAATAATAAAAATTGAATATAGAATATATAAGCCGTTTCGCGAGAAAAACCAACATTATTGACTCTGCGTAATGTATCGACCCAGATCATCCTAAGCATGCCACGAAGGCTAATCTGGACAGACACTTTTCACCACCTGTGGATTTTCTTTTTCAGGACTCGTTTTACTCTATACCTCTATCCCCCTGAGACGGAATGTGTCGGCCCGGATTAGCCTGCGCGGATTGCGCAGGCTGATCTGGGTCGATACATTACGCAGAGTCCATAATGTTGGTTTTCTCGTGGAACGGCTCATATATAATGTTTATTACAACAGGCGATCAATGAAATGGTAAAGCAGCAATTTACAGATCTAAGGCTTTTTAATATTTCTGATCGTGCTTTTTAAAGTAAAATAACTGGGCGAAATGTCCTCCAGACAATCAGATACGGAAGATACAAATACCTCACAGAAGCACCTCGTGTTGCCGTCGTTACTATCTGTTGCATCTAAGCTTAAACTTATTTGATATTTTAAGATCGTATTTAACAAGTTTCCACTTCAGAAAGGAGATAATTTTATTTCGTGTAAAGAGATAAATAAAAAAGCTAGCAGCAGATGTCAGAAAAATGGCGTGCACCGAGTGCAGATTATTTTATCCGACGCATCGGATTAAAGGGACATAACCATGTTAACAATACAAGTCAATACATGCATTACAATTACCCATTTTAATAACTCCTTCATTTTCTGCCGTAAAGTAAAGGTTAAGATCATTGTAGATAATTGTAGATCCGCCTATACATACCTATATTGTGATCCCAACCTTAACTATACGATTCACTTGTTCATTTAATTGTCTTTAGTATTACGAACGTACTGACTCCGAAAACCCGTTTATTAATTGAGAAATTGGTTCACCTCGCCATAACGTCTTTAAAAGCGTTAACTCATTTCCTTGGTAAACAATGGAAATTTAGGTGCCATTGCTCGTTCTGAGCAATGGCACCTAAATTTGTATTGTTTACAAAGGGGTCAAAATTACCCATAAACAAGGGTTTTCAAAATAGGGTTTTAGTTACAACCGTTTCACGCCAAGCCCTCGATATGTGGTTGGTTGCGAAACATAACATTTTCTGCCGTAACATTAGGGTTTTGATCATTGTAGATAGATCAGCCTATAGTTTAATATTCGTCTTAAGTATACGATTCACTTTAATTGTCTTTAGTAGTTTAACCAAATAAAAGAATAAAATCAAAACAAGCTTCGATATTCAAGGTTTGCCATTCATTCACATAGACATAGAAGGTTCGGGGTGGATGCACAGTGCTTTATATTCATATTCGAGTATGTTAGTGTAAATATATGCACCACAACGTTTGCGAACAGTTGAGATCTAGTACCGTATTCGCACCTTTGTAGTATGACTTATGTTGAGTCGGGATTACTATCAAAAATCAAATCAGATACACAAGCTGATCTAACACTGAAATATTCACAAACATCGACGTGTACCTTTTCGTGAATCCAGGCTCCCTTTTAAGGACTATAGCTACTACGGTTCATCGAAAATATTTAAATGTGTGTCCGAAAATAGAAACTGGAAACGTTCAAAGACGAGTTTCATCAAAACAAGAAATAAAGTGAAACCTCTCCCGAGCAACAGTTGACGGATGTAAGAGAGGGATTGCCCTTTAACCCTTTACCACATACGGCGATTCTGAAGCAGACGACTTTGAAAACATATTGGCAAACATATAAAATATCTCCATAAATGAGAGTTTAATCATAAAATGGAGTTGAAAAGATTGCGACAAAAGGGGAAATCGCTCATCATGAGCAATTTCTCCTTTTACTACAATGATTTCAAAAGTCGTCTGCTGCAAATGTGTCGAAGTGTGTCTGCATGTGGGAAAGGGTTAAAGTTTACACTTTCTCCTGTAAGAAAGATATTTGACGTACATTTGTATGTTGATATAAGTACATTCAGAAATCATTGTCTGAAATGAAGAGAATGCTCTCAACGAGCAATTCCTCCTTTCCCACATTGTTTTCAACTCCATCTCAAATTAAAACGAGCTTTTATCCATAGTTTTCATTTCCTTTTTTAATTACAAAAGTTGTCGGCTGCAGTAATATATCTTATATTAGGTTAACGATAATTAGAAGGTTTATTAATTAGAACAGGCTATCCATAGTAGTGATTTTAATTTAAATCAAAGCACTGAAAGTTTACACTTTCTCCTGTTAGAAAGATATTTGACTTATGTTGATATAGGTACATTCGGAAATAATTGTCTGAAGTGGAGAGAATACTCTCAACGAGCAATTCCTCCTTTTCCCACATTGTGTTCAACTCCATCTCTAATAAAACGAGCTTTTATCCATAGTTTTTTTTTCCTTGTTTACTTTCAAAAGTTGTAGACTGCAAAAACATATCTTGTATCAGGAAAAGGATCATAAGAAGGTTTATTAATTAGAACAGGCTGTCCATAGTGGTGATTTTAATTTAAATCAAAGCACGGAAAGTATCGATAGGCAGTTGTGTTGGTATTCGTAAATTAAGGACAAATATCGATTGTGTACGCCTGTTTTCTGTAATTTACGACTACCAACACAAACGTTCCACCAGTACTTGCAGTGCATTGACCCACTAGTACTTTTAGTGTTTTGATCACATCATCTGTTTGGCGTGAAAACTACCCCGCTTTTAACTATTTGTTTAACGTGGAGCTGCCTGTGTTATAAGGAACATAATAACTCCGAAACAAACCGTTTACTAATTGGGAAATGTGTTGACTCTGGGATGGTTGTGTGTCGACAACCTTCCCCAAAACCGGCAGCCGCTATATGCGGTTGATTGCGAAACATAACATTTTCTGCCGTAATATTAAGGTTTCGATCATTGTAGATAGATCAGCCTATAGTGTAATATTCGCCTTAAGTATACGCATCACTTTATGTGACTTTAGTAGTTGAGTCATTTAAAATGTCTAACAGAGTTGAACAATTGTTCAGTTATAATATAGCTGCGTGTCCGGGGTAAGTTACCATTTATCCTGACACCAGCCAGACAGTCGTTATGCTTACCCCGCAACCCTGAGCTCTAAGGAGGGCAGCCATTATTACCATTTTTCAATACATGTGGTATGACCCGATCGGGGATCGAACCCGCGATTTCCCGCACTCGAGGGGGACGCTCTTTCACTACACGACCGATGCTGTCCACATGGTAAAAGACGACCGAGTTAAACATATGTCTTAATTAGTGCCCGTAAACAAATCAATTCTAGAACTTACTTTGAAGATTTTCGTTATGATCAAGCTGATACAATTTCATTTATTTTGACTCCACATTGTTTAGCCAATCAGTTATTTTGACTCCACATTGTTTACCCAATCAGTTATTTTGACTCCACAGTGTTTACCCAATCAGTTATTTTGACTACACATCGTTTAGCCAATCAGTTAATTTGAATGCACATTGTTTAACCAATAAGTTATTTCGACTCAACAGTGTTAAGCCAATCGGTTATTTTGACTCAACAGTGTTAAGCCAATCGGTTATTTTAACTCAACAGTGTTAAGCCAATCGGTTATTTTGACTCCACATTGTTTAGCCAATCGGTTATTTTATTTTGAACGCACATTGTTTAACCAATCAGTTATTTTGACTCAACAGTGTTAAGCCAATCAGTTATTTTGACTCAACAGTGTTAAGCCAATCGGTTATTTTGACTCCACATTGTTTAGCCAATCAGTTATTTTATTTTGACTGCACATTGTTTAACCAATGAGTTATTTTGACTCCACATATTTTAGCCAATCAGTTAATTTGACTCCACATTGTTTTGCAAATCAGTTATTTTGACTCTACATTGTTTAGCCAATCAGTTATTTTGACTCCACATTGTTTAGCCAATCAGTTATTTTGACTCTACATTGTTTAGCCAATCAGTTATTTTGACTGCACATTGTTAATCCAATCAGTTATTTTGACTCAACAGTGTTAAGCCAATCGGTTATTTTGACTAAACAGTGTTAAGCCAATCGGTTATTTTGACTCCACATTGTTTAGCCAATCGGTTATTTTATTTTGAATGCACATTGTTTAACCAATCAGTTATTTTGACTCAACAGTGTTAAGCCAATCAGTTATTTTATTTTGACTGCACATTGTTTAACCAATCAGTTATTTTGACTCCACATTGTTTAGCCAATCAGTTAATTTGACTCCACATTGTTTAGCTAATCAGTTATTTTGACTGCACATTGTTAATCCAATCAGTTATTTTGACTCAACAGTGTTAAGCCAATCGGTTATTTTGACTCCACATTGTTTAGCCAATCGGTTATTTTATTTTGAATGCACATTGTTTAACCAATCAGTTATTTTGACTCAACAGTGTTAAACCAATCAGTTATTTTGACTCAACAGTGTTAAGCCAATCGGTTATTTTGACTCCACATTGTTTAGCCAATCAGTTATTTTATTTTGACTGCACATTGTTTAACCAATCAGTTATTTTGACTCAACAGTGTTAAGCCAATCAGTTACTTTGACTCAACAGTGTTAAGCCAATCGGTTATTTTGACTCCACATTGTTTAGCCAATCGGTTATTTTATTTTGAATGCACATTGTTTAACCAATCAGTTATTTTGACTCAACAGTGTTAAGCCAATCGGTTATTTTATTTTGACTGCACATTGTTTAACCAATCAGTTATTTTGACTCCACATTGTTTAGCCAATCAGTTAATTTGACTCCACATTGCTTAGCCAATCAGTTATTTTGACTCCACATTGTTTAGCCAATCAGTTATTTTGACTCCACATTGTTTAGCCAATCAGTTATTTTGACTCCACATTGTTTAGCCAATCAGTTATTTTGACTCTACATTGTTTAGCCAATCAGTTTTTTTGACTCCACATTGTTTAGCCAATCAGTTATTTTGAATACACATCGTTTAGCCAATCAGTTATCTTGACTCCACATTGTTTAGCCAATCCGTTATTTTGACTCCACAGTGTTTAGCCAATCAATTATTTTGACTACACATAGTTAAGCAAATCATTTATTTTGACTCTACATTGTTTAGCCAATCAGTTATTTTGACTTCACATTGTTAAGCCAATCAGTTACTTTGACTCCACAATGTTAAGCCAATCAGACATTTTGACCTCACATTGTTAATCCAATCAGTTATTTTGACTCCACATTGTTTAGCCAATCATTTATTTTGACTCTACATTGTTTAGCCAATCAGTTATTTTGACTCAACAGTGTTAAGCCAATCGGTTATTTTGACTCCACATTGTTTAGCCAATCAGTTATTTTATTTTGACTGCACATTGTTTAACCAATCAGTTATTTTGACTCCACATTGTTTAGCCAATCAGTTACTTTGACTCCACATTGTTAATCCAATCAGTTATTTTGACTCAACAGTGTTAAGCCAATCGGTTATTTTGACTGCACATTGTTTAACCAATCAGTTATGTTATTTTGACTCCACATTGTTTAACCAATCAGTTATTTTGACTCCACATTGTTTAACCAATCAGTTATTTTGACTCCACATTGTTTAGCCAATCTAACTGACTCCACATTGTTAATCCAATCAGTTATTTTGACTCAACAGTGTTAAGCCAATCGGTTATTTTGACTCCACATTGTTTAGCCAATCAGTTATTTTATTTTGACTGCACATTGTTAAACCAATCAGTTATTTTGACTACACATTGTTTAACCAATCAATTATTTTGACTCCACATTGTTTAGCCAATCAGTTAATTTGAGCAAATCAGTTATTTTGATCCTACATTGTGAATCCAATCAGTTATTTTGACTCTACATTGTTTAGCCAATCAGTTATTTTGACTCCACAGTGTTTAGCCAATCAATTATTTTGACTACACATAGTTAAGCCAATCGGTTATTTTGACTCCACATTGTTTAGCCAATCAGTTATTTTATTTTATTTTGACTGCACATTGTTTAACCAATCAGTTATTTTGACTCAACAGTGTTAAGCCAATCAGTTATTTTGACTCAACAGTGTTAAGCCAATCGGTTATTTTGACTCAACAGTGTTAAGCCAATGGGTTATTTTGACACCACATTGTTTAGCCAATCGGTCATTTTATCTTGAATGCACATTGTTTAACCAATCAGTTATTTTGACTCTACATTGTTTAGCCAATCAGTTATTTTGACTCCACATTGTTTAGCAAATCAGTTATTTTGACTACACATCGTTTAGCCAATCAGTTATCTTGACTCCACATTGTTTAGCCAATCCGTTATTTTGACTCCACAGTGTTTAGCCAATCAATTATTTTGACTGCACATTGTTAATCCAATCAGTTATTTTGACTCAACAGTGTTAAGCCAATCGGTTATTTTGACTAAACAGTGTTAAGCCAATCGGTTATTTTGACTTCACATTGTTAAGCCAATCAGTTACTTTGACTCCACAATGTTAAGCCAATCAGACATTTTGACCTCACATTGTTAATCCAATCAGTTATTTTGACTCCACATTGTTTAGCCAATCATTTATTTTGACTCTACATTGTTTAGCCAATCAGTTATTTTGACTCAACATTGTTTAGCCAATCAGTTATTTTGAATCAACAGTGTTAAGCCAATCGGTTATTTTGACTCCACATTGTTTAGCCAATCAGTTATTTTATTTTGACTGAACATTGTTTAACCAATCAGTTATTTTGACTCCACATTGTTTAGCCAATCAGTTACTTTGACTACACATTGTTAATCCAATCAGTTATTTTGACCCAACAGTGTTAAGCCAATCGGTTATTTTGACTCCACATTGTTTAGCCAATCAGTTATTTTATTTTGACTGCACATTGTTTAACCAATCAGTTATTTTGACTCCACATTGTTTAACCAATCAGTTATTTTGACTCCACATTGTTTAGCCAATCTAACTGACTCCTCATTGTTAATCCAATCAGTTATTTTGACTCAACAGTGTTAAGCCAATCGGTTATTTTGACTTCACATTGTTTAGCCAATCAGTTATTTTATTTTGACTGCACATTGTTAAACCAATCAGTTATTTTGACTCCAAATTGTTTAACCAATCAATTATTTTGACTCCACATTGTTTAGCCAATCAGTTAATTTGACTCCACATTGTTTAGCAAATCAGTTATTTTGACTCTACATTGTGAATCCAATCAGTTATTTTGACGCTACATTGTTTAGCCAATCAGTTATTTTGACTCCACAGTGTTTAGCCAATCAATTATTTTGACTACACATAGTTAAGCAAATAATTTATTTTGACTCTACATTGTTTAGCCAATCAGTTATTTTGACTTCACATTGTTAATCCAATCAGTTACTTTGACTCCACAATGTTAAGCCAATTAGTTATTTTGACTGCACATTGTTAATCCAATCAGTTATTTTGACTGCACATTGTTAATCCAATCAGTATTTTTGACTCAACAGTGTTAAGCCAATCAGTTATTCTGACTCAACAGTGTTAAGCCAATCGGTTATTTTGACTCCACATTGTTTAGCCAATCTGTTATTTTATTTTGACTGCACATTGTTTATCCAATCAGTTATTTTGACTCCACATTGTTTAGTCAATCAGTTAATTTGACTCCACATTGTTTAGCAAATCAGTTATTTTGACTCTACATTGTGAATCCAATCAGTTATTTTGACTCTACATTGTTTAGCCAATCAGTTATTTTGATTGCACATTGTTTAGCCAATCAGTTATTTTGACTACACATTGTTTAACCAATCAGTTATTTTGACTCCATAGTGTTTAGCCAATCAATTATTTTGACTACACATAGTTAAGCAAATCATTTATTTTGACTCTACATTGTTTAGCCAATCAGTTATTTTGACTTCACATTGTTAATCAAATCAGTTACTTTGACTCCACAATGTTAAGCCAATCAGTTATTTTGACTGCACATTGACTGCACATTGTTAATCCAATCGGTTATTTTGACACAAAATTGTTTAACCAATCAGTTATTTTGACTCCACATTGTTAAGCCAATCAGTTATTTTGACTCCACAAGATTCACACATATCCACGACCGCCTCAGTGGTGTTGTTGTAGGCTCATATCAAATAGTTAGCACTACAACTGACTGGCTTATGTCAGAATAGTTGGGCCAGTACTGGAAGCTTACCCATAAAACGCCGTTATATAGCTTAACCTCTGCAGCAGACGGCTTTTTGGAAACATAGTGACTAAAGAAGAAATTGCTTAAAACGAGCAATTTCTCCTTTTGCCACAATGTTTTCCACGTTAAGTCATAGGTGATCCATTCAATTATAGAGATTTTCAATTTTTTGACAAAATATGTTCTAAGTCGTCTGCTGCAGAATTGTAGTATGAGGGCAAGGGTTAAAACTGTGTTCAGTGTCCAGATAATCACCGCTGTATCACCCTGGCAGAGGGCGACTCGTTAAAGTATTGTGAAAAAAAAACACCCAGTAATTGTTAGGCTATTTCTTATTTTCCTTACACAAAATCAAATCTGTTTCAATTTTAAACCCATTTTCTGCGAGTAAAACATGCCATGCCAAGGTCATGCAAAGGTCAAACAATTCTTTAAAAGGTATAACACATTTACAAAGTAAAAACAATGCAAACAGACACATTTGTTCATCAAGAATTTATTATACACATTTTCAGTATTTTTATTTTTTAATTACTTGATCTATTCTTTTCTTTAAATAAACAACTCTTTCTAACTATGATTTAATGTCAACCATACGTTAAGTTTCCATATACGCGATATACAGGTTTGTTGTTTCATCTTCAGCCGCAAATTAATATAGTCCTTTTGAATTTATGATGTAAGCTGTGGATGGTTAATTATAATAAAGTAAATCACCTCAAGTCATGCCTAGTTCGTTGCATATGCTTACATAGAAAGCGACCGTTGTAGACCAAGATAAGACTGCGCATATTTGCAGGCTTATTTTTGTCTACAGCGTTTGCAAAAATGGTCGTATTCATGTTGTCCAACAATAATAAAAAAAAAATATTTTAATTGTTTATCTCTGGTACACAACGCCTTTTCTGATCGCCCCACGGTTTATTACATGTTTTGGTCAATCATGTATACCCCAAGCCCATCACCGACACGTTCCAACTGGCGGATAATGTCACCAATACTCTTAATGGAGCTAACCTGCTCGTCCAGGTAGACATGTTCCAAAATATGGGTAAACTGGAAAAAGAAAACAAATTTGAATAGAGATAAAACTTCGGATGAAAATATACGGATGTGCGCACATGTTTAATCCTTTCCCACGCACAAAGCTGCAGCAGACGACATAAACAAAGATGCAAATTGTGAAAAACTCTCTAAATGAAAGTATAATGATTGAATGTAGTGGCAATTATGAGCAATTTCTCCTTTTGCCACAGTTTTTTAAAACAAAACAAGAGATGTTTGTCATACATTATAAACGCCCTTCCACCCCCGCATCTGGTTTGGAGAATTGGAGGTGGAAGGTTCGAATTCTAATTGCGACAGTTCGGTCCGTTCTGAGAGTTCTGACAATCCAGGGGTTGTGAGTTCGAATCCCGGCTCGGCCAACTTTCTTTCCAACGATTGACAAAATTCAATGCGACATGCGTCATTCGTCTTCCACCAATGGGCTAAGTCTATGTGGAAAAGCAGCCAGTTGCTTGGGAAGATTGTTGTGTGGAGTACTGGTGTGAGAAAACCAGGAAATGCATGAATAGGTGAACTGGCCGCCGTGATATAACTGAGAAAGTGTTGAAAACGGCGTTAAACCCCAATCAATCAATCAATCAATCAATCTGAGAGTTCTGATGAGATTTGTTGGTTAGGCAAAATCTTGTTTTTTCATAATGGTACCGGTCTGTCTGAACGATTCCTGGCAAAAAGAGAGGACTCGTGAAAACAACAAATAGTTCAGGACAATGGTGTCTTATAACTTAAAACATGCTGGCCCTTTCATTAGAGCTGATACTTTAATAACCACTATCATGTACTGTACATAATCCGTCTCGCGAGAAAACCAACAATATGGACGCTGCGTTAAGTATCGACCCGGATCAGCCTAAGCATGCTGCGCAGGCTTGCCCGGACAGGCACTTTTCGCCACCAGTGGTTTTTCTGTTTCATGAATCATTACTCTATACTTCTATCCCCCTTAGACGGAATTTCTAGGCACGGATCTGTCTGCAAGGACTGTGCATGCTGATCTGGGTCGATACATTACGCAGAGGCCATAATGTTGGTTTTCTCGAGGGACGGCTCAATTTTATGACAGTTTTCAACCTATGGAATATGTTCGCACATTCGAATACTGGGTTGAGTTTCATATAAGCAAACATCGCGAGTTCAAAAGTTTTTTTCCTTAAGCTTTATTTGATAAGTTAGTCTAAACTAACGTCTGAGTGATCATGTTATTATTGAAATTCAAATGTTTAGAAATCGATGGCTTGGCGTGAAACAGTTGTAGCTAAAAACCCTATTTTGAAAACCCTGGTTTAAGGGCAATTTTGACCCCTTTGTAAACAATGCATATTTAGGTGCCATTGCTCAGAACGAGCAATGGCACCTAAATTTCCATTGTTTACAAAGAACAATGATTTAACGCTTATAAAGACTTTATGGCGAGGTGATTAACCTTGGAAATAAAATACCAATTTTAGTTACAACCGTTTCACGCTAAGCCCTCGAAATGCTTGTATGCATCATGTTCAATCAGTACAATTCCTACTTTTTATTGATTAATTGAATATAGACATAATCAACTTTCGATACACAACTGTTCTATTGTGTTGTTCTTGTTGATGCCACTTTTCCCATGTCGCTGGGCTTAGACTTGTAATAAGGTAGCAAGCGCGCTGATTGTGTCAATGCGTGGTCACAGTTTTGACAGATACACAGAAAAGGCTACTTTTAATGTTAACAGTCAAGTGTAAAATATTAAATATCCACTGAAAAATATGTAACATCTAGAAAGTTATGGGTACACTTTTTGATGTATTTAAATTTTGTCTGCTGCAAACTATCTGAAAAAATATGGTCATTCACGATAAACGAGAGAAAAGTTTAGACGAAAAAAAAGTCGAAACTATTGTGTGACACAAGGGAAAAAAGCTAATCATGAGCAATTTCTCCTTTTGCTACAATGTTTTCAAAAGTCATCTGCTACCGAGGATTTAGAAAGCATGATAGAGAGGGAAATGATAAAGGTACATATTGCCGTTACAATGTAACGTGTAAACAACGTACGTGAGCATCTTTATTCAAATCGGCTGCCTGGTGTAGTGCGAGCAGCTTGGCGTTGACATATCGCTCCAGGACGAGGGTGTCCTGCATGGCCCACAGTGCGCTACTCCAGTCGGCTTTGTCTCCCTATAAATAGTACACCGAATAATCATTATAATAACGGGACATGCGGGAAATTACGCTAAATACATTTAATGTGTTTTACATAAGAAACGCTTAGAAAGTGTGACAATTGAGGATTGAAACTGGTCGATTTACATAGAAACAAAGAAGGATTTTTGTGGGTGTATTGTAACCTAGACGAAAACTGACCTTCAGGACTTTGCAGAAACCAAGATCAGCATGTGCATTGGAGAATCAGATCAACATGCGCATCGGAGAATCAGATCAACATGCGCATCCGGAGACTCAGAACATATTGCGTGCGCATTAGAGTATCAGATCAACATGCGCACCGGAGTCTCGGAACATATTGCGCATTAGAGTATCAGATCAACATGCGCATCGGAGACTCGGAACATATTGCGCATTGGAGTATTAGATCAACATGCGCATCGGAGACTCGGAACAGAAAACGCATTGGTTTATCAGATCAGCATGCGTATCGGCAATGTCTGAACATGATAGTTTATGTTCGCTATAATGTCCAAATTCCGCCAACAATAATTCGCACTAAGTAATACTTAAATAAAGTATTTTGCTTAAATTACTAAAAAAATCATTCCACCATTCTTATTTCACTCAGGAGGAAACCCTTTAATACTTAAATTCTAAACACATATCGTGAAGTCATTAACTCTTTCAGCGCCACAGGCTATATCGAGGTTTTTGCAAACAATGCAGATTCAGGTGAGTCAGCTCGTAACGAGCTGTCTCCTGAAATCAGCATTGTTTGCCTTTTATTTACCAAAATAGTCCAAAACTTTCATAAATTGAGAAATGACACACCCGATTTTGAACATGGTAGAGTCAACTTTAAACAATTCGGCGCTGAAATAGTTAAGTTTACTACCCACGTTAACATTACATTGAATGAATATAAATAACTTAATTTAAAAAAAAAAAGGTCTTAAGCTAAGTAATTGTTGGTGAAATCGGGGCCTAGCAATACAATTATCCAGGAAGATTCGACACGCCTCTGGCAATTTCTGTATTTAAGGAGACACTTTAAAATGTTCTTTCTGAAAACAGAATATTTACTGACTGAACGCTGTTCTTCGATGTGGTATACCAACATTAATAACAGACTCGGGGAAGCTTCAATTGAGAATGGTATCATTCTTCTTCATTATCATAAATGACGTCGCCAGCGTGAAATAACGTCATTCTATATTTTTTCGGTATATAACTAGTGTAATAACAATGCTATATACGTAACGTCATAATGAAACGCATTGAAAATGACCGCACTATATAGCGACGTTATATATATTTTGCGCTAATAATCGTCGAATTGGAATTTACGATATAAATAGAATATAACATTCGTGTTCATTCAATACAAAATTTAATTAAACTCGTTTTCTAAAATTTCTAAAAACTCGCCAAGGCTTGTTTTTATCAATTTTAGAAAACTCGTTTAATAAAATTTCGTGTTGAATGACCACTCATGTAATATCCTTTATATATACGTTGTTGATACGACGTTGGTTACTGATCAAGGGGTCGCCAGTTCGTTCTCCCACTCGGCCATTGATTTGTCCGATGAATTGAAAACACTGATGTCGTCATTCATCTTTCACTTTTGGTATGAAAGGTAGCCAGTTGCCCGGGAAGAATGCCGTGTTTGAGACCAGGTCGAGGGCTTTGCGTGAAATGGTTGTAACTCAAATTGGTATTTTTTTTACCAAGGTTAATCACCTCGCTATATCTCTTTATAAGCGTTAAATAATTTTTCTTCGTAAACAATGGAAATTTAGATGCCATTGCTCGTTCTGAGCAATGGCACCTAAATTTGCATTGTTTACAAAGGGGTCGAAATCAGCGTTTTCTGAATAGGTTTTTAGTTACAACTGTTTCACGCCAAGCCCTCGAGATGCGAGAAAGCCGAGACGCTCTTTGTTTGGTCACCTGGCCACCGTAAAATAATTGATGATGTGCTAAAACATTCCAATCAATCTTTTAATACTTTGTACTTACCATGCATTCCTCATCCTTCAATTTCTCCTTCTTCTGTGACATAAAGTAACATATCTAGAAAAGAAAGAAATTTATTTGTTTATTTAACAAAAGTAAATAGTTACTTAACGTACAAAGGAAACTATGAACTACGGTAAAGCGATTTGACGATTTCTTTGACATTCAAAGTGTTCAAGACATCACACGTTTTTCCTCATAATATGTTTTAAAGCATCTTACTTTGAGAACAACATTTCTGGCAATCAATTCAAAAGAAAGAGTTCAATTAATAATTGAATAAAGGTCGACGAATCTCGGTGTATTTGTAGAAATTAGACAGTGGAAGAAATGAAATAAAGACTTACGCATGCAACCTTTCTCTGTGGGAAATACGTGAACAAGTCCGAGGAAATAGTGGAACAACCAGTGCTAAACTGAAAATTAAAAGTTAACTCTTTCAGCGCCAAAGGCAATATTCAAGTTTTTGCAAACAATACTGATTCAGGCGAGTCAGCTCGTGACGAGCTGTCTCACCTGAAATCAGCATTGTTTGCCTTTTAGTTATCAAAATAGTCCAAACTTTGATTACATGAGAAATGAAGACGCCCGATTTTGAACATGGAAGGGCCTACCTTTAACAATTCGGCGCTGAAAGAGTTAAAATGACTCTTAAATTGACATTCTTAGCCCTTCACTTCAGTGTTCGATTCAAATACCAATGAGCCGTTTCACGAGAAAACCAACTGTATGGACCCTGCGTAATGTATCTACCCAGATTAGACTGCGCAGGATAATCTGGGCCGACATATTCCGTCTCAGGGGGATACAGGTATAGCGAAATGATTCCTGAAACAGAAAATCCACAGGAGGCGAAAAAACATCTGTCCGGTTTAGCCTGCGCAGCATGTTTAGGCTGATCCGAGTCGATGCTTTACGCAGAGTCCACAATGTTGGGTGTCTCGAGGAACGGCTCAAATTTTGATGTAAGTTGTAAAATAGATTGTAAACGTTATAGGCAGACAGCAGTTTCAGTTGAACTTAAGAAATGCATAATGTTAGTGGTGCTTTGTAAAAAACCGTCTTAACATTATTATTACGGGTATGTAAAATGACTCGTTTGTAAATCAAACAAAGGATCCAAATAGGCTCTGCTTTGAAGAACTTTCTTTTGGCCTTCTATGACTAATTGAGGAACGACGCAGAGCCAGATTAGATTTCGCGGTTGATCTGGTTGATCGTAACGAGCTGTCTCACCTGAAATCAGCATTGTTTGCCTTTTAGATACCAAAATAGTCCAAGACTTTCATAAATTGAGAAATAGACACACCCGATATTGAACATGGAAGAGTCTACTTTAAACAATTCGGCGCTGAAAGAGTTAAGACTATGAAATACGCCCCCTTATCAAGTTGTACGTTATTGCCACGCTATTTACCTGGATGTTATTGAGGGACACAACTCCTCCACGCTGGTTAACATAGTCAATCAGACCGCTGGCATGACTTCTCTCTTCTATAGCGGCTTTCTCGAACCATTTAGCGAACCCTGGTAATGCTACGTCGGCACGGTTAAAGTACTGACCCTGAAAAAGACAATAATAACCAGAGGACTTGATCAAGGGGAGTAAACCGATCTTTTTCCCAACAATTTCTCTCTTATGACTCAGGTTAACCATATGGACAGGGTCATATAAGGACTTTGGGATGTGCAAATACTCTTCTTGTACAGAGCTTTGATCTCATTGCACAGGCACGCCGTCTTTTTTACTTGATATTAACCATTCAACGTTTTATAAAACCGTTTCTTACAAAATCATGTTGTACAATAATACTATTTATATTACATGTTTTATTTACAAAACATTGAAATTGCATTTTTTTTATACATGCTTTACGTGGAACAGTTTGAGACGGTGCTGGTACACATTGTCATATTGAAGCAGATTTCATAGATGCACAATTAATACTTTAAACAAAATTACGGTCAATTACGTGATTATGCCACACAAACGTGAAAAGTTTATTGTAATGACACAAATGACATATAAATAACCTGCAGATGACATAAACACCAGTAAATTACATAAATTACGTGCACATTTCATGAAAATGACATAAACATACGTGAATTACATACATTACGTGCACATTTCATGAAAATGACATAAACACCAGTAAATTACATAAATCACGTGCACATTTCATGGAAATGAAATATAAAACACGAGTAAATTACATAAATTACGTGAACATTTCATGGAAATGACATAAACACAAATAAATTACATAAATCACATGCACATTTCATGGAAATAACATAAAAACGAGTAAATCTCATAAATCACGTGTATATTTCATGGAAATGACATAAACACGAGTAAATTAAATAAATCACGTGCACATTTCATGGAAATGACATAAACACGAGTATGCACATTTCATGGAAATGACATATACAACACGAGTAAATTACATAAATCACATGCATATTTCATGGAAATGACATATTAAACACAAGTAAATTACCTAAATCACATGCATGTTTCATCGAAATGACATAAACAAATTACATAAATCGCGTGCCTATTTCATGGAAATACCATCAACCCTTCGTAAAGGGTATGATATTGACCTAAATCTCCCAACTAAACGTGTTTGTTATAAAACTTACGTAAGCCTGGTACATGTAGCTAGCCCGGAGTTCCTCAGTGATTTGTTGAACGATCAAGTTGTTAATTTCTTCATTATAGTTCTGAACAACGCTCTTCACACTATTAGTGTTAAAGTCTGTAAGTCAAATGTAACTTTTAATCTCTCTCTGTTCCCTTTCACGTCAAGAACTGGCAACTTTTGATTACATTGGGTGGAAATTGCATATATCGAGTGATTGTTCTTTGCTGAATAACGTTATATCGAGGGCTTGGCGTGAAACGGTTGTAACTAAAAGGTATTTTTTTTTACCAAGGTTAATCACCTCGCCATAAAGTCTTTATAAGAGTTAAATCATTTTTTCTTGGTAAACAGTGGAAATTTAGGTGCCATTGCTCGTTCTGAGCAATGGCACCTAAATTTGCATTGTTTACAAAAGGGTCAAAATTGCCCCTAAACCACGGTTTTCAAAATAGGTTTTTAGTTACAACTGTTTCACGCCAAGCCCTCGATATAACACTTTTTCGAAATGAAATTGAACGTTCATCATAATTGTTTTATATAGATAGTTTATCATGCCAGGTAAACACACTAGCCAGTTGGATATTTATGGAACACTTTGGCTATATAAATAAGCTGCTTTAACCCTTTCCCACATACAACACATCTGCAGCAGACGACTTCCGAAACACAGTAACAAAAACCTGACAAATCTCGATAAAATGTAGCTTAATTGTTAAATAAAGTTGAAAACATTGTGGTCAAAGGAGAAATTGCTCATCATGAGTTATATCTCCTTTTGTTACAATGTTTTCAAAAGTCGTCTGCAGCTATTGCTTCAAAATATATCTGCATGTGGGAAAGGGTTAACTACTATGCGACTAGCGAAGGTTAGAGAAGTTTGTCCGATGAAAGGTGTCCCTCTTCTAGAATTGCAAACGTTTTGATATGATTGGCGCTATAGGTAAACTAACAGGGTTTTTAGGATCAGTATAGACCAAGATCAACCTGCAGTCGAGCGGTCTAATCCGGTCATGCACTGTTCGCTTATAGGTTAGAAAGCAACTGTGTACATCTATATAAATGTGTATGGATTTACAAATGGATCAGTATCTACACGTGTGGAAACAGCTCTTAACCCTTTCCCACATACAATAAATCTGCAGCAGACAACTTTGAAAATTTATATTAAAAACATATGGAAATTCTTTAAAATTGCAAAACCCTTTATATCATTAATACTCTTTAATTATCGAACGTTCGGCCACTTGGTCTTTATCATGATTTAACAAAAAAACAACGGAAATTTAAGTGCAGTCCATTCTAGTGTCGAAGAGACTTAAATTTCCTTTTTCATTTTCTTTTTTAAATCTTGATAAAGACCAAGTGGTCGAAAATTCGATTATTAACCCTTTCCCACATACGACAATTCTGCAGCAGACGACTCTGAACATATTTTGTCAAAAAATAGAAAATCTCTATAAATGAATGGATAACCTATGACTAAAAGTGGAAAACATTGTGGCAAATGGAGAAATTGCTCGTCTTTTGTCACTATGTTTTCAAAAAGCTGTCTGTTGGACGCTAAAACACGGCTGATTGTGTCCTGTAAAATATACGGACAAAAGCGTCGATTACTTATGGAAATACTGTTATAACAATTGTTCATTATCAAAATGTGAACATTAAATCAATGTTATACAATATAGTTAAGTAAAAAAACTTACCTGCTGCGCAAATGCCAGCAACAGCTAGTAGTAGTAGCACCTTCATCATTTTGTCTATGTCCGTTGCGTAATACTGTAATGTTTTTTGTCTGACCAAACTGTCAATTATGACAATAAAAGTATCGGATGTTTTCTACTCACTGGTAAAGACGCCGTCGACTTTAAACTCCTCTATCGGGATTGGCCCAATTATATTGTGTAATAACTGGGTACATGTACAGGACGGACCATAGTTCACTATAGATAAATATCCACATGTATATTAGTAATTGTAGTCAACAATTTAAACATCTAACGAACCAAATACTGATACACCATTTCATTTAACCCTTGATAGTATTCCATTTTTAATTCTTAATTAACAAAGTATCAACAAGTTATGGTTAACCCTTTCCCTCATACGGCAATTATGCAGCAGACGACTTTTTTGTCAAAAAATAGAAAATCTCTGTAATTGAATGGATAACCTATGACAAAAAGTGGAAAACATTGTGGCAAAAGGAGAAATTGCACGTTTTGTGCAATTTCTTCATTTGTCACTATGTTTTCAAAAAGCAGTCTGCTGCAGAGGCGTCAGAAAGCGTCTATTTGAGGGAAAGGGTTAACCTTATCAAAATGTTTGAAACTTTGACATTTAGAAAATTCTTCAAATTTATAATAATTATTAAGTTTTAAATGAGATATACGGGTCCTTGTTTACTGCATTACCATATAATTGGTTACATAAAATATAAAAAGATGTATAGAGACATATCTGTAGTAATTAATGCCAATGTTCATTTATTTTACTGTGTACGATAAATGTATAATTACGAATAAGAAATTAAAACATCATATGATTTTTTTTTTTTTTTGAAACGCCGTAAAAAAAATATTGAAAGCGGCATAAAACACCAAAATATATATCAGTCATCCGAGGTGTGAACAGATAACCCGGGATAGAGCAAAATAAAGTATCCCGGGTTTTCTTTCATTCGTTAATACATATAGAGTTTTCTTATAGTCGCTGCTTAAGGAAAATGCAGACTCATTTGATTACGACGTTTTCAAAGTGTCTACATTCAGCAAGTTTCTCTGAAAACATCTGATATTAAACTTAGCGATTGCGGATTATAAATAATATGATGTGTTATGACTTTATCTCATTATATGTAAATATGTATATACGTATACACATATAGGTGACTTATAGGCCCAAAGGGCCGGGTGTGATCATTTTTGTTTTTTATATAATACTGTTAATCATAATATGTTTCACACATGTCACTTTAATAAACAATTTCTTATCTTATCTTATCTATAGAGTCATCGCCCTAAAAGGTTTGCATTTAGTTAATGACGATCAGACTACAACACATGCATGATATTCTTGTAGCCATTAACTTTCTAAAAAAAAGATCAAATGAGCCACGAGAAAAATACCTACATTGTAGAGTTTGCGTAATGTATCGAGATCAAATGAGCCACAAGACAAATACCTACATTGTAGAGTTTGCGTAATGTATCGAGATCAAATGAGCCACAAGACAAATACCTACATTGTAGAGTTTGCGTAATGTATCGAACCAGATCAGCCTGCGCAGTTCGCGCAAGCTAATCCCCGGGACGACACATTCCGTCTCAGGGAGATATATTTAAAGAGTAGTGTTTCCTGAAACAGAAAATCCACAGGAGGCTAAAAGTGTCTGTCCGAGTTAGCCTGCGCGGTATGCTTAGGGTGATCCGGGTCGATACTTTACGCAGAGTCCGCATTGCTGGTTTCTCGTAGCACGGCTCAAATGCGGTTTGTTGTAAGATGGTGAAAAGGGATGCTTCAACATGGAAGAGAATGTTTGCCTAATCTAAATTAGAATCCACGACCCTCCCTTGCTCGATATAAATAGTTGTAACACACCGATCTATCGCGGGTTGACGTCATATAAGCCAAACAACGTTGAAAAGGCTTGTTTGCAAGATAACATTAGATTGAGTGAGCTTGGTAAATACATCTAAATCTGGAAACAACACACGAAAACAGGGGCTTTTTTCGATCAGAACCGGTCAATTTCAGGCGGCAGCTCTGCACAGTCTGATCAATTCTCCACAATGCACCATCTCCTCGTACGCACATCACTGGATGCCCTGATGAACGGTTGTGACTACACAAACCTGACTTTAATGTTATGCAATTCAATCGCCATTTGTATCAATTTCAAAACCTTTGAATGTCGGGTTTTTATGTGGTGTGCCCAACGTATTGACGATATGTAATCTTGTTACGATTAACCCTTTCCCTCATACAACAATTTTGCAGCAGACGACTTTGAACATATTTTGTAAAAAAATGGAAAATCTCTATAATTGAATGGATAACCAATGACGATAAGTGGAAAACATTGTGGCCAAAGGTGAAATTGCTCATCATGAGCAATTTCACCTTTGGCCACAATGTTTTCAAAAGTCGTCTGCTGCTATTGCGTTAAAATGCGTCTGCAGGTGGGAAAGGGTTAAGATAAAAGTGCATACCGTTTAATCTAGAAGTGTCAGTACCCAGGGTGATGCTACGTTCATTCATCGGTATTGACCTTGTCCGGGAACCAGTTGTATGCATTCCCTTTACAAATCCGACGTCATTTTTCATTATTTAAAAAAAGTATTTGTATGACTAGATGGCGTCTTGTCATTGGCGTTCCGTTTTTGGTAAGAAAGAATCATCGATGATCTTTCTTCGGGAGGTAACAAAATGCCCACATTAGGTAAATTGATTGATTGATGTTAAACGCCACGTTCAGCAAATTTTTAGTTATATCACGGAGTTTCCTAGGTAAGTTACCACACTACACTACTCTGACGAGGCTACACTGCACTACTCCAACGATGCTACACTACACTACACCACCGAGGCTGTCAACGCAGAAGGTAAACAAAAAGCACATTAGCATCATCGAATGGCGTGGGTAAATGTATCGGCCACTCTGACTTACGAGTACCATTTTGTTGTTATAACAGCTTTTCAGACAGATCAATCAATGCATAGGAGCCGTTCCACGAGAAAAACCAAAATGGTGGACTCTGCTTCAAATATCGACCCGGATCAGCCTAAGCATGCCGCGCAAGCTAACCAGGACTGACAGTTTTCGCATCGTGTGGATTTTCTGTTAACCGGAATCATTTATCTATACCACAATCCCCCCTGAGACGGAATGTGTAGGCCTGGACTGCGCAGGCTGATCTGGGTCGATAACACTAAGCGGAGTCCATAATGTTGGTTTTCTAGTGGAACAGCTCATGCACATGCGGTATAATCGGTGGCTGTCTTCGGATCTCATGTAGTCATATCTAGCGAGTTTAGCATATAATGAGATCTGCAGCATATTTTCAATGTAAAATGATGTATTTAACCCTACTCTCAATATAGACGCTTTCTGACGCCTCTGCAGCAGACGGCTTTTTGAAAACATAGTGACAAAAGAAGAAATTGCACAAAACGTGCAATTTCTCCTTTTGCCACAATGTTTTCCACTTTTAGTCATAGGTTATCCATTAAATTATGGAGATTTTCTATGTTTTGACAAAATACGTTCAAAGTCGTCTGCTGCATAAATGTCGTTTGAGGGAAAGGGTTAAAGCTAAAGGATTCCGGACTTTAACCGTTTCCCACATACAAACACTTTCTAACGCCTGTTCAAAACATTGTGGAAAAAATGACTTTGACTAGATTGTGTTCAATCTTCATCATCTTCTGTGATAGTTTACCCTCGCACTCGGCGAGCATAATCGTGTTCAAATTATTTTGCTGGATATTTATTGTATGTCGAAAAGAGAACAGCGCTTTTTATCTGGCCTTCCTCGACAGCGGACATTTTCTGTACCATCTTACGTATGCACGTCCGTTTGTTTGTGTTTATTTACCCTCGCGGTGCAGATTAAACTATTTGTCGAGCATGCATGTCCGTCACGCTGTCACCAACTTATATTGGCAGGCAACACACGTACTCGTGGTGCTTGTTTACTAAAGATACTTTGTAACCCCTAGTCGAACTATTGAAATTCATTATTAATGAAATACAATGTTGTCAATAGTCGTCTGCTGCAGAGGCGAAAGAACGCGTTTGCACGTGGAAAAGGGCTTAAGCCAAATGATGTGTTTACATGAACATCAAGATTTAATGCATCTTAGTAAATAAAGGGAAGTAACTTTTCGATTAAACCTTTTATGACAGTATGGATAGTCATTCTTTGATGCGGGGACCCCGTTTCTGAAATGTATTGCATTATAATGCATATATATATATTTGACCAAATCGTTTTTACTCAAAGAAACCAAGTTATTGACTTTGTATTGATACTAAATGCTCCCTTTTGAAACCGACATGAACAAAAGAAAACACTTAACCAGGTGTGATGTGTAAATTAACCCTTTCCCACATACAACAAATCTGCAGCCGATGACTATGAGTACATCTAGTTGAAGATGTTAAAAATATCTCGTTGTGAATGTGTAATTATTGAATAGAGTTTAACACATTGTTGCAAGAAGAGAAACTGCTTATTATTAACAATTTCTCGTTGTTTTCAATGTTTCCAAAAGCCGTCTGTTGCAGATGTGTAAAAATATGTCTGCAAATGGGAAATTGATTGATTGATTGGGGTTTAACGCCGTTTTCAACAATTTTTCAATAATATCACGGCGACCAGTTCACCTACTCATGCGCTTCCTGGTTTTCCCACACCAGTACACCACACAACATACTTTCCAAGCAACTGGCTGCTTCTATACATAGACTGTTAAGCAGCCCATGGGTGAAAGACGAATCACAATGACTTTTGTCAAACGTAGGAAAGAATATTGGCCGAGCTGGGATTCGAACTCACAACCCTTTGATTGACAGCCCGCGTCGCTACCGACTGAGCTACCCCGGGAAATGGGAAAGGGGGAAAACTAAACTTAAAACTAGAGCCGAACTGCATTTCATGGAAACAAATAATGACATTTTATACAAAAGTAATGAAAATTAATCTTTTAAATCATTTTCAGGAATAATGTCTTCTTCATTCACCTTGTTTTACACTACCATCATGCAGTGGAAGATATTTACAGATAGCAACATTATTAAGCCGATTTACAAACATGATTTGAGCCTTTCCACGAGAAAACCAAAACTATGTACTCTGCGTAATATATCGAATCAGATCAGCCTGCGCAGTCCGCGCAGGCTTAACCGGGTAGATACATTCCGTCTCAGAGGAATTGAGGTATAGAGTAACGTGTCTTGAAACAGAAAATCCACAGGCGGAGAAAAGCGTCTGCCTTGATTAGCCTGCGCGGTATTCTTAGGCTGATCCGGGTCTATACTTTACGCATAGTCCACAATGTTGGTTTTCTCTTGAAACGGCTCATTTTTTAATGAGGAGTACGCATCATCTAAAAGATGGAAAGTAGGATTTTATTAGATCATTCATTGAAAGCAAGCGAAGTTGAGTTTTTCTACAATGTCTTCAAAGCGTAAATAAACCAGGTATGTGAAGTTGGCACGAAGTTCGGTATTCGGTAATCGATATTTAATACCGATATGAATGTAGAGCTGAAACGAATATAGAGCCAGCACCAGATTCGTGAATTCTGTTACGCATTGAAATATACGTTACCGTCATTGTTTAGTATGACGAATACCGATTTGAATATCGATTTGAATATGGAGCCAGATCGATATTCGAGAAAATGGTGCTATCTTTTTGCTGACTATCTGGTAGAGCGAATACCGATTTCAATATCGATTTCAATATAGAGCCAGGTCGATATTCGTGAAAATGGTGATATGGTCTTCCTGACCATGTAGAAGGGCGAACCCCGATTTGAATATCGATTTGAATTTAGTGCCAGGTCGATATTCGGTAAAATGGTGCTATGGTCTTTCTGACCATGCAGTAGAGCGAATACCGATTTGAATACCGATTTGAATATGGAGCCAGATCGATATTCGAGAAAATGATGCTATCTTTTTGATGAATATGTAGTAGAGCGAATACCGATTTGAATATCGATTTGAATATAGACCCAGATCGATATTCGTGAAAATGCTGCTATCGTCTTCATAATCATGTAGAAGGACGAACCCCGATTTGAATAAAGATTTGAATTTAGTGCCAGGTCGATATTCGGTAAAATGGTGCTATGGTCTTTCTGACCATGCAGGAGAGCGAATACCGATTTGATTACCGATTTAAATATGGAGCCAGATCGATATTCGAGAAAATGGTTCTATCTTATTTCTGAACATGTAGTAGAGCGAATACCGATTTCAATATCGATTTGAATATAGAGCCAGATCGATATTCGTGAAAATGGTGATATCGCCTTCCTGATCATGTAGAAGGGCGAACCCCGATTTGAATATCGATTTGAATTTAGTGCTAGGTCGATATTCGGTAAAATGGTGCTATTGTCGTTCTGACCATGTAGTAGAGCGAATACCGATTTGAATATAGAGCCAGGTCGATATTCGTGAAAATGGTGATATCGCCTTCTGATCATGTAGAAGGGCGAACCCCGATTTGAATATCGATTTGAATTTAGTGCCAGGTCGATATTCGGTAAAATGGTGCTATTGTCTTTCTGACCATGTACATGTAGTAGAGCGAATACCGATTTGAATATCGATTTGAATATGGAGCCAGATCGATATTCGAGAAAATGGTGCTATCTTTTTTCTGAACATGTAGTACAGCAAATACCGATTTGAATATCGATTTGAATATAGAGCCAGATCGATATTCGTGAAAAGGGTGCTATCGTCGTCCTTATCATGTAGAAGGGCGAACCCCGATTTGAATATCGATTTGAATTTAGTGCCAGGTCGATATTCGGTAAGATGGGGCTATTGTCTTTCTGACCATCTAGTAGAGCGAATACCAATTTCAATATCGATTTGAATATAGAGCCAGATCGATATTCGAGAAAATGGTACTATCTTTTTTCTGAACATGTTGTAGAGCGAATACCGATTTGAATTTAGAGCCAGGTCGATATTCGGTAAAATGGTGCTATTGTCTTTCTGACCATCTAGTAGAGCGAATACAGATTTGAATAACGATTTGAATATGGAGCCAGATCGATATTCGAGAAAATGGTACTATATTTTTTCTGAACATGTAGTAGAGTGAATACCGATTTGAATATCAATTTGAATATAGAGCCAGATCGATATTCGTGAAAATGGTGCTATCGTCTTCCTGATCATGTAGAAGGGCGAACCCCGATTTTAATTTAGAGCCAGGTCGATATTCGGTAAAATGATGCTATTGTCTTTCTGACCATGTAGTACAGCGAATACCGATTTGAATATCGATTTGAATATAGACCCAGATCGATATTCGTGAAAATGCTGCTATCGTCTTCCTGAACATGTAGAAGGGCGAACCCCGATTTGAATATCGATTTGAATTTAGTGCCAGATCGATATTCGGTAAAATGGTGCTATGGTCTTTCTGACCATGTAGTAGAGCGAATACCGATTTGAATATCGATTTGAATATGGAGCCATATCGATATTCGAGAAAATGGTGCTAGTTTCTTTCTGAACATGTAGTAAAGCGAATAACGATTTGAATATCAATTTGAATATAGAGCCAGATGGATATTCGTGAAAAGGGTGCTATCGTCTTCCTGATCATATAGAAGGGCGAACCCCGATTTGAATATCGATTTGAATTTAGTGCCAGGTCGATATTCGGTAAAATGGTGCTATTGTCTTTTTGATTATGTGGTAGAGCGAATACCGATTTGAATATCGATTTGAATATGGAGCCAGATCGATATTCGAGAAAATGGTTCTATCTTATTTCTGAACATGTAGTAGAGCGAATACCGATTTCAATATCGATTTGAATATAGAGCCAGATCGATATTCGTGAAAATGGTGATATCGCCTTCCTGATCATGTAGAAGGGCGAACCCCAATTTGAATATCGATTTGAATTTAGTGCCAGGTCGATATTCGGTAAAATGGGGCTATCTTTTTGATGAATATGTAGTAGAGCGATTACCGATTTCAATATCGATTTGAATATAGAGCCAGATCGATATTCGTGAAAATGGTGCTATCGTCTTCCTGATCATGTAGAAGGGCGAACCCTGATTTGAATATCGATTTGAATATAGAGCTAGGTCGATATTCGTGAAAATGGTGATATCGCCTTCCTGATCATGTAGAAGGGCAAACCCCGATTTGAATTTAGAGCCAGGTCGATATTCGGTAAAATGGTGCTATTGTCTTTCTGATCATGTGGTAGAGCGAATACCGATTTCAATATCGATTTGAATATGGAGCCAGATCGATATTCGAGAAAATGGTTATATGGTCTTCCTGATCATGTAGAAGGGCGAACCCCGATTTGAATATCGATTTGAATTTAGTGCCAGGTCAATATTCGGTAAAATGGTGCTATGGTATTTCTGACCATGCAGTAGAGCGAATACCGATTTGAATACCGATTTGAATATGGAGCCAGATCGATATTCGAGAAAATAGTGCTATCTTTTTGATGAATATGTAGTAGAGCGAATACCGATTTGGATATTGATTTGAATATGGAGCCAGGTCGATATTCGTGAAAATAGTGCTATCGTCTTCATAATCATGTAGAAGGGCGAACCCCGATTTGAATATAGATTTGAATTTAGTGCCAGGTCGATATTCGGTAAAATGGTGCTATGGTCTTTCTGACCATGCAGTAGAGCGAATACCGATTTGAATACCGATTTGAATATGGAGCCAGATCGATATTCGAGAAAATAGTGCTATCTTTTTGATGAATATATAGTAGAGCGAATACCGATTTGGATATTGATTTGAATATGGAGCCAGGTCGATATTCGTGAAAATAGTGCTATCGTCTTCATAATCATGTAGAAGGGCGAACACCGATTTGAATATAGATTTGAATTTAGTGCCAGGTCGATATTCGGTAAATTGGTGCTATGGTCTTTCTGACCATGCAGTAAAGCGAATACCGATTTGAATACCGATTTGAATATGGAGCCAGATCGATATTCGAGAAAATGGTGCTACCTTTTTGATGAATATGTAGTAGAGCGAATACCGATTTGAATATCGATTTGAATATAGAGCCAGATCGATATTCGTGAAAATAGTGCTATCGTCTTCATAATCATGTAGAAGGGCGAACCCCGATTTGAATAAAGATTTGAATTTAGTGCCAGGTCGATATTCGGTAAAATGGTGCTATGGTCTTTCTGACCATGCAGTAGAGCGAATACCGATTTGAATATCGATTTGAATATGGAGCCAGATCGATATTCGAGAAAATGGTTCTATCTTATTTCTGAACATGTAGTAGAGCGAATACCGATTTCAATATCGAATTGAATATAGAGCCAGATCGATATTCGTGAAAATGGTGATATCGCCTTCCTGATCATGTAGAAGGGCGAACCCCGATTTGAATATCGATTTGAATTTAGTGCCAGGTCGATATTCGGTAAAATGGTGCTTTTGTCGTTCTGACCATGTAGTAGAGCGAATACCGATTTGAATATAGAGCCAGGTCGATATTCGTGAAAATGGTGATATCGCCTTCCTGATCATGTAGAAGGGCGAACCCCGATTTGAATTTAGAGCCAGGTCGGTATTCGGTAAAATGGTGCTATTGTCTTTCTGACCATGTGGTAGAGCGAATACCGATTTCAATATCGATTTGAATATGGAGCCAGATCGATATTCGAGAAAATGGTGCTATCTTTTCTCTGAACATGTAGTAGAGCGAATACCGATTTGAATATCGATATGAATATAGAGCCAGATCGATATTCGTGAAAATGGTGTTATCGTCTACCTGATGATGTGGTAGAGCGAATACCGATTTGAATATCGATTTGAATTTAGTGCCAGATCGATATTCGTGAAAATGGTGCTATCGTCTTTCTGTGCATGTAGAAGAGCGAATACCGATTTGAATATCGATTTGAATTTAGTGCCAGGTCGATGTTCGGGGAAATGATGATGTTGTCTTTCTGACCGTGTAGTAGAGTGAACAACGATTTGAATATAGAGCCAGGTCGATATTGGGAAAATGGTGCTATCTTTTGACTATACAGTAGAGCGAATACCGATTTGAATATCGATTTGAATATAGAACCGCGTCGATATTCGGTTAATGGTCCTTTCTTCTTTCTGACCATGTGGTAGAGCGAATACCGATTTGAATATCGATTTTGAATTTAGTGCCAGGTCGATATTCGAGAAAATGGTCTTACCGTCTTTCTAATCATGTAGAAGCGCGAATGCCAATTCGAATATCGATTAGTATTTAGTGCCAGGTTCATTATCTGTATAATCAAGTAGAATACCGATTTGAATACCGATATGAATATGGAGCCAGGTCGATAGTCTGGAAAGTGATGATACATGTAGTAGAGCGAATACCGATTTGAATAAAGAGCCACGTCGTTATTCGAGGCAAATGGTGATTTTGTCTTTTTGATCTTGTAGAAGGGCGAATACCGATTTGAATATAGATATGAATATTCGAGAAAATGGTGATTTAGTCATTCTGACCATTTATAAGTGCGAATACCGATGTGAATATAGATCTCAATCCAGGTATTTGAAAATGCTACCAGTTTCTGAGCTAACAATAGTTAAGTTGAGTTTAAGTTTAAACTTAATCATTGTCATTGATTGTGAAACGAACTTTCAGCTTATATTAACCAATCAACCATTGCTCGCGCAGTTCGAGTGGAAAAATCCCCAAAACAGAACCCACTCTTCACGGGATTCGAACCCGGGACCTTTCATACGAGAGGCCGACGCCCTACCTCTGCACCACTGTGACACGTTGAAAATTATCATTAAGCAGTACTATTTGATTAAATAGCAGATGAAAACATAAAAATAATTGCACAGGAACTGGTACCACGCAATTACGCGCTATTTCTGACGTTACTATTGAAAAGCGGACAACCACTTTTAAAAACTTTTCGTCTGTCGACTGGCTAGAGAATTCGGGAAGATTTAAGGTAAGATATCTTCATCTCTTTCGTTTCCCCCTAATAATTAATCAAAACAGGACACCCAACCATTTAAAGATGTGTGTAGTTTTTATATATAAAGCTTGTTTTACTAAATTATGCCAAAATAGGAATCGGAGTATTCACTCGGATGTTAGAGGTTTCGTCCAACTACCTGTTCGTCTTACCAAACCATTTAGTCGAGATAGCACGTGCTTATAAAGTATATGATTTGGGTTTAACGCCATTTTTAACGATGTCTCAGTTATATCACGGTGACCAGTTCACCAACTCATGTGTTTCCTGGTTTTCTCACACCAGTACTCCACACAACAATCTTCCCAAGCAACTGGCTGTTTTTCCACATAGACTTAGCCCATTGGTGGAAGACGAATGAGGCATGTCGCATTGACTTTTGTCAATCGTCGGAAATAAAGTTGGCCGAGCCGGGATTTGAACTCACAACCACAGGTGTTTGTATCGGTCGATATTATTCATAGATAACGTCACTATATTACTATCCTTAACACTATCCTTAGTGTTAAGGATACACTATATAGGGGCAAATTTATCAACCGATACAAATACCTGTGCTCACAACCCATGGATTGACAGCCCGCGTCGCTACCGACTGAGCTACCGGTATATTTGTGTTGTCATTGTAAACTTGATTAAATATATTTAACTCTAACTTGTATTTAGAAGGAAAGTTTACTTTTGACTATAAAGTTACAAGAACTCACAATACCAAACACTTTCTGTGTTGCAAAAAAAAAGAAAAATAATAATGTAGAATGATGTAAACCGATATCAGACTACATAGTTCTATAGTTCGATCTTGATCAGCACTATTATAATTACCACATGTATTCACTATTGACTTAATGATTGTAAATATACATGGATCTAATCAATATAAAGTGTGAGTTTTTGAAATCATGTAACACAACATTAAAATTGTGTTGTCATTGAACCAGTAGTGTTGAGCACGTGACCTTTTTTCCCCGCGGTCTACCTGTGTCCACGACCAATCCTTTAGCTTTCGTTCCAATCTTTTTCGCATTAATTGTTTGTATTTAATTAGTTGTTATTATTGTTTATATTCGCATTAATTGTTTGTAGCTAATTTTTTTTTTTTTATATTGTGCCTTATTATGTTTAAACTAATCTTTTGTATTTAAAATAGTTGGTAGGCCGAATTGGATCGTGTACATGTAAAACAGATGCCGTAAGGTGGACATGTAAATTTTGCGATACAATTGTAACAGTTGTTCAGCATGGTGGTCGATATATATTCATTTAAGTGCTTAATCTGAGCTGAATCTATGCTAGAAGTTGTTCGATGAAATAGAAAACGATGTTTAGTGTGGTCACGTGACCGAATTTGCGGCATTTGATAGAGAGGGCGTTATATATTGTGACCTTGCAGGTCTATTGAATAAGATAGGCTTCAACGTCGTGTGCTTTTGAGTAGATTCTAAAATAATTTGCCAATAACTGTAGTCTATTAAGATAGATGTGTTTATATGTTTCTGGATAGATGAATCTTTAAATTGAAATTATTATTATTTAATTTATTATTACAATAAATGTTCATTACACATCTTATAGATGTTAACCTTTCCCACTACGATTTTTTTTAACGAACAGAGTAATAGCTTGTTTAACGTAATACAATCATAAGAAACCGGTAAGGACGTTATATGGTCTGTATTAACCTAGAGGACGTGGGTCAAATTTAAACATGATAACACAATACTAAGTGAGGACGTAAACGAATAAGGACGCAGTAAGAACTTCATAAGGACGTAGGAATGACGGCATTGATGTGGTTACGATGTAACATAGAATAAGTGTCCATGCAATATGTTTGTAATATATTTACCCATTCCATTTTCCAAGCGCTTATGAAAACAATAACTCTACAGTCGACTCTTGTTATCTCGACATCACTTAACTAAAAGTAATTGCATGTAAACAAATACTATGTTGCCATAATACAGAGAAAAAATTTTGTTGGAAAAGGAGAACATGCTCATTATGAGCAATTTCTTTTTTTCCTAAAATGTGTTCAATGTTGTTTGCATCAGATAGTGTGCTAGATTTGTTTCTAAGTATCAAATTTTGATAAAGATTTTCCGTAGGTCATTTTGACTTCGAGTTAACGGCAGTGGACTGTAATACTGTGTTTTGTGTTCTTTCTAGGTTACCGTGGTGTGACGACTGGAGTTATTACATTAACTCGAATTTTGACATCTCCTACAGTTGCAAAGGTAAATTTTAATCTACATTTAAAGAGTCAATGTGTAGCTTAGTTGATTTTCACTTCAACCTCAAACAACCTATACCTTTTTTTTTTACTAAAATGCAATACATAAATTACATATGTAACTTACAATATTTCTTAGCTTTCATGATTGATCAATATGTCAACACACTGAAAGATGTGGACGTTTGTATTTTGCAATTATTTATTTTCTATTTATCTATTAATCCTACTCATGGTTAACGATATAATGCTGCATCCTATTTATCTGATATGGAACGCCGGCACTGTCTTTAGAAGTAATGAAACTCCATTATTATGTCTGTTTGTTATTACATTATGTACATCGATCTTTACATGTTGTGCAAACATATTTATATTATGTCAGTATATGGTTATGTGTTGTGGTTTTGTACTTATATTCTGACAGTTTTTATTATATTATGTAGATACATCTTTACATTATGTAGATACATCTTTATATTATGTAGATACATCTTTATATTATGTGGATACATCTTTATATTATGTAGATACATCTTTATATCATGTGCTTGCTTTATTATATTATGTCCATACTTTATTATATTATGTCCATATTTTATTATATTATGTGCACACACTATTATATCATATCCATACTTATTTGTATTCTGTACTCCTATACGAATAAGATTGATTGATTGATTGGTGTTTAACGCCGTTTTTAACAATTTCTCAGTTATATCACGGCGGCCAGTTCACCTACTCATGCATTTCCTGGTTTTCTCACACCAGTACTCCCCACAACAATCTTCCCAAGCAACTGGCTGCTTTTCTACATAGACTTAGCCCATTGGTGGAAGACGAATGACGCATGTCGCATTGACTTTTGTCAATCCTCGGAAAGAAAGTTGGCCGAGCCGGGATTCGAACTCACAACCCCAGGATTGACAGCCCGCGTCGCTACCGACTGAGCTACCGGGGCTCGGCCTTATACGAATAAGGCTTATAGTTATAATATGTAGATGTATCTTTACATCTTGTGCTTATATTGTTACATCATGAGCTATGCCCGGGATTATTTTGCAAAGGAGATGTTCTTCAACACGCATCGGTAAAATGCAAGCGTCTTTATGAGAATGATTTCCAAGTGTATTTTCAATTACTCTCCTAGTTTAATAGATTGAAGCAGATTGGCCAAGGAGGCTGTTGCCACGGCGACGCCTTTTTATTTTTTTGCTTTACGGGCGTTACCCTTTTTGGGTCACATTACCGTCACATTCCGTACATTCGCGCTTTCATTTCCGGTGTTAAGGCGCAATATCACCCTGCTTAAACTATCCACAACATATAACAAAGTTTGCACATCATATAAAGTTACCACAGATTGCACAAGATGTAATAACGTCACGACAGAATATGTATGGACATTATCTACTATTTTGTTAATCATGGGCAAATATGAATTAGGTATGTTTTTCGTTTACCGTCCGTCCGTCCGTCTGTCCGTCCGTCTGCCGTCCGGTGCCATATTTAAAGTATTGGTGGATGGATTTGATTAAAACCGTATGGAAATGTTAACCTACATATTGAAAGGCTAGACGGCAAGTGAAACAAAGATTGCTTTAAAACACAAAGAGTTATGTCCCCTTGGACTTGTATTGTGTGTGTACTGGACATCATTTAAATTACTAGTTATCTCCCTTAAATAAACTGTGTTCGTCTCAAATTTCTTATGAAACTGTAGAGAACATATTTTATATCAAATCCGTATCTTTATAAAAATTTATCTTCATCAAATCTAGGTCAATCTATAAACGCGATAACATGTATGTGGAGTCAAAAACTAGACCACAAGGTCAAGTTTCAAAAGCCTTTGAACACTTCAGAGGTTCAATGTATGTTTAAATATTCATTGAAATTCATAAGAACATTAATTTCCATCAAATTCAGTTCTTGTTCAAATAGTTGTCATGTTGGATCGAAAAATAAGTCGCACATAGTCCACAAGTTCCAAATCTTATGTATTATTCAGTCTGGTATTTATTGAAAGCTAACCAGTTGTTTTTATCAATTCTTTTAATTTTACAGTGGATCTCAATTCAACAAATAAATAAGTTTCGAATTTATATGAAAGAAACCATACACCATAATTATATTGGTATTTTCATTCATGGATAACATTCGTAAACAGTTTACCCATATCCTATGAATCAACATCACCTGCACGCTTTCATTGTTCGGTGTGGAAGCAGAATAGTATCCACTGCATAACAAAATTGCACAAGATTAAATTAAGTTCCCATAACATGACAAAGTTTACACTAGATACAACAACGTCACGACAGGCTAAAATAAAAATAATCAACTACACAATATAATTAGGTATGGACATTATATAATAATTTGTGCACACACTATATTAAAGTATGCACATAATGTAAAAACGCATGGACATAATGTAATAAAGTATGGACATAATGTAATATAAGTAAACACATAATACAATAAAGTATCTACATAATATAAAGATGTACCTACATAATGTAAAGATGTACCTACATGATTATTATTATTATTATTTATTATGTATCCACATAATATAAAGATGTATCTACATAATATAAAGATGTATCCACATAATATAAAGATGTATCTACATTGTAAAGATGTATCTACATAATATAAAGATGTACCTACATAATGGTACCTACATAATATAAAGATGTATCTACATAATGTAAAGATGTATCTACATAATATAAAGATGTATTTACATAATATAAAGATGTATCCACATAATATAAAGATGTATCTACATAATATAAAGATGCATCTACATAATATAAAGATGTACCTACATAATATAAAGATGTAACTACATAATATAAAGATGTATCTACATAATGTAAAGATGTACCTACATAATATAATAAAAACTGTCAGAATATAAGTATAAAACCACAGCACATAACCATATACTGACATAATATAAATATGTTTGCACGACATTTAAAGATCATTGTACATAATGTAATAACAAACAGACATCATAATGGAGTTTCATCACTTCTAAAGACAGTGCTGGCGTTCCATAATCTGATCTACGTCGAAAGGTATTATGCGTCAAACGATCAACAAATCTAACTGCATTATATGGAGAACTTGGAAGAGTCCCTATAAATGTTATCAGAAAGTGCAACATGATTCGATATTGGATAACAATTCTTCGACCTGATGACACTAAATTAGTAAAAAGATATATTGTATGTTAAAAGATGACGCAAATAGTGGTATTAATTATAATGGATTAAACTGGGCTTATCATGTTAAGATTTTGTTAGAATCATTTGGGTTTTATGAAATTTGGATGCATCAAGAAATTGGAAGTATCGGTTATATGCTCATTAAACAAAGAACTTACGGTCAATACTTCCAAAGCTGGTATGCAAATGTTAATAATTCCCAAAGATTAATTACTTATTGTATGTTTAAACATGATTTCATATTTGAAAACTATCTAGATTGTATCGCTGACCATAAATTAAGAGTCGCACTTTGTAAATTCAGAGTTTCATCTCATGAGCTAGAAATTGAAAAACGTAGATATGAAAATAAATCAAGAAACGAAAGACTGTGCAAAGCCTGCCATAGAAATTTGATTGAAAACGAATATGACTTCCTTCTAATTGGTAACGTTTGAACTGCGATAAAGGTATTTGAAAACATACTATTACACTTGGCCAAATTTACAAAAGAATTCAAACTTACTAATGTCAAATAATGTTAAAGAATTGTTGTATTTAAGTAAGTATATATATTTTGCCTCTTTAGAGCAAAAACTAAGAATAGAAAGATAAGATGTTGTATTGTATTGTATTGTATTTTATACTTTGTTTTATCAGGCTTCTCGCCTTATTTAAATACTTTTTTGTCTTTCCATTACATTTATGTTATTGTAAGAAGTATCATGTACTTATTATTTAATAAATGAATTGAATTGAATTGAATTTGTTGCTAAGTGGCAAACTTTTGATAAAGATTTTCCGTAGGTCATTTTGACTTCGAGTTAACGGCAGTGGACTGTAATACTGTGTGTTGTGTTCTTTCTAGGTTACCGTGGTGTGACGACTGGGGTTATTACATTAACCCGAATTTTGACATCTCCTACAGTTGCAAAGGTAAATTTTAATCTACATTTAAAGAGTCAATGTGTAGCTTAGTTGATTTTCACTTCAACCTCAAACAACCTATGCCTTATCTTTTTACTAAAATGCAATACATAAATTACATATGTAACTTACAATATTTCTTAGCTTTCATGATTGATCAATATGGCAACACACTGAAAGATGTGGACGTTAGTATTTTGCAATTATTTATTTTCTATTTATCTATTCATCCTACTCATAGGAGATTGGTTAACGATATAATGCTGCGTCCTATTTATCTGATCTACGTCGCAATTTTTATATAATTCCACAACTGACTGCCGTATAATAGTGTTGGTTTTATCACCTTATAGTATATGTTACACTGTTAACCGGTTAAGGGGTTGTTGGCTGGATTCCATACCCAAGCATAGCATGATAAGAGTTTTTACTCTTTGACACCGATATATTATTTTAAAGGTAGTTTTTACCAAAGCCTGCGTCCAATATCATACATAAATGGGAAGGGGACTCTTTTCAAGGTCATCAAGGGGGTCTTTAATGAACAGCGTGTAATATAATCCTGATAGAACCCCTCCCTGACGGACGCTACGTTTTACGCTGATAGGCACTGACGTCCCATGTGATGTCTTAAAATACATTTAAAGGTTCCGATAGCTATCGTAGAGGGTCTTCCATAGTTTGATATCAATTCTTAAATCTAACAATTTCACAACAAGAGGGCCATGATGGCCCTTGATCGCTCATTTGATTTTTTTCTTCTTCACTTTAGCCATATAAGCCCTGCCCCCTGGCGGCCATAGTTTGCGACCAATCAACATGGCTTGAAGGAATCTGATAGAGGGTCACCCTAGGAATATTTCTACAAAGTTATTTGAATATCTGCCAAACACTTTCGGAGGAGAAGATTTCACTTAAGTCATATACGGCAAAATAGCCCCGCTCTGTGGCGGCCATGTTTTTCAACCAATCAACATGACTTTAAGAAACCTTAGAAACATTTCTACAAAATTATTTTAAAATCAGCCTGACCCTTTCAGAGGAGAAGATTTATTTAGTTTTCACTATAGCCATATAAGGCAAAATAGCCCGCCCCTGGCGGCCATGTTTTTCGACCAATCAACATGGCTTGAAGGAATCTGATAGAGGGTCACCTTAGAAACATTTCTACAACATTATTTGAAAATCAGCCCGACACTTTCGGAGGAGAAGATTTTTTAAGTTTTCACTATAGCCATATAAGGCAAATAGCCCCGCCCCCAGGCGACCATGTTTTTCGACCAATCAACATGGCTTGAAGGAATCTCATAGATGATTATCCAAGGAACATTTCTACAACATTATTTGAAAATCAGCCTGACGCTTGCAGAGGAGAATTTTTTTAAGTTTTCACTATAGCAATATAAGGCAAAATACACCGCCCCCTGATGGCCATGTATTTCGACCAATCAACTTGGCTTGAACAAATCTGATAGAGGGTCATCCAAGGAACATTTCTACAAAATTATTTGAAAATCTGCAAACCAGTTTGGGAGAAGATGAATTTTGAAGTTTGCTTCGTTTCGTTGCCATGGAAACCACAATTCTGCATGGATCCCCCAAAAAATGAATGCTTTCTGTAAAGTTTCATCCCAATTGACCCACTGGTTTCTGAGGAGAAGAAGCTGACCAACGACGGACGAAGCATGACGGACGCCGGACAAACGGCGATCACAATAACTAACCTTCAGCATTTCGTGCTCAGGTGAGCTAAAAAGAGGATCAATTAGTATAATTAACTTCAATTAGTATAATTAACTTTAATTTCGCGTGAACTTCGTGATTCCTTCGATTTTGACAACTTAATTGTTTCGCATAATCATGAATTCGAAAAGTGTTAATCAATATCTGTTAGGTTCGTTTTTTTTACGATTCTGTTAATTGATCATTAACTATTATAACTTTTTATTTTAATTTTGGATTTAGGACCGGTGACCCGTTTGATTGTATTCAAAGTCTCATGCATATGTGGATGGAAACAACCGAATCTTGTGAAGCTATCATAAGTGCAGCGGTCGAAGGGTAAGTGAACGTAACATAAAAGACATTTCTAAAATAAGTAAAACAAATGATAAGCGTGTATGGAATATTTAGGAAGATCTATGCAAACATCTACTTGACCATTTGTAGAATTATTTTGGTAATGTTTGACTTGCGCCATCCCGGAGACAATTACAGCACGATACAAGACACGCTTGCACTAATAATCAACGTTTAAATTGATATATAATTAATTAATGCTTTGTATCAACGGAATCCTGTTCCTGCCATCGACTTTTCGAGTAAAACAAACGCGAAAACTGGAAGTCATCCTAGTTTCGACTTAAGAGTATTAGTACTATAAATTCCACTCAATCCATAATTTCTTTATATCTTTTCAGCACACTAAAGACGTGTTCAGGTAGAAGAGTACGCAGAAGAGTTATAACTCAATCATATCCAATTTTCGTCGTCAGAGTTTACGAACACTGTCTGTATAATAGGATCACACTGGAACGCATAATTTCACTGCCGGAAATTGCCATAGGAAGTTCTCGCTATGTTTTAGCTGGAGTGACAATGTTGAAGAACCAACATTTTTGTGCTCTTATTTTAACTTCACGGTACGGGCATGTTTGGTATAATGGACTACGTGGGGAACTACAAAACTTGCCATTTGAAACCCAAAACTGGTTTCCATGCCATGCACTGTATTGTCAAATTTCAACATAGAATGACCATGATTATACAAAAGATGTTCGAATCATTTTGATTGGTTGAAAAACACGGAATTTAGGTTGTGTTACTTGTTTTCTCTATTTGTCATATGTTAAACATTTGAAAGTTTATTTGGTCGAATTCAAAATAGTTTTGCAATAGTGTTTATTGTAAGAAACTATGCAGTTTTTTTCAACTTATTTTAATTGTGTTTAAACAACAACACCCATAGTTTGCGGGGCTCGATTCTCCTGTATTACATTTGTTAAAAGTTTTAAACTGTTCTCATCTGAAACTATTTTCCTGTTTTCAAAGTTATTTCACTTAAATAGGCCTTGCAAATATCTCGTTGTGTTTAATTTGTTTTGATTAGTTACATAACACGTCTCATATATTAAGGTAGTTTTGCGTGAAATTTAGACTGGTTTTAATTTTACATTGTATATCTTGAACAAATATTCACCGCTGAAAGAAATGCCCGATTTCTTTTCATTATAATTTCACACTGATGTTCCGTGAATTAACATTTGTCATAGGTGTTGAACATGAGTTGTGCATCTATTAAACTTCTACTGTTTTGAAAATGCTAGCTTTATTTGAAAGTAGACCAGACACATACAAATTACCCTTTACATAGGTGGTTCAAATTATTTGGGTTGATTGACAAGCATGGGTACTAATGGCAGGGACTTTTTGGCTATATAGAACTATACACTAGAGTCAATTCAAAGCCATTCACCGCCCTCTATTTTCTTTTTCTCATTTTCCGTGCACATGTGAAGCAATGTAAGCAACACTGTTAGTGTATGTCGAAGTTGTTGGGTTATGTTAAATACTATGAAAAGAAATTATTTGATAAATTACAGATCTTATATTATTTGTCATTCCCATACAAATCATTTCATTGTCCTAGCATTATTTCAACTGCGAACATTATCAAAAATAAAATCAGTATCAAGAAATGAAAATGTTAGGTTAACTAAATAGTAAGATAGACTAATGGAAAATGAGAAGTGGTTCTTCTTAACCTAAAAGGTTTACAAAGGTTACAGTTTCAATGGTATTTCAGTCATATCACGGCGGTCAGATCACCCACCTAACGTGTTGTTTCCAGTCTTTCTCGCAACAGTACTCCACACAGCAGTATTCACGACCCCTTATGTCGAATGGACTGATAGCCTTCGTTGTAACCGACTCAACTATCGCGACTCGATGTTTTGTATATAGCAAAGCCGTGTCGTTTGTCCTTCTACATGATCAGAAAGACGATTAGCCCATTTTCCCGAATATCGACCTGGCCCGAAATTTAGAACGATATTCAAATGGGTATTCGCTCTACAACATGGTCAGAAAAAAGATAGCACCATTTTCTCGAATATCGATATGGCTCCATATTCAAATCGATATTGAAATCGGTATACGCTCTACTACATGGTCAGAAAGACAATATCACCATTTTACCGAATATCGATCTGGCACTAAATTCAAATCGATATTCAAATCGGTATTCGCTCTACTACATGGTCAGAAAAGGGATTGCACCATTTTCTCGAATATCGATCTGGCTCCACATTCAAATCGATATTCAAATCGGTATTCGCTCTACTACATGGTCAGAAAGACCATAGCACCATTTTACCGAATATCGACCTGGCACTAAAATCAAATCGATATTCAAATCGGGGTTCGCTCTTCTACATGATCAGGAAGGCTATATCACCATTTCACGAATATCGATCTGGCTCTATATTCAAATCGATATTCAAATCGGTATTCGCTCTACAACATGGTCAGAAAAAAGATAGCACCATTTTCTCGAATATCGATCTGGCTCCATATTCAAATCGATATTGAAATCGGTATACGCTCTACTACATGGTCAGAATGACAATGTCATCATTTTACCGAATATCGACCTGGCACTGAATTCAAATCGATATTCAAATCGGTATTCGCTCTACTACATGGTCAGAAAAGGGATTGCACCATTTTCTCGAATATCGATCTGGCTCCACATTCAAATCGATATTCAAATCGGTATTCGCTCTACTACATGTTCAGAAATAAGATAGAACCATTTTCTCGAATATCGATCTGGCTCCATATTCAAATCGATATTCAAATCGGTATTCGCTCTACCACATAATCAAAAAGACAATAGCACCATTTTACCGAATATCGACCTGGCACTAAATTCAAATCGATATTCAAATCGGGGTTCGCCCTTCTACATGATCAGGAAGACGATAGCACCCTTTTCACGAATATCCATCTGGCTCTATATTCAAATCGTTATTCGCTCTACTACATGTTCAGAAAGAAACTAGCACCATTTTCTCGAATATCGATCTGGCTCCATATTCAAATCGATATTCAAATCGGTATTCGCTCTACTACATGGTCAGAACAAAAATAGCACCATTTTACCGAATATCGATCTAGCACTAAATTCAAATCGATATTCAAATCGGGGTTCGCCCTTCTACATGTTCAGGAAGACGATAGCAGCATTTTTACGAATATCGATCTGGGTCTATATTCAAATCGATATTCAAATCGGTATTCGCTGTACTACATGTTCAGAAAAAAGATAGTACCATTTTCTCGAATATCGATCTGGCTCCATATTCAAATCTATATTGAAATCGGTATTCGCTGTACCACATGATCAGGAGGACGATAGCACCATTTACACGAATATCGATCTGGCTCTATATTCAAATCGATATTCAAATCGGTATTCGCTCTACTACATGTTCAGAAAGAAACTAGCACCATTTTCTCGAATATCGATCTGGCTCCATATTCAAATCGATATTTAAATCGGTATTCGCTCTACTACATGGTCAGAACAAAAATAGCACCATTTTACCGAATATCGATCTAGCACTAAATTCAAATCGATATTCAAATCGGGGTTCGCCCTTCTACATGTTCAGGAAGACGATAGCAGCATTTTTACGGATATCGATCTGGGTCTATATTCAAATCGATATTCAAATCGGTATTCGCTGTACTACATGTTCAGAAAAAAGATAGTACCATTTTCTCGAATATCGATCTGGCTCCATATTCAAATCTATATTGAAATCGGTATTCGCTGTACCACATGATCAGGAGGACGATAGCACCATTTACACGAATATCGATCTGGCTCTATATTCAAATCGATATTCAAATCGGTATTCGCTCTACTACATGTTCAGAAAGAAACTAGCACCATTTTCTCGAATATCGATCTGGCTCCATATTCAAATCGATATTTAAATCGATATTCGCTCTACTACATGGTCAGAACAAAAATAGCACCATTTTACCGAATATCGATCTAGCACTAAATTCAAATCGATATTCAAATCGGGGTTCGCCCTTCTACATGATCAGGAAGGCGATATCACCATTTCACGAATATCGACCTGGCTCTATATTCAAATCGATATTGAAATCGATATTCGCTCTACTACATGTTCAGAAAAAAGATAGAACCATTTTCTCGAATATCGATCTGGCTCCATATTCAAATCGGTAATCAAATCGGTATTCGCTCTCCTGCATGGTCAGAAAGACCATAGCACCATTTTACCGAATATCGACCTAGCACTAAATTCAAATCGGGGTTCGCCCTTCTACATGATCAGGAAGGCGATATCACCATTTCACGAATATCGACCTGGCTCTATATTCAAATCGATATTGAAATCGATATTCGCTCTACTACATGTTCAGAAAAAAGATAGAACCATTTTTTCGAATATCGATCTGGCTCCATATTCAAATCGATATTCAAATCGGTATTCGCTCTACTAGATGGTCAGAACGACAATAGCACCATTTTACCGAATATCGACCTGGCACTAAATTCAAATCGATATTCAAATCGGGGTTCGCCCTTCTACATGATCAGGAAGGCGATAGCACCATTTTCACGAATATCGATCTGGCTCTATATTCAAATCGATATTGAAATCGGTATTCGCTCTACTACATGTTCAGAAATAGGATAGAACCATTTTCTCGAATATCGATCTGGCTCCATATTCAAATCGGTAATCAAATCGGTATTCGCTCTCCTGCATGGTCAGAAAGACCATAGCACCATTTTACCGAATATCGACCTGGCACTAAATTCAAATCTTTATTCAAATCGGGGTTCGTCCTTCTACATGATTATGAAGACGATAGCACTATTTTCACGAATATCGATCTGGCTCTATATTCAAATCGATATTCAAATCGGTATTCGCTCTACTACATATTCATCAAAAAGATAGCATCATTTTCTCGAATATCGATCTGGCTCCATATTCAAATCGGTATTCAAATCGGTATTCGCTCTACTGCATGGTCAGAAAGACCATAGCACCATTTTACCGAATATCGACCTGGCACTAAATTCAAATCGATATTCAAATCGGGGTTCGCCCTTCTACATGATCAGGAAGACCATATCACCATTTTCACGAATATCGACCTGGCTCTATATTCAAATCGATATTGAAATCGGTATTCGCTCTACCAGATAGTCAGCAAAAAGATAGCACCATTTTCTCGAATATCGATCTGGCTCCATATTCAAATCGATATTCAAATCGGTATTCGTCATACTAAACAATGACGGTAACGTATATTTCAATGCGTAACAGAATTCACGATTCTGGTGCTGGCTCTATATTCGTTTTAGCTCTACATTCATATCGGTATTGAATATCGATTACCGAATACCGAACTTCGTGCCAACTTCACATACCTAAATAAACCTCATATATTTCAGGGGAAAATGAACTATTAAATAAAAATGCAACACATCGGTAAAATAGTATTTATTCATAGATATGGCACATAACAGTGATTCTAAAGTAAAGAAGACAGGTACAAATTACAACTTGTTTAAGTTCGCAAACTAGCAAAATATTAGGGAAACAGGCATTATAAAACGCACTCAAAGAGGTTTGTCTGTCTCGATTGCAATTGGTGGGAACAAGATTCTTGCAAAATTTAATATAAAGCATAATCGAATGAACTTCAATTTGTAAACCATCAGAACAAGTAGCTCGTGCTGCCATTTTGCCAGTTTGCTAATTTCATAAAGCTACACAAGGTATATAACATATATTGGCCAGCAAATAATTGAATAACACTTTCCCACATACAGCAATTCTTCAGCAGACGACTTTAAAAATGTATACTAAAAAATATGGAAACTCACTTAAATTGTAGTTATAATTACTGAAAAAAAAAAAGAAAACTTCGTGTCTAAAGGAGAGATTGCTCGTTTTGTCACAATGTTTTCAAAAGTCGACTGCTGCAGATGCGTCAAAATGCGTATACAGGTGGGAAAGGGTTAAGAGTATGAGATTTACGTCTGAAACAATGTAGTAATTATTAGAGCCGTCTCGCAAGAAAACCATCATTATGGCCTCTGCGTAGTGTATCGACCTAGATCAGCCTGCGCCGTCTGTGCAGACGGATCCGGGCCGACACATTCCGTCTCAGGGGGATAGAGGGATAGAGTAATGATTCATGTAACAGAAAATGCACAGGAGGCGAAGTGTCTATCCTGGTAAGCCTGCGCGGCATGCTCAGGCTGATCCGGGTCGGTACTTTACGCAGAGTCCACAGTGTTGGTTTTCTCGCGAGTCTGCTCATTTGTCATTGTTGTTTGTAAGATGATGTTTTCGACGCCGTCATTTTAAAACGTACTTAAACCCTTTCACTGCCAAAGGCAATTAACGGTGTTTGCAAACAATGCAGACCCAGGAGAGACAGCTAGTAAGGAGCTTTCTCGCCGAACGGCTCATTTGTTTGATGTCTTTTTTAATGTTTTTACCGGGGTTTTGAATCCTTCCACGACCAAATCTATTTTCGGTGGTTTAAAACAGAATGTCATAGCAAACTTGGTCAGTCTTTCTTATACTAATGATTTAAAGTCTAGGAAGGTGCATGTACATGGCCAGTTACCTGTACTGATGACACATGATGTGTTGAGTACCATAGCAACCAAACAAGGATACACATAGGGCAGATAACCTTTGAAAAGGTTCGTTAAATTACAAACAATCAATTACTCTCTATAGAAACATTACTATTATAATGCAATATTCTAAGGCAATTATTAGCCATGAATTGTTTTCTGAGTAGCGGGAGTCTAATTCACTATTCTTTTGTGCCATTTTAATAGATTTTCCACGGCACTTCATATTTAAGTCCCAGAATGCACTTCGTCCGTACTTCCGTTATTCCATCATTTCGTCCAATAGTGTGTCCGTCACTTCATCAAGCTTTGCATATACATGTATATTACAAATTCGGTAAGCAGCCTCATTTTGGAGGAGAAGATGTGTCGACTATCAAATTGCGTCACTGTGACATTGACATTTAACACCACTTGATACAGGATCATATATACAAAACTAGTTGTATTGTTGGATCTTCAGTTGTGGGAGTGTCGAGTGCCAAAATGTGTTCACCGTAACATTGACCTTTGACCAACCTGTGCCAAGGTCACACTTCATATATTGCTTGACTTTACATGTATTACATACGTTACATATGTACACAGACACATATTGTCTCAACTTTTCATTGATTTGGCCTTGACCTTTGACCTGATGGCGGACGTAGGACTGTCTATAACACTTTTTGTGTGTTTCATTATAACGGATAAAATGTAAGTTCAATAGCTCATTTTGAAAAAAAGTTAAAAATGTAATTGAGCCAAGGGATAAAAGCCAACATGAAATGTTTATTAATATTCAGGCATCACTTCAGTATTTTTCGCGTAATGCAAAGTCATGGGTCAAATCCACGTATCAACAATCAAACAATATATTTGTTTAGATTTCAGAGATTGAGCTATCTTTAACGATATTGGACAAAAATAGAAAACAAATAAGAAAACCAATTTATGATTCATTTAGTTACACACTCTTATCGTCTAAGATAAGCAATGGCTTTTTTTTATTTCTCGATTTATGATTGATTAATGGGGGTTTAACGGCGTTACAGCAATTTCTCAGCGGCCAGTTCACCTACTCATGTGTTTCCTGGCTTTCTCACACCAGTATTACACACAACATTCTTTCAAACCAACTGGCTGCTTTACCACATAAACTGTTAGTCCATTGAAGGAAAACGAATGACGCTTATCACAGTAACTTTTGTCAAACGCCGGAAAGAATGTTAGCGCTGCTACCGACTGAGTAACCGCGGCTCGGCTCTCGATATATGAACAAGGTATGTATTGGCGACGTCACATGACAACCGACCCTTTGGAAATCTAGAACTGCCAACACCTCCGTATAGTCGCACCAAACAGTTCAATGTTCGCCATACAGTAGTACACGCACCATGTAGGTCTCCAGATAAAGGTTATATCCCAGAACAGATCATTCAATAACTTGATTTGGTCATATTTAAAGCAGACGACTTTGAAAACCTTTATACAAAAACGTGAAAAATCGCTATAAATGAGGGTTGAATTATTAAAAAGAGTAGAAAACATTGTGGCAAAAGTAGAAATTGCTCGTTTTGAGCAATTTCTTCTTTTGTCACAATGTTTTCAAAAGACGTCTGTTTCAGAGGCGAAAGGGGGTAATTCTGAAAATCTGTAGGATCGGTCCTTGAGTAACGTAGTAAAGATCAAGATCACGAAAACGAGACAATGTTTTTTAGTCTACATCGTTTGCGATGATAAAAAAAATCTTTTTTTCGTAATATTTTTCGTAATATCAATGACCTAACATAATTAGGTTACTGATCTGAGGCACTGTCATGTTCTAGCGGAGGCGGGGCCAAAGTCTTTTTGACGCCTGTGACGTAATCAGCACGTGATGCCTGATTGAAACCTTTACTTCTTTTACAAGAAAGCAACTGTTTAAAGGCAAACCGGAAGTCGCGTGCAAACATAGCATAAATACAAGGATTCAGTGCAGAGTTACAATAGCCCAACCAAAAAAATACAGAAAACACAATATCGCTGACACAATCCTGACAAAACGCTCCAAGTAAATAAATTGTAAAAAATGGGAGCCAACAGATTATGAAAGCGCCAACAATTATTGCAAGCGTCTTTGCAGCTTTTGTCTCTCTTCGAAACTTTCGCGCGTGACCTTTGGCGTTCACCGACGATTTGGCTTCTTTAATTATTAGTTTACAGCGTCTAGGGGACATTCTCTTCGACTTATCACGCAATAAGGCATTATACACGCCATTGTTGTGTTCCTGAAATGATTTCTGTTTCCCGTTTGTGTTTAATCCGGATGTTGGATTTAACACCTCCATTTCTGTATTGTCTCGGTGGTTTCTGTTACATTTTACGTTGTCTCTATTTCTTCGAACTCGTTTTAACCGTTTACCGAACGAACCAAACAAAAGAAGCAAACCATTCTGAGCAGAAGTATCATCAGCAGTAGCGTAATTATTACTATAAACCCTTTGTACAATCAGTTCGTTTGTCATACTGTCGTCTGAACTTCGAGCGTTAGACGAACGGGAAACATTTGAAAGATATCTAGGTGTAACTGATGTAACCGGGGCTTCATTTGAATATTCATTACTCCTTCGCACTGAACAACTCCTCGCGTAGGAATACTGAGAAGACGAAGTACTTCCGCCCCTGTGGACCCGCAGTTGGATGTCGTCTCCGCTCGAACCATTCTGGTGAGTAATTTCCTGGTTTGTTCTAGACTTTGTTGTCAATACGCCTTTTCGTATCGCTGCTGCTGTTTTACTAGCAGCCAGATAAATCCGGAAATAGAAGTATATTAGTACAAGCATCGGGATAAAGAACGAACCCATTGCCGCGTAAATCCGATAGCCTTTGGTAGGGGTTAATTCACACCTCGGAATATGTAGGTCACACGAAGTTGATTTGTTTATCGTCACAGAATCATTGCTGAATGAACTGTCATACTGATAATCCACAGACATGTTACTGATATAATTAATATCGATTTCAGACTCTTCCACAAATTCTACATTATGTATGGTATCTTGGTAAAACACCGATTGATTTGTAAATACACCAGTGTCATTGGTAGATGTATTCTCTTTGCTTATTTGTCCTGTATCGTTCCAGCCAAGCAACGGTGGCAGACAGATAACAAATGATAATATCCAAACAGTACATACGAGTATTTTTCCTCGAAAAGGTGACACAATACTTGGATATCTGATTGGACGAGTCACAGCAATGTATCGGTCCAGACTGATGGCACAGAGACTGAGAATGGAGGCGGTGCAAAGCCAGACATCGATGGCCAGCCACATGTTGCACCATATCGGACCCCATAACCATAACTTGAGAACTTCCACTGATATTGAGAAGGGAAGTACGGCAAAACTTAGGAGTAAGTCGGCGCACGCTAATGACACGATAAAGATGTTAGTGACTGTTCGAAGTTTACGGGTTGTTATGACGGCAGCCACCACGAGGCTGTTGCCTAGGACAACCAGCAGATTAATTAGACCAAGAGCAACAATAGTGACAATGACACCTGGTGTGTGTACCTCGTGACGGATAACAGAGCCGTTATGGCATTCTAGACCGATATAATCCATGGTCGGGTTTTATTTCACAGTTACCTCTATCCAAAAAAAAACCGTAATAATTCGAGGGGGTATCTTTAGTCAGGTCATATATATCTTCATAATAGAAAAGCTTTTAAATTATTTTCTAAGATTTCATTGGCAGAAAATGACACTCACTTTTAACTGAACTGATCTCTATGAAACGTGACAATCCTTTGTCTGTATCTGGCTAGTGATAAAGAAAATAGAAACTACACATGTGTCCTCCATTGACCGTTTATAGATCAAAGCCTGGAAGTGAACAGCCAGCTATGTTTCATATGTCCGCATATAATCATCTTTATAATTGTCCGAGGAATCTTCATGTCATTCACCTAATTTCTCCTAACATCCCCCGCCAATGATTGAATGTTGTAATCCCCGCTACTTGTTAGGTTGTATCGGTCGAAGCCCCTTTTTTCACGAGAATTAATTCCTTTATATTGACACCATGCAGACATATAACAGGGTATTAATATAACTAGAAGTCTTATATCTGCGAACGCTTTATGTCCCTGTGCACTATTAAATTAATGAAATCACCGTCTTTCCATTACATTGAACAGAACATTAAGGTTGAAAGTCCTTCATGTTTTTCCTGTAGAAAGACATGTCTGTTCACATGTTAATTGCCCATGATCTGTACCACAGGAAGATCATTTTTTTAAAAGTTCTTGTCACAATTGTGTCCGATCCCGATTCCTTCAATCATCATACAACTTTTCTATCTGGACATCTACACAGCTATGGAAAGGTATAGATTGTGTAACGAAGGTCTTTCACCTTTCCACCGACATCGTATGAAGACAAGTAATCTGTAAATAGAAACGTAAAACAATTACAAGACGAATTTTGATGCAAAGCATCAAAGACGCCGCGCATGACTTTGAAACATGACTTAAAGGAAGCAGATGCAGTTCAGTACATTTAAACAGACAGGATGTAAATATTTCGAACAAGAAGGCCAAATGTTCTTTATTTTAAAAAAGAAGACCAAGATGTGCCTACATTGCTCACCTGGCTACCATAGCCTATACTAAAAGGTTACCAAGAGCAGAAAGGGTCAATTTGACGTAGGGATAGATGTTTTATATGCGGCGATCTATGTGATATTCAGATGTCGTGAAAAGTCAAGTTTAGTCCTGAAATCATTTGGTTTAGAGTTTGCTTAACATTGACTGCAACTGTAATGTGTCATACAAGCTGACGTTTCTTAATTTCTTATCAATAAACGGTTTTATATCTGATCTAACTATATCAATAAGATAATAAAAAACACATACATATAGCTGCTTAAATATTAATATATATTAAGGTTTAATGCCTCTAGTTATAAGTTTAGTATGACAAAAGCTTTAGAAGGAGAGCGGGAAGTCTATAGCAGAAGTATGATAACAAAGACGGGAGTTACTAAACACAAAATACAAAGTAATTTTAAAAAGTTTAAATGTAATTTTATATACATGTATTAAAATGTTTTATGTGAGCTTTTAACCACTATCCTTTTAAGATTTAGTAGAGGTAGCGAATTGGGAAATTATTAGAGTTCCTTGTTCAAACATGCCAATAGGATTAACTACCCGAGTCTAACGGTCGAAATGTTCTAAAGCCTTTGTACTCGAGAGTTATCTCACTTCTAAAATTCCATTCCAAAAATAATCGATTGTGTAAGCAAAGTAAAGAAAATATCAAAATTGACCATTTATGAAATTTAAAGAAAAACTTCACATGTATAGTCAACATATAGCAAAAATACAATGGTCTGAATAAAGAAAGTTTAAAGTTTAGAAATACAACAGAAATAAATTGGAAAAAACAACCCCGAAACTTTTTTCTGAGCTTTGAAGAATCGTCAGTGCAGTAAACCAAACAATTAAAACATCGTAGCCTATGAAGTTCGGGAAAAGTGAACTCCGTAAAACAAACTATAAAAAAAGCGTAGCCTAGGAAGATGGGGAACAGTTATTAAATACATATTAAATGTGTCTAAAGTTTTGTAATAACGGTAGAAGACATACGTATTGTGTGTCGTTTTGTCTCTTAAATCATTTTATACAATTTATTGATTCATAAATGTTGTTCTATTGAAACATACAACAGGGTTTTCTGAACAATAATAATGTTGGTTGCTCCCTTTTCGATTACGTCACCCCATGGTACAAAATTAAAACCTATCCCATACTGACGCCGCGTTTCCATGCGCCGTTAATGAATGCTCTGACTGAACACGTTATGGTAAACTGTTCTATTACCGGCTTTTGTTTCATTCAGGTTGATTGACTGATTGTAAATTTATCTCCTTTTCCAACAATAGAAAATAGTTATATTTCGAATGCCAGTCTACCTAACCGTATGTTCGCCACACAACCTTCTTCGCCGGAAACTGGTACTTCAATAAATTTTATTTTTTAATTAACACCATTTGATCCAATGGATAAATGACGAATGACGCTAGTCACATTGACTTATGTTAATCAAATGAATTAATAATAGCCGGGCCCGGGATCGAGCTTACAACCCATAGGTCGATGGACCTCGTCGTTACAGACTTATCTTTCGTGGCCTTACTTTAGAGAGATTGATGTCTTTGACTCAATGGGTTTATTTTAGCTGTTGTAATGTATTGTGACATAATTTTGGAAGCAGAACGAACATATTCAAGCATATTCATGTTGAAAGTTGACATTTATAAATCTACAATCACGTAGATATGATTATTGCAAACGGTTATTTAGCAATTAACATGTAAATTATATTGATAATATAATATTTACAAGAAGACGTTAATAATTCTTTGATAGAAACACACATTTTGACACCTCTGATTGGAGATAACTATTGAAAACATTGTGGAAAATTGAGAAATTGTTCATGAGAGTAATTTCTCCTTTGCAAACAATGTTTTACAAACTCTTTGTGAATATACAACTCGTTACTCTCTATTTTCACTTACTTTTCATTAGATGTGAAAAAATACCGATTCTGCACCAAGGAGGGGCTTGATGCCGGTATGGGTGGTTGCAGTATTTGAATCGAGATAAACTAGCAAATTATGAAATGTTTGTCGACACTCCCTACACAAACCCTTAAACCATCAAACCAAACTAACTCGTTCTTTCGCGAACATAGCCTCGCAAGCTCGGCAACGTCAACCCAAGAACTCGATCCAACGATGATTTAACAGTACAGGATCAATAACCTATAATCATGACCACTTTCTGCAATACAACGTGAACGGGACAATATAAAAGTATGCAATAAAAAGAAATACGTAATAGGTATATTAGATCGGATACAAGCATGGCCATGTGATAACTATTATTTATCACATGATGTTAAATATTATGTAAAAATGTTTTGTATGTACCAAGATACATGTTATATGTATACGATAATAACACTATGTTCTGTTCTGTTCTGTTATTACAATCGCGTACAACATTATAAGTGATTACATGTGTTAGTTGTGTTCTACGGAAACCACCCTAGCGATGATCGTCTATACACTATGTTTTACTTATCAGTATAAGTGTAAATCCAGATTAGAAAGAACGGATACGAAGGGTGATCTGCATCTTCACTGGTCTTCAATTAGTATGACTATACATGAGCCATTCCACGAGAAAACCAACATCGTGGACTTTGCGAAAAGTATGAACCCGGACCAGTCTAAGCATGCCGCGCAGGCCAACCCGGACAGACACTTTTCACTTCCTGTGGATTTTCTGTTTCAGGAATCATTCCTCTATACCTTTATCCCCTTGAGACGGAATGTGTCGGCCCGGATTAGTATGCGCGGACTGCGCTGGCCGATCTGGGTTGATACATTACGCAGAGTCCACAATGTTGGTTTTCCAATTTTGCATCCAATAAGCCACGTCCCACGATGCCCTCCGAATAACGCTCATGGACGCATACAAACGATATGAAGATTTATGCATTATCCCGTATTCCCAGTTCATTCGAAAAGGCAAAAGCTTTCTTTTCATCACAGGCTGACGGAACCTTCAATCATTTCAAATGGTAACGAGGTGGTTTTCCCAAGGTCAGGAATAATACGAAACCGTTTAAGCCAAACCACATAAAAAACCCGACAGTAAACGCCCGAGGGCCGGGTTTCGTCTTATGTTGTCCATCTCGGTAGTATACAATACACTCCCCTGGTTAAGTTAACTATTTAAGCACATTTGCGGCATACGACTTTGAAAACAAGCATACAGCGACGATGGTTCTCTCTTGTCTCTACTCTCACGACACCGCACGAATAATGAAACAAGCTATCGAGTTGTCGCGAGAACAGCGTCAAATTCACTTGAATATTTCTTCTCCTCGTGTAAAAGTACGGGAAACGGAAGTTGTAATGGCTATGTGAAGTGCTCTCTGGTTGGTCGATATTTGGTCGTGTCCGGATGTTTTAGCCAATCAGCGATCAGGTCATAGGAAATCATTTCTTTTTGTGTCGATATATTTAGTTTTGACGTGTCTGTGTTTTCCGCGGAAATGGTACCCCTTACGGCAACTCAAATATTAAGAAAACGAAGAGACGGATCAAAAATCGGGACAATCATTCGATGTAGCAACTGATGGGCTACACAACGCACACCGAGTGGTTCCTAATTCGAAAAACTGAGGGAGGAGATAGTTTTTGCAGGAAAAGCGTATTTTCACCCGTTTCGCAACGGTGGTTTCTATGGCAACCATACTACAAAAGGAACAACTACATCCTAGACCCTTCATCCCTACCAAGTTTGGTCGAAATCCGTTGAATAGTTTTGGCGCTACGCTTGCCACAAACAAACAAACAAACGGACAGAAACGAAGACCGACTTTAAGGGTCTCTAGAAGAGAGAACCAACAATTGTCCTAATACATGGACAATCTCTTTTAACGTATAAATAATTAATAAAAAATAGTTGAAATCATTGCGGCAAAAGGAAAAAATTCTTATTATAAGCAATTTCGCCTATCGTCACAATGTTTAGAAAACTCCAATCCTGCAGGGGCGTTAGAAGGCGTTTATGCACGGGTTAAGAACTTAAAGTGTTTCAAAAACACTCTATTCCTTATCAATAATTCACTAACCCGTCAACACATTACTATTATATAACATACAGGTATTATTTAAACACTTTGAATTATTCTAAACTTGAAACATTTTGTCGAATTATTCTAACAAGAAGGGACCGCGCATTGTCAAACCTCAATGTTGTTTTTTTGAAGTTCTTTGTTGTAATCCACTGGGAAATTGAACTCATGATGGAATCGATTTAAATAGCAAACAGAACAGCCTTAGAGATTGAGAATTCCGATAGAAGTCAAACGTCCGAAGATTAAGTTATCTTATTAGCTTCAATAGCTTGATAAATTGGTCGTTTGAACCTAACGAATAGATTGATTGTTTGGTGTTTTACGCCGCTGCTTTACGGCAATGTTTCAGTTATGTTACGGCCAGGGGCGTAGCTCCCGTTAGGCACTGTAGGCACGTGCCTAAACGTTTTTTCTCAAAATGCCCCGAAATGCAGCTGCGGAGATAGACATCTGCGTAATGTATCGACCAGATCAGCCTGCGCTGTCCGCGCAGACTGATCTGGCCGACACATTCCGTCTTAGTGGGATATATGTATAGAGTAGTTATTCCTGAAACAGAAGATCCACAGGAGGCGAAAAGTGTCTATCCGGGTACGCCCTGTGTGGCATGCTTAGGCTGATCCGGGTCGATACTTTACGCAGAGTCCACAATGTTGGTTTTCTCACGAGACGGCCTACACATTGATTATTGCAAAGCTACGCCCCTGACGGAGTTTTCTTGCTTAGTTCCCAGCACTACTTGTCCATTTATCCTGACAACAGCCAGTCAGTCATAATTTTAACCCACACTCCTGAGCGCCAAGGAGGATAGCCTTAACTACAATGTTTAAAGTCTTTGGTATGACCCGACCGGGGATCGAACCCGTAACCTGCCGCACCCGAAGTGGACGCCTTACCACTACAACATCGATGCGGTCACAAGAAAAGAAGACAATCTTAATGATCAGCCGTTGCCTACTTCATTGAATTAAAAGTTCTCATTTCGAAATGAGCTTCGATGTGGGAAAATGTCCCTTGAATATTTACCGTTATTAACAACCCACAAACAACAAATCTGAAGCAGATGACTTTTAAAACATCTAGTCAACAACTACGAAATCTCTCTATAAATGATAAGAAACATATTGAATAAATTAGAAAACATTGTGGCAAAAGTATAAATCACTCTTTTTAAGCAGTTTATCCTTTGGTCACAACTTTTTCAAAAGTCGTCTTCTAAGGAGGCGCCAGAAAGTATCTATATGTTAATAATGGTTAAAGATCAGACTATTCATTCCTAAAGTGTTGACTCTCTTCTAGAAGGTTCTTTAAACAAATGAGCCGTCCCGCGAGAAAACCAACATTGTGGACTCTGCGTAATATATCGACATAGATCAGCCTGCGCAGTCCGCGCAGACTGATCCTGGCCGACACATTTCGTCACAGGGGGATAGAGGTATAGAGTAATGATTCCTGAAACAGAAAATACACAAGAGACGAAAAGTGTCTGTCCGGGCTAGTCTGCGCGGCATGCTAATGCTGATCCGGGTCGATACTTTACGCAGAGTACACAATGTTAGTTTTCTCGGGGGACGGCTCATATTGTGAAAGAGTTTGATGATTTGGATTAACAAATGTATTAAGATCATTTTCCAATGTCGTTGCTGTAATTGAAGAGGTAACGGTCGGGTATTTCAACACCTTCATATATTATTAAATCCATAAAACTTGAACAACTTGAACCATATCGTCATTTTTATCAGCTTGAAGTTTACTTCGAAACAGATGATTGATTAATTGTTTGGTGCTTTACGCCGCTCTCAACAACTTTTCAGTTATATTACGGCATTTCCTGGGTAAGTTACCAGTACCACTGGTCCATTTATCCTGACACCAGCCAGTCAGTGGTAATTCAAACCGCGCAACCCCGAAAGCTAAGGACATCAGCCATTTCTACCATTTGAACCCGCGACCTCGCGCACCCGAGGTGGAAGCTCGATAATCGAAACTGGTGAAAATAGCTCTTGGAGTTAACGCCTAACCAGCAGAATTACATAACCGATTGCAGCGAGTCGTCTTTGCCACACATTCGATATTTTGACCAAATTATTATTGAAACTGCAATAACTACAGTAAAATCACGACTTACTCAAAGCTGAAGAATACGGTCACATTTGCAATTTCTTATTTAAGAAAGCAGAGTACCAATTTAACGTACTTATTCGACTTGTTTATTTACATCGTATGTAACGAAATCTGAATAATTCCAGTTCTCTTTAATTCAATCGTTGTTTCTTTGCTTAGCGGACTTTCTTATATTTTACAATTTGATTTTTTTTTCTGATGTTAATGAATCTTTAGTACTCTTAAGCAGGTGACATGTGAACACATTATCTAATAAGAAGACGTTTTCAAAAAAAGGAAAGTACTTCTTTACAACAATGTTTTAGTTTTGCATGTTTTTCTATTATCCAAAAATACAAAACAGTTTACGCGGATATTTAAAGCAGACGGCCGCAAACACCCACAAATATATATATATTTATATCAGTAATAGTGACATGTCGTAAAAGGGTTTGCATGGATCTTGGTGAACTCTTTCAGCGCCAATATTGCGATATTGAGATATTTGCAAATAATACACCAGTCGCGGCACAACGGTCAAGATAGAGTGCCCTTGCGGCAAGGCACATTTTCTAGCCTAGTACTGGTTTGTTTACCCAGGGATCATGGATAAGTGAACTATCGCCGTGATATAACTGAAATAATGTTGAAAGCTGCGTAAAACCCCAATAAAACAAACAAACAAAGCAAATAATACAGATGCAGGGGAATCAGCTCGCAACGAGCTGTCTCACCTGAAATCAGCATTGTATGCCTTTAAGTTATCACACTATTCTAAATATCGTATTACATGGACAATGAAGATGCCCAATTTCGAACATGGAAAGAGTCTACTTTAAAGAATGGGAATTCGGAGCTGAAGGAGATTGGAGACATGATATCTATCATCGTGTATATATTACTTATGCATTATGTCAGAACCATACACTATTATATGATCACGCCGTCTGTAAGGGATTGTTTTTGTAATACAATACTTGCTTGTATACTCTTTACGTCATCAGTCGGTCCGTGAACTTAACCCTTTCCCTAATTTAGACGCGTTCCGACGCCCTCTGCAGCAGACGGCATTTTGAAAACATAGTGACAAAAGAAGAAATTGCTCAAAACGAGCAATTTTTCCTTTTACCACAATGTTTTCCACTTTAAGCTACATATTATCAATTCAATTATAGAGATTTTCTATTTTTTTGACAAAATATGTTCAAAGTCGTCTGCTGCAGAATTGTCGTATGAGGGAAAGGGTTAATTCACCCTTTCCCACTTACAGACGCATTAAGATGCATCTTCAGCAGTCGTCCTTTTTAAATCAGTGTTACAAAAGGAGAAATTGCTCATCATGAGTAATTTTGTCTTTTTGACATTATGTTTTCAATTATATTCAATAACATTACTTTCATTCATAGAGACCCTCCTGTTTTTATCTGGATATTTTTGTCTGCTATAGACATTTTTTATAATTGTACATATGTATAATTACTGGAAAAAAGTTGAAAACATTGTGGCAAAAGGAAAAATTGCTCATTTTGAGCAATTTTCTCCTTTTGTCACAATGTTTTCAAAAGTCGTCTCCTGAAGATGCGTCAAAATGCGTCTATAGGTGGGAAAGGGTTGAAGGATGGGTCCAAATCACAAAGAAAAAGAATCCGAGTATATCCATCATGTTTTAAGAGGTACTCCCTGTGGGCGTGGCCTAAACTGTCGCACGCACCTGGGAAAGTGAAAGATCCAATGCCGATCCAAGCTTGATGAAAATAAACATTGCCTGGAGAGATGGATCCTTGTGCTACCATGATACCTCTGTTAAATGACTGTCAAACTTGAAGGCTCAAGGTTCGAGTCGAACAGTTTCAACCACAGTGACCCGATGTGACCAATTCCATAAAAAACCTATGTACCACGATGAATGAAATGTAACGTCTGTTGTGTAACGAGTTCCTGACGTTGGAGATTTGTAGACTAACTAACTATCTATCTGAAACTTTTCCAGATGAAATCGCAATACAAGAATATTCCTCAGGTTCTAACATTGTTGACGACTTGAACCCTCAGATTTAGTTGTTTAGCCTTTATTCCGTTTGTTTGTTATTCCCGACTTTAAACATCATTTGTTTATCTTATCATCTATGAATTTTAACGACATTCGTAAATCGAGGTCATGGCGTGAAACGGTTGTAAACAACCGTTTCACGCCAAGCCCTCGAAATACTGTAGGCCAAGCTAAGCCTTCACCTTTAAGCAGGCTGCCCATACTATTATTCTAAGCTAAATACACTCCGTGTTTATGCAAACAGTGAAGATTGCTGTGATTTTCTGTTTCTCATAGCCCAGTACAGATGGCCTGATGGAAGGAAGGTTACACTTTTGAATGACTACTCCATGTAGATGAACAATGCAGATATACAAAACTTTTCTGAAGTCAATATTATGCAAGTATTTATGAGCCCGTTTCTGCGAAAAGTTGCACGTTGGCAATTCTGTATAGTTTAAGTTCAGATTAATGTGCCCATCTGTCCAGTCTTATCAGAATCTACACAAGATGACGAAATCTTTTAACAAGCGTATGTAAGCTATTAGTGTGGGATCCTGATCATTCTGTTCGGATAGTGATCTGGATCTATATTGTTTGAACAATTCAATTTGTACCTTTCCCCATGGACGGGCTTATATATATTTATGAGATGTATCCATTCTTCCTTTAATTCTATCAAACCTACGTCACAGACGGTAATTAACTTGTTATGCATTTGAACGATACTGTCTCCTATTTAATTGTTTTCTTCCTTTGTGGAATAGTGATACATAGTAGTTATTCAAAATATTTAACCCTTTTTAATGTTTTGATACATTCCTCTTGGGCGGATGTGAGGATACAATCATGGATCGAAAGTTTGAATGCCCAGAAGTAAGACTTTTTTATGCCATGGTCTTGTCGGATGGGTTCGTTCATAGGTCAGTTAGATCTGTTGAGCCATGATTTTGTCAGATAGGTTCGAACACAGGGTCGGTAAGATCTGTTAAGCCATGATTTTGTCAGATGGGTTCGAACATAGGTCAGTAAGATATGTTGAGCCATGACTTTGTCAGATAGGTTCGAACATAGGGTCGGTAAGATCTGTTGAGTAATGGTTTTGTCAGATGGGTTCGATCATACGTCAGTAAGATCTGTAGAGCCATGATTTTATCAGATGGGTTCGGTCATCGGTCAGTAAGATCTATTGAGTCATGACTTTGTCAGATAGGTTCGAACATAGGCTCGGTAAGATTTATTGAGCCATGTATTTTGTCAGATAGGTTCGATCAAAGGTCATTAAGATCTATTAAGCCATCCTTTTATCAGATGGATTCGATCAAAGGTCATTATGATCTATTGAGCCATGTATTCTGTCAGATGGGTCCGGTCATCGGTCAATAAGATCTTAGTAATGGTTTTGTAAGATGGGTTCGATCATAGGTAAGTAATATATATTGAGTAATGGTTTGATGGGTTCGGTCATCGGTCAATAAGATCTATTGAATAACAGTTTTGTCAGATGGGTTCGATCATCGGTCAATAAGATCTATTGAGTAATGGTTTTGTCAGATGGGTTCAAACATAGGTCCGTAAGATCTGTTGAGTAATGGTTTTTGTCAGATGGGTTCAATCATAGGTCCGTAAGATCTGTTGAGTAATGATTTTGTCAGATGGGTTCAAACACAGGTCCGTAAGATATATTGAGTGATGTTGTTTTCAGATTGGTTCGATCATTGGTCAGTAAGATATATTGAGTAATGGTTTTGTCAGATGGGTTCGATCAAAGATTAGTAAGATCTATTTAGTAATGTTTTCTTCAGATAGGTTCGTCATAGTTCAGTAAGATCTATTGAGTAATGGTTTTGTCAGATGGGTTCGACGAAAGGTCACTAAAATCTATTGATTAACGGTGTTATCAGATGGGTATATTGAGTAAGGGTCTTTGGCCTGGGGCTTTAGCCCCTGGTCATAGTAGTAAAACCATTTTTTCGGAGTTGGCAGCCTGCCAATTGCTGTTAGCACCAAGCAACGCATGAGAAACTGCGCGAGAAAAATAGTTCATCATGGATTCAACAAAACTGCATTTAAAAGGTTAGGATCTCCCCCATAAATATCATTTTAATGTTGTTGAAACATCAGTGAAAAACTTAAGGCGTGAGAACTCCAATATAAGTTTAAGAAATGCTTTAGAATGCGCCGAGAGGTCAAGTATGGACGCTTGTTAACATTATTAACATTCGCGAAGAGAAACGGAATAAAAGAAAGAAGTCATGTGAAAAATACAGTGGCGGATTAACCGGGGGGCCGTAGGGCCCGTGCGTTGAAATATTAATGGTAAATAAAGAAAAAACTTGGCAAATGTAGTGGCGGATTTAGCGGTGAACCCACAGGGCCCGTGCCCGACTCCCCCACCCTACGAAAGAAGTCACGTGAAATATACAGTGCCGGATTGACCGTAGGGCCCGTGCGTCGAAAGATCCAACCTTCCAGCAGCCCCCAGGCCGTCAGCACTGCAGTGCTTTTATTTCAGATGGGTTCGTCATAGTTCAGTAAGATATATTGAGTAATGGTTTTGTCAGATGGGTTCGATCATAGATCAGTAAGATATTTTGAGTGATTGTTCATGAACACGTTTACTGTAACCGTGATATAACTGAAAAACTGTTGAAAACAGCCTTAAGCCACAATAAATCAAGTGACATTATAGTATCAAGGATATCCATATTTACAAAACGAAAATGTTCCAAGTTGTTTTGGGTCTAAGAATATCATTCTGTATGACCTAGGCCTTTTTCGATAGTTTTCTCCTGGGCACGCATTGTTCTTCCATTTTCAATTCATATTGTCTTTCCCTTAAACTGAACAAAATAAAATCGTAAACCTAAAATGAACCTCCAGTTTGTAATCCTGGTCTCAACAATTGACGAAATCTATAAACAGAATTTTGTTTTTATATGTTTTCCCCGTCTGATGACCCGAGTCAATATTTTCCCGAAATCTAATTTCACGCTTGTCGGACGAAAGTAACGTGTATATGATTGTTGGCCTCCGCGGACAAACAATAATATCATTCGTAGATAGCTAAGTCAGAATTAGTGGATCCGTGTCTTGTAACAATATACAGTTACATCCATTCGCTTCTGAACCAATTGGAACACCGAAAAGCGCGCTCGAGATTGATATTTGAGCCGTTCCGCTAAAAAAACCCACCACATTATGGCATCTGTGTAATGTATCGATCCAGATCAGCCTGCGCAGTCCGCGCAGACTGATCCGGGCCGACACATTCCGTCTCATGTGGATAGAGGTATAGACTAATAAGTCCTGAAACAGAAAATCCACAGGAGCCGAAAAGTGTCTGTCCGGGTTCGCCTGCGCACCGTGCTTAGGCTGATCCGGGTCGATACTTTACGGAGAGTCTTCTCTGTTGGTTTTCTCGCGGGACGGCTCATATATAGTTCATGGAGATAGACTCTCAGCTTTGACAACTGAAATGACGACGCTACCAAAGTGTTTATTTGAATTACATATTATCCTGCCATAAGTATCATTGCTTTATACATGAGCCGTCCCGCGAGAAAACCAACATTGTGGACTCTACGTAAAGTATCGACCAAGATCAGCCTAAGTATGCCGTGCAAGCTTATCCGGATAGACCTTTTTCGCCTCCTGTGGATTTTCTGTTTCAGGAATCATTACTCTATACCTGGAACGGAATGTGTCGGCCCGGATCAGTCTGCGCGGACTGCGCAGGCTGATCTGGGTCGATACATTACGCAGATCCCATACTGTTGGTTTTCTCGTGGGACGGCTCATATATGGGTAAAGGGCTTGTTTTTATTACTCGGGTGCGGGAGGTCGATGCCCGGTCGGGTCATACCAAATGCTTTAAAAATGATTGCAATGGCTGTCCTTCCTTTCTTGGGGTTAGCATAACGTCTGACACGTTGGTTTCAGCATAAATGGACCAGTAGTACTGGTAACTGAACCAACATTGTTGAATACAGATTAAAACACCAAAGAAAGCAAGTTAAGATTATTATTACAAAAGATACTAGTCTATGGTATGTAGTAAATGATTTATAGTCATTTTAGAGTATTGGCGGCCATTTTGGCGGCCATTTTGAAATTGTTGATGACCTACTTATTCAGGGATATCTTTCTAGCACTCATGTGTGCTCTGGACAACTAATCAATGGAGATAGATACCAAATGTATTACCATGGTGTTACTTCTAATTAGCATAATGATATTGTATGGCACTGGCGGCCATCTTGGACGCCATCTTCAAAAAACGCACTTTCCGGAAGTTGGATTTTCAAAGAAATCTTTTTGGTCATTGACTATACCCAATAGTAGTCAAAACCGTTGAAAAACCTTTGTTGCAATTTTGGTATTGTTTGTCATATATTGACCCGACTATATAAAGATAGGCACTGTAACCCTCAGCATAATTGAAAGATTTGTCATTCAGCAGAGTTTGAATGTGATCCTATGTGCACCCGTATATCAGGCTGGTATAATTTGATAAAAGTCGTCGCTGTAATTTGAGTTATAATGCTAGATATATCAGATAATTCAAAGCAATCAATTGTGCTTCAAAGCAAAAGACATGCTAATCCAGTTTGAAGAAATGACATTTTGTCAGAATTCATAGGAGGTATTTCATATAATGGAACACAGACCATGTTTAAATGGTTATAAACATAGAATGTTTTGACTCAATTTAACGCTTTTATCGCCGAATTTCCCAAAGGAGAATATTCCATGTATAAGATCGGGCGAATCAATTTTTCACGTAACAAAAGTTTTGGAATATTTTGCTAACAAAAAGCCAATCAATGCTGAGATTCCACATTACGAGCGGTCTTGCCTGAATCCGTATTGTTTGCAAAATCCTCAATATTGCAATTCAGAAAGAGATACGAATTGAAATAAAAAAGAAATCGTCATCAATTTCATAACTGCTGTCTATAATTATCTTTAAATTAATCTTTTTTTATTTGATGTTTTGTGCGTAAACGCATTAATTGTATAAGGCATTAATAGTGAATATGGACAAGTGATACTTGTAAAAAACATCCTCTTCCAATTGGAGATAACAAAATAAATTGAACCGTCCCGCGAGAAAACCTACATTGTGGACTCCCGGATCAGCTTAAGCATGCCGGGAGGCTAATTCGGATAGACACGTTTCGCCTCCTGTGGATTTTCTGTTTCAGGAATCATTACTCTATACTTCTATCCTACTGAGACGGAATGTGTCGGCCCGGATCAGTTTGTGCGGACTGCGCAGGCTGATCTGGGTCGATACATTACGCAGATGCCATAATGTTGGTTTTGAACGGCTCAATTAGTCTAAAACAAGAATGAAACCAATCAAGTAGACAATCTGCAGTTTTATGCGCTGATAAATTGTTTTGATAGCATAAATGTATTTGTTGGCTTGTCGAACCAATTAACTCTTCACACACATCTCGGACGCCTCTGCAACAGACGAATTTTGAACACATTGTAACAAAAGGGAAAATAGATCATAATGAGCAATTTCCCGTTTCGTTAAAACGTGTTCAATGTTCAACTCTTTTTAATAATTACACTTTCATTTACAGAGATACACCCTACTTCTGCCTAGATATGTTCAAAGTCGTCTGCTGCAGATTTGTTGACTGTGGTTAAGGGTTAAATGCTTATCTGCAATTGACAACCTTCAACAATGTATGCCCTCAATGGTGCACGTGTGTGCGCGTTTAGTTTAAACTAGTTTGTATACCATTTATCGTGAAACAACTGTATGTTAATCGTGATCGTTATTTTATCTTCCAGAAAACTTAGCCAGTCGTAACTTATACTGTGTGTGACGACTGCTTCAGTGCGCGGTGGCATCATTCCACGAGAAAACCAACAGTGTTGTCTCGGACCAGCCTCCAATTGGAGATAAATTGAGCCGTCCCGCGAGAAAACCAACATTGTGGACTCCCGGATCAGCTTAAGCATGCCGCGGAGGCTAATCCGGATAGACACTTTTCACCTCCTGTGGATGTTCTGTTTCAGGAATCATTACTCTATACCAGTCTATCCCAATAAAGGCGGAATGTTTCGGCCCGGATTAGCCTGCGCGGACTGCGCAGGCTGATCTGGATCGATACATTACGCAGAGTCGTAATGCCAGAACTCATCGGAAATCAAACTTCTTTCAATCCTACTTATCACTTCGGCGGAGCTATGTTAAAATAGCATTAATAGATAGAGATCATACTTCAATATCGAAAACACTTTTATATGAAATTGCCTATCTTTAAATAGAATCGTGTTTATTTTACTGAATTACATAGATAGTATCATTTCATATCGGTATATAAACCAAATCCACTTTCATTTGAACTGGGATTCGAAAGTGTAATGAAATCGCCACTAGTGTGACAGAACTCGATCTGATTTGAATATTGTTGTTGGTATGTTTGAAAGTCAAAGATGGGAGGTATAATTTGAGTGGAAAGTAACATTCATATTAGACAATTGATGTCACAACATGTGTAATGCTTTGTTTTTGGGGGGTGGGGGTGGGGGTGGGGGTGGGGGGGGGGGGGGGGGGTGGGTTGGGGGGTTTTGTTGGGGGGGGGGGGATCATATTTCTTTTAATTCTCAACTACAAACATGTATACCATGTCACACGACATCGCACTGCTCGAATTGTGACCAGTCTGCTCTGCGTCACTACTCATTCTGGTCAGTGTTGTCTCAGTCCGCTCATCATTATCTTAGGTTAACTCGTGTTTTTACACAATACAATTACTTTCATCCAGTTAGTGAGGGACTTTCACTGAACTCTTACCACCATTTTACGTAACTAAGAACGTCTTTTTGCAAATGAGCCGACCCGCGAGAAAAAACCAACATTGTTGCCTCTGCGTAATGTATCGACCCAGATCAGTCCGCGCAGACTGATCCGGTCAGACACATTCCGTCTCAGGGGTATAGAGGTATAGAGTGATGATTCCTGAAACAGAAAATCCCCAGGAGGCGAAAAGTGTCTATCCGGGTAATCCTGCGCGGCATGCTTAGGCTGATCCGGGTCCATAATGTTGGTATTCTCGCGGGACGGCTCATTTTTGGATTCCTGTAACTGAGCACTAATTATAAAATAGTACAAGGGACAGCTATAGTTTTATCAGAGATCAGAGAACGATGCTGACTTATTCCTGGTGGATGCAGTGTCTGTACACAATTGTTTAAAATCTAAAAATAGCATTTGACTATATATTGACAATATATAGTCAAATGCTATTTTTAGATTTTAAACGAGACTGGCACCTGTGACACAGCCTAGAGAGACACAAAGGATGTAAGCTTTTACTTGTAAATATGGGTTGATTTTAAGCATTTGATGATAAGATACCACTTGCATGTCCATAATGGAAATATCCCCTGTTAGAAAAGAATTAGGAGAAGAAGAGAACACTGAGATTTAGTCGTGATGGCGGGAGGAGGGCAATTCATTTTATTTTACCCTTTCTCTCACATAGACGCTTTCTGACGCCTTTGCAGCAGACGGCGTTTTGAAAATATAGTGACAAAAGAAGAAATTGCACAAAACGTGCAATTTCTCCGTTTGCCACAATGTTTTCAAATTATGGAGATTTTCTATGTTTTGACGAAATACGTTCAAAGTCGTCTGCTGCAGAATGGCCGTATGAGGGAAAGGGTTAAAACGAAGCCGTATCTCCATTTTAATGTTGTTTCTAAAGATGATTGACGTGTACATGCCTATTTAGATTTATCAGTTCCGTACGCGTATCCTGTATTTCATCACATTTGTTTTTTACATTGGATAACGATGGTGCATGCTATTTCTGATTATGATGTTTTAGGATATATCCGACGATCAACCTTTTTTTCTTGCGTCAGGCGACTTCAGTCAAAACTTGTTGAAACTTGTCCTGTACAATTATGTGGTCTTAATACTTGTGAACACTTCTCTATGTATACCAATTTAGTTTCGTATAAATATACAAGCATTGTATATATATGCGCTAAGCGGCACAAATAAGCTAAACTGCATATAAAGAAGCAAAAAACGCGTACAAATCAGCTAAAAACTCGTACAAATCAACGAGAAATGCGTACAAATTAGCTAAAAACGCGTACAAATCAGCTAAAACTCGTACAAATCAACGAAAATATGCGTACAAATTAGCTAAAATCGCGTACAAATCAGCTAAAAACTCGTACAAATCACGAAAAATGCATACAAATCAGCGAATAACGCGTACAAAGCAACGAAAAATGCGTACAAATCAGCTAAAAACGCGAACAAATCAGCTAATACGCGTACAAATTCTCTAATAATACGTACAAATCAACGTGAAACGCGTTCAAATCAGCTAATACGCGTACACATCAACGTAAAACGCGTACAAATCAGCTAATACGCGTACACATCAATGTAAAACGCGTACAAATCAGCTAATACGCGTACACATCAACGTAAAACGCGTACAAATCAGCTAATACGCGTACACATCAATGTAAAACGCGTACAAATCAGCTAATACGCGTACACATCAACGTAAAACGCGTACAAATCAGCTAATACGCGTACACATCAATGTAAAACGCGTACAAATCAGCTAATACGCGTACACATCAACGTAAAACGCGTACAAATCAGCTAATAAGCGTACACATCAACGTAAAACGCGTACAAATAAGCTAATACGCGTACACATCAACGTGAAACGCGTACAAATCAGCTAATACGCGTACACATCAACGTGAAACGCGTACGAATCAGCTAATACGCGTACACATCAAAGTAAAACGCGTACAAATCAGCTAATACGCGTACACATCAACGTAAAACGCGTACACACCAGCTAATACGCGTACAAACCAACGTTAAACGCGTTCAAATCAACTAATAAGCGTACACATTAACGTAAAACGCGTACAAAACAGCTAATACGCGTACACATCAATGTAAAACGCGTACAAATCAGCTAATACGCGTACAAATCAACGTAAAACGCGTACAAATCAGCTAATACGCGTACACATCAACGTAAAACGCGTACAAATCAGCTAATACGCGTACACATCAACGTAAAACGCGTACAAATCAGCTAATACGCGTACACATCAAGGTAAAACGCGTACAAATCAGCTAATACGCGTACAAATCAACGTAAAACGCGTACAAATCAGCTAATACGCGTACACATCAACGTAAAACGAGTACAAATCAGCTAATACGCGTACAAATCAACGTAAAACGCGTACAAATCAACGTAAAACGCGTACAAATCAGCTCATACGCGTACACATCAACGTAAAACGCGTACAAATCAACGTAAAACGCGTACAAATCAGCTCATACGCGTACACATCAACGTAATACGCGTACACATCAACGTAAAACGCGTACAAAACAGCTAATACGCGTACACATCAATGTAAAACGCGTACAAATAAGCTAATACGCGTACACATCAACGTGAAACGCGTACAAATCAACGTGAAACGCGTTCAAATCAGCTCATACGCGTACACATCAACGTAAAACGCGTACAAATCAGCTAATACGCGTACACATCAACGTAAAACGCGTACAAATCAGCTAATACGCGTACACATCAACGTGAAACGCGTACAAATCAGCTAATACGCGTACACATCAACGTAAAACGCGTACAAATCAGCTAATACGCGTACACATCAAAGTAAAACGCGTACAAATCAGCTAATACGCGTACAAATCAGCTAATACGCGTACACATCAACGTGAAACGCGTACAAATCAGCTAATACGCGTACAAATCAACGTGAAACGCGTTCAAATCAGCTCATACGCGTACACATCAACGTAAAACGCGTACAAATCAGCTAATACGCGTACACATCAACGTAAAACGCGTACAAATCAGCTAATACGCGTACACATCAACGTGAAACGCGTACAAATCAGCTAATACGCGTACACATCAACGTAAAACGCGTACAAATCAGCTAATACGCGTACACATCAACGTAAAACGCGTACAAATCAGCTAATACGCGTACACATCAACGTAAAACGCGTACAAATCAGCTAATACGCGTACAAATCAACGTAAAACGCGTACAAATCAGCTAATACGCGTACACATCAACGTAAAACGCGTACAAATCAGCTAATACGCGTACACATCAACGTAAAACGCGTACAAATCAACGTAAAACGCGTACACATCAACGTAATACGCGTACACATCAACGTAAAACGCGTACAAAACAGCTAATACGCGTACACATCAATGTAAAACGCGTACAAATAAGCTAATACGCGTACACATCAACGTGAAACGCGTACAAATCAACGTGAAACGCGTTCAAATCAGCTCATACGCGTACACATCAACGTAAAACGCGTACAAAACAGCTAATACGCGTACACATCAATGTAAAACGCGTACACATCAACGTAAAACGCGTACAAATCAGCTAATTCGCGTAAAAATCCACGTAATGATGCGTACGAATCAGCTTATATCGCGTACAAAACGTAAATTACAGAACAGTCCATTTAACCAATAGATCTCCTTGTCAGTTATCACACATTTAATGTCTACTCACACACTCTTGGAGCGCCACTCTATAGCAACTATACCATTTTACAATAAAGTCACAAGTTTTCTACCTGATAATTAAGGAAGATACATAGTGATCAGAGGGCAACCAAAGGTGTTATAATGAAAACAATATCAGAAACAAATTTAGAATAAGAGAAAAAGAGAAATAGAGAGAGAAAAAAAGAAATAAGATACATGATGGAAAATAGAAGCATGTTTTATTATTCATATATTTTTTGTTATATATAATACGAAAAAACCCCATGAATGGGTTTTTTCGCTTATAGTTAACGGGTGTGAGATTTTTTTTTTTTTTTTTTTTTTCAATAACCCATGAAGCTTTCTGAAATGAAACTAGAAAAATCCATGGGGCCGCCATTTTGGATATGTATAAAAGGCAGACGTAAAACACAGATTGAAAATTATTGTCGTCTTTTTAATCATTATTTTTTAATCGGTATTTTGGGTATGTATAAAATGAGCAGAAAAACACGGATTGAAAATTATTGTCGTCTTTTTAATCATTTTTTTTTTAAATCGGTATTTTGGGTATGTATAAAATGAGCAGAAAAACACGGATTGAAAATTATTGTCGTCTTTTTAATCTTTTTTTTTTTAAATCAGTATTTTGGGTATGTATAAAATGAACAGAAAAACACGGATTGAAAATTATTGTCGTCTTTTTAATCATTTTTTTTAAAATCGGTAATTTGGGTATGTATAAAATGAGCGGAAAAACACGGATTGAAAATTATTGTCGTCTTTTTAAACATTTTTTTTTTAAATAGATATTTAAGATCATTAAAATGCTGTGTTATGTGGGAATAAACATTTGTACGAAAAGTTAAAACTAAATGGAAATCTGTAAGAAATATGTTTTCCCGTTCGTAAAAAAACCGACAGCATTACCCTTCTACGCCCGAACCTAAATTTTGACTGTATCGTAGCCAAAGAAGGACGTGACGTCATTTCCGTTACACTTCATCTTGGCGTAACGTCAATGGAGCGACGTCGTTTCCCGCAAAAAAAGTGGTATCAACATGAAAGACCCAAATTCCTATACATGAGCTATTGCCTCACTCATTCAAAGTATAATTATTTATCGAACATTGTGGCAAAAGGATAACTTTCTCATAAGGAGCAATTGTTCTTTTGGTGACAATCTTTTCCTAAATCGTCTGTTGCATAGGCCTCAGAAACTGTCTCTAATAGGGAAAGGGTTTATCAGAAATGTGACCCATTACATAATTTGTTCCAGTCATATTGACTGGTTGAAAAAGGTAGTCGCCAGATGGCATCAGAAAAGGGCTGATCTATTTGCTTCTTTACCATAATGCAGGTGATCGATTAAGGATCATCTTGGCCCTCATGTTTTAACCTCGTTCATTATAAATGTATTCCTTGATTTTCTGAAAGTTTTTACTTTATTATTTTCTGTTCGTAATAATAGACGACAGCAATACGAATTCCAAATATGTTTTGATAATGCAAGAAACATGACATTAACATTATTATTGTCTAGTCAATTACTTATAAATCCTTTTTGTATGGCCAAAGTATGTTCTTTAATTTTTGTTTATAATTATCTTGCGTTTTTTCGTAAATAGGTAGCACCTATAGATATATTACGAAAAAAAACCATGAATGGGTTTTTTCGCTTATAGGTAACAGGTGTGAGAATTTTTTTTTTTTTTTTTTTTCAATAACCCATGAAGCTTTCTGAAATGAAACTGGCCAAATCCATGGGGGCCGCCATTTTGGGTATGTATAAAATTAGACGAGAAACACGGATTGAAAAAAAATTATTGTCGTCTTTTTAATATTTTTTTAAAAACACGGATTTTTTAAATTATTGTCGTCTTTTTAATTTTTTTTTTTTTTAAATCGATATTTAAGATCATTAAAGTGTTGTGTTTTGTGGGAATTAACATTTGTACGAAAAGTTAAAATTAAATGGAACTCTGTAAGAAATATGCTTTCCCGTTCGTCAAAAAAACGACAGCATTAGACTTCTACGCCCGAACCTAAATGTTGACTGTATCGTAGCCAAAGAAGGACGTGACGTCATTTCCGTAACACTTCATCTTGGCGTAACGTCAATGGAGCGACGTCGTTTCCCGCAAAAAAGTGGTATCAACATGAAAGACCCCAAATTCCTATACATGAGCTGTTGACTCACTCATTCAAAGTATAATTATTTATCAAACATTATGGCAAAAGGATAACTTTCTCATAATAAGCAATTGTTCTTGTGGCGACAATCTTATCCTAAATCGTCTGTTGCATAGGCCTCAGAAACCGTCTCAAATAGGGAAAGGGTTTAGCAGAAATGTGACCCCTTACATAATTTGTTCCAGTCATATTGACTGGTTGAAAAAGGCAGTCGCCAGGTGGCATCAGAAAAGGGCTGATCTATTTGCCGCTTTGCTGCTTTGCCATAATGCAGGTGATCAATTAAGGATCATCTTGGCCCTCATGTTTTAACCTCGTTCATTATAAATGTATTTCTTGATTTTCTGAAAGTCTTTACTTTATTATTTTCTGTTCAAATAATAGACAACAGCAATACGAATTCGAAATATGTTTTGATAATGCAAGAAACATGACATTAACATTATTATTGTCTAGTCAATTACTTATAAATCCTTTTTTATGGCCAAAGTATGCTCTTTAATTTTTGTTTATAATTATCTTGCGTTTTTTTCGTAAATAGGTAGCACCTATAGATATATTAACACGTACATATAAACCAGGTTTATATATACGTGGTATAAATGACATCTGAATAAGCTTGTTTCTTGATGTTTCCATGTTTAATTATATACCCTTTCTCGAAGCAAAATAAAAAGGAAATGTTTATGGACACTCTTATATAACTATCATTGAAAAGATAATACAGAAATACAGTCCGCCATTCACGCGTATTGCCGATAACAGCGGTAAATTACTTTATAATTGGAATCATGTCACGGTCACCTTAACTACAATTAACGACCTGATAGCTGATTAACTGGTCCAGTTATTCCATCGGAATGTCTAGGTATTATATCCGTGTGTCTAGGTATTCCATCCGTGTGTCTAGGTATTCTATCAGTATGTCTAGGTACTCCATCCGTTTGTCTTGGAAGTCCATCCGTGTGTCTAGGTATTCATTCCGTGTGTCTAGGTATTCCATCGGAATGTCTAGGCATTCCATCCGTGTATATAGGTAGTTCATCTGTTTGTCTAGGTAGTCCATCCGTGTATCTAGGTATTCCATCCGTGTATCTAGGTACTCCTTCTGTGTGTCTAGATATTCCTTTTGTGTGTCTAGGTATTTCTTCCGTGTGTCTAGGTATTCCTTCCGTGTGTCTAGGTATTCCTTTTGGTTATTTAAAACAAGTTCTCAGCGCCTTAACCGTTGTTATACTACGTGTAACCCTTGCTTGGTTTTTGTCAGAGTATTTTATTTATAAAATGAGGAGCGAACATAGTAGACGAAGATTGCCTCACTGTGCTGGCTGATCTTGGTAGTTACTGGTATCACATGCTGACTAAAGGCGTATATATTAGGGCATGGCTTTAGGATGAGTCTATTTAAATGAAGTTGTACTTGAGAAAAAAAGGGCACGGTCTAATGAGACATAGTTCACGGTTTTGCTTTAATAAATTGCAAGACAATTTATCTATAATGATGGATGCGTCTTTTCTGAATTAGGTTTTGTTTTCCAGTGAAGAGGTTTCATTTATAAAATTAAAATGTAAAACACGTTATTCACGTAATTGGGTGGTAATGGGCAATACTATAAAATAATTGACAAGACAATGACCTTGCCGTGAAATATGATTGCATCCTTTCAAAGGTACGTTTTACAACAGTTGGAACTAAAACCTAATAAATTGGTTGTTACGAACACACGGAAATGGTGAGTGAGCTGATATGTCCGTGCTGTCGTTGTTAAACAACATAAACTATTGTTGTCAATCATGAGCATTGCTCTGAACGTATATAACGACGCCCACGCGTTGTATTTCCTAATATATACCCTATATAAAGACATTGGAGCCAATTTATCCTTTATCAACATATAAGCCGTCCCGCGAGGATAGCACACATTGCGGACTCTGCGTAAAGTATCGACCCGGATCAGCCTGAGAATGCCGCGCAGGCTAACCTGGACAGACAATTGTCGCCTCCTGTGGATTTTCTGTTTCAGGAATCACTACTCTATCTATCCCCCCTTAGACGGAATGTGTTGGCCGGATCTGTCTGCGCGGACAGCGCAGGCTGATCTGGTCGATACATTACGCAGATGATATGAGCCGTACCGCGAGAAAACCAACATTGCGGACTCTGTGTAAAGTATCGACCCGGATCAGCCAAAGCATGCCGCGCAGACTAATCAGAATAGACACTTTTCGCCTTCTGTGGGGTTTTCTGTTTCAGGAATCATTACTCTATACCTCTATCTCCTAGAGACGGAATGTGTCGGCGAATTAGCCTGCGTATGCTGATCTGGGTCGATACATTACGCAGAGGCCATAATGTTGGTTTTCTCGTGGAACGGCTCATATATTGAGATGAAGTTCTGAGAAGTACAGTTAGGGTACAAAATGGAAAACACTGAGTACGAATTACAAATTGCCAAGTTTTGCATAATGGTTTTAAACGTTGAATAAGATAGATGAACATCAGACACGCTGCACTTTTCGCTGTATAACCTGTTATTACTCGACGACATCCCATTTGACGAATTTGCCGTAGATGTTCTTTTTAAGCACTTTGAAAGAGGGCGCAATTACTAAAACAGGGACTTTATCCATTTCCAATAATGTTCTCAGGCTGGTAACAAAATAATACTTTCTATTTTCTAAGTATAACATGTTCTTGTCATTGAAGTAGACGAGTCTAAAAGTATAAGGTGAACAGCTCATACGGTCACAGAAAATAGAACACAGGACAATGTAACTAGCAGTATATCGGATCCATTTTGTACTTACAAAAGAGGTACAAGTTTTTACAAATTAGCCCTGGTCCTGCCGAAACCATCAACTTTCCTTTTTTTACGAGAGGTTATTGAGTTTTGTATACTATATACAAATAGAGCAGACCGAGATGAGAATAGAAATATTGACTGAGTATAAAAACCTTTACGAGGATATTTTCCATCGATAAACGGGATGCGGTCTGTATAAGGAAAATGGGGTTAACTATTTCCCTCATATAGACGCTTTCTGACGCCTCTGTAGCAGACGGATTTTTGAAAACATAGTGACGAAAGAAGAAATTGCTCAAAACGATCAATTTCCCTTATGTCACAACGTTTACCACTTTTAGTCAAAGGTTATCCATTCAATTATAGAGATTTGTTATGTTTTGACAAAATATGTTCAAAGTCGTCTGCTACATACTTGTTGTATGAGGGAAATGGTTAATTGATAGCTGGTCCGTAATGGGTATCATCTCCTAATGAGGGTCATTGACAGCCGATCCATTGTCCAGCGATAGGTACCGGCTAGGTGTAACAATGACACGTCATTTATAAATCTCGAAAAGTGTGCGTCTTGAAATGGGCGGACTCTAAAATGATTTAACCCTCAACCTGCTTTACGCGATTTTAAACCACACGTCTAGACTTTGAATACAATTTGCGAACAGTATAGACCAAGATCAACTAGTTGTCTAATCTTCGCCTATAGTGTTTACTTCCCATTCATAAATTCATATTGGAGATTATCCCGTAAATGTATCAGAGCTTGCTAGAACTAAACGCATGATGATACCATTCAGTGATATGAGGCTTTACGGGTTGACGGGTTGACGGGTTGACGGGTTGACGGGTTGACGGGTTGACGGGTTTACGGTTGACGGTTGACGGTTTGACGGGTTGACAGGGTCACAGTTGACTGGTTTACGGTTGACAGGTTCACGGTTGACTGGTTCACGGTTGACAGGTTTACGGTTGACAGGTTCACGGTTGACTGGTTTACAGTTGACAGGTTCACGGTTGACGGGTATACAGTAAGGGTTACCTTAGACATGTACATTCGTTTGTGTTAGAGAGATAATTGAGAAAGGTAATCACGTTAACTTGTACATTCGGAAGAGGTGAACCGAACGCTGGACTGCCACACAAATACATTAACGAAGTAACAAATGGACTAATGAGTATTGGTACATTTCTCCGACCAGCAGTGTCTATATTTGTCGTTTGGGTACAGAATGCATTAGAAGAACTGATTGTCAAATGTTCGATTCGTGACCTTTTGAAACAGCCTCTTGAAAGGTCGCTGGGGTGGCTATCTTCTTGTAGTTTGGTTATACTTTTTGAGACTTGCTGTGTGGCTTTCTTCTTGTAGTTTGGTTACAACTTTTTTAATGAACGGTTGTTGGTTGGTTTTCTTCTTGTAGTTTTGTTATACATAAGACAGCTTCTTGAAAGGTTGCTGGGATGGCTTTCTTCTTGTAGTTTGGTTATACCTTTTCAGACAGTCTAATGAACGGTTGCTGGGTGGCTTTCTTCTTGCAGTTTTGTTATACCTTTTGAGTCAGCCTCTTGAAAGGTTGCTGGGGTAGCTTCTTGTAGTTTTGTTATACCTTTTGAGACAGCCTTTTGAAAGGTTGCTGGTGGCTTTCTTCTTGCAGTTTGGTTATACCTTTTGAGACAGCGTCTTGAAAGGTTGCTGCGTGGCTTTCTCCTTGCAGTTTGGTTATACCTCTTGAGACAGTTTCTTAAAAGGGTTTTGAGTGGATTTCTCCTTGCAGTTTTGTTATACCTTTTGAGACAGCCGAATGAAAGTTTGCTTGGTGGCTTTCTTCTTGCAGTTTGGTTATATCTTTTGAGACAGCCTAATGAACGGTTGCTGTATGGCTTTCTTCTTGTAGTTTGGTTATACCATTTAAGACACCCTCTTGAAAGGTTGCTGGGTTGCTTTCTTCTTGTAGTTTGACTATACCTTTTGAGAAATCCTCAAGAACGATTGCTGTGTTGCTTTTTGCAGTTTGGTTATATCATTTGAGCCTCTTGAAAGTTTACAGGGTGGCCTTCTCCTTGCAGTTATACCTTTTGAGATAGCCTCAAGAACGATTGCTGGGTGGCTTTCTTCTTGTAGTTTGACTATACGTTTTGGTGGCATTCGTCTTGCAGTTTGGTTATACCATTTAAGACACCCTCTTGAAAGGTTGCTGGGTTGCTTTCTTCTTGCAGTTTGGTTATACCTTTTGAGACAGCCTCTTGAAAGGTTGCTAGTTGGCTTTCTTCTTGTAGTTTGGTTACACCCTTTAGCAGCCTCTTGAAACGTTGCTGGGTGGCTTTCGTCTTGTACTTTGTTTATACCTTTTAGCAGCTCCTTGAAAGGTTTCTGAGTGGCTTTCTTCTTGCAGTTTTAGTATACCTTTTGTGACAGCCTAATGAAAGGTTGATGTGTGGCTTTATTATTGTAGTTTTGTTGTACATTTCGAGAAAGCCTAATGAAAGGTTGCTGAGTAGCTTTCTTATTGTAGTTTGGTTAGAAAGGTTACTGAGTGTTATTCTCCTTGCAGTTTTATAATACCTTTTGACACAGTCTAATGAACAGTAGGTGGAGTGGCTTTCTTCTTGCAGATTTGTTATACCTTTTTAGACATCCTTATGTAAGGTTGCTAGGTGGCCTTCTTCTTGCAGTTTTGTTATATCTTTTGAGACAGTTTAATGAACGGTTGCTGGGTGGCTTTCTGCTTGCAGTTTTGTTATACCTTTTGATACAGCCTAATGAACGGTGGTTGAGTGGATTCCTTCTTGTAGTTTGGTTATGCCTTTTGAGACAGCCTAATGAAAGGTTGCTGTGGTGGCTTTATTCATGTAGTTTGGTTATACCGTTTGAGACAGGCTAATGAACGGTTTCTGGTTGGCTTTCTTCTTGTAGTTTGGTTAAACCTTTTGAAACAGCCTAATGAACGGTTGCTTTGTGGCTTTCTTCCTGTAGTTTGGTTATACCTTTTGAGACAGCCTAATGAATGGTTCATGGTTGGCTGTCTTCTTGTAGTTTAATTATACCTTTTGAAACAGCATAATGAACAGTTGCTGGTTGGCGTTCATTTGTAGTTTGGCTATACCTTTTGAGACAGCCTTGTGAACTGTTTCTGATTGGCTTTCTTCTTGTAGTTTTGTTATACATTTTAAGCCAGCCTAATGAACGGTTGCTGGGTGGCTTTCTTCTTGTAGTCTGGTTATATCATTTGAGACAGCCTAACGAACGGTTGCTGGGTGGCGTTTTTCTTGTACTTTGGTTATATCTTTTGAGACAGCCTAATGAAATGTTTCTGGTTGGCTTTCGTCTTGTAGTTTGGTTATATCATTTGAGACAGCCTAATGAATTGTTGCTGGTTGGCTTTCGTCTTGTAGTTTGGTTATATCTTTTGAGACAGCCAAATGAAATGTTGCTGAGTGGCTTTTTTCTTGTAGTTTTGTTATACCTTTTAAGTGCCGCTGGGTGGCTTTCTTCTTGTAGTTTGATTATACCCTTTGAGACAGCATAATGAAAGGTTGCTTGTTGGCTTTCTTCTTGTTGTTTGACTATACCTTTTGAGACAGCCTCTCGAAACCTTGCTGGGTCGCTCTATTCTTATAATTTGGTTATACAAATAAAAAGTAGCGGTCTGTGAAAACCAACCTTAAAACATTTACGACTAGTGTAGATTTAGACCAGCCTGCACTAGTCGCTGTTAGGTCACAGAAGGTTTCAATAAATGTCTGACATCAAATGAATGTGCAGGTTGATATGTATCTTAACTTGTAATAATTACTCTAATGTTGGTTTTGACTGGAGCAAAGCTCAATAGTGTAACTCTCTCTGTGTTACATTAACCCTTTCCCACGTTCAACAAATCTGTAGCAGACAACTTTAAAAAAACATACCAAAAATCTAAAAAATCTCTGTAAATGAAAGTATAACAATGAATATAGTTGAAAATATTGTGGCAAAAGTAGAAGCTGCTCGTAATGAGCAATTTATCATTTAGTCAGAATGTTTTTAAATATTGTCCCCTGCAGAGGCGTCAGCAAACGACTATATGTGGGAAAGAGTTAAGAGAGTATATGCCTAATATGTAATACACGTCATAAACGCTTTCCATTATGAAAACGTCTTTTGACGTTTCTGCAGCATACGAATTGTGTATATGTTTTCAACTATCTCTATATTTGGGCAGATATGTGTTTACGTCGTTGAACTAGAAGGTCGTCCTGATCAGAGTGCACGGAGACACACACTGATCTAGATCTTAACTGGTCGTAACGCACCGAATGTGTGTTTTCACGTGACATGGTCTTATTCACAAGTAGATAAAGAAGTGCAAAAAATCATATTTTGAAGAAGAAACAGAAAAACGCATATCAAAATCATACATAGATATAAAATATGTTATTTTTGCATCACATGCTTGATTTTGAAAGAAGTATAACGCGATGTCGTCTTAAACATAGTTTCGTTGTTTGGGAAATATATTCCTTGGATTTTAGCCTATTCTAGCCTAAATACGGTCAAAGCTATGACGGGATTGTACTCTAACTGGGCTAACGGACTAATCAAATGGCAATACATCAGACTTACAGACAGACAGTGCTAGACATTAAAGGGAATGTTTATGAACGTATTCAGACTGATTGTCCGGATTCAGTTCAAGTCTGTTCATTCAGAAACTGGTCGACAAATAATCTGTACTGTTTATATGTGCAACGACAACGCCACGTTTTGCTGTCTGCATTACTGACAATCCCACCTGCATTACTGACAATCCCACCTGCATTACTGACCATCCTACCTGCATTACTGACAATCCCACCTGCATTACTGACAATCCCACCTGCATTACTGGCAACCAACCCCATCTGTTCAACATTAAATGTGATTAGCTTCCAGCCGGGTCCAATTCCACCAACCTTAGTTAGCTCTAAGTAACACTAACATACTTAAGAGCATATTCCATCAGTTGTGTTTACCTAATATTTGGTGTAATGTATTTAGGTAACTGACTAAGTTGACATAAATAATTACGTTGCTGACTAACACAATTTGATAAGAAATTAAATATTTAGGCATTTTTATAGGGCAAACACAAATGAAGAAATATGCCTTTAAGTATTTAAGTAAAAACTTAGCTCTAAGTAAGGTTGTCGGAATTAGACCCTGTTTGTACAAAGGGTATATACCTCCGAATTGTGATAACCGATTTTCATGATTTAATTTTCCATTATCAAGTGAAGTGTTACTGTTATTGATTATCATACTGTTCAAGCATTTTATCAATGCAAAGCATAGGGATTTAACGATATTGCATTTTTTAATTGTTTAACCCTTTCCCTCATATAGACGCTTTCTGACGCCTCAGCAGCAGACGGCTTTTTGAAAACATAGTGACAAAAGAAGAAATTGCTCAAAACGAGCAATTTCTCCTTTTGCCACAATGTTTTCAACTTTTAGTCATAGGTTATCCATTCAGTTATAGAGATTTTCTATTTTTGACAAAATATGTTCAAAGTCGTCTGCTGCAGAATTGTCATATGAGGGAAAGTGTTAACGGGTCACCTTTGACGTTTCCAATGCAGACAACATATAAAGACATAACATGAAAAGGAGCGAGTGTTCCAAATGAGGAATTATCCATCTGACGACACTCTTTTCATGTATGTATTAAACCTTAACGTCAACATCCAACGACGACGACTGGATTTGTTATCCCTTCTACGGAAATGCAAGGAAAAATGTCATTAAGCTGCTATAAAAGTTGCAGCATCTTCCGGACATTAATACTGACTTATCTGTCATTAGCGTACTTGTCTAATCTTTGATGTTATTGCAGAAACTGGCTTTATCCTCACTAGCTTAATACCCTTTTCTACATAAATCTGCACCCGACGATTTTGAAAACATCTGCATAACACTACAGTAAATCGTCACACTTCAAAGTGTTAGTGGCAGACACTGTTGAAAATATTGTTGCAAATGGGGCAACTGCTATCTATGAGCAATTTCTCGATTTGCCACAAGGTCTTCAAAAGTCGTCTGCTATAGATGCGTTGAAAATGGTTAATACCATTACATAATCTATACATGAGACCTTTTTCGACGTGTTTATCTGCGGGTATTCCAGATATAAGAGGTTTCACGAGAAAAACAACATTATGGACTCTGCGTAATGTATCGACCCAGATCAGGCTGCGCAATCCGTGCACGCTATTCTGGGCCGACACTTTCCGTCTCAGGGGGATAGAAGTATAGAGTAATTATTCCTGAAACAGAAAATCAACAGGAGGCGAAAAGTGTCTGCCCGGATTAGCCTGCGAGGCATGTGTAAACTGACCCGGGTCGATACTTTACGCAGAGTCCACATTTTTTGGTTTTCTCGTGGAACGGCTTAATTGTAACTGCAAACAGTAAAAGGACGATGCACTCTAATATGAAGAAGATGATCCCTTTGTACGTAGCAGCTTGTCTTATAAATTTCCACTATATGTTCTAATTTCGGTTACTACAAATAAATTGATAAAGATTTAAATACAGTTTAAACGACTTATTATTGTGTGACAAATTCTGATAGTGTGAGAGTGTTATGTAAAATTCCGTTTCTATTTAGCCGCAGAAACGAACAGCGTCTGGTGATATTGGATCTTAACCTTTTCCCAAATACAACAAATCTGCAGCAGATTTTGAAATCAGAGTGACAAAAACCAGAAAAATCTCCAGTAAAAGATAGCTTAATTGTTAAATAAAGTTGAAAACATTGTGGCCAAATGAGAAATTGCTCATCATGAGCAATTTCACCTTTGGCCACAATGTTTTCAAAAGTCGTCTGCTGCTATTGCGTCAATATGCGTCTGCAGGTGGGAAGGTGTTAAACGCGAATCTGTTACGGGATCACATAACATGACACGGTAGAAACACTCCGATTAGTGTATATCATTTGTCAGACCAACTTCTAATAAACAATTGGGAAAGTGAAGACGCTGGTGGGGAATATACAGGCTCATCTGAGTATTCACTGTTTGCAAAAACAACATGACCCACATAGCTAGACGCGCCTTAAATATATTACCTTTCCGATCATATTTGGACTTGATAAAGGTCGCAGACGACAATAGTGTATTGCCATGTCGTCTGCATAGCCATATCTAATTTGTTTAATTATTCTGATATAGGGGGCATATAGGCATGTTCTTGACAGCTATAATAACACTGATAGAAACGCGAAGCAGACGGCTTTTAACCGGTTCCAACAAACAGACGCTTTCTGACACCGGTGTGACTGACATCATTAGAAAACATTGTGGCCAAAAGTGGAAATTGCTCAACATCAGTATTTTCTCGTTTTGCCACAATATTTTTAATTATTTACATTAATTAAACTTTCATTAAAATAGATTAACCATATATTTGTTGTCATGTTTTAAAACTCGTCTGCTGCTGATTTTCTGTATGTTGGAAATATTTGGCTGATTATTTCAGACGATTAAACCGTTAAGCAGGAGTAACCTCCCATTTTAATCCTTATCGCAATGAATGCAACTTAAAACGATTTGTTTTATTGGGGTTTTACGCCGATTTCAACATTATTTCAGTTATACCACGGCGACAGTTCACTTATTCATGATCCCTGGGTAAAAAAAACCAGTACTAGGCTAGAAAATGTGCCTTGCACCAAGGGCACTCCACCATGACCGTCGTGCTGCGACTGGGGATCGAACACGGGTCACCCGGTTTCAAATCCCTGACGCTAACCACTCGACCACGGGGGTGGGGGCTTAAAACAACATTTTGCTTATACAGTTTGGCGTAACTTGAAACGATTGCAAACCATTATCGATCTTGGATATATACGTTTATGTTTTGTATCTACATTTACGCTTCTGATTGATACAACCAAAGCATATGAGCCGTTCCACGATAAAACCAACAGTATGGAATCTGCGTAATGTATCGACCCGGATCAGCCTGCGCAATCCGCGCAGGCCAATCAGGGAAGACACTTAAACCTCTTGTGGATTTTCTGTGTCAGAAATCATAACTCAATACCTCTATCCCCCTGATACTGAATGTGTCGGCCCGGATTAGCCTGCGCGGACTGCGCAGGCTGATCTGGTCCGATACATTACGCAGAGTCCATAATGTTGATTTTCTCGTGGAATGGCTCATATGAATTTACAAGAAATATGGCACCTTAAACAAGAAACTTAGATACACTTACCAAGTCTCGATTGAGATAATTATAAATGGGTTGCCTCTCTGGGTGCTTTAAGCAAATTGACTCCAAAGAAATGATGAATGTTTGGCGTCGAAGAGTCAAAATAACGTGACTAATTAGTCTGGAGAAAAATCCAACGAGGGAAATCGTTGACAATATTTCCCCGTCTTTTTTTCTCTCCCACGATCGATATAACCAAATAACATACATTTAAAAGAGAAAAAAAAAAAATATTCATACATTCAAGATGAGTGTAACTGAAATGTGTGTGCGGCTGCAGTTACACCAGTTTGAAATCAACATACTGTAAGCCAAATCAGGCTCTTTTAAAAATATTATTCCTTCCCCGTTTAAAAATCGTATTAGGGTGTATGGGCATTAAACTAGTAAAACTATACTATTTAAAGTCATAACTTGCATCTGGAAACATGTCACATATGAGCCATTTCACGAGAAAACCAACATTATGGTCTCTAATGTATCGATCCAGAAAAGCCTGCGCAGACCGCGCAGTCCGCGCAGGCTTATCTCGGCCGACACATTCCCTCAAATGGGGATAGATGTATAGAGCAATGATTCCAGAAACGGAAACTCCACGGAAGGCGAAAAGTGTCTGTCCGGATTAGCCTGCGCGGCATGCTTAGGCTGATCCGGGTTGATACTTTACGGAGAGTCCATAATTTTTGTTTTCTCGTGGGATGGCTCATATAAGTGGAGCGTGTGCACAGATCCGTCTGAATCATCTCTGTTCACACAAAAGTAGAACTTTTACCTTCTGTAACTAATTGGCAAACAGAGCAGAGCCATTTCATGCTAGTTTGATGGACTTGCCGATTTGCGTCCACATTGTCAAATTCCTAACGTTAACGGTTGCTTTCCGTAGAGTGGCGTTCACGCAAACAACACAATAAGTCAGTGCTTGGTTCATTTGCCAAAAGCTCTATTCTACAATGTTGGCGAAACGCTATCAAACGAAGTTGTATTAATATTGGCTATTATCCAAACTATATCACCGTTGTAGGAATATACTAAACACAACGACAATGTATTAATGCAAAGAACGATGGAAAACTTTAATGGGAAAATCTAATATGTATCCAAAAAAGACACGGAGTATTGGTGAAATTGCTAAAGAATTGTGCAAGGAAGGTCAATGCCTTCGTGATTCAATTATTGCCATATTTAAACCAAAATACTAATTTACTAATGTACTATAAACCGCACGCGAACGGTATGATGAATACTCTAGACAATGGACGTCAATTGATAAATTAAGCCGTCACGCGAGTAAACCAACAGTGCGTAAAGTATCGATCCGGATCAGCTTAAGCATGCCGCACAGGCTTACCCGGACGGACACTTTTCGCCTCCTGTAGATTTTCTGTTTCAGGAATCATTACTCTATACATATATCCCCCTGAGACGGAATGTGTTGGTCCGGATCAGCCTGCGCGGACTGCGCAGGCTGATCTGGGTCGATATATTACGCAGAGACCATAATGTTTTTTTTTTCGTGGGATGGCTTAATTGGTTAATTGATCGATTGGGGCGTTCCACCCTTTTAAACGGTTTTCCGGCTATATCACGGCGGCTAGTTCCCTTAACGTGTGTTTCCAGGCCTTCTGGTACTCCACACACCTTTCTTATCATGCAAATAACTGACTGGCTACCTTTCGTTGAACGTCAAGCAAAAATAGTGATTTTGTGTCATTAAGTTATAACATACTAGTCATTTGACATGGCAAGTCGTGTGGTACTGAGTCGCTATACAGTCTTGTGGGTGTATAGGTATGAACCAATACATTGCTGTACTTCTCCACACATACGCAATATCCTTTATATAGTTCTAAAACCTTGAAACATGTGACAGATAAATTCACATGACAGCCATCTTGAACATCCACGGACTCATTTGACAGTTGATTTCACATGCCATACATCTTGAACATCCCCTGAATCATCATGTGACAGTTGATTTCACATGACGTACATCTTGAACATCCCCTGAATCATGTGACAGTTGATTTCACATGACATACATCTTGAACATCCACTGAAACATGTGACAGTTGATCTCACAGGACAGCCATCTTGAACATCCACTGAATCATGTGACAGTTGATTTCACATGACATTCATCTTGAACATCCACTAAATCATGTGACAGTTGATTTCACATGACATACATCTTGAACATCCACTGAAACATGTGACAGTTGATTTCACAGGACAGCCATCTTGAACATCCACTGAAACATGTGACAGTTGATTTCACAGGACAGCCATCTTGAACATCCACTTAAACATATGACAGTTGATTTCTCATGACAGCCATCTTGAACATCCACTTAAACATGTGACAGTTGATTTCACAGGACAGCCATCTTGAACATCCACTTAAACATGTGACAGTTGATTTCTCATGACAGCCATCTTGAACATGCACTGAAACATGTGACAGTTTATTTCACATTACAGACACCTTGAACATCCACTGACTCATGTGGCAGTTGATTTCACATGACATACATCTTGAACATCCACTGACTCATGTGACAGTTGATTTAACATGACAGACATCTTAAACATCCACTGACTCATGTGACAGTTGATTTAACATGACAGACATCTTGCACATCCAAATTGCTTTAAGTCGTGTGTTGTTATATTTAGTATACTGATAAGCTGTTACATGCATTAGAATATGTTGTAATTGGCTGAAAATTATTTGACACAATGTCGTTCATGTAATATTTGGAAATATAAATGCATTTCCTTAGCTGAACTACGGAATAGCAGCATTTGATATTCGTATTTGAAATCGATTTAACTGTGCATGCCCATTACATGCTGCTATAACTGTAGCATGTTTCTTTTGTAACAGCACATCACCCTAGTGAGAAAGACTAAATGTATGAGATGTTACTTTCAAATTTATAAATTTTATAGGTTTATCTTTTGGTCATTACCTTGCATCACTAACTGTCAACCTTGGTACTGTGTTTGTAAAGCTTGTGTACTTATTTGTAACTTTCATGCAACATGACTTGAATCTGATACTTGCTTTGTGACAATCTATTGGTCTTTCTTAGGGATAAAACGGAATTAATTGGTTGTTACAGTTCAGATTCAAGTGCTTACTGCTCTGTCATACATTGTAAAGGTATTTTATTACTTGTTTAAGCTTGTTTAAATAATTAATTCGTTTTGTAAGATATTTAGTGTCGTATTTGTTTCATTGCTGTTAACTTGCATCCCTAAAAGATTAACATTGCTACGGTGTGTGTAAAGCCTTGGTATTGTGTTTGTAAAGCGTGTGTACTTATTTGTAACTTACATGCAACATGACTTGAATCTGATATTTGCTTTATGACAATCAATTGGTCTTTCTTAGGGATAAAAAGGAACTAATTGACGGTGGTACAGAGGTAGAGCGTCGGCCTCTTGTACCAAAGATCCCGGGTTCGAATCCCGTGATGAGCGGGTTCTGCAATTGGGGTTTTTCCACACAAACGGCACGAGTACTGGTTTTAAAAGTATTCAGGAAGCAGACATCGAGTGTAATTAATATAAGCCTAAAGCTTGTTTCGCAATCGATGTAAAAATAATAAGTTTAAACTAATTGGTTGTTACAGTTCAGATTCCAGTGCGTACTAGTCTGTCATACATTGTAAAGGTATTTTATTACTGGTTTAAAGTTTTATTAATTCGTTTTGTAAGCTATTTATTGTCGTATTCGTTGCATTTGTTGACGAATAGTCGATTTAATCCGACAGTTTAGTGCCATGAACTATTCCTCCTTCACTTCCTATGTGTTACAATAAACAAGAGGCCCAAGAGGGCCAGTATCGCTCCATGGCCATTAGGCAGAAATTAAATCTCCAAACAGATCCGACCCCTGGAGTCCATGGTTTTTTACCAATCAACTTGGCTTGAAAGAATCTGATATAGAGTAACCCAAGGACAATTTCTACAAAATTATTTGAAACTCGGCCTGACAATTTCGCAGGAGAAGATTTTTTAAGTTTTCACTATAGCAAATTAAGGCAAAATAGCCCCGCACCCTGGCGGCCATGTTTTTCGACAATCAACTTGGCTTGAAGGAATTTGATAGAAGGTCACCCAAGACATATTTCTACAAAATAATTTGGAAATCGACCAGACACTTTCGGAGAAGAAGATTTTTTAAGTTTACACTATTTTTTTCTTTCGGTTGAACTTTACATGGATCCAACAAATTTGAAGGGATTCAGGAGAGGACAATGAGAGCATGCTTCCTATGAAGTTTCATCCTAATTTGCCAAGTGGTTAGAGAGGAGAAGTCGTTTGAAGCAAACAGTTAACGCACGCACGCACGCACGCATGCACGCACGCACGCATGCACGCACGACGGACAATTCGCCATGCCATAAGCTCGACTGGCTTTCAGCGACAAACGTCAAACAGGCTAAAATCCACCAGGAACGAAACTATAACGTGTCTACACAAAATACCGTCTTAACTTTTGCAGCGCCGAATTGTTGAAAGTAGACTCTTCCATGTTAAATAGCGGGCGTTTCCATGTCTCGTGTTATACAACTTTTGGATTATTTGTATAACTAAAAGGCAAACAACGCTGATTTCAGGTGAGATAGCTCGTTACGAGCTGACTCACCTGAATCTGTATTGTTTGCAAAAAACTCAATATTGCCTTTAGCGCTGAAAGAGTTAAGCAACTATATACGGTGTGTAGTATATTAAATTATCTTTCTTAAAGTATAGAATTTCTAACATTTTGCGTTGAAAGAGTTGTTTCGAAACCCTCTCAGAAAAACACGTTTACATTGATGCATGATGGGTGGAAAGCTTGCTTCTGTTTTTTACTTGAAAAATGATCTATCTAAAGTGACAAAAACAAAATCTTAGAAAACAACGGAGTTGATCATTTGGATACGAGACAGACAGCCAAATATATCATTTGGAGAAACAAATTATTTAATTAGTGCAAAACACGAACGTTTTCACTTAACAGTAAGTGAATGAACTGTTATAAGGCAGTATATTTAGCTTCTTGTTACTATAATACGATAATGAACCATTTGCAAACGGATTGAGAACGGAGAAGCGTATAACCTTGTCTCCAAATAAATCTACATATTGGTGAATTGCAACATTACAAATTTGAGAACTTTATTTTAAAAGAAGTGATGTTAATTGCATGTTATTCCCATTTTCTCTAAATGTTCCTTTTATATTCAGTTTGAGCAATTTTGTGTTTCAAACGTGTCTATTATATATGCATACATCTCACGTCTGTTGGAGTTACAATGGCATACTAGTACTACTAAAAAGTTATGATTTTATATCGACATTTTGCTACAATTACCTTACTTGTTAGACGATGCAGTCGAATCGGGGTCTTGTTGTATCTCTGTGTACAGTGATCACAGTCTAAACAGAGTCTTCACAGGAATGTTATTTCCTTGTGAAATTTCTGACGAAACACCGTAATGTGACTAATCCGCCATTATTGAAATCGAAACCTTTTCATCATTACTACGTCATCACGGTAAACCGGAAGTCAGTATATTTTTTTTTCACTCGGTAATTTCCGTGAAAGCGTAATTTTACTACACAACATTTATTTATTCACACTTAAAAACATTTCTTAACATTTTGTTTTTGTTCTTATGTTATTATTTAAGTAATATAATTTTGATAGTCAAATTTTATTTGTTGACCCTTGGTACTCTTTAAAGTTTAGTAACAATGGTGTAACAACGGTGTAACAATGGTGTAACAATGGTGTAACAATGGCGCAACAATGGTGTAACAATGGTGTAACAATGGTGCAACAATGGTGCAACAATGGTGTAACAATGATGTAACAATGGTGTAACAATGATGTAACAATGGTGTAACAATGGTGCAACAATGGTGTAACAATGGTGTAACCCACGTTGTGATCCCATTACGGAGATGAGATTAGAACCCCTAATCGTCGGCCGCGGCGAATCTCTTCCGAGTAGAATAAACGACATGCTGGATGAATGTAAAAGTGTAATTAACAATATATATGATATCAATAACACCCTAATGAGGATATTTCATGCAACGCGGAGACTTTAAAGATATGCTAATCGACGTTCTTATTCAATTTGAATTTAACCCTTTCCCCAATATAGACGCTTTCTGTCGCCTCTGCAGCAGACGGTCTTTTGAAAACATTGTGACAAAAGAAGCAACGAGCAATTTTTCCATTCAATTATATATTTTCTATTTGTTGAAAAAAATATGTTCAAAACCGGCTGCTGCAAATGTGTTGTATGTGGGAAAGGGTTAAAGTCTATTGTCCAACGTTTTAATCATATTTTCTATAAGCCATATTGTTGTAGACACGGCATGAACGGAAGATAAACCTTTACACATCCGTATGTTTTTCTCGGTTATATTTTTTAAATTCGCTAATTAACAAATATATTTGCTAGAGCTGGTGTCTTCAGCATTGATTTTTGTATCACGTCGAACATTGCTTTCTATGAAATTTGTCTGTGAGCAACAACACATGTGGACCGACATTTGACTGCACGACTGTGCAGTCTGTTCTTCGTCTACATTATTTTCACTTGTAGTAGATGAATAGTACACCATATAATTACGTGAGTATGCGATGACTCGAAATTACGTGAGTATGCGATATCTCGAAAATATCGTTCATCTCGTATCATTTCTTGGAATTGATCTTTTGTTTGGAAAACAGGGTAGCAGCTGTTTTGATTACTCATACGAGCAATCTGATCTGCTCCTATAATGTTTCTTGATATGATTTTAAAAACGATTTGCTTTTCATGATACTATTATAAAAGTATAATTGAAATACAAAATCAATATAAATTCAGCGACCACTTAAATCGAGGAAATTCTTGATCATTTAACTTGTTACATTCGATATACAGGCTATAGCAACCAACATTCTATTTGCATTCATTGATCTCATTGTTTTGTCTTACTGCTTTTGCAAAAACATTATGACAAGAACTGCTTCGTTGTGATTTCCATCGCGTTATATTAAGATACGGCGTTTCGATATACCATCTCTGCTTAATGTCATATTATCATATATTAAATATGCGACTCTTGAAAGATACGCTTTCACTAGTTAAATTTAATTAAAACTACAATAAATAATTAAAAATCTCAAAACTGATTGAATTGTACAAATTTCCTCTTTTCTCACAACGTCTTTGTATATAAATAGAACTTACCTTTGTGGATGATATATTTATTGTATCAGTTTTATTTCCAAAGCGAAAGACACTAAAACAATCAGATGAGGTAATGACACATTGAATGTGCATTTCAGTTCATTGAAGGGATAAATATTGTTATAAGCTCCACGACTTTGATATGGGACATGTCAAGCGAAAGGGGATAATATTGTGTTTCCGTTTCCCCCCCATCTTCCCGGGTTCGATCCCGAGTCGCGACGCAATAGTTATGGTGGAGTGACCATGGGCAAGGCACATTTCCTAGTATAGTACTGGTTTGTTTACCAAGGGATCATATACAATTCAACTGTCTGTCACCGTGACATAACTGAAATATTGTTGAAAACGCCGTAAAACCCAAATTACATACTCCCTGCCCCCTTCTTTATAGATTCAAGAACACAGAATTGGTGGAGCAACACTAGTTCAACTTATGAAATGAGCCGTCCCGCGATAATACCAACATTGTGGCCTCTGCGTAATGTATCGACCCGTATGCAGTCCGCGCAGACTGATCCGGGCCGACAAATCCCGTCTCAGGGAGATAGAGGTATAGAGTAATTATTCATGAAACAGAAAATCCGCAGGAGGCGAAAACTGATTACCCGTGCGGCATGCTTAGGCTGATCCGGGTCGATACTTTCCACAATGTTGGTTTTTCTGGCGGGACGGCTCAAATAATGATGTTCCGTTATTCTAGAGAAATGCCTAAAGGGAACCAGGGCCTTATTCCACCAACCTGACACGGTTCTAGAGAAATGCCTAAAGGGAACCAGGGTCTAATTCCACCAACCTTACTTAGCGCTAAGTAATATTTAAATACTTAAAAGCATATTTCATCATTTTTGTTTCCCTAATAAAATTGTCTGAATATTTGAATTTTTCATGACGTTTTGTTAGCCAGCAAGGTAATTATTTCTATCAACTTAGTTATTTATTTAAATACAATAACACCATTTATGTTTTACAAATTATTAGGGACTCAAAAATGATGAAATATGCTTTTAAGCATCGACACGCTTGCAGTCCAATGTACTTTAGTTTGTAAACCGTAATAATTATTGCAATAACGTTAAAAGGCAATCTTCTGACAATGCAATGTGTTAACAGTATGCTATCTCGAGGGCTTGGCGTGAAATGGTTGTAACTAAAATTGGTAATATTTTACCAAGGTTAATCACCTCGCCATAAAGTCTTTATAAGCGTTAAATCATTTTTCTTGGTAAACAATGGCAATTTAGGTGACATTGCTCGTTCTGAGCAATGGCACCTAAATTTGCATTGTTTACAAAACGGTCAAAATTGCTCCATAAACCAGGGTTTTCAAAATAGGTTTTTAGTTACAACTGTTTCACGCCAAGCCCTCGATCTGTACCATCTTGATGTACTTCCAATTTTCTTTTACTTAGCGCTGAGTAATGTTGATGGAATTGGAATCCTGTTTATTCCCATTTTCTATGAAGTTATCATTCTACTTCAGCTATATTGTCCCTGACAACCTACATATCTAACGCGATGCTCGCATTAGTTCTGGTTTCATATTTCCTTTCATGGGATGATTTGATAAATTACGAACCTCAGAATATTATACGATAATTCACAAATGGGCAGAGACGTTGTCATTTTGGCATACATGTAACATGATAACGTCTTGTCCACACGCTTGCGTTCACTGTACTATAGTTTGTAAATCATAATAATTGTTTCAACAACATTAAAAGTGAATCTTCTGGCAATGCAATGTGTTAACAGTATGCTCCCTGTACGATCTTAATATTCTTCCAATTTTCAAGATTGTATTTGTTTTACCCACAGATAATTTCGTACATGTATATAGCTTTAATTTTCAGTCATAGCTACATTGTATAAAGCATCAAGGCTCTATTTATATAAAACATGTAACATATTGGCTGCCAATTTTGATTCTGACTTATTCAACGGCTCAATTGAGTCCTCCCCTTTCTTACATACTTCTATTATCTAGGCTACTAGTGAATGTTCTGGCGTATGCAATCGTTCAACCGGATACTCCCTGTTAATATAAACCTGCAAGATCTAGATTGCAAGTTTAAGTTCTGGCTAATTCAACTGCTTAACCGAGTGTTCGCTGTTAACACGAACGTAATACATCTTGGCTGCCGGTTTCGGTCTCTTGTGTATTTAATTGCTCAAATCGAGTATTCATTGTTCAAACAAAGATAACACATCTAGGCTCATACAGCTATATAATATCTAGGCTTCCAGTTCAGGTTCTGTCGTATACATCTAGGCTCTGTTCATACAACTATAGAAGATCTAGGCTGCAAGTTAAGGTTTTGTCGTATACATATAACTGTGTCGGCCGGATCAGTCTGCGCGGACAGCGCAGGCTGATCCGGTCGATACATTACGCAGATGTGTATCGCCGCAGCTGCATTTTGGGGCATTTTTTAGAAAAAATGTATAGGCGCGTGCCTACAGTGCCTAAAGGGAGCTACGCCCCTGTCTTAAGCACAGGACGTTGAAGACATTTAGGTAAACATATGAAAACTGGATATAAATGAAAGACAAACTATAAAATAAAGTTGATTATATTATGGCAAAACAAGAAACTGCCCAATACGACCAATTCACCCTTTTTCCCACAACGTTTTCAAAAGTCTTTGCAGAGTCAATAGAAGGCGTCTGTATGTGGGAAAGGGTTAATGAGACATACACGTTTAAAACGTTATTGACATCAAGAATTTCGCAGCATCAAATACACAACAAAGGTTAATTACTTTTGAGATTGCCTTGTACTTCGACGATCTGCAAGGACATCTATTGGATTAAACTAACGTTCCGTGATGTCTTTCAGTCTTTGACAGACGAATGGTTGAAGCAGAAAGGTCGTTTGTTTATGGAAAATCTAGAAGTTGGAAGTTTCGAACAGGGAAAGTTCAGATCAGCCATGCAGCTGCTTCGTCTTTTCAGAAGCTTGAACCTTTTCCGACCTATAGACGCATTTTGACGCATCCGCATCAGACGACTTTTGAAAACATTGCGACAATAGAAGAAATTGCTCAAAACGAGCAATTTCTTCTTTTGCCACAATGTTTACAATTTTTTTCTCAGTAATTATACCTTTATTTTTAGAGATTTTCCATATCTTGAATAGATGTTTTCAAATTCGTCTGCTGCAGATGTGTTGTATGTGGGAAAGGGTTAAGACTAAAATAATTCTCCGTATAGTTAATTACGAATTGTGTAGAACCCAGTGTCGTTCCTCGAGCAGCAGCAGTTAAAGCGATGTTCGCGTAAGGTAAAGATCCTGTTTGTTTCACTTGCGATCAGTTAATGTTATTTCACTTACATTGCCCGTGCATGGGAATATGTAGGATCTGGCATTTTTTCAGCAATTTATATTTAGATCAGCCCTTGCATCTGCTACGTCTTATCAGAATCTATTGGACTAAAGTAATGTTTCATGTAGTTGGCCAGTGTTTTTATAGGAGAATCACATACGGAGGTCCTAATGTCGTTCCTCGACCAACAGATAAAGTGCGGTCTTGTTACACTCGCAATCAATGATTGATTGTTTGATTGTTTGGTGTTTTACTCCGCTTTCAACAATTTATAAATATATATCTATATAACGGCATTTCCTGGGTAAGTTACCGGTACCAGACAGTCGTAATGCTCTAACCCAGCAACCCTGAGTGCCAAGGAGGGCAACCATTACCACCATTTTTAGTCTTTGGTATGACCCGTCCGTGGATCGAACCCACGACCTCTCCCGCACCCGAGGCGGACGCTCTACCACTACACCACCGAGACGGTCAAACCATAATCAGTGAAGTATCTGATAATTCTTACTTCTGGTTCAACAACCGAAATTAAATCTCACCTCATTACAATTCATACCTGGGAAACACTTAACTGTGTAAAATGCCAGTTAAGCATGGGAATTCAAATTGATGGAACTACATCATAGTTTATTGCGTTTATAGATTAGTTTTAGGTGTTCAAAATGAGCCCTTGTTGTGTTTACCGTCATGTCATAAACAAATAAGATAGATAGACAAGAAACGAAGCAGGAGTAATAAAAACCCATCAAAATCCCGGATGTTAACTATTTAGCCGATACTGTGCACACAATTAAATACAATTTAGAAAAATGAAAACTCTCTCGCTTGAGTTTATTTGCCGCTCCAAAAATATTTCCAAAAAAGTGCAGTCACTTCAAAATTCGCTTACTCAACGGAAAAAGTGTTATACCATTTGGTGCTAGACTGGATATGCGGTAATACATGTGTCTGAAGCTATGGCACAAAAACATCATAAATAAACATCTGTCTAATATAGATACCAGTTGTCATTTTTAACCGTTTTAGAAAGTCAGAAAATGCAAGGATTAGTGCAAGGAAGCGAGTATTTCTTCTTTCTTTTCCCTATCATTTTCTTAATTCTAAATCAAAATCAGTACGCCAATTTTCCAAGATATTACAGGTTTTTGCCTAATACACTTTTAAAGCAGGCGACTCTAAATATAACATATCAGGGAAAACCCTGCGTCAGGAAAATATGGTCATCCGGTATATATGCGCACCGTAAACTATGCGCCAATGTTGTGGATACCCGCAATAGTACCGTAACATATCGTTTGTAAATAGTACTATTTTAATCCCCTGTATTACCCCTGAAAGGAACTAGAGGCACTGCCTGTATATCAATATGACTTTCTGTGATGTCATGGTTTAAAGCTGCTGAACTCCGGGTGGAGATTTTAATGTCGAAACACAGGGACTTGCTCCTCTAAAAATAGATATGACCTACTCTATGCATAGATATTAACCTTGTTAATATCTATGCTTAGAGTAGGTCATATCTATTTTTAGAGGAGCAAAAAGTCCCTGTGGTCGAAATGTTAAAACGTTTGCAAGTAGTGACTACAAAGTTCATAATTAATAGTTCAAAGTCATGAAAATGTACACAATTTGGCTAACTGGGTATGTCTATCCAGTAAAACTGAAGCATAAATGATTGATGTACTCGAGCGTACTCAATTAAGTTGACTAATGTACTCTAGAGATAAATAATTATTCTAATTTTATCCCAGAATTATGATTCTTATATTTCAAGACAACTTTTGAACAGTTTAAAGTTTTTGACTATACTATCTATAATCTGGAGTTCAGCACCTTTAAATTAAACAAGACCCTGTCCAACTCCCCCAAGATTGGTTACATAATAAGCATGAATATACAAAACATGAGGACATCGAGTTTAATGAATTATATAGACCCTACAAATTTACAAGTAGGTGTCTGGTACATAGTCTCTAAGCACATACAACTACAAATATAACTACGCTCGCTCAACACAATGATATTGGTCAATATTGGTCAATTTATATTCTCCCTGCATCATCCGACTGACTTCTGTGGAATTTTAGATATTTTATGACACATTCAGTCCTTCGATAGAAGGTGAATGACTTAAAACATTCTGTCGCATTGCATTTTCTGCAATCAGTGTATTTTAATACTTTCAACTTGATTATGTCATATTTAAAGATCATACTTAGATCTATTTAGGTCAATTAACAAGAAGATCATTGGTCTTCCTCTGATGGTGATGTACATATTTTAATAGCAATTACCGAAGGACGTTTTTCTTCACTTATAGTAAAGTATATTGCACGGCGAATTGTGTACAGTCTGTCTCAATAACAAGTATATACAAATGACAATTATTAACAAATAGTAATTATTTTACCAAATCGCAACCAGGGCATTTAACTCTGTAGATGCTATCCGTATATATCCGCATCTATAGGTAACTGTTTCCGTAAATTCATCAAGAAAATAGGCGACGCCCAAATATTCTGCGGAAGACTACGGATTGTATTCGCAACTATCCGCCCTACCCGCAATCTGTGTGTCTGACTGGGCCATTAGCGGCAATGGTAATTATGAGCTGTTTGCAAACAATACAGATTCAGGTGAGACAGCTCGTAACGAGCTGTCTCACCTGAAATCAGCATTGTTCGCCTTTTATTTAACAAAGTATTCCACAACTCTTTATCACATGACAAATGATTTTGAATATGGAGGAGTCTACTTTATGAAACTAAGCACTGAGAGAGATGTAAGTGTTACTCCGTTAGCTAACCGTTACAAATCTAAAAACCAGAATTCAGCTTCCTATTATTAAGTAGCTGTAAATTGATGGTACGATTTGCGTCTCTAGATAACGCTAAATGTATCAGAACGTATCGCTGGTTGTGGGTGTTTAATAGTCTCACTTAAACAAAGTGATATTTTATAGTTTGTGCGTCTGGCGCGATAAGACGAGAGAAAACAATATAAACAACGATATGTTCAAGGATCAATCGCTTCGATCTTAAGGAATCCACCTAGGACGAGTGGTTAGCGTCGGGGATTTGGAACCGGGTGTCCCGGGTCCGATCCCTAGTCGCGGCACGACGGTCACGATGGAGTGCCATTGGGCAAGGCACGTTTTCATAGCCTAGTACTGGTTTGTTTACCCAGGAATAATGGAAACGTGAACTATCGCCGTGATATAACTGAAATAATGTTGACAACGGTGTAAAACGCCTAAAAAAATAATAACTAAAAATTTCCATCTTAAATGTTATCTTGGTTAGCGGTTGTATTGCATATGCTGCGATGTATTTTGTGTGTCGGGCAAAACACTCATCAACGATACTCAACGAGTAAACACCAAGGATAATGTAAACTCGGTTAATGCTAAACAGGATTCATTGATTGATTAGGGTTGTAACTTACATCACCTGTATTGAAAGCCCGGCTTGTCACCGGGATTCGATAATGAATATATCTCAACATATCTGATTGATTGATTGATTGATTGATTGATCGAGCCATGTATTTATTTGATCATTTATAATCTCGTCAATGGGATTCGACAATAAACATATCTCGACATATCTGATTGAACTAGTTCTCGGGGTAGTTACCAGTACTACTGATTCCGGCGCAATAGTCCTAATGGTAACCCCGCAACATGGGCGAACCGACTGCTATCATATTAAAAGTATTTTGTTAAACCGCCCCGCAACATGGGCGAACCGACTGCTATCATATTAAAAGTATTTCGTTAAACCGCCACGCAACATTGGCGAACCCACTGCTATCATATTAAAAGTATTTCGTAAAACCGCCCCGCAACATGGGAGAACCTACTGCTATATTATTAAAAAGTATTTCGTTAAACCGCCCAGCAACATGGGCGAACCCACTCCTATCATATTAAAAGTATTTCGTTAAACCGCCCCGCAATATGGGCGAACCCACTCCTATCATATTAAACGTATTTCGTTAAACCGCTCCGCAACATTGGCGAAACCACTCCTATCATATTAAAAGTATTTCGTTAAACCGCCCCGCAACGCGGGCGAACCCACTGCTATCATATTAAAAGAATTTCGTTAACCAAACCCCCCCCCCCCCCCCCCCCCCCCGCAACGCGGGCAAACACAGTGCTATATATTAAAAGTATTTCGTTAAACCGCCCTGCAACACCACTGCTATCGTATTAAAAGAGTATTTCGTTAAACCGCCCCGCAAAATGGGCGAACCCACTGCTATCATATTAAAAGTATTTCGTTAAACCGCCCCGCAACACCACTGCTATCATATTAAAAGTATTTTGTCAAACCGCCCCGCAGCATTGGCGAACCGACTGCTATCATATTAAAAGTATTTCGTTAAACCGCCACGCAACATTGGCGAAGCCACTGCTATCATATTAAAAGTATTTCGTTAAACCGCCCCGCAACATGGGAGAACCTACTGCTATATTATTAAAAAGTATTTCGTCAAACCGACCCGCAATATGGGCACTGCTATCATATTAAAAGTATTTCGTTAAACCGCCACGCAACATTGGCGAACCCACTGCTATCATATTAAAAGTATTTCGTTAAACCGCCCCGCAACATGGGAGAACCTACTGCTATATTATTAAAAAGTATTTCGTTAAACCGACTAGTGACTTTTATATTGCTCCTCTACCGCTTTTGAGATGGATGCTCTAACCTCTACACCACTGATGACCGTATAAATACATGTAGTCGACAAGAAATAAATGAGCGGTCACACGAGAAAATCAACATTGTGGACTCTGCGTAAAGCATCGACCCGGATCAGCCAAAGCATGAAGCACAAGCTAATCCGGACAGACACGTTTCGCCTCCTATACATTTTCTGTTTTAGGAGTCATATATATATATACATGAACCCCCTAAGACGGAATGAGCCTATGCTGAACTTTGTCGATACATTACGCAGAGACCACAATGTTGGTTTTGTCGTTGAATGGCTCAAATAGAATATGCTTAGGTCTGATGTGATTGTATTTATATAAAGTGTTTATGTGCAGATGCAATAATTCTGGAGTATGTATGTTTCACAAAATCTGTTTTTGTTTCGTCTACATATGCAATTATAGAATATACGAGAATAAATATCGTATTACATTTCAGTCTTGCACTACGATTTGATATGTTGACGTCTCCCTTAGTTTGCTCTAGACCGAGTGGCCTATATTCTACAAAACCAACCATATGGTATTTATGACATCCATTTAAGAATCGATTTGAACTGCGTCTACACTTTCGCTGATTAGTTCAGAGATTTCAGGAAATCTTTACAACATTTTCCATTTAGATGCAATGTCACGAATACGCAGACACATCTTTGGCGGCACTTGTCATACAAACACATTGATATTATATTCACTTTATCACGGCTTAAATATACGCCCGCCACGTCAGTTAACGGTAACACTGTCAAATACGTTTAGATGAGGAGAGAATGAAACAGGAGATTTGAAGTGCTTACTATTCTTTATTCAAATAACAAAAAAAGGAAAGAAAAGAGAAGCTTTGTACCGAAATGAAATTCATATAAAAGGCGAAAAGTCTCATCTATATGTCAGGTCTAGTTATTATAAGGAGCCTCTATTGACGTATTTCCCTCCTTAAAGCTCTACTTCAGTTATATATATCCAGTGTTCTGTCAGAAGACTCTCGTTGTGATTATTATGACAAAGTTTGTTCAGTGGTCTCTGGTGGGCGTCTGCAAGTCATATACCATTTAATAAAATAACAATTTATCATTTAAGAGAATGATATTTGAACTCAAGACAAATGCGCTAGACTTTTGGCAAAGAAATACGGGTAAACTTAGTTCGCGTTGTTGGCTTCGAGACACTGCAGTGGACTATAGTTAATAGTTACAGTTGCAAATATACAGTTTATCTTAAAGTTATAACTGTTGAATAGTTAAATAACTCCTTTAACTCTTTCAGCGCCACAGGCAATTTTGAGGTTTTTGCAAACAATGCAGATTCAGGTGAGTCAGCTCGTAACGAGCTGTCTCACCTGATATCAGCATTGTTTGCCTTTTAGTGACCAAAATAGTCCAAAACTTTCATAAATTGAGAAATGGATATACCCGATTTTGAACATGGTCGAGTCTACTTTAAATAATTCGGCGCTGAAAGAGTTAATGAAACCTTGTGATTTTCCTTTGTCAATTCAGTTTCGTATACAGGAAAGGAGACACTAGTTCCGAAAAGAAACAATTTGACTTGTTGTTCAAAATTAAGACCGCTCCGTGTCTAATTGTTATATGTAGTGTAACCAATTTGATAAATAATTCTCCCTTTAATAAAAAGAACATACGTGCAAGTACGGATTTGGCTTCGCAATATATTATTACCAACCATTTAGATCAGTTGGAGTTGAGATCTGTCTAACAACCATTAATCATTAAATTCCGAGTTCAGATGATCCCAAACATTTAATCAAATAAACGTGACATTTGGAAATATATAAATACGTATAGTAAAGTTATTTAAAAAACTGATTATCAATCACAGAATTATGGACCCAGATGTATAGATTGTGAAAGGTAATCTTTATTGAATCTTTTTCAGGATAAAATGAGCCGTCACGCGAGAAAACCAACATTGTGGACTCTGCGTAAAGTATGGACCTGGAGCAGCCGCGCAGGCTAACCAGGACAGACACTTTTCGCGTGCTGTGTATTTTCTGTTTCAGGAATAATTAATCTATACCTCTGTCCTCCTGAGACGGAATGGGTCGGCCCTGATTAGCCTGCGCGGACTGCGCAGACTGATCTGGGTTGATACATTACGCATATTCCATAATGTTAGTTTTCTCGTGGAACGGTTCATATAGGAGCCTTGACCGACGAGTTGAGTTAATCTTAACTCCCCTGTTATACGTCATTGAATATTCACGTGCGTTAAACTAACGTACTGCACTCCTATTTCGTAGCCGAGCCCCGGTAGTTCAGTCTGTAGCGACGAAGGCTGTCAATCCAGGGGTTGTGAGTTCGAATCCCGGCTCGGCCAACTTTCTTTCTGAGGATTGACAAAAGACATGACAATACAACATGCGTAATTCGTCTTCCACCAATGGGCTAAGTCTATGTGGAAAAGCAGCCAGTTGCTTGGGAAGATTTTTGTGTGGAGTACTGGTGTGAGAAAACCAGGAAATGCATGAGTAGGTGAACTGGCCGCCGTGATATAACTGAGAAATTGTTAAAAACGCCGTTAAACCCCAACAATCAATCAATCACTCCTATTTCGTTTTGCATGTATGTAGGTAGAGATATAACACAACGGCAGGCTCTGATGAGACTATGCTGATGCACCCGTCGATTTTAGTCTGTTCGAAGATGCAATAAGAACCATAATCTATAGACGCTGATTAAAACGCATTAATGGACATTATATTCTTCTGGGCATGGTAAATTAGGATAATTTGAAGTGATATATGAAATATGTCCGATATTTTTCTGATTGTATGATACCAAAGGTTAGACCATTCAACGCTATGAACAAGTTTGTTTAGTCTTCATCAACGATAGTATGGAATTTTATTTAAGAACATCGCAATTATAACAATATAACAGAATCACTATTAAACCGAAAAAGTGCATTCTATCGTAAATCAGAAAATCCAAACCCCGTGTTATGAAGGTCCTAGCACGATTTTGTCTTAATATTATATTGTTGTTGTGGGATCGATTGGACAAAGTAAACAATGGCAACAGAGCAACTAGGTAAAACGGGCGAGAAAACCAACATTATTGCCTCTGCGTAATGTATCGACCCGGATCAACCCGCGCAGTCCGCGCAGACTGATACTGGCCGATACATTCCGTCTCAGGGGGAATAGAGGTAAAAAGTAATGATTCCTGAAACAGAAAATCCACAAGAGGCGAAAAGTGTGTATCCGAGTCAGCTTGCGTGGCATGCTTAGGCTGAGCCGGGTCGATACTTTACGCAGAGTTCACATGTTGGTTTTCTCATGGGACGGCTCATTTCCTTTAGAAGACACAAACAACGAGGAATGATGACTTATTTCTTAGTATGTGATACTCATAATGTATTTAGATTCCATGTTAGGACCTGTCAACTTAAGTTTTCCATATTTTATGGAGTAAATAGCTTGTTATGCATAAAAGAAAAAAAAACCTGACGGTATATATCAAACGTATCCAGACAGCAAACCGTGCGTTCTTGGAAACTTTAGTGTAACTGGAGGAAAGTTAAATAAAAGGAAAAAGTGACAAACCTCTTACATTTTCAATACAGAAGTATTAACCCTTTCCCTCATATAGACGCTTTCTGACGCCTCTGCAGCATACGGCTTTATGAAAACATAGTGACAAAAGAAGAAATTGCACAAAACGTGCAATTTCTCCTTTTGCCACAATGTTTTCAACTTTTTGTCATAGGTTATCCATTCAATTATGGAGATTTTCGAGTTTTTGACAAAATACGTTCAAAGTAGTCTGCTGCAGAATTGTTGTATGAGGGAAAGGGTTAAACAAGGTAAACGATCAAAAACAACGTTCCCGGTTCCACACAACCATCAGAGCTCTAGATAAGGGGCGATTTTGCATGTTCTTAAATCTTTATTTGATCCTCTAACCCTATGTTGTGGGTACTCAAAAGAATCGTCTCAGTGTGGCGATTTTTTTGAGTACCCACAACATAGGGTTTGCTTTAGTGATAAGAGAGAAATTGTGAGAGAAAGAGCCGAATACCCCTCCTTATCCGGACCTCTGAACCATTATTTGGCATTTTTTCGAGTACAATTCGAAATGTTTGAAATCCACGAATAGGTATTCCACACGACACCTACTCGTCTATTTTTACCGCCAGGGGACTTGCAAGCGTTTCTGTTTTACGCCCACACGGCACCGATTAAAGTCTATATATACGCTGAACTACGGGAAAAAACAATCATGAGACGTTTATGACAACAGTAAATGCAGATCATCCCGCGTAGTCTACGTCTGCATTGATTACCGATTTTTATATGTTATGGAGCGTTCTTCCATACACTGTACGCATTGATCAGTTACGAATGTGCTGACATATGAGCCGTTCCACGAGAAAACCAACATTGTGGACACAGTAAAGTATCGACCCGGATCAGCCTCAGCAAGTAACGCAGACTTATCCGAAAAGACACTTTTCGCCTCCTGTGGATTTTCTGTTTTAAGAATAATTACTCTATATCTCTATCCCCCTGATACGGAATGTGTCGGCCCAGATTAGCCTGCGCAGGCTGATCTGAGTCGATACATTACGCAGAGTCCATGATGTTGGTTTTCTCATGGAACGGCTGATATGTTTTATATGTCTCTGTCAACACTTATCGCAATCACAGTGTATCTTCCTGATACAAGGCAAGTATGTATTTCTATGCTATTGTAACCTTATCCCTGATTTTAACGATTTTTTAGTGCCTCTTCATTCGACGACAATAGAAGATATTGTGAAAAAAAGAAGATATTGCTTAAAAACAGCAACTACCAGTTTTTACCTCTATGCTATTAATTCTCATATATATTGAAACAAGACAAGATAAACAGATCATGTAATATGAACTGTTAACTACTTCCCACATACAAACAAATCTGCAGTAGTCGACTTTGAAAACATATACCAAATATGGAAATTACCTTTATGTAATGGATTACTTATCACATATAATTGAAAACACTGTGACAAAGCGGGAAGCTGCTCATTATGAGCAATTTGATGATTTAAACAATGTTTTCAAAAGACTTCTGCTGCAGATGCGTCAACATGCGTCAAGTAGGAACGGGTTAAGTGTTTAATGCATTAGCGTAGTATGTTGTTTGTTATCCATTTGCATTGTGTCGTGCATTTGTCGAAATAATCCGGTAGCCTTATACATACAATGAAGAGTCGGTACAAATAAATATATACGTTGGATTTCGAAATGTGGTGTCAACCAAGGTGAGTAAAATAGAAAAACAATACTACATTCAATATTTCTATTTTATTACAAAGTGTCAACACAATTGTACAAACGTCAACAGTCGCCTCTACGAATAAACTTCTGAAAGCCGACAAAAGCAATCTGCATATTTTAAACGCATTGCAATTCCAAACGTGTAAGTCACGGAAATGCTATATAAATGATGAATAATAAAACAAACTTTAATCGCCAACGAGACAAAGAACCACCGACTACGTGAATAATGTTTAACCCGTTCCCAGCTGCAGACGTACTTTGACGCAATAGCTGCAGACACCTTTGGAAAACATTGTGGCCAAAGGTGAAATTGCTCATGATGAGCAATTTCTCCTTTGGCCACAATGCTTGCAACTTCTTTTTTTTTTTATCAATACAGCTATATTTTATGGAGATTTTCCAGGTTTTTGTCTGCTGCAGATTTGTTGTATGTGGGAAAGGGTTAATGAGCAAAATGATAAATAGAATAAACACGGAAGAGGAAGTGGGTAACCAATCTTCATCTGGTTGGTTCTCGGGGTATGACATGCAATTTGATAACACATTCCCACTTCAAGCCTTTACCCCTGGTTCCCTTATGATATAATCGTTACCATTGGTTGTATATAAGTTCTTACAAAACATATTGAGCAGTATTTTGCTATAACTGGAAAATAGAGTAGCGGACATTGTTACTGCATTTATGTGTAAACTGATCTTGGTTTATATATTTCGAAATTGCAGCTTTAAGTTGATCATAAGATAAGAATGCAAATGTTGTTTAAAATCGCGTACATTGAGATAAGGAATAAAGTAAACTTTTGAATTTCAGGTAAACTGGAAGCAATACTGATTTGACTGAAACATTGTTGACAACGGCGTTAAACCCAATCAATTAATCGACAGTTGAAACAATCGTAAGGCCTTCGACATGGATTGCACATATAAAACGCACAGTTGTTGTGCAAAATGATTACTTGTCAATAATACTCTGACGGTGGATCTTCGTAAAGCACGACTCATTTATTTAAAGTACTTTCTTATAGGCGTACTGAAATATCTTTGACGACGTCCAAGCTTCAACCGAAATCCTTTATAATCCCCTCGAAGATCGAGGGCTTGGCTTGAAACGGTTGTAACTAAAAACCTATTTTGAAATCTCTGGTTTAGGGGCAATTTTGACCCCTTTGTAAACAATACAAATTTAGGTGCCATTGCTCAGAACGAGCAATGGCACCTAAATTTCCATTGTTTACCAAGAAAAATGATTTAACGCTTATAAAGACTTTATAGCGAGGTGATACACCTTGGTAAAAAATACCAATTTTAGTTACAACCTTTTCAGGCCAAGCCCTCGAGATGTCCAAGCTTGGCTTCTGTTATGTCTTCGTCGACGTTCAAGCCAAACGTAATCGAACACATAGCATGGACAAGCATTTTGTTATTAGTCGCCGGTATCGTTTGGGTTTTTACATTTAGCAGCAGTTCATGAAAATATGTGTCATTTCATTACCAGTATGAGAATTGACTTTATACAATCAGGAATGTAGAGTACAATTTTAGATTCCTGACATAATATATACCAGTTTTTACCATTTTTAATGTATAGATTAGTCAATTTCACACAGAAAAATGGAATTCAAAATATATAACACAGAAAACAGATACATTTCTGTGTTATTTCAGTTATATCAGAGGAAAGAACTCTTATGTGAGGTCACTGGGTGACTGATTATATACTTATATTAATTATGAACTGCCTTTAAGTTTTTATAATTAAACCTTTTCTGTTGAAAAACAGATCACGTTTTCTTCATTTGTCAAACAAGATGTTTATATATATTTATTTGAATAAAAAGTATTTTGAGTGTTTATTGCATTTAAAAAGAGATTGATCCTCTTTATCTGCAGGTTTCAATTTTCTGTTTGTTATTACCTTATTTTAGTTTGATATAGTTACTGTACATTGCCCTGTTTCATAGACGGACCTAAATCGGTGACCTTAAAAGGCTTTTTTTTGGCATTTGCTCTTCAGTTTGAAAAGTTCTATGGCATCATTGGTTGTTGTGGTCTCAAGTATGTACATATTGCTGTCAAAATAAATAACCTAGTGAAACTAATGTTGAAATTCTTAGTACAAATGTTTTCCAAAATGATATCAGAGTTTGATCAATAAACAAATTTTGGATTAAAAAAAGAAAGATGAATCTACTAGAAACTGAGCCTGTTGCAAAAATAAATCATGTCTTATACTAATGGCCCTCATGTGACATAATTATTTTCATATGTATAGGGACAGGCGTTTGACAACACTGGTTGCGATGCTAGGCGTGAATTTAGAGGTAAATTTGAGTACCAGCTTTCGCGTCCAATATTGCTTGAAAAGGAGCTGGAAACACTGTATTTCTGACTGCATCCACATATTGCTTGAAAAGGAGCTGGAAATATGGTATTTCTGACTGCATCCACGTATTGCTTGAAAAGGAGCTGGAAACATGGTATTTCTGACTGCATCCACATATTGCCTATTGTTTTGAGAGTCTTAAGCAGCTCGTCAATGTTACACTAACCCCCAGCGTTTTTGTAAAATTGACCTTTTTGTTCTACTTTTTTAATCCTGTTTCAGATCACTGTTGTGGCCAATTCTTTCCATAATATTGACTGAGAGTGTGAATTCCAGTCATTTTCTTATAATTCTGGCACTCCTTGATACAGGAAAATCCTTATAATAATACCAGAATGGATATTATGAAAAATATTGAGAGAATAAAAGTTGGCGTGTCCGCAGGAAACAGAAAATCAGCTTTCAACTGTGTTTTGCCACCAAAAACAGCAAGTAGAAACAAAATGACCGAACAAAAGTCTTATGGGGTTTGAGATTTGAGATGTGAAAAACAGTAAGATTGTACAGAATTCTCGTTTTTTGATTATCTTATGATGTCTTCGTACGGGTAACCTATAGGTGAGCTTTCACACATAATACTACATAAATAAGCTAAATTAAAATTAGTCTGCTTTTGTTTTCCTATTGTCTCTGTAGACACACAAATTAGGCGATATTCCGCGGTGTAATTGATATAATGTTTCACCCACAACCGAATTACTCTGTCTATATTGACGTTGCTTTTTGATATGTGATCTATCTAGATTCTAAGGAAATGACCACCATCTGGCAAACATACACGATCATGTATAGCAAAAGTAAAATCGGTATAGGGCATCACGACCAGGCATTTACCTCATTTATCAATTCTAAACAATAGTCCTTCAAAACAGGCCTGAACTTATTATAAAGAACGGATATCCGGTATTTCACATTGTCCAAACACAGTAAGCACTCGGACATGCGCTAGCCGAATCAACCAATCAATTTACAGCTTATGGCGAGCGCTCGCCGAGCATTCGGTGTAATAGGACAACCTGAAAACACCCCTGTATCGGGTAATAAGCAAGTTAAAGATGAAGACATCGATGTATTTATCATTAGTACTTGAGTCTTTTCCCGTGATAACTTATAATTCTGTCTTTGTGATGTATTGTCTATAAGGTCAGAGAGTCTTGGTAGCCTCTGTACATGTGATGCACATATTGGTTTCGATCTACATGAACACTAATAACATATCGAGCGCTTGGCGTGAAACGGTTGTAACTAAAATTGGTACTTTTTTTACCAAGGTTAATCACCTCTCCATAACGTCTTAAAAGCATTAAATTATTTTTCTTGGTAAATAATGGAAATTTAGGTGCCATTGCTCGTTCTGAGCAATGGCATCTACATTTGCATTGTTTACAAAGGGGTAAAAATTGCCCCTAAACCAGGATTTTCAAAATAGGTTTTAAGTTACAACCGTTTCACGCCAAGCCCTCAATATGCCATGTGGTAATTCGCACTAAAATGAATATTACATTAGGGTAAAAATAATCACAACTCCGTTGTAACAGACGGTTTCATATGCTGTTGCCCTTTTCCTTGGCTAATATTCTATAACGACAATTTTCCAAGAAACTCATTACTTTGTCTGAGACCAGAGAATATATTTGCCTCCTGGTAAATAATAGTTTTAATAAATATGGTCACATACTGTGCCCATTGATGAAGAATCGCAGAAATCAATTCAGAACGTTATTGCTGATATTATCACAGTTGTTAGTTTCTTTGTAGATTTATATGTAATCCTTTTTTTGCGTTTTCCATAGGCTACCAATTTGAATTTGTCTGCGTTAAAACGATTTTTAAATTAAACACTATTCCTTTGTCTTGAAAAAGGATGAAAACGTGACGTGCACCAATTTTGACTAAATACATTTGATTGTTTTATGGTGTTGAGAGCTGCTTTCAATATTGTTTCAGCTATATCATGATGTTTCCTGGGTAATTGACCAGTACAACTGGTCCATTCTTCCTGACATTTGCGAGTCAGTTGTAATGAGGTACAACATACAAGACGTTTTTATTGATCAATTGTCTAGTATACAGTTTAATATTTTGAGTGATGCGGATAAACTTACATATCTTATCAGAAACGTTCCAAGAAATGTAGCTAACTATATTGTTAAATCTTATATGAGAAGAAGAAATGCATTATATAACTAGTCTCATTCCAATCCATATAATATTATGGAAATGTTTGACATTTATTATTTATTTATTGATGATGTTAGTAATGCCAAATTAATTTCACGTGAAAATTATATTACTTACTATGGTATAGGTGACTTATAGGTCCATTGGGCTGGGTGTTTTGTTTAAATTTCTATAATTGTATACCATGTCAAATGTACACATGTCACTTAAATAAAATATTTACTTACATACAAGATATTTATTTAGTTATTAAGGCCATCGGCTCATAATATATCATAAGTTATACCTATATACAACAAATATTGACGAAATACGATATTACAATGACATATAAATTGTTATCATAAAGCTTTAGAAAGAGTTTCGCTTCTTAGTTGGGATGCGCTCTGAACGAATTTTGCAGTAGTGTAGAGTTCAGACTGATAATTTGTGTTAAAAAATATCTAAAATTTGTCTAGAATCCTGTTGTTTATCTATGATACATTAAAACAAATATGAGCCGTCACGCGAGAAAACCAACAGTGTAAACTCTGCGTAAGCATCGACCCGGATCAGCATAACCATGCCGCGCAGGCTTACCCGGACAGACACTTTTCACCTCCTGTAAATTTTCTGTTTCAGGAATCATTACTCTATACCTCTACCCCCCTGAGACGTAATGTGTCGGCCCGGACCAGTCTGCGCGGACTGCGCAGGCTGATCTGGGTCGATACATTACGCAGAGGCATTAATGTTGGTTTTCTCGCGGGACGGGTCATATCTATGAAGTAGTGCCACACCTTTGGATATATATATTTTAGATATTATTCAATATCCCTCAAAATTGGCATGCGGGATCTCTGACGTCATTGCATTCAAAAGGCAAGATGCATATCGAATGCATACGCGTGATGTTGACGTCAAATGGCGTCAAAATTACGTCTTTGTGTCAATATATGTTAGGCGTCCTGTGCATTCAACGGGTATATCTTCGAATTGTGAATACCGATTTTCATGATTTAACATTCCTGTTTTATGTAAAATGTTTACCTTATTGTTAAACATATTTATCAAACAGCATAACAATACTGAGAATGAATATTTAATGATTTGGCATTTTTTTATTTTTTTATTTAACGACATATTTTGTTCAAATCACGTATACCCGTTGAATGAATAGGACCCCTAGAACTTGGTTGATTTGAAGACGTCATTTTGCGCATTCATTTGATATGCATCTTTTCTTTTGAAAGTCTAGAGGTCAGAGATCACGTACACAAATGTTGAAGGATATTTAATAATTTCAACAACTTATCTCCAAAGGTATGGAACTGCCTTAAATAGTCATAGGTAGAGTATTTGAAAAGGAATTGGAATACATCTTCAATTAAATATTCTTACCAATACATAAATAGCACAAACGGTCATTCTTTGGAAATGATCTGACCCTTTCTATACTAAGGTCATGGTTAGAGTATTCAAAATTACTATATATACCCTGCGTAAGGAAGAAGGTAAACACGAGCATTACTCTGGATTTAATAACGATTTGAAATAGTTATTATGTTGTCTCTTCCTGCGTTGTCTTTATCCATATGCCATTTTTGTAAGTAGCAGTCTTGAAGGCGTTGCTTAAATAGGTTATAATAAATGAAGCATTGATTCATCCATACGTACCGAAAGCCGTAAATGAACAGGCGATAATTTCTATACAGGTATTTCTACCGACCTCATTCAGGCGGGTTAACATCATATAGCAATGCCTCGGGTATCTATGGGTTTTCTTTGAGGGTCACCTTTCACCAGTATTTAATACAGTTAAATCAATAATTTGTATCAATAGTTTTGAAAGCATCTACATGGTCTAGTCTTTCATAAATGCACTGAAATCGGAATATATAATAAAATGATTTCATCGCTTGATGTGACGATAAAGGCACTGTCATCATTTGATTTTCTTTATAGTACTATTTTTATACCCCTTTCGAAGAAGGGGGGGGGGGTGGGGGTGAGGTGAGGGGGGGGGGGTGGGGGTGGGGGGGTGGGGGTATATAGGAGTCACTGTGTCGGTCGGTCGGTCGGTCGGAAGCCATATTTTGTCCGACCTATTCCTTACAAACCACTAGGTGGAATTCAATAAAAAAAAATCATGAAGCTTCTATACTAAGAGGAGATGTGCATATCCTAAAGGGGTTACACTTGCATGTTATTTTACAGAGTTATGGCCTTTTTACTTATTAAGTTATGGTGTAGGTCAAGGTGCTTTTGGGGGGTATTTATCATCTTCAGTAATAGTTCTAGTTTCCCGTCTGTTTAAGTATTCCGCCATTGCAGGAAAAAACGATTTATATATTTATCTAGATTAAGACTAATATGTGTGGATGCACAACTGTTTTCGATAAATATCGAATTGCTGTTGTATTGCACAGACAGTACCGCAAGAAGTTGCAACCATTCTCTGCAAATATAAGGGCGATAAGTTGTCAATATCCTCAGAGACAACAGCACCCGATAACATTTGGAGTTAACTCTTTCATCGCCAAAGGCAATATTGAGGTTTTTGCAAACAATGCAGATTCAAGTGAGTCAGCTCGTCACGAGCTGTCTCACTTGAAATCAGCATTGTTTGCCTTTTATTCATCAAAATAATCCAAAACATATATTACATGAGAAATGGAGACGCTCGATTTTGAACATGGAAGAGTCTCCTCTAAACAATTCGGCGCTGAAAGAGTTAAGAAGTAAAACAAGATCATTGATAAAAGAGATAACACAATGGTACTCCTTAAACATCTTTGTCTGGTACCCGGTACCTGTAATGCTAATCCCACACTTCTGAGCGCCAAAGCGTTGACACGAAATTAATAAAACTATATGAGCCAGTGTGTGAGAAAGGGAACAAGTTGAAATTTGTGAACAGTATCCATCCGCACAGTCTGATCAATATCTACACTGTTAACATTTAACTAGAAGAGTAATGTCAATGTTTGGAGATTCTGATAAGACGTATCAGATGTAAAGGCTGATCCGAAACGACACCGTCCAGAAACGCCAAGTTGTACATTTTGGCATATAAACCGAGCCCCTGTAGCCCAGTCGGTAGCGATGCGAGCTGTCAAACCAGGGGTTGTAAGTTCGAACCCCAGCTCGGCCAACTTTCTTTCCGACGTTTGACAAAAGTCACTGTGACAAGCGTCATTCGTCTTCCACCAATGGGCTGACAGTCTATGTGGAAAAGCAGCCAGTATCTTGGAAAGTATATTGTGTGGAGTAGTGGTGTGAGAAAGCCAGAAAACACATCAGTAGGTGAACTAGCCGACGTGATATGACTGAAAAATTGTTGAAAACGGCGTTAAACCCAAATCAATCAATCAGTCTTACATAATAATTTACAGAGCACTAGATCAGGGATGTACGTATTTCATATTCAAACATCCTCGGCTTCCAAGCTCTATCTCGAATATTCAAAAGGATCCTTTAAATAAGACGTTTTTGTTTGGGCTGGGGCTTTAGGCCCTGGTCATAGTAATAAAACCATTTTTTCGGAATTGGCAGCCTGCCAGTTGCTGTTAACATCAAACAACGCATTTTAGGGTGAGACTGCACGAGAAAAATAGTTCATCATGGATTCAACAAAACTGCATTTAAAAGGTTAAGGACAAATATTGAAGTTTATTAACATTTTGGATAAGTGGAACGGAAAAGTACAAACAAGTCGCGCGTGACATATGCAGTGGCGGATTTACCGGGGGCCGTAGGGCCCATGCGACAAAAAAGTAATGGTAAGCAAAGAAGTCCCGTAACAAACGCAGTGGCGGATTCAGCGGGGCCCCACAGGAAGACCTGCCATCGGACGATACACTCCAGGTTTAAACCGAGTGCTGGAGGAATAAATGGGGTGGTGCATCACCCTTATCTTACCGACCAGTCAAGCATTGACGACTTGATTAAGGAAGTCAAGTCCACACAATTCGTTGAATAGCGATCACATTTTTGGTGACAAGTTGCGAGTTCGATGATAGAATTTCAACTATTGGCCTCGTGAAGTCCGACTGGAGATCAGCAATGGCGAAGAAGATGCTTACAGGAATATGCCTTATGTCTGCACATAAAGATATGGATATCAACATTTATGTCTTAATCAGAAACTAGGTCACTTGGCCAAATTGAAGGAAAATCTTGTTAACACTCTTAAATTCGGTCTGAATGTGTATCTTTATGATATCTAGGTCAAGTTCGAATTGGGTCATGCCAGGTTAAAACTAGGTCACACGGCCGAGTTGAAGGAAAATCTTGTCAATACTCTGGAGGCCGCTTGTTTTGCTTCAGCAGCTTGAATCTTTGTCAGAATACTTATATTGATGATATGAAGTCCATGTTCGAATATGGTCCATATCGGGTAAACAAAAGATAGAGCACCAGCACAGGTGGCAGTCTCGTTTAAAAAAACAAAACCATATCACTATATATAGTCAAATGCTATTTTTAGATTTTAAACTAGACTGGCATCTGTGGGCACTTGGTCAAATGAAGGAAAATCTTGATAACACTCTGGAGGTTGCATCTTGAATTTTTGTCAGAATAATTGTCTTAATGAGTTTTGCATTGTTCAAACACTTTCCCGCAGTCTAGTTAATGGTTTAGAGAATTATTTCTACATAATGGAAGTTGATTTAACATTGACATATTCTCAATATAATAAGGCAGAAACTTCAAAATATTCTGCATAAACTTGCTGTTAAATTTTCTTTTGATTCTTCATGTCTTAAATATACTTGTGAGCTCTTGCACTCGGGTGAGCGATATAGCGCCATCAAGGTCCTCCTGTTTTCAAATTTGCAGTTTCATAATATTTACTATTTTTGATATGATCTTTCAACTTCTTAACAATAAATACATAACCATAAGCTGCAGTTATTATTTCCGTTCACATTTTCCCTACTTCTCAACTCTTCCCGCAGCCCCCAGGCCGTCAGCACTTCGGTGCTTTGATTAATAAACATACTGTGTGATGTAACTTTACGTGAAGGTATATATTATGGATATATACTGTACATATTTACTCCTGCTTATGACAAATGATTTATGATAATGTAAAAACAATAGGATATCTACAGTCACGCCTCTATAACATGTGGGAAATCGCGACGAGCTTAGACCCAGCATTCTACAAACAACTTTTACGCACCGAATGTGGGGTGTTAGCTTTTTCATCCAAATCTTTTAATCAAATTACATTATTATAACTTAGAATCACTACTAAGTCCTGGAGTATTAAGGATGGCATTGCAACACTGAGAATGACGTCGTATTTTACCAACTGATGCGAAATGTCTCAGTTTTTAAGTCTTCTGATTCTGGGTTTTAAAGCGACTGAAATCCAGATGAAACGAAAAAAAAAAAAAAAAAAAAAAAATACACTCGAATTCGCCCTAAATGTTATTCTTTATGTTATCCAAGTAAAACCAGGGAAGAAAATGTCTCGTTTTTTATCAATAAAGTGAACTTGAGTCGTTTTCAATTGTCCCGATGAAGGGGTCTCCTATTTAAAAACACTTACCCCGTTACTGACAGGGTAGAATTTGCGATGGAAAAAGTATCGAAAACAAGGAAATCTCACCGATTATAGGGGTATGTAATATGTCAGTTATCATATTTTAATGCCCCAAATACAAAAATAACACTTATTTTCTTAAAATAACACTTATTTTCTTAAAATAACACTTATTTTCTTAAAATTGGATTTTTTTTAAAAAAAATCGACAGTTGGGTATCTGGAGTTCAGTCGCTTTAAGATCGAGGACCTAACATAATATCTAGGTAGGGTTCCCGTGTCGTGTCACAACCTCATTGTAACCCCCCCCCATACATCCAGCCTAATAAATATAATTGGTTTTCATGCTACAGTTGTATCAAACCCTTGTATACGTCAATCAGCTTACGCCGACATAAGCAAACCACTTTTGTCATTTGACAACTTAAGATTGGAAGTCTGTGTTAAATGGCATGTGTAGGTCGATGTGTCGTTTTGGCGTCTGAGTCTTTCTACCGGATCGAAGCCTGGTCTTATGACCTACAAGAAACATTTGGAAGAGGACAATGGCTTTGTAATTTGAGAATGTTGGAAAAAAGTAGATGATTGAGCCGTCCCCCGAGAAAAAACAACATTATGCCATCTGCGTAATAGGCTGCGCAGTCCGCGCAGACTGATCCGGGCCGACACATTCCGTCTCAGATCACAGAGGTAAATATTCCTGAAACAGAAAAACCACAGGAAGGCGAAAAGTGTCTATCCGGGTAAACCTGCGCGTTATGCTTAGGCTGATCTGGGTCGATACTTTACGCAGAGTCCACAATGTTGGTTTTCTCGCGGGACGGCTCATATCAATATATCTGCGAAATGTATCGACCAGATCAGCCTGCGCTGTCCGCGCAGACTGATCCGGCCGACACATTCCGTCTAAGGGGGGATAGATAGAGTAATGATTTCTGAAGCAGAAAATCAATAAGAGGCGAATATTGTCTGTCCGGGTTAGCCTGTGCGGCATGTTTAGGCTGATCAGGGTCGATACTTTACGCAGAGTCCACAATGTTGGTGTTCTCGCGGGACGGCTCATACACTGGTAAGGATGTGTTGGTATTACAGCAGCGTTTTATGAATCAACATTTCCTACTTGAGCCGTTCCACGAGAAAAACCAACATTGGGGACTCTGCGTAAAGTATCGACCCGGATCAGCCTAAGCATAACGCGCAGGTTTACCCGGATAGACACTTTTCGCCTCCTGTGGTTTTTCTGTTTCAGGAATATTTACCTCTGTGATCTGAGACGGAATGTGTCGGCCCGGATCAGTCTGCGCGGACTGCGCAGGCTGATCTGGGTCGATACGTTACGCAGATGGCATAATGTTGGTTTTTCTCGCGGGAAAAATCTTAATTAGTGAACATCACTGGTGCTATAAGCTTCAGACGTTTGATCTAACTGTAATGTCCTCATTTCAACGTATTATATTTTCATATTGTGTATATATACATGATAGATAGATTTTAATCGACTTATACAAATACATGTATCTCATCATTTACATACATTTACATTAACAAAATATTGTGTATATACATGATAGATATATTTTAATTGACTTATACAAATACATGTATCTCATCATTTACATACATTTACATTAACACAATTAATACGTGAACAACAAATAATAATCGGAAATAACTTTGAAGTTTCCTGATTTTGGTAGATTTCAAAAATAGATTATAACAAATAATGAAAATTTAACCTTTAACTTTAAGCAGTTTAGGAGAGTGTGAAATGGAACACATATCTTAATCCAAATTCATACTGTCAATCACCTACATATATTACCTCAACATCATCTTATTTAGGTGATCTGAAGATTATAGTATGTGAGTAATGGGTAATTAGGAATATATAAAACTGTTGAGCACTATCAACGATAAATGACATATATTTAAGCAGTATGCAACCTGCATTAGAAAGAAGTTTGTATGTTTGCCTGTATTTTCCTAACTATTTTGTCGCAAATTTTACACATCATAAAATATTTAATACATACTCATTTCGTATTAATAAGGTCTTTCTGATAAAACTGCATAATTTTACAATAGTTGATCTCTTATTGTAATTTAATAGTTCAACAAACTTATAAACGCTTGGTCTTTTATAAAAATAAGGTTTTATATACATGTATGTTATAGTACCTTTTGTAGTTTAAATAGAGGATGAATAAAGAAATAAAGACATTTAAATAATGTAAAGCTTCCTCACATTGTATGCTTATATTCTTGATATAGAAAAATCAAAGCAATTTGTAGAGTTATCAAACTTCAGAAGTCAAACGAACATTATTGCCTCTGCGTAATGTATCGACATAAATCAGCCTGCGCAGTCCGCGCAGACTGATCCGGGCTGAGCCATTCCGTCTCAGGGGCATAGAGATATAGAGTGATGATTCTTGAAACAGAAAATCCACAGGAGGCGAAAAGTGTCTATCCGGGTAAGCCTTCCGGGCATGCTTAGGCTGATCCGGGTCGATACTTTACACAATGTTGGTTTTCTCGCGGGACGGCGAATATACTAACTCGCAATGTGGCAGACACATTCCAGCTACGATATGACCGCCTCGGTGGTGTAGTGGTAGAGCGTTCGCTTCGAGTGTTGGAGGTCGCGGGTTCGATCCGCGACCGGGTCACACCAAATACTTTAAAAGGGGAAATAACGGCCTCCTTTGCGCTCAACATTTCGACTGATAAATGGACCAGTAGTACTGGTAAAGTATCCAGGAAAATTGAATGTGTTATGAAAGCGTCGTTATTTAACACCATGCAATCAAACAAACACAGATGGTATATACCGAATTTAGCTGTCATCAGCTCATTGCAATCGCATGCTGCCATCTATCATTACAACAAGTGTCAAAGTATTCCTTACAATGTGATTACATGAGCCGCTTCACGAGAAAACCATCCTTGTAGACCCTGCGTAAAGTATCAACCCGGATCAGCCTTAGCATGCCGCGAAGCCTAATCTGGAGAGATACTTTTCACATCCTGTGGATGTTCTGCTTCATGAATCATTACTCTATACCACTATCCTCCTGAGACGGAATGTGTCGGCTCGGATTAGCCTGCGCAGGCTGTTCTGGGTCGATACATTACGCAGGTTCGATGATGTCGATTTTCTCGTGTAACGGCTAATATACAATCAGTGTGACACGGAATCCGATAACAAGACGCTGACTGTGATATCTTGTTGACCCAAAACTCGTTTAGAGCTTCATTGATTTAACGGTGGACCGCGTTACGTTAAAAGACGTTATGTTACTGTTTCTGTTTTGGATTCAGACTGTTGTTTCTGACCGACTCTACAGTAGACGACTTTAGAAATCATTGTGACCAAAGGAGAAACTACTTAAAACTCGTTTTGTTACAATATTTTAGACTTTATTCTATTATTATACGTTCATGTAAAGTGATTTCCCATATTTGTGTAAAGGAGTAATACAAGTCGTTTGATACAGATTCGTTATATTTGGGAAAATGGCTAGATATCGGTATTAACGCTTTCCTACATGCAGCTAATCTGCAGCAGACGACATTGAACTTACATAGAAAATCTCTACAAACGAAAGGCGTTCTATGTTTTGTCAACATATATTAGTACATCTGGGTTTCAACTATATGCAAGGGTAACCCCAATATTATTAGACGGGGCAGAGCTCTGGGGTCTGAACAGAATTGAAACCATGGAGGGAGTTTAAATTTATTCCTGCAGACGCTATATACATGCCCCACAACAATCTGTTAATTATGCAGTATTGGGTGATTGTGGAAGATGCCCGCTATATATATATATCAGCATCTAAACTATGTATCAACTATTGGCTAACAATTCAAAACATGCCTCATGAAAGATATGTTTAAAAAAAGGGTACACAAGAACACATACTCCTAATCACCGCACTCGACCCATATGTCCTCATGGCGCCTTCATTAAATCCCGACACCAGAACAATCCCTTTACTTGGACATGAAGTGGGTATCATATATAACCCTGTTGAACTTAATTGCATACTAAGCTGAGCGACGATGATATGAAGTGCCTTCTATATTTATAATAAAGGACTTTGTCCTTTTAACCCTTTCCCTCATACGACAATTCTGCAGCAGACGACTTTGAACATATTTTGTAAAAAAATCGAAAATCTCTATAATTCAATGGATAACCTATGACGAAAAGTGGTAAACATCGTTTTGAGCAATGTCTTCTTTTGTCACTATGTTTTCAAAAAACCGTCTGCTTCAGAGGCGTCAGAAAGCGTCTATATGAAGGAAAGGGTTAAGGATAAACACGACCACACTCGTTTCCCAATTCAACTATCCGTCATATGTGTATGCAATAGACATACAGTTAATGTACTGGGAACTTGACACGCACACCGGATAAATTAGATTCATTGAGGAGCAATGTTCAATGAAACCAAATCTTGATGTATATTCGACAAATAAAACTTAGGATCCACACTATTAAATCGTTTAGCTCCAATGGAAGTATTGTGGTTATTGCAACCAATACATATTCAGATGCGGTGTTATCCCACTATCCATATAATTCGGGCGATACAGGAGACCACAGGTACCACTAGAAAGAAGAACATGTCTAGCCTGTAACCAAGGACACGTCGAAGACGAGACACACTTCCTTGTGTCGTGCCCGGCTTACAACGAACTACGACATAAATATTTTGGGGATATCGTACGGCAGGACAGTGAAACGGACACTCTAATAACAATGATGAAAAATATTGACTCTAAATCAATCGCTAACTACCTTATCGAATCGTACGAAGAACGAAACCCGATATTAAAGTATCGCCAGTGATAATTATTAAAAACATTAAACAACCTAAATTTGAATATTAATAATGTGATAAATCGTAGACATTATGTTGTGATGAAACAGACTATAATTGATATTTAATTTTTCATAAATGCCTAAAGGAGAATTCATTCTCAATTCTGGCATAAAAGAAACTAATACGGTTACCTACTTAATACAATAGCTGTATTAATTTACTTTCACTGGTAAACTAAACGTAACTATAACTTGACTTTCATAAACATTGGCATATAAATGTAAACTTTTCATGAACTCATTTGTAAAAAAGAAATGATAGTGCTTCGTAAACCTTTGAAGGCTGGCTATTTTATATTATTGAATTGTATTGTATTGTGCTGTATATACGAGTTGCACTTTAAATAATAAAATATCTATCTATCTATCTATCTACATATTTAGATGAGACAGCTCGTATTGTTTGCTTTTTAGTTATCAAGATATTCAAAAATCATTTTACTTGAATAATGGAGTCGCCTGATGTTGAACAGGGAAAAGTCTACTTTAGTAATATTTGCACTGAACCCGTTAAATCAAAGGAACTAATGTTGGGTCATATTTGAAGCTTTCTGTGACGAATTTGAGAACGGAGCCGAGGCAAACGCAATATGCTCCGATGGTATAACTGATCTAGATCTACACTAGTCAAACATTTACTTAGTTGATTTGCTAGTTTAAAATATTAAAAAGTTCACATTATATCCAAAGACCGGGTAGAAGGAGGGAGCAAACAGGTGTTCTAATCTACAAATACTTATAGCTTACAAGGTAACACCATACAAGTCTAGCCACTAGAAGGCTTTAATACTAGAAGTTGACAGCATTAAATCCTAGACGATTCCACCACTCCCTCAAGTCCGCTCAGCCTCAATCCCGTTTGTCACTCAAGCCTGATATAAGCTGCTGAAAAAGTGTACCATCTATACAACTAAAGTAGAATATGTCAGAAGCAACAACCGAATTACAAATAATATATCAGAATACCACTGTATTTGTTTTAATCAAATATAATCCCAACTGCTATAACCAAGTTAGTGAAAGTTTACAATAATATATCAGAATGTCACTTTATTTGTTTTAATCAAATATAATCCCACCTGCTATAATCAAGTTTAGTAAAAGTGACAGTTTACAATAATATATCAGAATGCCACTTTATTTGTTTTAATCAAATCTAATCCCACCTGATATAACCTGGTTTAGTAAAAGTGACAGTTTACAATAATATATCAGAATGCCACTTTATTTGTTTTAATCAAATCAAATCCCACCTGATATAATCAAGTTTAGTAAAAGTGACAGCTTACAATAATATATCAGAATGCCATTTATTTGTTTTAATCAAATCTAATCCCACCTGATATAATCAAGTTTAGTAAACGTGACAGCTTACAATAATATATCAGAATGACACTTTATTTGTTTTAATCAAATATAATCCCACCTGCTATAATCAAGTTTAGTAAAAGTGACAGTTTACAATAATATATCAGAATGCCACTTTATTTGTTTTAATCAAATCTAATCCCACCTGATATAACCTGGTTTAGTAAAAGTGAGAGTTTACAATAATATATCAGAATGCCACTTTATTTGTTTTAATCAAATCAAATCCCACCTGATATAATCAAGTTTAGTAAAAGTGACAGCTTACAATAATATATCAGAATGCCATTTATTTGTTTTAATCAAATCTAATCCCACCTGATATAATCAAGTTTAGTAAACGTGACAGCTTACAATAATATATCAGAATGCCATTTATTTGTTTTAATCAAATATAATCCCACCTGCTATAATCAAGTTTAGTAAAAGTGACAGTTTACAATAATATATCAGAATGCCACTTTATTTGTTTTAATCAAATCTAATCCCACCTGATATAACCTGGTTTAGTAAAAGTGACAGTTTACAATAATATATCAGAATGCCACTTTATTTGTTTTAATCAAATCAAATCCCACCTGATATAATCAAGTTTAGTAAAAGTGACAGCTTACAATAATATATCAGAATGCCATTTATTTGTTTTAATCAAATCTAATCCCACCTGATATAATCAAGTTTAGTAAACGTGACAGCTTACAATAATATATCAGAATGCCATTTATTTGTTTTAATCAAATATAATCCCACCTGCTATAATCAAGTTTAGTAAAAGTGACAGCTTACAATAATATATCAGAATGACACTTTATTTGTTTTAATCAAATCTAATCCCACCTGATATAATCAAGTTTAGTAAAAGTGACAGCTTACAATAATATATCAGAATGACACTTTTCTTAAATCAAACCTTAACCCGCCTGCTATATAACCAAGTTTAGTAAAGGTGACAGTTTACAACTGTAGGCAGTAGTTCGGTTAGTATGTATACGTAATTGCTTTGGTTGTGTTGCTGTTAAAATGTCTGTTTCGAGCACAGGGGATCACAGTTCGAGTTATACCAGATATTTAAAAATAATAGTCATGGTTGTTTTCCTCCCTGGCGTTCAGTGCAGTGGAGATAAAATAACTTTTAAATTACACATGATGTGCTTGTGTCATTTATAATTAACTTACCGACAGTGGTGGTTAAACACATAGGAAACGGTTAAATAAAACTGGAACTACATTGTGAATTTGCGTCAATATCTATTCAAACAAACACATTATAGATTCTGTACCCACGATGGTTATTATAGTGTGGCGTTTCCAAGGTTGCTTCATTAGATGAACGCTAGTTGAGATGCGTCATGTGTTAACCCTTTCCCACCTGCATACGCATTTTGACGCAATAGCAGCAGATGACGTTTGAAAACAGTGAGGCCAAAGGAGAAATTGTTCATGATGAGCAGTTTCTCCTTTGGCCACAACCTTTTCAACTTTATTTAACAATTAAGCTATTTTTTTATGGAGATCTTTCAGCCTTTTGTCACTATGTTTTCAAAGTCGTCTGCTGCAGATTTATTGTATGTGGGAAAGGGGTAAAATAGTATAATATTAACGATTTACCATTAATACAAGAGTGATTGATCGGAGCTTAACGCTGTTGTCAGTGGTAGTTCAGTTATATCACGGAGGCCAGTTCATCTTACGTGTAGTACCCGGCTTTCCCGCAACAGTATTCCACATAACATTCTTCCCAGGTAACTGACTACCTTCCCATATAGACAATTCAGCCAATTGGATGGAGACAGACGAGGCTAGTCATGGTGGCTTCTATCAATTATTAGAGCGGATGAATAGCCGAGCCGGGAATACAAATACAAGAGAAAACGTTCTGGAGCCCTATACAATGTCCGTCCCGACAAATCAGTCCGAATGCAAATTTTACATATGTTCACATGGTAACATTTATCTTAGTTGACACATTTATATACTATCGGCTCATGTTTAATTCTACTTTGGGACAGTACGCATTTTCTAAATTAACTTGACAAACGTTGTCAGAAACTTGTTATACTATTACAAAATGTATTCCTTACATATACTATACTCTGGCATTGAGTTAATTGCGTTTTCTCGGAGAATTATCTTGTCTGTGTAATTTAACTTGTGAAATATTTAGATAATCGTCAAAACGTCTTCTTTAACGAAATTCAAATGTTATAAAGTATACAAATTAAAGTGAAAGAAAATATAATGTGCTGGTTTGTTGGGGGTATTTCAACACTAGATAATAAACCATTCGGCTTCTCAATTGGGGGAAATGCTTTTATTGTCTGGAAACTGTCTTTGTCTTTTCTCTTTTCAAAAAAACTAAAAAAAAACAGCCTTGAAAAATACGCTAAATATTTGAACCAAGTGAAATGGGATTTAAACAAATATGGCTTTAGTTCGACTGGGGACCGTTGTTAAAAGGTTTGTCTAGACGTTTTACTAAAACCCAACATTTTTGTAAAACATATTTAAGATATGTCATACTACTTTCTTGTCTGCAGAGAAATGGTTCCCAGTATCGGAAGATAATGCATCTTGCTATACAAGTGTATCAAAAGTGTAATATTATATCACATTTGAGAATTCACAGTATAAATAAAACACATAAAAACAGACAAGGCGTATATTTACTTCTCAAATGGAAACGATATTTCCCCTTCTTAAGGTATACGTATTCTGCCTGTATAACTATTGTTTTATAAGCCGTCCCACGAGAAAACCAACATTATGGACTCTGCGTAATGTATCAACCCAAATTAACTTGCGCAGTCCGCACAGGCTAATCTGGATTGACACATTCAGTCTCAGGGGGATATAGATATAGAGTAATGATTACTGAATCAGAAAATCAACAGGAGAAGAAACGTGTTTGTCCAGGTTAGCCTGCGGTATGCTTATTATGTCCCAGTCATAGTGTTATGTTTTGGCCTCGCCGTTGTGCCCCGTTTCTGACACCCATGACTTGGAATTTTCAGTCGGGTGCCACGATGTGCCACTTTGTTGCCTCGTCCTAGCCACGACCTTGTCACGCTGTCGCCTCGTTGTTTTCCCGTTGTGACACATTTTAAAAGTGACATCGAATATAAAAGTCAGGTTATGTCTCACTGCCCCCACGCTGTCGCCTCGTTGTCGCCACGTTGGTCCACGCTGTGCTTCGTTATGCCTCGCTGCCGCCACGTTCAGTTCAAACGCGTCACGCATTGATGACACTCTACCAAGACTGTTGCAATTATTACAATCCATTGACGCGACATAGCGTATCATATATAACGTACCACAACGTACCAAACCATAGCACACCATAGCAGAAATGTAGCACAACGTCGTACAACGTAAAACACCGTAGCATGATGCAGCTCATAACGTAGTAAAACGAATTACAGCGTATCATATCGTGACACAGCTTGGCATAACGCGGCAGATGAACGTGGTAGCAAAAAGGCCACATCGTTGCATAGCGCAGCGCAGCGTGTCAGTAAACGCAACAGAACGTATCAACCGGCGGGACGCGCTATGTTCACGTTATATTACGCACGTTCTCGCCACGTTGTGGTACGTTGTGGGAAATCGTGAGCGAACATGTCCAAAATTAAAATGTCCACTTCACGTTTTGTCACGTTCGATCACGTTTTGTCACGTTTGATCACGTTTTATCCACGTTGTTCCACGTTTACTCACGTTGTAGCCACGTTTCCCAACGTAGCTAAACGTGGCGGCCAAAACGTGACACTATGACTTGGGAAGGCTCGATACTTGACGCAGAGTCCACATTGTTGGTTTTCTCGTAATTCGGCTCTTATATAGAAAACAAGGTCATGATAAGATACCTGATTAGAGCTTACACTGATCAAAGTGGCAAATTACTCAATCTACATTCGAGTCAAAACAATATACTCATCCAGGTTGCTACGTTTTCAAATAAATTCAATTAAGGATTACAATATCGCGCATTGTGATTCGTGTCTTTGTAAGAATTCAATGCATTTATGATATGCCGAACCCCTGTAGCTAAGTCGGTAGCGCCGAGCAATTTCAATCCCGTGGTTGTGAGTTCGAGCTCAGCTCGGCCAACATTCTTTCCGACGTTTGACGATAAGTCAATTGGGCATACCCCATTCATCTTCGCCCAATGTTAGCCCCGCATATGTGTAATAGCATTATGTCGTTACGTATCATTTTAACCCTTTCTCTCATACGACAATTTTGCAGCAGACGACTTTGAACGTATTTTGTCAAAAAAAAAAATCTCTTTAATTAAATGGATAACCTATGACTATAAGTGGAAAACATTGTGTCAAAAGGAGAAATTGCTCGTTTTGAGCAATTTCTTATTTTGTCACTATGTTTTCAAAAAGCCGTCTGCTGCAAAGGCGTCAGAAAGCGTCTATATGAGGGAAAGGGTTAATGAGTTTTTGTTTTATCTTAAGAGTTGATTGATCGCCATTTTCAACCGTTTATCAATTATATTAAGGCTTCCAATTCATTTAACCCCGTGATTATAGTTGAATATAGAACTTATCGATTTGTCTGATGACCTAACTGTCCGTCAAAATGTGACTTATTGTCAGGCTACACAATTGTACTTGTTTATTTTATCGAAAATATTGTCTGTAGAATTGCAAGATTAGAAATGTGTCTTTAATTCAATCATGACATGAAATGCAAATTCAAAGCCTGCCGTAGAAACGACTTTAAAACTAATTTGGTGTTTAATTGAGATGTTGCATCGCAATGCTAATGGCGTTCCCTCTTGGCGCTCAGGATTACGAGGTTAGCATTGCTTGTGACTCGCCATTGTCAGTAATAGTAGTCCTGGTAGCTTACCCAGGATACGCCACTTATATGTTTGTGTTTTTGTCTACTGTATAAGTAAGGTCTTATGACTCAATAACGGTTGCTAGTAACGCGAGACTTAAAATAATAATTTTCAAATGGATGGGTACATTTACGGCCAAAAGTGTTTACGAAGGAGAATTGTTTATGAAGATATGAGAGATTCGTCCGTAAATGTCACAGCATTGCGATAGAAAGGAAATGTCTTGCGTGATGTCTGCATCTTTTCTCAAAAGACCGTCAAAATACAACAGCAGTCTGCTATTATTTTTTTTTGGTTTTCTTTTAGTTTTTATATATCTTTCGGGAAATAAAATATAAAAAATGTTCACAGTATGATGCGACAGGAACACTGTCAAAGAAAATAAGATTCTGAAAGAAAAATCGACATATGGCCTATTGACATTTAAACAGTAATCTGTATTCTGGCCGTTATGCCTAACGCAGTAGTCGCATACATACGAGAGTTAATGTAAATGCGTTGTATTCAGATCTACCTAACAAACCTAGCACTCGGCCATTTGCTAGTAAAACGCTGTTAGATTGACTGATTCAGCTAACAACCTTATAATATCGTTTCTGTCAAGATTTTGTTTTAACGCCGCTTTCAACTGTTTTACAGTTTAATTACGACAATCTCTTTTAAAGTACCTGAGTGGCATGTGTATCCTGACACCAGTTCATTAGTCGTACAACTATTCTAAAACCCTGAGCATCAAAGTACGAATGCCAATGATATAATTTACAAAGTATTCGGCATGACCCCAGATCGAACAAGGGTCTCCCGTTCTCGAGGCGGACGCTCTTACCACTACACAACCGAGGATCTTTTCTGATAGGTTTATATCTGTATCAACATCTTGAATATCTGTTAGCCTTACATTTTGTTAAGCGAAAACCAGCTCTGCATTCAGAGATATTTTATCGTATCAAACGGTTGCTAATCCACCATTCAGATAACGATTCGATGGTTTCATGCAAAATGGTTGGAACTACATCTTGCAGAAGCACGATTTAGTCGCGTCAGACAAACAAGAGTACGCCTGTACAAATATATATTTATTTATCACATCACATTGCTTGTATCCGATCTAATATACCCATTACGTATTATATGTAACATGTGTAATATAACATGACCGAATCACTATTAAAAATAGCTAAGAACGTGTATCCGGTAAACACAAGTGTCAAGATAGATGGACGAGGTAAGGGGACCGTTATCGGTCATACACATATTATGTTTGTGATTAGTTAACAGTTTATTAAGTATTATATACTCACACGAAAAAGAAAGTGTGCACTTGGTTAGAGGGATTTTTTTGATACTTATAGAAGCAAAATATATGCAAATTTGGTATCAAAATGTGCAAAAATGTATTGGCTATACGATGTTTTACTTTTAATTGAAATTTGATAATTATCAGAACATTGTTTTACGTGCGAATAACGTAGGGGTGAAAAGTAAAAGTTGCATATTTGTAATGTTTTGTAACTGCTTTTTTGTCTTCGGATATTTGTCAAGTTACGTGCACGTGTAGCACGAGCGAAAAGTTGCATACTATTGGGTAAATGGGTGCAATGTGTGAAGGGTTATTTTCTTCACTCATGATGATAAATCCGTATATCTAAACTTTGTAACAAAAAAGTTATGCCCAATTTAAAATATGCAACTTTTACTTTTATCTTTATATGAAATGACAACTCATGTCAGATCCTATATATATTTATATTGCTTTAATGAATGCATCAGCAATTAACTTTGGTTTGATTTTAGCTACAAATATAAAATCCTACATCATGTATACGAGGACACGTACGTACTTTTTTTCTTACTTTCAATATGATTTTATATTCATAGTTGTTCCAGTCGTCTTGTTCATTTATATGCAGTTCACAGAGGATCAGAGTTCAAGTTATACCAGATATTTTAAAATAATAGTCATAGTTGTTTTCCTCATTGGCGTTCAGTGCAGCGGAGCTAAAATAACTTTTAAATTACACATGATGTGCTTGTGTCATTTATAATTAACTTACCGACAGTGGTGGTTAAAGACCTAGGAAACGGCTAAATAAAACTGGAACTACATTGTGAATTTGCGTCAATATATATTCAAACAAACACATCATAGATTCTGTACCCACGATGGTTATTATAGTGTGGCGTTTCCAATGTTGCTTCATTAGATGAACGCTAGTTGAGATGCGTCATGTTTAACTCTTGTCTTTTTTTAACCCTTTCCCACCTGCATACGCATGTTGACGCAATAGCAGCAATAGCAGCAGACGATTTTTGAAAACATTGTGGCCAAAGGTGAAATTGCTCATGATGAGCAATTTCTCATTTCGCCACAATGTTTTCAACTTTATTTAACAATTAAGCTTTTATGGAGATTTTTCAGCTTTTTGTCACTATGTTTCCAAAGGCGTCTGCTGCAGATTTATTGTATGTGGGAAAGGGTTAAACTAGTATAATGTTAACCCTTTGTAACATACAAGATTGATTGATTGGAGTTTAACGCTGTTGTCAGTGGTAGTTCAGTTATATCACAGAGGCTAGTTCACCTTACGTTTGGTACCCGGCTTTCTCGCACCAGTATTCAACATAACGTCATTCCCGGGTTAATGACTACCTTCCCATATAGACAATTCGACCAAATGGGTGGAGACAGACGATGCTAGTCACGGTGGCTTTTATCAATTTTTGGAAAGATTGAATGGCCGAGCCGAGAAGACAAATACAAGAGAAAACCATGTTCTTGGAGCCCTATACAATGTCAATCCCGACAAATGTGTCCGAATGCAGGTTTTTTACCTATGTTCACATGGTAACTTTTATCTAAGTTGACACATTGATATGTTTAATACTACGTTAGGAAAGTACATATTTTCTAAATTGACTTGGCAAGCGTTTTCGGAAACTAGTTATAATATTTTCAAAATGTATTCCTTACATATACTTATCTCTGGTGTTGAGTAAATTGCGTTTTCTCAGAGAATTATCTTGTCTGCCTAATTGAACTTGTTAAATATTAAGATAGTCGTCAAAACGTCTTTTTTCTAAACGACATTCAAATGTTAAAATGTATACAAATTAAGGATGTACTGAACTAAACTGAGAATTAGATATTAAATAAAAAAAAAATTGTAACATTGTTATTAACTCTTCTGTTAATGCTGTCACTTAGTCATTATGCCTTTTATAATGCTTCAAAATTTCAAACATAGTGGATTGAATTTGTTTGAGATAAAGAGCAGAATTATTTCGTGAGCCTTCCAAGCGCTGTCCAGACGCCATGTTATCATATACTATTGAAAATAAGTAGAAAATATTGAAATACTTAAATGACAATTGAAGATATGTTTGAAAAGTAAATAAATACATATTCATATTTTAACATTTTTTAGACATTCAGAAAATAAAAACTGACCATTTTGCTTAGTGACATATACACTTTTCTTTTTAAATAATAATAAATGATAGTTATTGCAATAATCTGAAGAAGTTACAGAAATAGTTAAATATTATGAATATGTTTTTTCCTTATTTCAAATTGTTGAACTTGTCTAATTTTACACCTGACAGATATGGGTTGTCATTAGGGTAAAACAGCGTCTATTTTTGAGGTTTAATTACAAAATATCACGTGAACGTCCAAATATATGGATAAAATAAATTCAGAATGAGATGTAAACCCCAAGAATATAATTAGCATATCATCTTTCAAATATTAGTAATGTGCATGGAAACGTGTTTTTTCTTCATGTGCTGAAATAGCAAAAGAAAATGCATATCATAAGGTTACAATACACCAAAAAAAAATCCTTCTTTGTTTCCATGTAAATCGACCAGTTTCAGTCCTCGATTTTCACACTTTCTAAGCGTTTCTCATGTAGAACAACTATACCTCCTAGCTTTAAAACAATCCAAAGAAAAGGTGGGGTCATGCATTATGCAAGAAAGAACTCACCAGGCGAAAATGGTAACCGTCATTTTAGACCAAATTGGACCCGGACAAAACTGGTGTTTGTCATTCTCTACTTTCACTTTCAAACAAGGTCAAAATACTAAAAGTGATCAAGTCAATCATTTCCAGTGCATCCTATACACATTCACAATGCATTTAAACTCAATGTCATATATTCAGTGTTTCTACACAAACAAAGTGTTTTTTTAGGGACTATAGTACTGTAGATCAGCAAGTCAACTGATGTATTTAGCGTAATTTGACCTTAAGGCTTTCACTAATGAATATAGCATAACATTAAGCACAGCAACATACCATTTGTTTGGGTGTTCTTTGTATTATCCGTACATCCAACTTTAAAAAAACCAATGTTACAACAAAAGTTAAATATTATAAAAATCCACTTTTCAGTTCAGTACACCCTTAAAGTGAAAGAAAATATAATGTGCAGTGTTTTGTTTGGTATTTCAAATCTAGATAAACCATTCGGCTTCTATATTGGAGAAAATAAAATTCTCTGTCGTTTCTATTTTTAAAATATAAAAAAAGCCTGGAAAAATATGATTAACATTTGAACCAAGTGAAATGGGAATTAAACAAATATGGCTTTAGTTCGACTGGGGTCCGTTGTTAAAAGGTTTGTCTAGACGTTTTACTAAATCCCAACATTTTGTAAAAAATGTTTAAGATATCTCATATTTCTTGTCTGAAGAGAAATGGTTCCCATTATCGGAACATAATGCATCTTGTAATACAATTGTATAAAAAAGTGTAATACTATATCACATATGAAAATTCCCAGTATAAATAAAGCACATAAATACAGATAAGCCGTATATTTACTTCTCAAATGAAAACGATATTTCGAAATGTTCTTAAGGTATACGTATTATGTCTGTTGAACTGTATTTGTATGAGCCGTTCCACGAGAAAACCAACATTATGGACTCTGCGTAATGCATCGACCCAGATCAGCCTAAGCATGCCGCGCGGGATAACCCGGACAGACACGTTCCGCCTACTGTGGATTTTCTGTTTCAGGAAACATTACTCTAATGTATGATGACCTAACTGTTCGTCAAAATGTGACTTATTGTCAGGCTACACAATTGTACTTGTTCATTTTGTCGGAAATATTTTCTGTTGAATTGCAAGATTGGAAATGTGTCTTTAATTCAATCATGACATGAAATGCAAATCAAAAGCCTGCCGTACAAACGACTTTAAAACTCATTTGGGGGTTTAATTGAGAGGTTGCATCGTATTGCTAATGGCGTTCCCTCTTGGGGCTCAGAATTACGGGGTTAGCATTGCTTGTGACTCGCCAATGCCATTACAAGTAGTACTTGTAGCTTACCCAGGAAACGCCATGCTATAACTGAAAGGTAGATACATGCGGAATAAAACAACAGACATAAAAACAAACAAAATATCACAATAAAACAACACTTATATGTTTGTGTTTTTGTCTACTGTATAAGTAAGGTATTATGACTTAATACCGGTTGCTAGTAACGAGAGACTTATAATAATAATTTTCAAATGGATGGGTACATTTACGGACAAAAGTTTTTACGAAGGAAAAATGTTTATGAAGATAATAGAGATTCGTCCGTAAATGCCACAGCTTGTCTATTACTAAATTGCGATAGAAAGGAAATGTCTTGCGTGATGTCTGCATCTTTTCTCAAAAGACCGTCAAAATACAACAGCAGTCTGCTATTATTATTTTTTTGTTTCCTTTTAGTTTTTATATATCTTTCGGGAAATAAAATAAAAAAAATGTTGACAGTATGATGCGACAGAAATACTGCCAAAGAAAAGAAAATTCTAAAAGAAAAATCGACATATGGCCTATTGACATTTAAACAGTAATCTGTATTCTGGCCGTTATGCCTAAAAACTGTTAGTTAACAGTTTATTAAGTATTACATGTTGAGACTTGTTTACTTACCGGGAAAAAACCCGATTTTTTTATTGTGTTTCGTCTTGTGTTAAAAAGAATCTGACATTCGTTGTCATTTCATAAAGTTTTATAAAACTCTTCCAAGAAATTTGTTATTAAGCTCGCCAAAGGCTCGCTTAATAAAAAAAATATTAAACTCGTTTAATACAACTTTATATGAATGACATCAGCAATCAGCATCAGCAATTAACTTTGGCTTGATTTTAGCAACAAATATAAAATCCTACATCATGTATACGAGGACACGTACGTACTTTTTTTCTTACTTTCAATATTATTTTATATTCATAGTTGTTCCAGTCGTCTTGTTCATTTATATGCAGTTCACAAAACACATCTGTAGATTTTAGTAGATAATAATAATATTCAATGTCATCAGTGAACACAGCTACTAAATCCCCTTTCTTCACTGACTGCGCAGCTGAATATGGAATGTTTTCTGTAACAGGCTCACTGACATTGCGCCCTGGATTTGATTTCTCAAGTGTCATGTTTCTTGTTGTGGTAATTGTAGAGTTTTTGCTTTACTGATATTTTCCATTGACACATTTATCATATTTATAACATGTCAGACTCCGAGTAAAAAATAGGTTTTCTTTCCAGTACATAGTTTTTAGATCTTAACAACATTAAAATGATATTTATGGGGGAGATCCAAACCTTTTAAATGCAGTTTTGTTGAATCCATGATGAACTATTTTTCTCGCGGCGCAGTTTCTTATGCGTTGTTTGGTGCTAACAGCAATTGGCAGGCTGCCAACTCCGGAAAAAAATGGTATTACTACTATGGCCAGTGGCTAAACCCCAGGCCCTAAAGCCCCAGGCCAAAAACAAAAAAATGATGATACCAGCTGGAAAAGTGTAAGCCGACACATTCCGTCTCAGGGAGTTGGAGGTATAGAATAATGATTCCTGATACAGAAAATTCACAGGAAGCGAAAAGTGTCTGTCCGGGTTAACCTGCGCGGCATGCTTAGGCTGGTCCGGGTCGATACATTACGCAGAGTCCATAATGATACCAGCTGGAAAAGGGTAGATGTTAAGTTATAAGTGGATCAGAGCTCTAGATATGGGACACCTTTCATGTTCTAAAATCCTTATTTGACATTAAAACCCTATGTTGTAGGTTCTCAAAAGAATCGTCTCAGTGAGACGATTCTTTTGAGTACCAACAACATAGGATTTTATTGAGTAATAAGAGAAATATTGTGGGGAAAAGACCTCTTTACTCCCTCTAATCTAGTAATCTGAGTGGCATTTCCTCGTGGTGCCATGTCAGCTATAATCAACAATATCTCCAACTGTTTAGCACTCCGTTCAGTCCATTAATTCAATGCTTTCTCGGTATTCCGATCCAGTCACCAACATGTTACACGGTGAGGAGTGCACCAAGGTGTAAATAGGAATTTTGAAAGGGAAATTCGAAAACACGATTCAATTTACGGGAGCATTGTAAACTAATAGCCAATCAATATTGCCTTCAATATACCCGTAATTGATTAGTGAGATTTGACATTAATACGCCCGGTATGGGTCCATATTAATTAATTTCTACCAATTGGCACGTAAACATCTTTGTTTGCCCCTAGATATCTTACAACTACATTTTTCGACCTAGATCCAAATGTGTCTAACTATAAATGTATAGAACTTTATTCATATTTTCTCTTTTTTGTTTTTTGGTTTCGTTTTTTTCGATAATAAACACTTATTGATATAGAATGTTTGATACTTGATCCTTTTGTAATGCATTTGTATTATCAATATGTATAAAAGTCTATATGTACGTAATAACTATGTGCTTGCCAAATAAAGATTCATCTATCTAACTATCTATCTATCTATCTATCTCTCTATAAAGAAAGAATAAATTTTATTTTGTTATTGTATGTAGTTTTACGTCGCTTTCAACAATTTATAGTTATATGGCGAATCTTACTTGGTAAGTGACCAGTATTACTGGTCCATGTTTCCCAACACAAGCGAGTACTTCTAACACCACAATCCTGAGCGCCAATGGAGGGAAGACATTACTTCCATGTTTTATAGAACTTGGTTTGACCCGACCAAGGCTCGAATCCGCGAACTCCAGCGCAATAGGGTTGATGATCTGTCACTACACAACTGATTTAAAAATACAATTTAACAGAGAAATATATACGCTTACGAGGAGATCTTTTAACAACCGACTCCATGACATTTGAAAGGACGACCACAAAATCAATTTTAAAATTTGAACAAATTGTCCTCAGTATTGTGTTGCATTTGCGGCTGACGACATTTGAAAACCACCTATGACAACTATTTCCATTCTATTAAAAAATGTGAGGCCTATTTTCATTTATTTAGATTTGCGCTATTTTGCCTTTATGTTTTCAAAGTTGTATTTTGTTGATTTGTTGAATGTGGGAGAGGATTTATTCTTAGGATACTCTACCAATGTCATTAAAGCAAGACTAGAATACACTTTTCTTTTAAACAAAAATACAAATAAACTAAAAAGTAAACGAACTTGTATAACAAGAAGACAACTCCCTGCTTCCAAGATAAAATACTTTTCTCATGAATAAAATACCAAGATGTTATTATAAATGCACTTAAAGTGGCATCTTACGCGAAAGCTTATTGAAATTCGTATGACTTCTATAACCCTTTCACTCATATAGGCGCTTTCTGACGCCTCTGCAGCAGACGGCTTTTTGAAAACATAGTGACAAAAAAAGAAATTGATCAAAACGAGCAATTTCTCCTTTTGCCACAATGTTTTCCACTTTTAGTCATAAGTTATCCATTCCATTATAGAGATTTTCTATTTTTTGATAACATATTTTCAAAGTCGTCTGCTGCAGAATTGTCGTATGAGGGAAACGGTTAATCTTGTCATATTTAAAACAGAAAAATACTTTGGCTTCTGTCTGTCTCTAAAATAAATTTAAATTTAAAGTGTATTTTGTATCTTTCTTATTAAGATGAAATGTCAAGCCTGATAACTTGAATCGGTAGGGTAGGGCTTGTTTCGGCATACGAATATCGGCTAATGGCATTAACTTGTTTATATGGAGTTAACCCTTTCCCTCATACGACAATTATGCAGCAGACGACTTTGAACATATGTTGTTAAAACATTGAAACTTTCTACATTTGAATTGATAACCTATGTCTAAAAGCGGAAAACATTGTGACAAAAGGAGAAATTGCTCGTTTTGGGCAATTTCTTCTTGTGTCACTATGTTTTCAAAAGGCCGTCTGCTGCAGAGGCGTCAGAAAGCGTCCATATGAGGGAAAGCGTTAAACGTAAAACCTTGTCCAACATACAACAACTCTGCAGCAGACGACTTTGGAAACATCTAGGCAAAAGTAAGGAAAAACGAGTATAGTTGAAAGCATTGTGACAAGAGAAGAAATTGTTAGTTTTGAGCAATTTCTTCTTTTGTCACAATGTTTTTAAACGTCTTCTGCTGCACAGTCATCAACATGCGTTTGTACGAGGCATCAACCCAACATGCACACATAATGACGAACCCACTGTCTAAGTAAAACATTGTCTTGTCAAAGTACAAATGTAGTAATCTGCATGATATGGAAGCCCTGGAGGGCCACTTTGACATTTGTCTGCCGGCTTGTGACTTTTAATTTATGACTTGTGACTTTTGATTTATGACTTGTGACTTTAGAATTATGACTTGTGACTTTTAATTTATGACTTGTGACTTTTGATTTATGACTTGTGACATTTGAAATATGACTTGTGACTTTTAATTTATGACTTGTGACTTTTGATTAATGACTTGTGACTTTTGATTTATGACTTGTGACTTTTGATTTATGACTTGTGACTTTAGAAATATGACTTGTGACTTTTAATTTATGACTTGTGACTTTTAATTTATGACTTGTGACTTTTAATTTATGACTTGTGACTTTTAATTTATGACTTGTGACTTTTGATTTATGACTTGTGACTTTAGAAATATGACTTGTGACTTTTAATTTATGACTTGTGACTTTTGATTTATGACTTGTGACTTTTGATTTATGACTTGTGACTTTAGAAATATGACTTGTGACTTTTAATTTATGACTTGTGACTTTTGATTTATGACTTGTGACTTTTGATTTATGACTTGTGACTTTTAATTTATGACTTGTGACTTTTAATTTATGACTTGTGACTTTTGATTTATGACTTGTGACTTTAGAAATATGACTTGTGACTTTTAATTTATGACTTGTGACTTTTGATTTATGACTTGTGACTTTTGATTTATGACTTGTGACTTTTGATTTATGACTTGTGACTTTTGATTTATGACTTGTGACTTTAGAATTATGACTTGTAAGTTGTGACTTACGCAACTTTACCACGGATTTCAAGCACGTATGAAAGATGGCGGACAGCAATGAATCAGATGGTGTAAGTTCTATCATTATATTTCCTTAATACCAGCTCTATTTCTGACAAAAGTTAAAAAGGGCCCTCCTGAGCTTCCACAGCATTTAGCCCAGCCATGACGTGGGTAAAGACTGAGAGAGTATAGTGTTTGTCTATTTAAGTGCCATCCCCATTAAAAGGGCCAGCCATTTATGACTTATTAAACAGCATAACACGATTACTTTGAAGAAACTTATCTTTTTGTCACCGGGAACCGAGCAGCGAGAAATTTGGTACCGGCTTTTAACTAGCAGGCGGCCCACGAACTCTACAGTCGCCAGTTGGACTCGAACCTCATCGCTCTTATTTATAGAAAGCGGACATCTTTACCACTAGGCCATCAGGACCGGTATCAATAAATAAATCGAAATATGTAATTAACTTCTTATTGTATTTATATCGATAATCGATAAGCCTGTTCCATTATACGGGTCACTCTGTTTATTCATCCACAGAAAATAGAAACATTAAATGTAAAATCCTTGAATTGCCAAACATAGGTAATCGCCCATTTGTTGTTCATCAATGTATCAACTATATTGAAACTGGGAAGATTATTATTACTAGTTACAAGTGAAACGTAAACAGACAAGTTTGCTTTGCGTTGATTGAGATTAGGATTCAAGTCAAGAAACTTGACTTGTTTATATAAAAGGAAATATCTCCTTTATAGAGGACAAACATAAATTGTCGTTTTATTAGCGTTCTGTGTAAATACCATAAAGAACAGGAACGCTAATCAATCAAGTTGGAGGGGAAACATACTTTAATCCGAAAACAATTTGTATCGACATAAAAAATGCCCGCAAACCTTTACTCCGTGCGTAGTGTACGATCCGCTTATGCAACTTAAGAGCTTTTAAAGTGTTTCTTAGCACTATCAAATATACTGAATGTGGAGTATTTTAATTCATACCTGACCTTGCGTACTCGCATACTTATCTGGGTGTTCACCAGCCGCAAATATGCGCAGCTCTTTTTTCCTGCGTGAAGACTAAAAATAAATTTGTTCAAATCAAACGACATAACAAGTATTGCTTTTCATTTCAAACTGATTGTATTAAATTTCAGCCTGAGAACTTTCTTCAATCGTCGTGTAAAAGTTATCCAAATGTAACATTTACCTAGGATGTTGAACGAATACTATTGAGTTATTCCGCTCAACAAGGGGGTTAAAACCGTTGGGTCTTTGCATCAAAGTGTAGATGGCAAATTCCTCGAACTTTAACGGTAAATCCGTGGTCTTTTCTTACTATGGGGCACTCTCTTCAACAACGGCACAAAGTCGAACGCGTCTTGAGTTGTTACAATCACGTTTTCTCGCAGTGAAGTCTGATTTTCTGTGAATACCTACTGGTCGTTTACAGTGTAGGACGGCATTTAATCTTTATTCGCGAACAGAGAATATACCGGAAAGTCTTCTGTGACATTCCTGTCCGTTATTGATCTTGATTGATTTGTGTTTTACGCCGATTTCAATTTTTTTTTCAGTTTTATCACGAGAGCCCTCGATAAAATACCAGTACTACTGGTACATTTATCCTGACACCAGTCAGTCCGTCGTAATGCCATCCCCGCAAACCTGGGAAGAAAGGAGAGCAGCCATTCCTAAAAGTTTAAGGTATGACCGGCCGGGTATCGAACCCGCGAACTCCACTACACAAACAAAGCGGTCTCTTGTCCTTCATTGATTGATTGATTGATTTATTTATTTATTAGGGTTTTACGCCGCTTTCAACATTAGTTCAGTTATATCACGGCGACAGTTCACTTATTCATGATCCCTGGGTAAACAAACCAGTACTAGGCTAGAAAATGTGCCTTACCCAAGGGCACTCCACCATGACCGAGGTGCAGAGATTGGGTATCGAACCCGAGACACCCGGTTTCGAAATCCCCGACGCTAACCACTCGACCACAGCGGATTCCTGTGTCCTTCATTGAACGCTGTCCGTTCATCGGTTTGATGGTTATAAATAGGTAAAGATTGAACAGACATTATATACAATCTGATCCTCTAAGTGTATTTTTCTTTGGTATCGGTAAAATAACCTTGCTACTTGTCTGCTAAAGTACTATATATGATCCGCCGCTGATGAATTTGGAATGGTATTGCATTTGAGACGTCCCGTGAGAAAACTGATCCGGGCCGACACATTCCGTCTCAGGGAGATAGAGGTATAGAGCAATGATTCCTGAAACAGAAAATCCACAGGAGGTGAAAAGTGTCTATCCGGGTAAGCCTGCGCGGCATGCTTAGGCTGATCTGCATCGGTACATTACGCAGAGGCCATAATGTTGGTTTTCTCGCGGGACGGCTCATCTATATACGCAAAGTCTCATCAGACATTCAATCTCCGAAATGTACTGGAACTACCAACGTGACTTTGATTTATGTCCAAACCAACGGGCCAGCAGGGTCCAATTCCACCAACAATACTTAGTTAGCGTTAAGTCATACTTAAATACTTAAAAAGCATATTTCGTCATTTTGGGTTTCTCTAATATTGTGTAAACTATGAATGGTGTGATGTTTTTAAGTGAATAACAAGTTGATATAAATAGTTACCTTGCTGACTAACATTACTTGTTAAGATATTAAAACTTTAAGCAATTGTATAAGGAAAACAAAAATGATGAAATATGCCTTTAAGTATTTAAGAAATACTTAGCGCTAAGTAATGTTGGTGGAATTGGAGCCAGGTCGCAAGGCGAGACTTCTGTTTTGTTTTCGTTCAAGTTATTGGCAAATATGCTTTGTTCATTAGAAGATAACGGGACCGTTTTCATGGATCATTTGTTCAGCATTGATAACATTTTTCTAACGTGTATTTGTCCGGAATGTTGAACACGTGTGGACATAGCTGCTATAACCATCACTGGGATGAAGTTTCGTATCAAGGGTATACCGTGGTTCCAGGAAAATTAATGACCTACACCTCAGGAATAGCAAATGAGTTGGCGTAAAACTGACAATAAGAATGATTTCGATTAAATCGCATGCTTACATCTATTTCATTTCAAACCGTTTGAAATATCACTCTCTTTTGTACATCTTTGTCATCGTGAAACTTACTTCTTTATAATTTAAAACACAACAATTAAAACATACACACGACAACACAAATAAATTAAAGATGTTTTGTTGTTACTTATTTCACAAGATATACATAAGTACATGTTACATTACATACAACAACGAAAACTTTAACCCTTTCCCTCATATAGTCGCTTTCTGACGCCTCTGCAGCAGACGGATTTTTGAAAACATAGTGACCAAAGAAGAAATTGCACAAAACGTGCAATTTCTCCTTTTGCCACAATGTTTTCCACTTTTTGTCATAGGTTATCCATTCAACTATGGAGATTTTCTATGTTTTGACAAAATAAGTTAAAAGTCGTCTGCTGCAGAATTGTCGTATGAGGGAAAGGGTTAATTATTTCTTCTGTTACAAAAGTGTAATGTTTCATGCGTTTTAATATTCTTGCAGTATTTTCTATGCTCCAAAGAAGAAAACGAATTAGATGGAGAATTAGATGGAGAAGATAATGATATTGATGAGGGGGTGAGGAAGAAAGAAGAAAGAAAACAGTTTTTGAGTTAATTAAAGATCGGATTTTAGTTTCGTAAATTGAATACACTTCCTATTCTGTAGTTCTGATTGGTCTTTTATCATAGCTATTTCTTGTTCTACATTTATCTTGCTTTTCAAATGATGTATAAACCAGTCGAAATTAGGGATGTTGTTTGTTTGTTCTGTTTTAAATATATGCATCATAGGAATGATAATATAATTCACAGTATAATGTTATGGACACCACATTTAAAAGTTCCTAGACAAACGTCTATTAAATTGATAGTTATTTGGAGAGAAAAGGGTGTTAGTGAAATCAAATAGCGTGTATATTTTCTCAATAAGAGCAATTTCTCCTTTTTCCACGATGTTTTTCAAAAGCCATCTGCTGTAGAGGAGTCTGACAGCACCTGTATGTGGTACAGGATTAATACAAGAGTAACAAAAGATCGGCCTTCTTATTAATTTTCTCTCATCCAAAATTACTTCAACCCTTTCCCACATACAACAAATCTGCAGCAGGAGACTTTAAACATATCTACTCAAAAATATGGAAAATCTCTATAATCGTTGGTGTAATTACCGAAAAAAAAGTTGAAAACTTTGCGGCAAAAGGAGAAATTGCTCGTTTTGAGCAATTTCTCCTTTTGTCACAATGTTTTCAAAAGTCGTCTGCTGCAGAGGCGTCAAAATGCGTCTACAGGTGGGAAAGGGATATGCTAATTAAAAGTTTCTTGTAACTTTCTCTGATTAATATGCGAATACGCAGATTGATCTTGATCTATTCACTGGTTCCAATTCCATTTAGCAGGTTTTCGCGAGAAATCACTTATTATTAATAAAATGTACATTAAACATAAATAAAATGCATACTTTCCATAATAAAGATAACTTTAAGATGTAACTGCATGTAAAAATATATTCACACCTGTTTCCAATCTGTTGCAGGTGTTAGTTTAGTAGAAAGTACTACAAGTAAATAACAAGACGAATTTTGATGCTAAGCATCAAAGACGCCGCGCATGCTTTTAAGGCATGACTTAAAGGAAAGCAGATGCAGTTCAATACATTTAAATAACCTGTGCAAACGGACAGGATGTAAAGAAGGCCAAATGTACCTTTATCTTAAACAAGAAGGCCGAGATGTTCCTTATTGCTCACCTGGATACCATAGTCTATAATAAAATGTTATCAATAGCAAAAAGGGTCCATTTTGACGTAGGGAGTGGAGTATATACTTTATATGCTACGATCTATATGATATTCATCATGTAAAATTTAGTCGTGAAATGACGAGTTAAGTCTTCAAACTATTTGTTTTACCGTTTGCTTAACATTGACTGCAACAAAACAAGCTGAAGTTTCTTAATTTTAAATCTGCTCTAACTAGATCAATTAGACAAACAAAAAACATAGATACTGAAATATTAACAGATATTAACTTAAGTGTTAATGCCTCTAGTTATAAGTTAAGTGTGACACAAGCTTTGGAAGGAGAGAGGGAAGTCGATTCTCCTTCCAGTTGAGCAGAAGTATGATAACAAAAAACGAGAGTATATAAACAAAATATACAAATAATTCTAACAAGTTTAAAGATATTTAATATCGAAATTAAGCATTTATGAAATTAAAAGAAAACGTTTTCATGTATAGTCAACATATAGCAAGAATACAATGGTCTGAATGAACAACTGTGTGGGGAGGAACGTTTTAAGTTTAGTAATACAACAGAAATAAATTGGAAACAAGAGGGCCATGATGCCCTGGAATCGCTCACCTGAGAATGGGTTATTTAAGACTTTACTCTTTCAGCGCCAATGGCAATATCATCTAGACAAATTTTCTGACAAAATTTCAAGCTGCTCAAGTCAAAAATGCAATCTCTATAGTGTTAACTAGATTGTTCTGCAATTTAGCCTAGTGACCTAGTTGTCCTGACGTGACCTATATTAGAACTTTACCTAGATATCACTAAGACAAACATTCTGAGAAAGTTTCAACATGCTCAACCCAAAAATGTGGCTTCCAAAGTGTTAATAAGACTTTCCTTAAATTTGGCCTAGTGACCTGGTTTTTGACCGGTCATGACCTACATTCAAACTTAGCCTAGGTATTACTAAGACAAACATTCCAACATAGTTTCATCATGCTCAAGCCAAAAAAGTGGCTTCCAAAGTGTTAACAATAGGTTCCTTACATTTGGCCTAGTGACCTAGTTTTTTACCGGACTTGACCAATATTCAAACTTGGCCTAGATATCATCAAGACAAACTTTCTGAGAAAGTTTCAATATGCTCAAGTAAAAAATGCGGCTTCCAGAGTGTTAACAAGATTTTCTTTAAATTTGGCCTAGTGACCTAGTTTTTGACCCGACATAATCTATATTCAAACTCGGCCTAGATATCACTAAGACAAACATTCTGACAAATGTTCAACATGTTCAAGCCAAAAATACGGCTTCCAGAGTGTTAACAAGATTTTCATTAAATTTGGCCTAGTGACCTAGTTTTTGACCCGACATGACCCAGTTTCAAACTTGGCCTAGATATAATCGAGACAAACTTTCTGACAAAGTGTCAACATGCTCAAGTTTAAAATATGCCTTCCAGAGTGTTAACAAGATTTTCCTTCAATTTAGCCTAGTGACCTATTTTTTGACCCGACATGACCTATATTCAAACTTGGGCTAGATATCATAAGACAAACATTCTGACAAAGTTTCAACATGCTCAAGTCAAAAATGCGGCTTCCAGAGTGTTAACAAGATTTTCAATAAATTTGTAAACCAAACAATTAAAACAGCGTAGCCTAGTGAACTCCGTAAATCAACTCATAAAAAAAGCTTAGCCTAATTAGTTGGGGAACAGTTATTAAACACAATTTAAATGTATCTAAAGTTTTGTAACAACTGTGAAAGATGTACATATTTTGTATCTTGTTGTTTCTTAAATCGGTTAATACAATTTATTCAACCATATAGGCTGTTTTTTCAAACATATTACAGAGTTTTTCTTTACAATAATATCTGTGGGTTTCTCCCTTTTTGATTACGTCACCCCATGGTACAAAATTAAAACCTATCCCATACTGACGCCGCGCTTCCACGCGGCGTCAATAACCCTTTTCCACCTGTAGACGCATTCTGACACAAGTGAAGCAGATGACCGAAATTGCTCAATATTATCATTTTCTCCTTTAACCAAAATGTGTTCAACTCTGTTCATCCAGGGGGTTATGAGTTCGAATCCCAGCTCGGCCAACATTCTTTCCGAGGGTAGGCAAAATTCACTGTGACATGCGTCATTCGCCCTTTCACCAATGGGCTAACAGTCTATGTGGAAAATCATCCAATTGCTTGGAAAGTATGTTGTGTGGAGTACTGGTGTGAGAAAGCCAGGAAACACATGAGTAAGTGAACTGACCGCCGTGATATGGCTGTGAAATTGTTGAAAACCGCGTTAAGCCCTAATCAAACAACTTTTCATTTGTTGAGATGTTTCCACATGTCACCTGGGTTTTTTCAATGTGGTCGGCCGCATATTTGCTGTATGTGGGAAAGGGTTAAATCAATTGATGAGCTTGTATCCGGGAGACCTAATCTGTACAGACGTCCTCATAATGGAAAATATGAACACTCTCTGCACTAGTCCTTAATAGGTATAGACTTGATAGATGAGCATATTACAGGTTATAGACTCCTTTCCTTGTTATATCCCCGTCTCATTAAATAGTTCACTTAAACAAAACATAAGAGCATTTTTAAACTTGTGCCATGTTGGCTAAACATTTACAGATCTCACACTTTACGTGCTGAACGTGAACATTTGGAACAGTCGATGCTTTTTCACGGGTCTTCACGAATGTCGGCTGTTTTAAGGTCGTCTTGGCAATAGAAGAGTTCGCCCATGAATTGACTAGATCATTTGAGCCGTTCCACGAGAAAACCAACATAATAGCCACTGCGTAATGTATCGACCCAGATCAGCCTGCGCAGTCCGCGCAGGCTAATCCGGGCCGACACATTCCGTCTCGGGGGGATAGAGGTATAGAGTAATGATTCCTGAAACAGAAAATCCACAGGAGGCGACAATTGTCTGTCCGGATTAGCCTGCGTGGCATGCTTAGGCTGATCCGGGTCGATACGTTACGCAATGTAACATTTTCTCGCGGGACAGCTCATTTCCTGATAGCCGTCTACTTACCGTCTACTTACCGTCTGCGTGTAATAGTTGTAACACTGGCGTCTAATATTAATCAAAAACTGTGACACTAAACCGAGTCTTCGGGGGACTATAAACTTGATGGGATTTCCGAATATTATCCAATCCCCAGGTTGGTTCTTGTATAAGTAAGAAGCAAGTGGTTGAAGACTTATCACAATGTGCATACTCTTTTGCGCGTGCTGTCGCTTTAAGAAACAAAAAATATCTTTAAAAAAGATAAACGGCGATCAATATGAGAAAACACTTATAAATAGAACATGCGCATACTATTTTATATTTTATCTTACTTATTAGAATGACAGAAAACAATAACGTTAAATATGTAATATTTGGTTTATAAATGTTTTAGTTTATATATATATATACTTTTGTTTTGACATAAATGAGAGAGAAAAAAGCTTGCCTCTGCCGGGAAGCGAACCACAGACCGTTCACTTGACAATCCAAGTCAACATCCATTACGCTAGCGCGACATGACGTCATATCGTTCAAGGCCGAAAAAGTCATCACATGACTGGAGATTACGCGAGGCTCCCAAGAGGTGTATTATCTAACACAGTATAAGTTTCAATTAACGATAAATAACTGAAAACTTATCATGTTTCAAAAGTAATTAATATTTTGCTCTTAAATATTATATTTCATACGTTTTCACTGATTTTTTTCATTGAAATTTATTTCTTAAGGTTAATATGCAGAACATTTCATTTAAAACTTCCCTAATAAGTGCCTCCAGTAGGATCGCCAACTTAACTATGAACCAATCAAAACGTTTTATTTCCTTTATTTCTTCGAAATTATTCAGTAAATACAACATTTGATTGGTTTACAATGTAGATCATTTGTTTAACATGTAGGTCAAAACCAACGTTAATCAGCTATCGCTACCAATATCATACATTGAAGCAAAGGGGTTGTAAATGTATTTTGACGGCGAAAAAGCAACGAGGTTGGTTCTTGTTAAAGTAAGAAGCAAGTGGTTGAAGACTTATCACAATGTGCATTCTCTTTGAATCTCCCAGTCCATCTATAAGCCTTCTGTTCAACCAACAATCGCTATCTAATACTGCGGGTCTACATTTCTGGTTGAGCTTATTTTTGTTGCAACTCTAGGACGAAAAATAAATACACGTTGATGTGTTGAAAATGTCATTTATTATTAATGACGTAAGCAGTTTGAAATTTACAAAAATAATGATAGAAAGATAGATACTTTATTTTCAACTTGTACAAAATAAGTACATCATTGTTACAAATACAAATACAAATTCAATTTCATATACAAATACAAATACAAATTCAATTTAAATTTCATATCGTGACATATATACTACAATAGGATTCTATAGAATGTTACTCAAGAAAATATGGAAAAGAATTGATTTAGTGAAAATATCTTTTTGTTTATGTTATCGTGTAAAACCTCACGGAGGAATGTGACTATTTCTTTCTTCAAAAGCATTTTTTATGAATTTACATAGCTTTAATAATGACTATATATATATATAGAAATATAAATAAAAAATCCAGAGTTTTATAATTAACCCATGTAAAGAGTTGCTAACACATAGGTTCTTTTGTTTGTGTTTTCGTCAATTGATCATACATTGAAGCAACGGAATTTTAAATGTATTCTGACAGCGAGATAACAGTCAGTTTGGTCGAATAAAAGTAAGAAGCAAGTGGTTGAAGACGTGCATAATGTTTTGTTTGTTTTGTCGTTTTAAAACAACACACCAATTTATCATACATTGAAGCAACGGGATTGTAAATTGTTTTTGACAGCGAAATAACAGTTTGCAGTTTGTTTACATGATCTTCATATATCATTATATTATGTTATGGCCAAATACCAAATTGCTTGATTCCAAATTTGTTTCCACATAGTGCTTTGCTGTTTTTAAATCCGCTGGAACTGATTCCGCGTACGTGGGAAAGGGTCTACGTTGCTAATATCAGGATATGCAAAGGACCTGGAAACCAAACTACTCAAATGTAGGAATACTCATGTTCAACGTACGAGTTTAGCCACACATTTCATCTCCGATCTGTCATAACGGTATGTGTAAGTACATAGATGAGCCGCTCCTCGACACTAACCAACATTATGGCCTCTGCGCAATATATCGACCCAGATCGGCCTGCGCAGTCCGCGCAGACCGATCCGGGCCAACACATTCCGTATCAGGGGGAAAGAGGTATAGAGTAATGATTCCTGAAACAGAAAATCTACAGGGGGCGAAAAGTGTCTATCAGGGTAAGCCTGCGCGGCATGCTTAGGCTGATCCGAGTCGATAATTTACGCAGAGTCCAAAATGTTGGTTTTCTCGCGGGATGGCTCAGATGGACTTGACGTCAATTAGACCTTTCTCAATTGTATACTTTTGTCGACGCATATACAGGAGACGGCATTTGAAAACAGTGACAAATACCCAAATGAGCAGAGCAGTTTTTCCTCTAGTCACAATTTGTTCAGCTAATTCTAATTTCTAATTCGTTTGCGGCATGTTCGTTGTATGTGGGAGGTCATGGTTACGTTTTGTGTGATTCCCTGAATATTCGCAGGAAGGAAGGAACTATTCATTAAAGCAGCTTCCGTGACTGCGTTGCTAATGCAACATGGGAAAGAAATATTCAGACATGCTGTGCTTACACTTTTTCTCCTGTCGGTATCTGGACATTGTTAATAGTGTGCAACGAATACCAAGATGTGACTGTGTAGGCTGGTTTTCGGTCAAATTGTTCGCACGAATTGTTTTAAGCCGCGCATATGAACGGAATTTACATTCACGTGGAGCGGAATGAGGGTCAATGTAAAATGAGATGTAAAAGTGAAGACATGCTGTCTAAACAAATGTTTTACATTATCTTTCTTTCGGACATTATCACATTCCGTTGCATTTTCATTGAACGCCTAAACTAAGAGCATCCACAAATCATTTCGACCGTTGGAGTACATAACACTAAACATTTTCCAACATGCAGACACATTATCTCCAGCTGACGACTGTTGAACATAATGTTTCGAAAAGAATGTTGAAAACATTTTATGCCAAAGGACAAACTTGCTAATAAAAGGCAATTTATCCTTTTTACAACAATGTGTTTCAACTCTATTAAATAGAGTACTAAAGTGTCTGGTATACAAGTGCTGTATCGATTATACTGAACTATTCACGAAATAATACACCAGTGACCCCGACTATTATTTGGATATTTTCAGACAAAAAGTTAACTTTTTATCTTTTGCCTTGTCAAAAGCAAAAAGAGACGCAATCGCGAAAATGCGATAGGGCGAAATATAAAGAAATTAATCAGAAGGCAGTTAGGACATGCTTATCTGTGTCCATCCGAGGTACCCAGGCTAATCAAACTCATAGTATATGAGCCGTTATACGAGAAAACCATCATTGTAGACTCTTCGTAATGTATCGATTCGGATCAGCCTAAGCATGCCGCGCAGGCTTACCCGGATTTATTTGTTTCGCCTCCTGTGGATTTTCTGTTTCAAGAATCATTGCTCTATACCTATATCCCCCTGAGACGGAATGCGTTGGCCCGGATAAGTCTGCGCGGCCTGCGCAGACTGATCTGGGTCGATATATTACGCAGAGGCCATAATGTTGGTTAGTGTCGAGGAGCGGCTCATCTATGTACTTACACATACCGTTATGACAGATCGGAGACTGCGCATGTTGATCTGGGTCGATACGTTACGCAGAGACTATAATGTTGGGTTTCTCGCACATAATAATTTTTAGTTTCAGACCACATAACTCATCTACGAATATTTGTGTAGGTGCCCCACTGGGGAAAACTGCGGTATTCAACGATTTATTGAACAGATCTGTCCCGAAACCTGCACAAGGACAATTCAATTAGAAAGGATATAATTTAATCCGGAACTTTGTTTGTAATTACCTTGCACTGAAACATAATGATTCTTCTCCATCAGCAACGAACCACGTGAAACATAAAGTCCCGCGATAAAACCAACATTGTGAACTCTGCGTAAACAGCCTCAGCATGTCGCGCAGGCTTGCCCGGATAGAAACTTTTCGTCCCAAGCGGATTTTTCTGTTTCAAGAATCATTACCTTATACCTGTATCCCACCGAGACGGAATGTGTCGGCCCGTATCAGTCTGCGCGGACTGCGCAGGCTGATATGGATCGATACATTACGCAAAGGCTTTAATGTTGGTTTTCTCGCAGGACTTCTCACATCTTCTTGCATTTTGGGATAGAGAAGGTACGGTCTTGTCCAAGCCTTTACTTCTTCACGTAGGGCAACATTTGATGTTATACCTGGAAAAAGGTTAGACACAAAAACCAACAAACTATCTCCACTAGTTTCAATCGAATATTCCTTTATGCCGCAATGCCCGAAAGCGGGCGTAAAACAAGACCCGCATTCTCCTGGTACTGCTATGGATTTGATTTGATTTGTTTCGCAATTTAAGTGAACGGCAAAAGCTTTAATAAAAATATATCATCGTTGTACGATTTTTGCCAATATCTTACTCTCGTACAATTTGTGGAAAAAAACAAAACGCTTTGGGGATCCGAACACACACTTTTCGCCTTCTTTGGATTTTTCTATTTCAGGATTCATTACTCTATTCATCTATCCCCATAAGACGGAATGTGTCGGCCCGTATTAGCCTGCGCGGACTGCGAAGTCTGATCTGGGTCGATATATTACGCAGTGACCATTATGTTGGTGTTCTCATTGGAAGGCTCATATATACTCTTATTACGTTCTGTCTTTGCTTAATTACCTTATGGTTTTAGTCTGAAAGTCTTGGAGTAAAAATCCAAAATCATGTCCGCCATGTCTTTACTATTATAATATTTAAGGTCAAATGCAATTATCTAATCTTCCAATAATAAAGTCTTAAGATGGTTGTCCATGTATCTAAGTATAAAGCCCCAGCTCCACCGACCTCCCGAACTGTCCCGGAGCGTCCCAGACTGAAATTTGGCCGATCCGGGGTCAGATCCGTTTTTTCCGCGTTGGGACCGTGCTTATCCGGGATAGTCCGTGACAGTCCGGGACAGTCCGTGATGATCCTGGATGGTCCTGGATTGTCCGGGACACAACCCCGACAATTTTAAACTGTTTAAAATTGCCGTGGTCATCCGGGACCGTCCGGGAGGATTTTCAATCCGGGGTAGTCCGGGAAGGTCCGTGTAGCTTGGGACAAGTCCGTAGTGGCTCCGTGTTGATCCTGGGCGATCCGACATGTAGTGTTGGCTCCGGGTCGGTCCGTATTCTGTCCTGTACAGTCCGTAGCTGATCCGGGATGGTCCAGGATGATCCGGGTCATTCCGGGACGATCCGTGCTGATGCCGTGGTGGTACCGGGGTCAGATCCGTGTTGACTCCGTGTTCATCCATTGTGGTGCCATGTGGGGTCCGGGATGGTCGGGTTAAGATGTTTTGTGACTCAATTTCACCCAGGATCGTCCCGGATCAAGATATCTCTTCATCCGGGGTGTTCCGTGTTAATCCGGGGTGCTCCGTGTTGGGTCCGGCTTCGGTGTGACTGCAGCTTAAAGCCCCAGTCCCACCAACGTCCCGGACTATCCCGGATCGTCCCGGACTGAAATTTGGCCGATCCGGGGTCAAATCCGTGTTGGGTATGGCCTTGTCCGGGATGGTCCGTCATGGTCCGTCATGGTCCGAGACACCACCCCGGGAATTTTAAACTGTTTAAAATTACCGTGGTCATCCGGGACCGTCCGGGAGAATGATTCAATCCGGGGTAGTCTGGGACGGTCCGTAAAGCGAACTTGTCAACTCTGGGAAGGTCCGTAGTTGCACCGTGTTGATCCTGGGTGTACTGTCCCCTGAGATCAATGATTTCTTACTAGTACCCGAGGTACTTTGATGGGCATTGTATGTTAACTATCCCTTGCAATGTCGCGTGCAGCTGTTTTATTCGTTGTTCCAACGTTTTTGTTGTTTTTAACCCTTTCCCTCATATAGACGCTTTCTGACGCCTCTGCAGCAGACGACTTTTTGAAAACATAGTGACAAAAGGAGAAATAGCTCAGAACGAGCAATTTCTCCATTTGCCACAATGTTTTCTACTTTTAGTCATAGGTTATCCATTCAATTAGAGAGATATTCTATTTTTTGACAAAATATGTTCAAAGTCGTCTGCTGCAAAATTGTCGTATGAGGAAAAGGGTTAACACGCATCAAGCATCATGATCGTAAGTAAGTTCAGTTGTTTACTGCACTTTTACATTTATACTAATGGTATATATATTGCCAGTACAGTGATCGCCTGCAATAATGTTTTTATCGGTGTATTTCGTTTACGCCCTGTTGTTTTAGAGGCGTTCGTACTCAAATTGGTTTGGACCTATGATACCTTCATCCTTGCAGTGCAGACATGATTATTGTACACTGTTGATACTTACATGTGCGATTGTCATGGCTCTTCAGACTCACACATATAGGATTGGACTCCCTATTATCGGTGTACTTACGTTTGTTTTGAACAAATAATAATAAAGCAAACTTAACTGTAAATTATATCCAGTGTCACTCGTTCCTTTATATGTCCAAAAATGGAGTCCATCCGCAGCCATTTTGAAATTGACATTCAAGAGAGGCAATCACTCACTGGTGTAATTACAATAAGCATTAGTATGGTGGTCCTGTTGTATCAACTCTTTACAAGACTTTGAGATTTAATGTGAAAATAATTATCGTATAAAACATTTGTCCTTGGAACAAATATTTTTAATCTAAATGTTAATGTATTAACTGTTCCAAACTATGAACTTATTTACACGATATTTACAGAATCAATTTGTTAAATTTTCTTATTGGCACAATTTTAATCATATTTTCCAAAAATGACCCATTTCTTTGTTATTTTTTAAGTCCTTATGACAAAATCCTTAATTTTCGTAACACAGTATATGATTTAGAAGTTTAAAAATAGCATATGTTATAATTTATGACCACCACAAACATACAGGCCAAAAAAACAAAAAAACATTTTTTAGAATTTTGGTCCTTAATTTCTTCCATGTTTTCTATAGTCGAGAAAACTTCACGGAATGTAATCATGTGACTTAAAACTCCTATGATGTCATAAGCAGTTAATACACAACATGTTTAAATGTGAAAGAAAAAATCAACAACAGGTTTCTACTAACAAAAATGACGATTTTGTTGGTGAGGGGTCAGGGCATGCAGGATTTTCTTTTTATTATGGGTAACAATCATGATGTGTCGTAATTTCTGAGAATATTGATATGTTGAAAAATAAAATTGTAGGATTTGAAAGACGTGATAACGGGGTTTCCTGATGGAATCATACATCATCTGGTTGTGCGCGTGCAACAAAGAAAACACCAGTTTTGTGTTTACCTTGGTATTCGTGATAACACGGTATTCGTAGAACCTACTATACTTTCTTTCTTTGAATCTTGACTTATTATTTCCTCTTTCTCTATATTTTTATATGTTAAATCGGCGACAGCATACTCGGCGATCCTGGGCAATCAAGCATGTCGTAACAGGGCTGACGACTCTACATCCAGCTCTCCCACTGCTTTTTTTGCCAGAGATTTAGTAAGCCTTGAGACTTTTGTTGAACAGCTCAGGATGGGACCTCAACCACTCACCCAATTTCCCCCCCTAGCCCATCTGTTAAAAGCAGCGCCTTTTCTTTGGCCGGCTTTCTGCTCGGTGCAGAAACCGCTGGTACATCTGCCACTTCCTCGTCCATATTGATGGCGGCTGCAGATTGAAATGATGATGCAGATTGACTTATCTTCTTCGAAGTGGTGGTGATCGAGGAAATAGGGACATCTTCTACATCAGAGGCCTCATCAGGAGAGGTTGGGCGACTTTCTGAGGACTCCTCTAGCTCCTGCCTCGTCTTTTTCTTATAAGGCGCACGAACAGGTACCTTGACCACCAAAGCACGCTTCCTTCTTGGTGGCATCCTCTCTTCAGTCTTCTAGCTTTAAAATGTTTTTTCTTTTGTCAGATCCGGGATGTTACGGGATGGTCTGGGACGGTACGGTGTCATCCGTATTGTCATCGTGTTTGGTCCGGGGTGGTCCATGTCATTCCGGGACGGTGCGTGGCGCTGCCGTGGTGGTACCGATGTAATCCGTGTTGGTTCCGTGTTGACTCAATGTTCATCCGTTGTGGCGCCGTGTTGGGTTCCGGACTGGGTGACGATGATTTGCGACCATCGAGGGACTGTCGACTCAATTTCGCCAAGGATCACCCCGGATCAAGAGATATCTTGATCCGGGGTGATCCTTGGCGAAATGGAGTCGACGGTCCCTCGACATTCTTCCGTGTTAATCCGGGGTGCTCCGTGTTGTATCCGGCTTCGGTGGGACTGTAGCTTTAACAAGAGTTATTTGTTGATTATGAAATATATTGTAAATTTGTAGATCTTGCAAAGGTTTTTCTATGCCCATTCAAGTTGTAAGGATCAAATAGTGCTGCCTCCACCAGTCGTCCGTCAGCAATATACCGCCACTCCGACAAAGTTCCTTTTCACTTCATATGCATGTTTGTATTTAAAGGACTTTCGGTGCTTTCAAAATGCCCAAAAATGCAGCTGCGGCGATAGACATCTGCGTCATGTATCGACCAGATCAGCCTGCGCTGTCCGCGCAGACTGATCCGGCCGACACATTCCGTCTTAGGGGGATAGATGTATAGAGTAGTGATTCCCGAAACAGAAAAATCCACAGGAGGCGAAAAGACCCTATCCGGGTATGTCTGTGTGGCATGCTTAGGCTGATCCGGGTCGATACTTTATGCAGAGTCCACAATGTTGATTTTCTTACGAGACGGCCTACACATTGATTATTGCAAAGCTACGCCCCTGAGTGATCTATGGTCGCGATTTAGCTAAAATAATGCTGGAAACGGCGTAAACTAAATCAAACAAATAACCGTGGTAAGGAAATGTCAAACGTGATATCGCTTGGCCAATTCCTTAGGGTAATAACGTATGATTTCGGTTATTTAATCGAGTACGCTTTCCAATCATTTTCGTAGCAATACAGATACAGGTTTTTTGTTCAGCTCAGCTTTTTTTTCTGTTTTCTCCCTATCAGTCGAGCGTCTGTACCGTACGCGGTGCTCTTGTTGTATTCTGCTAAAATCATAAATATGTTCCCGGGATAGGTCACAGAGTTTTGGATCATGAAGGCGATTTAATCTTAATGTTACAATTTTTTTTAGTTACATGAATCGCTTCGGGTTTGCGACATCCCATTTTTCCTAGATTAATGCCTAGTCATAGATAAGCAACTCACTAGACGTATAATTGAATCCCGGTCTCCCGCGTGACGGGCGGGGATACGTTTTACTTTAATTTAATTACGAACCGCAAACTCCAGTGCAAAATGTGGTTTAAAACAAGCGGTGGTTTAAAACAAGCGCAAACCTGTTACACAATACATTTATCAAGTTACTGGAATAATGCTTTTACATTTTCCCAGAATTGAGAAATAAAAGGTTTGAATTATTTAGTTTTCCACTGCTTTCAACATCATTTAAGTTAAAATCACGACATGGCGTGTGATTGGTTATCTATCAGTTATATCGGTAAGTTAAACCTATCATCGGCGTATCATTCGTATTTATTTTCTAAATCAAAGCGGTTCAGTACCAATGAGGTACACCTCGACTATCATTTGACGCCTATTCAGCAGACGTCTTTTGAAAACATTGTGGCAAAGGTGAGCAATTTCACCATTTGCTACAATGTTTTCAACTCTATTTAATAATTAAACTGTCATTACTCGAAATTTTTCATTATTTTGATAAGATGTTTTCAAAGTCTCCTGCTACTGATCTGTTGCATGCGTGAAGAACAATTACTCATAGCCCTGTTGATGTTTTGAATAATGTTGAAATTGTGTATAAGAACAGAAAAAAAGGCATTTGTATGGAAGCCCTGGAGGGCAATTTTGACTAGCGACTAATGACTTGCGACTTTTGACTTAAGACTTTTGACTTGTGACTTTTGAGTTATGTTATATTGGCGGGCAGTCCGTTGTCCGCCGTTGTAGTGCATCGTCGCTTACAATTTCTTTAAATGACATCTTTTCATACACCGCTTTATGGATTTTAAGAAAAGTTCTCGGGACTGATCCTTTGGTTGTCCTCTACCAAATTGGTTGGTTGGTTGCATCAAACGGTCACGGAGCCAATGATATTTAGCACGACTATTCGAAGAATAGGAGATCTATCCTACTCACCCTGGTGTCGGCGTCGGCGTAACACTTAGTTAAAACTTTGCATGCACTTCATTTCTCATTAACTATTAAATGCATTCACTTGAAACTTCACATACGGTTTTGTCCTCGGGGCCATTACTGTAGGTCACTGACCAAGACCCAAAACTCTAGCATGGATTTTTACAGAATTATTTCATTTTTTTGAACTTACAAAATTCCTGATTAAGATTTTATCGACTCAGCATGGCACCACTGACTATTAAGCACTGAGAATAGTCGAGCGCGCTGTCTCTCGGACAGCTATTGTTTTAAGCTCACATGTGCACGAAGTGCAAGGTGAGCTTCTGTGATCACATTTTGTCCGGCGCCCGGGCGTTGTGCGTCGTCAACATTTACCCTTGTTAACACTCTACAGGCTACCTTTTGCATCCGATCTTCATGAAAGTTAATCAGAACATTTATCTCCATTAAATCATAGACAAGTTCGAAACAAGGCCATATGAAGTCAAAAACTAGGTCACTAGGTCAAATTAAAGGGAAATCTTGTTAACACTCTTGAGGCCACACTTTATCAGAATGTTTGTCTTGATGATATGTAAGCCAAGGTCGAACATGGGTCATGTCGGGTCAAAAAGTAGGTCACTAGGTCAAATTGAAGGAACATCTTGACATTTTTGCTTCAGCAGTTTGAAATTTAGTCAGAATGTTTGTATTAATGATATCTAGGTCCAGTTCGAATATGGGTCATATTTGGTCAGAAACTAAGTCAATAGGCCACATTGCAGGACAATCTTGTTAACACTGTAGAAGCTGCATTTTTGGCTAAGGCAGCTTGCAATTTGGTCAGAATGTTTATCTAAATGATATCTAGGCCAAGTTCAAATATGGGTCAAGCTCTGGAGGCCTTATTTTCAACTTGAGCATGTTGAAACTTTATCAGAACGTTTGTTTTGATGATATGTAGGTCAAGTTCGAACATGGGTCATGATGGGTCAAAAAGTAGATCACTATGTCAAATTGAAGGACAATCTTGTTAACATTCTAGAGGTCGCAATCTTTGCTTCAACAGTCTGAAATTTTGTCAGAATGTTTGTATTAATGATATCTAGTGAACACTCTGGAGGCCTTATTTTCAACTTGAGCGTGTTGAAACGTTATCAGAATGTTTTCTTGATATGTAGGTCAAGTTCGAATAAATGTCATATTGGGTCAGAAACTAGATCACTAGGCCAAATTGAAGGAAAATCTTGGTAATACTATAGAAGCATTTACGAATTAAGTATTTAGCATTAGGCCAAATTGAATGAAACTCTTGTTAACACTCTGGAGGCCATTTTTTCAACTTGAGCATGTTGACACGTTGTCAGAATGTTTGTCTTGATGATATGTAGGTCAAGTTTGAACATGGGTCATGATGGGTCAAAAAGTACAATGTATAATTCAGGTGAGTGAACTAGGGCCATCATGGCCCTCTTGTTTCTACTATATGTGAGAGTCCTCATTTGAGGATGTCGATGTTTCTGGGTTACTTGTAAATTATGCGTGCCCTGTCTACATGTATCAAATTGTGTCGGGCTCATCGACTGTAGAGTTTCATTATATAGGTTTAAAAATCTTTGAACGGTTCGGCCTAGAGCTTAGATATTTTATATGCAGCAGCTTCTAGTCGTCATTTACCATGATTGTTCAAATTATGCCCTTGGGGTTAAAATCAGGCTCGCCCCTAAGGACATTGGTTTTTACATAGAACTGTATAGCAGCGATAGCAATTTTCTCAGGTGAGCGACTTACATGTCACATGTTTAGATTTTACCTTTTCCACTCGTTCAGTGTCTTTATATTACTTTAATTCCATGACTCACAAGTTGTAGGCACAAGCTGTAAGTCACACGCTGTAAGTCACAAGCTGTAAGTCATAAGCTGTAAGTCACAAGTTGTAAGTCACAAGTTGTAAGTCACAAGTAGCTTGTCACAAGCTGTAAGTCATAAGCTGTAAGTCACAAGTTGTAAGTTACAAGTTGTAAGTCACAAGTAGCTTGTCAAATAGCTTGCTGAATGTGGTCGGCGTTAATTATGAATTGCAAGTCACAAACTACCTAAGCGTGTTACTTGTATCTTTTGCGAGCCAAATATCGACCCATGTTGCATGTCTTTCACAGTGGCAAATGTCTGTCCAGCTCGACAACTTTGAAAAAAGTACAAATTAAATATGTGGTCCAATCTGCGAAAACCGGGCTTCTGACGTAAATGACGTTACGTCAAAACTGAGCATTAAAGTGACGTCATTAACGTCATGAACGAATCTAGTCAATTTGCATATAGTCAATTTCAAAACGCAAAATAGAAGAGAAGCATTTAGCACTGCGTTGTGCAACTTGCATGAACATATTGCGAAAATATTGTATTTTCAGTACACATAAGTTGATCAATTGGATAAGAATATAATGCATAGTTATTTTCTTTCTATATTTATTCGTAACTGTTAGCCTAACAATTAAACATTTAAACATTTTGTATAGATAATCATATAAACATAAATCCGTAGAATTTTGCATTGGAATGTAGATCTATATCATATATCTTGGATAAGATCATATTTTCAGAATATATACCAACATGTTTAAAATTGACCATAAGCTGCATGCGTCTCATATAATACCTTACTAGTTGAAGATCAACCTTTTAGAATGACTAAAGAGATGGATAATGTGTAGTCTGCTGAACATGGCATGTCTAATGACTTTCCCGAGAACTGTTCTTTGTGTTTTGATCTATTGTATATGTTTGTTTTTGTTTCCTTTCATGTTAATAGAGGATCTGAATAATTTTACTGAAAATAAAAGCATTGCATTTTGTTGTAAATGAATGTTTTCCTCTTACTGCAGTATCAAACCCTTGACCGGAAACTTAGTATTTGCTGTATAAACAGAAACGCTCTTGGTCGGTATAATTCAGCTAAAACAGTTCTATAAAAAAAACAGGGATTTAGAAGGTTATCTGTTACTTGACATGGTGGCATAATTCTTGACGCATATAAAGCGTCAAAGGGATAACCAAGGCTTAGCCTACCTAGCGGTTTACCAGTATTAACTGTACAAACCGCCAGCAGTCAGCAATTTGTTATCGAAAATTTAATTAACAAAGGTGCAAGTCATAACTCAGAAGTCACAAGTCATAAGACTTAAGTCAAAAGTCGCAAGTTAAAAGTCGCAAGTCATTAGTCGCGAGTCAAAATTGCCCTCCAGGGCTTCCATACATTTGCCTTATAAAAGGGAGGCACAAGTCTTTGAATAAAGGTGCTGAACTCCAGATTATAGATGGTATAGTCACAGTTTTAAAACTGTTCAAAGGTTGTCTAGAAATATTATGATCGTAATTATTAGCGTTATAATTCCACCTACCAATACAATAAACATCTAAATATTGATATGTTATGCTTCAGTTTTACTGGATATACATACCCGGCAAGTAAATTCTTGTACATTTTCATGACTTTCAATTGACTGTTTTTTCAACATTTACTTCAAAAAGAGTTATGAACTGTTTATTACTTACTTTGTTGTCACAATTAGCAAGATTTTGTACATTTTCAAGACTTTCAATTGACTGTTTTTTCAACATTTACT
>JASEVX010000009.1:57351253-57554748 GCA_031761405.1 Serripes groenlandicus | reverse complement strand
AGGATTGTCGATGTTTCTGGTTACTTGTAAATTATGCGTGCACTGTCTACATGTATCAAATTGTGTCGGGCTCATCGACCTGTAGAGTTCATTATATAGGTTTAAATCTTTGAACGGTTCGGCCTAGAGCTTAGTATATTTTATATGCAGCAGCTCTAGCTCGTCATTTACCATGATTGTCAATATAGGGCCCTGGGGTTAAAATCCAGGCTCGCCCCTATAGGACATTGGTTTTTTACATAGAACAGTATAGCAAGCGATAGCAATTTCTCAGTGTGAGCGACTTACATGTCACATGTTTAGATTTTACCTTTTTCCACTCGTTTCAGTGTCTTATATTACTTTAATTCCAATGACTCACAAGTTGTAGGCACAAGCTGTAAGTCACACGCTGTAAGTCACAAGCTGTAAGTCATAGCCTTGTAAGTCACAAGTTGTAAGGCACAAGTTGTAAGTCACAAGTAGCTTGTCACAAGCTGTAAGTCAAAAGCTGTAAGTCACAAGTTGTAAGTACAAGTTGTAAGTCAACAAGTAGCTTGTCAAATAGCTTGCTGAAGTGGTCCGGCGGTAAAATTATGAATTGCAAGTCACAAACTTCCTAAGCGTGTTACTTGTATCTTTTGCGAGCCAATAATCGACCCATGTTGCATGTCTTTCACAGTGGCAAATGTCTGTCCAGCTCGACACTTTGAAAGAAGACAAAATTAAATATGTGTCCAATCTGCCCGAAAACCGGCTCTGACGTAATTGACGTTACGTCAAAACTGAGCATTAAGTGACGTCAATTAACGTCATGAACAATCTAGTCAATTTGCATATAGTCAATTTCAAAACGCAAAATAGAGAGAAAGCATTTAGCCTGCGTTGTGCAACTTGCATGGAACATGAGGCGAAATATTGTATTTCAGTACACATAAGTTGATCAATTGGATCAAGAATATAATGCATAGTTATTTTCTTTCTATATTTATCGTAACTGTTAGGCCTACACATTAAACATGTAAACATTTTGTATAGATAATCATATAACATAAATCCGTAGAATTTTGCATTGGAATGTAGATCTTATCATATATCTTGGATAAGATCTATTTCAGGATATATAGGCCACATGTGGTAAAATTGACCATACGCTGCAGGTGCGTCTCATATAATAACCTTACTAGTTGAAGATCAACCTTTTAGAATGACTAAAGAGATGGATAATGTGTAGTCTGCTGAACATGGCATGTCTAATGACTTTCCCGAGAACTGTTCTTTGTTTTTTGATCTATTGTATATGTTTGTTTTTGTTTCCTTCATGTTAATAGAGGATCTGAATAATTTACTGAAAAGTAAAAGCTTGCATTTTGTGTAATGAATGTTTTCCTCTTACTGCAAGTATCAAACCCATGACCGGAACTTAGTATTGCTGTACTAACAGAACGCTCTTGGTCGGTATATTCAGCTAAAACAGTTCGTACTAAAAAAAACAGGGATTTAGATAGGTTATCTGTTACTTGACATGGTGGCATAATTCTTGACGCAATAAAGACGTCAAGGGATCACCAAGGTTAGCCTACCTAGCGGCGTTACCTAGTATTAAACTGCGACAAACCGCAGCAGTCCGCAATTTGTTATCGAAAATTTAATTAACAAAGGTGCATGTCATAACTCAGAAGTCACAAGTCATAAGGACTTAAGTCAAAAGTCGCAAGTTAAAAGTCGCAAGTCTTAGTCGCGAGTCAAAATTGCCCTCCAGGCTTCCATACATTTGCCTTACTAAAAGGGGAGGCACAAGTCTTTGAATAAGGTGCTGAACTCCAGAATGTAGATGGTATAGTCACAGTTTAAAACTGTCAAAAAGGTTGTCTAGAAAATATTATGATCGGTAATATTAGCGATATAATTCCACCTACCAATACAATAAACATCAAATATTGATATGTTATGCTTCAGTTTTACTGATATACATAACCCGGCAAGTAATTTCTTGTACATTTTCATGACTATCCATTGACTGTTTTTCAAACATTTACTTCAAAAAGAGTTATGAACTGATTTATTACTACTTGTTGTCACAATTACAAGATTTGTTACATTTTCAAGACTTTCAATTGGACTGTTTTTCACAACATTTACTTCAAAAAGAGTTATGACTGTTTATTACATACTTTGTTGTCCCCATTTAGCAAGATTGCGAAGTTTCAACATTTCAAAATGTTGATCTCCACCTGGAGTTCAGCACATTAAAGCCCTTCTGTATAATTGTTCGCGTATTTTATCCTTATACGAGCCCGTCCGCGAGGAAAACCAACATTATGGCCCTGCGTAATGTTCGGACCCAGATGTCAGCCTGCGCAGCTAATCCCGGGCCGACACATTCCGTCTTAGTGGATAGACGTATAGAGTATGATTCCTGAACAGAAATCCACAGAGGCGAAAAGTGCTATCCGTGTAAGCTGCGCGGCATGCTTAGGCTGATCCGGGTCGATACTTAACGCAGAGTTCACATTGCGGTTTCTCACGGGACGGCTTATATGAAGTCATAAAGACGACCGCTGTATCACTGCATCACTGGACGCTTATCCAACATATAGCGCATCTACAGCCAGACCGACGGCTTTGAAACAATTACGCAAATCATTGTAGGAACATCTCCTTAAGAGAAGGATCAATTTTTCACAGTGAAACATTGTTGCAAAAAGAGAAATTTCTCCTTTTGTCACGATGTTTTCAAAGTCGTCTGCTGCAGAGGGCGTCAAAATGCGTCTACATGTAGCAAAGGTTAAGCTATATATACTTGTCAACAGGCGAGCCGCACCATAGCACTGTATGAGTAAGTTACCGATCCTACATGCTGATCTCAGCGATGGCTCTTCTTGGCCAAAAAAATGGCACACGCAAAGGCAGACGGCAAATCGATTAAACAGGGCACTAGGCAACATATTTAAAATTGAAGTCACAGCCTGAAACATTTAAAAAAATCAAGTAAAATGTGAACGTCACGTGATCGCTTAATGATAATTTTACCTGACCCTATCTTTAACCAAATCAAGACAGAGGGGATCCAAGGAACAGTTTTTTTTTGTATTCCGCAATTAAAACCGTTAAAAAACACCTCAATAGCGGAACGTTACTTCGGTTAGGCGACAGCCAACGGTTCGGGACAGAAGACGAAATCAGTGGAGTGGCATATTGTGGGGGTTCAATATTGTTATGATATTATTTACCTCTATTCACATTGAGACGCAATTTACAGCAAACCTATTTGTAATCATTTTGTTCTAATGATGCATGTTTTGTTTGTTAACAAGTAATGTTTGTTTAATAAGTGTAGTATCATTTAGAGAGTTTTTCAATTTGCTTAGATGTTTGTACAGTCGGCTGTTGCAGATGATTGTATGTTGCAGAAGACCTAGCATACAAAAAGCAATGTAACATAATCCCCTTGTTTGTACCTTGCAGTGTAGAGAAATATCGAAACATACGATAATATTCGCAATGAAATTTCCAAATTTGTTTTGTAGTCGTAAATATGATACGAAAAAGAAAAGACATAGCTTTGTCTCTCTATGCCCTTTGTCCCTCTTATGATATGTAATAAAGCAATTTCTAGACTTTACCCATCCGTGCAATAAAGTATTTCTCAATGGAGCAGCTTCTCTCTGTAATACGTCTATATCTTGGACAAGATCATAGAGCCGTCTTGTGAGAAAACCAACATTAGGACTCTGCGTAAAACATCGACCCGGATCACTTAAAGCATGCCTCGCAGCTACCACCCGGATATACACCTTTCGCCCCCTGTAGATGTTCTGTTTCAGGATCAGTACTCTAAACCTTATCCGCCTGAGACGGAAGTGTTGACCCGGATCAGTCTGCCTCCGGACTGCGCAGGCTGATCTGGGTCGAGACATTCGCAAAGGCCCTAATGTTGGTTTTCTCCGCGGGACGGCTCATATTAATATGATCGGACATCATGAAAGCCGCTGAACAACTTCGACTTTGCTTTCCGTGTGCTCTGGAAACCAAGGTAGTCATTTCTAACTACTACTAGTTGATGGCATCTAGTACTATATTGGCTGCATGTGTTCGGTCGGTAAATGTTTGAATTACACAGGCTAGTGTGAGATCTTCCGCCGTGTGCATACTTGATACTATACCTTGTTTTTCTTGTTGCTACAGATTAAGAAAAGGAGTCATTATATATTTATTGTTGTTGAGTATGAACATTCATTAAAAGACATCGACTCGTAATGCGTCCTTGACGATGGCAATCTAATAACTCTTGTTTTTCGGTTGTTTGCTATGTTTCTTACGAATAACATCGTTACATCTGTAAACCGTACGCTGAACACAAAACGATCATCCGGGGAAGAAACGTGAGAACATATTATTGACAATATTGCAGTATACGCCTCTTTAAACATTACTTCAGTTACATCACGGTGATAGTGTGCACTCATTTTTGATTCCTGGTAAACAAACAAGTTCTTTTCTAGGAAATGTGCCTTGCCAAATGGCACACCAACATACACCGCGGAGTGCTGATCGAACCGTACACCCTGATCCGAATCCTCGACGCCATCAGCGCAAACAGAAAATTACCCTCAGCAGAATAACCAATATTATGTTTCCTGTCCAGATGAACTGCATTAAACGTCAATAAGAATTAGAGGGATATGGTTTCAAAAACCATTATACCGGACAAGGTCGATGCATCAATGACAACAAGGCTTAACATCTAAAAAAGGGAGAGCAATCAGACCCAACAAATCATCGACCAGTCAGTCTCACTTGCATAATCCTTCAACACGTGAAATAGTCTGTAGAAACTTTATAGAAAGCCTAAGGTGGAACGAAAAACTATGCGGTTTTATTGGGTAGATTCTACTATATTAATTAACGCTTTCCTCATATAGACGCTTTCCTGACGTCCCTCGTAGCAGACGGCTTTTTGAAAACTAGTGACATATGAGAAATTGCTCCCAACAAGCCGTTTCTACTTTTGGCCACAATGTTTCCACTTTTAGCATAGGTTATCCATTCAATTATAGAGATTTTTCTACTGGTTTTGGACACATATGTTCAAAGTCGTCTGCCTGCAGAATTGTAGTATGAGGGAAAGGGTAAATTAAACATGCTTGACGATATGACAAACATACTCGATAAAGTAGGTCACATTGTTTGTTTTGCGTGGTCTTTTATTAGCAGCCTTTGACATGGTACCTTATCGCAGATTTATAACAAAGTGACCAATTGTGTTTGCAATCTACATCAATGGCATGAGAGTACAGATACGCAAACAAGGCATACAATACAAAACTAGTTAGATACTTGACTACTAAAAAGATCAAGTCTAACAAAAAACAACTTTTGTGGAAGACAGTGGTACAGAGGTAGAGGCATCGGCCTCTTGTACCACAAGGTCCCGGGTTCGAACCCGTGATGAGCGGGTTTCTGGCTTTGGTATTTTCAGACAAACGGCTCGAGTACCGGTTAAGTTTCCAGGATACAGACATCGAGCGTGATTAATATAAGCTTAAGCTTGTTTCGCAATCGATGAAAAATAAATAAGTTTAAACTTTTAACAACCAACCAATGTTATGGCAATTTCCGGTAGGATGTGAAACTCTGGTGAAGAAAACAGACAAACGTGTTATGATGAATAACATACTAACATTTGCATCGCATACTCAGATTAAAACTCGCAAATCTTACAGTATAATGGTATTGATTATACAAACTAACACCAGTCTCGACCAGTCTCACTCATTTAAGTATCTTGATCAAGTATTGGCCAGACCCCACCCTATAATACGCTGTATCAGAATGGTCCCAACTAAACAAAACGTATAGAAAGTTTTGGAAATGGACGGAAAGGAATTTTTAAGATTAAAACACACAAGAGAAAAACATCGACAAGAATGAACTTTCAGAAAATATCAACTCTAAAATACAGAATACGTAGAGGTATCATGACTGAGACATTCAACACTATTAAACTATACGATAACGGGGTAGGTGATATGAGCCGATCCACGAGAAACCCAACATTATGGAATCTCCGTAATGTATCGACCCAGATCAGCCATCGCAGTTCGAGCAGGCTAATCCGGGCCGATACATTCCGTCTCAGGGGACATGAGGTATAGAGTAATTATGGCCGAAACAGAAAAGCACTGAAGGCAAAACGTGTCTGTCCGGGTTTGCCTACGCGGCATGCTTAGGTTGATCCGGATCGATACTTTACGCAGAGTCCACACTGTTGGTTTTTTCTCGTGAAATTATTAAAAAAACAAAAACAAAAACAAAACAACCGGCGTAACAGAACGAAATAACAATTAGGAGCGATTTCTGAGGACTGGAAATGAACAATTACTGATTTACTAAAAACAAATTTAAATTTGTGGAATAACCTGCTCAAACGAAGTAATGTCTATATTAAAGTTAATCTCCGACTCGACACACTTTCGAATATCAAAAAGTAAAACGTGATTATGCGCCAAAACTAAAGCTTAAACTTTATAAGTGAAGAATTAATATTAAGTCACAGTTAACAGATGAACAAGAATATATTGATAAGTAAATAAGCCATTAGAGTCCATTACTGATACTGAACCGTCTTAACGTATATTTTCAATCGATGCCTCGATCATACTGGCGCCGAATGAAGCCCACATTTACCCTGGAATTTGTTGTCTGTCACAAACTTATTCTTGAAAGTAATAAATTCTTACGAAATAATCAAAAGTACATTTGAAAAACACACTAGGTACATGTATCATCTGACCGTCGTGATATCACTGACAAACTTATTTATCGTAAGTGTGACCCGATTTATATGACGCGAGTCATATTGTAGCAATTATTTCCTCAGAGATCTTAAAACCTTTAAGTGCAAAAGATGCAGATGAGAGATTATAATCACATTATAAAAACCCTCAGTTATTATCTGCATAGTATCTAAATTCCCAGTTGAGCGTCTTAACATTATAGCACAGACATCTGCTGTGTGCACATTACGAACTCTTCATGAGTTAAATGGGAGACAGTTAACATTATTTCTTAAATCAAATGCTTAGCAACAATTTTGTAATTGGTGTGCGCAAACTAGTTAGAAATGGAAGGAAAGGATTCTTCATGCAGATATCCAGAAGTTCGACTCAGGTGTAACATCCGACTTTAATTAAGACGATGTCATGAAGGTGTAGCAGTAGTCTGCCAGGGGCGTAGCTATGCAATAATCAATGTGTAGGTCGTCTCGTGAAAAATATCAACATTGTGGACTCTGCGTAAAGTATCGACCCGGGTCAGCCTAAGCATGCCACACAGGCGTACCCGGATAAACACCTTTCGCCTCCTGTGGATTTTCTGTTTCAGGAATCACTACTCTAAACATCTATCCCCCTAAGACGGAATGTGTCGGCCGGATCAGTCTGCGCGGACAGCGCAGGCTGATCTGGTCGATACATTACGCAGATGTCTATCGCCGCATCTGCATTTTGGGGGCATTTTTAGGAAAGATGTGTAGGCACGTGCTTACAGTGCCTTAAGGGAGCTACGCCCCTGTCCACAGTGTACGTCTCTGCCGCAAGTGACTTTTAAACATCCTGGAACATCCTGAGAAAAAGAGTAATTGTGAAAAACGAGCCAATTTTCTGACGGGTAATAACGAGTAATTATATTTGCAAACTGAAACAAGGTTATGCTTCTTTGCTAATCAAACCTAACAGGTAAACGAGTATGCTTTACGGATCAAATTATTTGTAGTTCAAAACTGACACTTCTTATATTACAAAAGTCTGGTATTTTGAAAGGGTGCTTTCTTTGTTATTTTTAGAAAAAGCATAAAAACATTCCTTACAACTACAGCAGAAGAAAAACAGCGAATCGCGTAAGAAGTAGATTGTTTTGTTTTGATTTACAAACTGTTAACGTTTACAAAGCTCAACAAACAACATTCCATAACGGTAGCAATGGTCGACGCTATCGGTAAAATCTGTTTACGAGTAGAATAAAAATACTAAAAACTGGCCATACTTCGGTCTTTAATGACACACACCTGTTATTTTCCGTGAAATTCTTATATCAGTCGGGAGAGAAGATCGACTGTAGCATCATGTATCTTCAATGCAGGGCAATATTGTCCGCATTGGAATATTAAATATAGACGTCACGACCATTGTAATCTTATATAGGATGCTTGTTCTACTAGAACGTATACTTTTATATGCATTAGCCAATATTCAGCGGTTTTATAATTAAAGTTCTACTATAACATAAACTATCCAGTTCATTAGCCGGTGTTCTGAGGTTTTCAATGATGATTGTTCTACATAAATCGTCGTGGTTTTTTTCCGTGTGTTTTTTTTTTGTTTTTTTGTGCGGGGGGGGGGGGGGGGGCGAGTAGAATGATTGTTCTACTAGAACATAGTCTATCCTGTTCATAAGCATTTCTTTTGTAGGATGATTGTTCTACTAGAACATATACTTTCTTGTTAATTTTCCTTCCTTCTTGTGCTTTTAGGGTCATTATCGGACTAGAACATACACTTATCTGATCCTCAAAAGTTAGGCTTGACTATCTAGGATGAGTAATTCCACTAGAACATAACTTATTCTAATCAATAATCGTTCTTCTCGACCTTCCTGGGTGATTGTTCTACTAGAACACTGGCAGTCGTTGTTAGACTGCTCTTTTACATGTATATATTCACTGCTGTTTTATTGAGCCCGCGAGAAAACCAACATTGCGGACTCTGCGTTAAGTATGGACCCGGATCAGCCTAAGCATGCCGCGCAGGCTTACCCGGATAGACACGTTTCGTCTCCTGTGGATTTTTTGTTTCATGAATCATTACTCTATACCTCTATCCCTCTGAGACGGAATGTGTCGGCCCGGATCAGTCTGCGCGGACTGCGCAGGCTGATCTGGGTCGATACATTACGCAGAGGCCATAATGTTGGTTTTCTCGCGGGACGGCTCATTTGTGATATTGTACTATTTAAATGTGATGGTGGGTAAAATACCCTGCGCATATAGCATTGCATTTCATGAAATCTTCCGAAATAGAGACAAGGAAAGCATAACCACATATTGCTTTGAACTTTCTTCTTTTTTTAAAAATGATTCGTGTGATTTATAGATTATAATAGAAGAAATGGGCTTCTATAGCAGATTTTTTTTTTATCAACAGTAGTGTAATCTATTACTATTACGACAGCTTTCGCAATATTACAGTAATGAACCGTAGAAAAAAAGGAATTTTGTACAAAATGTAGGACAGAAAGCCGATAAACACATTTCTATAAAATTAATGATGGCATTATAAGATTGATGTACGTTCATTTATAGAAAATTGTTTTGGGATACAAGAATGTCATGACCGAGTTTGAGATGGCTTCTGTTTCAAGAGTGTAAGAATACGGAGAATAGCGGAGGGGCGTCATGCTAAAATGGGTTCCTAGTGCATGCTCGTATGGGCTGGGCTGTTCATACAAGGCTCTAGAAGAGACACTAATGCGGCAAACATTATAATCACAAATGTTGGCCATATCTCTTTAAAGTGTCGCTTCGAAAGCTCCAGTGAGACTGTGTGAATCACTTTAATACTGTATGTAGCAGACATATGCAATAAATAACACGGATTTGTTCAATCATTTCATACCGAATCATATTCATTAGTAGAAATAAACTTGACTTTATATTATCAGATATATTGATCCATGCATATTTGATATGCGCTCTCTGATTACTATCTCCAGGGTTTGGATGATACTGTTAATTCTTAATAACCAGAAAATTCACGCAGTCTGATCCGGATTTCCATTAATTACCAAGGAGTCAAAAAGGAATTAAAGTCCAATCCGACAAAGCATAAAGCATGGTGAGTAAACACAGGGGCGTAGCTCCCTTTAGGCACTGTAGGCACGTGCCTACACAATTTTTCTTAAAATGCCCCAAAAATGCAGCTGCGGCGATACACATCTGCGTAATGTATCGACCAGATCAGCCTGCGCTGTCCGCGCAGACTGATCCGGCCGACGCATTCCGTCTTAGAGGGGTAGATGTATAGAGTAGTTATTCCTGAAACAGAAAATACACAGGAGGCGAAAAGTGTCTATCCGGGTAGGCCTGTGTGGCATGCTTAGGCTGATCCGGGTCTATACTTTACGAAGAGGCCACAATGTTGATTTTCTCACGAGACGGCATACACATTGATTATTGCAAAGCTACGCCCCTGAAACATATCTTTCATTTAACATGCCATAAGTATCCCATGGTTTATTTTCCGAGAGCACAGCGAAGAAAACAACATCCATCTACTATAGAAGAAACTACCATATAAGAGCCAGTTCATGGAAAAAATGTCCTCTTTGTCATTTCCGAACAGTGTAGGATCAGCTCAGCTTGCATATCTGTTCCGTCCGTCTTATCAAGTTCCACACACGTAGACACGCATTTGTAAGTTATATGTGGAGAGTATAGATATTGATCTGTATCTACACTGCTCTCAATAATCAACGTGTACATTTCCGATCGGACGAGCTCATAGTTTAACATTACTATTAAACATTTTCCTAATGTCTAGCGTATGCCGGCGTATGAAAAATATCACTCATACGCTAGTATACGCTGACATACGCTAGGGGTACGCTAGACATAAGTTGTATACGTTCCAAGCACGGTCGGATACGGTGACATACGCTGGCATACGGAGAGGCAGAACAAATAGTGAAAGCATGCCTAAAAAAGTGTGCATATTCGGACGTATATAAATGGTTTATACGCAAAGCAGACGCAAGGCGTACGCTGAAAACGCTCGACTTACGCTAGAGGTACGTTACCCATAGGTCGGGTACGCTGAACATACGCTGACATACGCTGGCATCAAGGTGTACCGTACAGCTAGCGTATTGATGGAGCATGAGTAAAGTACTTCTAACGTATGTCTGACGTATCTGCAACGTATATAGACATCTTGGCGTATGCCTGACGATTGAGTAACGTAAACTTAACGTACAACTAGCGTATGATTGGCGTATAGAAAGAGTCTCCCTTGCGTATTGCCAGGTTTGGGTGAGGATGATGATTGGATCTTCTTGCCTTTTCCTTGGCCCTGGGTAGACGATGCCTTCTTGGGAGCCATGTTGAAAGCTCTACATCTACTGCAATACTGCTGCAATATGGAAAGGCTCCAGCTTATATGGGAACTTTGTTACGTGATAGCGGTATTCTGAACATGCGCAGTTCATACGCTACTAATTCGCTAGCCATACGCAGACTTTGCTGGTAATACTCAGGACATACGCTGGCGATACGCTACTCATAATTTTCAAGGGCTTGTTGGGAGTATGGAAATTAATTTATGAATGTTCATACGCAACTAATACGTTTCTCTCATACGCAATAGTGTGACAGGGCCATAACATCTGTAATTTACTGATAATGAGAAGTGTTCAAAGATCTTATATACTTTAGCTAACCTTCAGTTGCGATTGCTCGAATTTGTTATATCTCGAATATATCATTTATCTTCAACCAATTCCTTGGACTGATCCGTCGTTCAAAAACAGCTGCTACGTGATTTTCTTGATATGAAATTGCTGCCTAGGAAAAACATGATTCGACCTAGTGGTGTTCATCGTTTACAAAACTGACAAACGGAACTAGGTCAATATAAATGAATTGTCTGGGAATTATAATTACATGAGCAGAGCAATTGACTTGTAGTTGATATTTAACAGTTTGATTACGGCATATAATTAGTTCGGATAGTGATATCCTGGGTACGACCGCGAACCATGTTCTCGTCTAATCCCCACTGATATGACCCAATATAAAGATACATACACACAAGTGATGAGACCGTTTATATAAGAAGCCAGTCCTACCAAAGGCGTACAAAGGAGGTTTAGGGCCCCCCGTTATCATTGACTTGAATATCAGATAAGAAATTAAAAGAAGAATTCTAAGAGATGTTTTTCGTCGATTTGTTACCACATGACAAATTGTCGATATCATCCCTCCGAGTTCCGTTCTCCCGGGGGAATCTTCCTTCTCTCATTGCGTATAGCCGACCATACACGATTTGGCTTCTGCGACACTCCGGGCTACACTATTGGTATATATGAGCCGTCCCGCGAAAAAAACCAACATTACTAACTCTGCGTAATGTATCGACCCAGATCAGCCTGTGCAGTCCGCGCAGGCTAATCCGAGCCGACATACTCCGTCTCAGGGGGATAGATGTATAGAATAATGATTCTTGAAACATAAAATCTACAGGTGGCGAAAAGTGTCCGTCCGGGATAGCCTGCGCGGCTTGCTTATTCTGATCCGGTTCGATACTTTACGCAGAGTCCACAATGTTGTTTTCTCGTGGGACGGCTCATATAACGAGTTTACGTGAACAATATTTCGCCTGCTACTCTTTTATCCCGACGATGACAATGTATATGGTTGATATTCTGAACTTCTTGATATCATGAAATGACAATGACACTGACTAATAGTGTATCGATTTAACCCTTTCCCTCATACGACAATTCTGCAGCAGACGACTTTGAACATATTTTGACAAAAAAGTAGAAAATCTCTATAATTGAAAGGATAACGTATGACAAAAAGTGGAAAACATTGTGGCGAAAGGAGAAATTGCACGTATTGTGCAATTTCTTCTTTTTGTCACTATGTTTTCAAAAAGCCGTCTGCTGCAGAGGCGTCAGAAAGCGTCTATTTGAGGGAAAGGGTTAAGACTACGAACAATTAATAGTAAGATCAGCATTAATCAAATAGTATACACATTTAGTATGCATTATGCTATTTAAGAGACCAATTAAAAATCACTGTCTGCTTCAGTCACAAATATGGGTTGCGGCGTGTTTTCGGCGAAAATTCCCATAACCTAACGATGGCTGCACGGTAGAATACGCTAACCGTAGTCGATCTCGTGTTTTTTTGCTCGTCGCAAGGGCTTAAGATTGTTTTTGTAACTATAGCAAGTTGAAAGTTACAAATCATTGGTGTTTTCTTGTTCCCTACAATGTTGTCCAAAGGTTCAACTACGGCCTCGTCAAATGTGTTGATATGTTTAAGCATCCGTCTGTTTCGAGAAAAAATGTTAAAGATATTTTAATTGCGTAAGTTAATATTTCCATACATTGGAATGTGAAACTGGTGGGGCAATATAATCAGAAAGTTCGATATTCTGTTAGGTGTTAAATAGGCTTTGATGACGCAAAGGAAGTCTAGTTCTATCTTGGAGGTCTTTAATTATTTTATGAAAAAAACCCACACCATTTTGACATATACGAAAATACCAAGCTATTAAAATTTAATGAACCTTAATCATATTGATAGTATCATACTGCTACACCCATTGATAGTTTATATGACTTGTGTACACTAACATAATTGGTTGCATAATGATCATCCTTTTAGACATGCAAACACTGCTTCAGATTATTCGGTTTTTTGCCTGAAACAGTTCCACATAAAGTATAGTAAGACTTTTCTATAAAGAGTGTTAAACATCTTAAACCAAATCAAATTCCATGCACTTGCAACAAATCTGACATAGACAACTTTTAAATCAACTGAAGCAAATTATGGAAATTATCTTTATATCAAAATTCAGTTTTAGAATAGATTTGTAAACAGTGTGGCAAAAAGAGAAAGTTCTCATAAATGACAAATTCTTTTTTTTATAAAAGTCGTTAGCTCCAGGAGCGTCAGAAAGCGTCTACACGTGGAAACGGATTAAGCGATACGAGGTTAGAGAGAAAAGACAGATTACTTGATAAAAGTACACAACAACCCAAAATACATTTGTTTACTGTGTCATTATAAAGCATTATCAAGAGGGTGAGCCGTTCCACGAAAAAAAAACACATTATGAACTCTGCGTAATGTATCGACCCGGATCAGCCTGCGCAGTCCGCGCAGGCTAATCCGGGCCGTTACATTCCGTATCAGGGGTATAGCGGTATAGAGTAATGAGTCCTGACACAGAACATTCCGCGGGAGGAGAAAAGTGTCTGTCCGGGTCAACCTGTGCGGCATGCTTAGACTGATCCGGGTCGATACTTTACGCAGAGTCCACAATGTTGGTTTTCTCACGGAACGACTCATTTGTGTACTGTGTCATCCTAACGCATAATCAAGAGGGTAATAATTATCCTATAAAGTGCGTATTTTCATCAGATAGGGACGTTTTGACTGGAAACGTGTCGTCATCTGTCTGTTAGAGATAACGCGAAGTAACCTGGTTCCTCCTCAAAGTGAATTCTTTATTATTCAATTAGTTTAAATGTTTTACAATTAGTTAACATCTATTGTGAACAATGTTTCAATTCAAATGTTACGCTTTGTCTCTGTCCATGTCTGTTCTGGATACTCAACAAGGACTCGTGCACATAATGTCGGGATGTCCTAAATTCAGACCTCTCACTCACGGGATTCGAACTCGAAACCTTTGTCACAAGACACCGGCGATTGTTGTGCAATGCGTCAGTATATCATAGGTCGGGTTATTAAAACAAACGCATTTAGCAAGTATCCCCATATCTGCAGCCCCCGATGTTCGATCTGTGAATTGCAAGAACATACTATATTGCAGTTATCCTTATCACATCCTTGGTACCAAGGCTATTAGAATCCTTTTCCATACACAGAAAATGTTCGAACATGTCCGAAGTCATGAATAGTTAATAGAAGATAGGACGTTTCCCAATGATATGAAGATAACGTATTAGTGTTGCACTGAAGAAAAACAATTTAAATAACCATCCATTAGTATAATAAATGAAACATAAGGAAAAGATGGTGAATATGAAAACTAGGCAAACAATCTCGAAAGAGTTTTGACTATGACCTATACTCTGATCACCTAATCTCCATTGCCCTCAGACAAAAAAGTTCGAAAGTTGCGGATAATACACGATGCCATTATTAGTCGCCGGGCAGAAGCCCGCGACTTCTATTTTTAATAGGTTTTCGGAAATCACATGGGAGGGGGGATTATTATTAGAAAGAAACACATTTAGATGTCTTGAACATATTACAATTGTGTTTTTTTAAAAACACTAAGTAATGACACATCTGAAATGAAATAAATATTCCGATGTTTTAGGTATTTTCAGTTTCTTTATTTTGACTCGCATTTATGTTTTTTTGTTTTATTTACGAAGACAAAACAGTCCCTATTAGCTAGACTGATATACTTTATTTTACAATATATACTACATGTACTCAAAAGGCGATAACTACAAACCTTTACGTCGCAGTCTAATTTGTTTACATACGCGCACCTGCTTGTAGCGTGACTCGCGAATACCAACTGCGTAGATCAATCTCCTTTGTAGAGAGCCGTCTCTTTACACTCACTTACAAATAGTAAATCGTAGGTGATTTAAAAAATGTTATTTGGTTCGAAACAAATGAAGAAAAGAACAAACCGAGATAAAAACTAGTTTTAATAGAAAAATTACTTTGAACGAACACTCTCTGCCTATAAAGAGAGTTTCAAGAACGACACCTCTGCGAATAAGAAAGAATCGGGTCTTTCGTACAAAATTAGTTCGTCCTTGACAATTTTAAATGTGTCATTTAATTCCCTAAAGGCATATTGCTTCCGATCTCCATATTGTTATGCATCATTGACACAAGGGCGCTCATCATAATATAATTTTTAAACATGAGTAGTTTGTTATTTTTTTTTATAAAAAAGGAAGGAAAGAATTAAAATAAATTAACATGTTGTAGGGCTCGGTTTATGTTCGAAATTAAGTTTAAATTATACAACAATTTCAATGAGATTTAACTGTTTAGTTGATATTATATTTCGAAGGTGGTCTAATTTATAAATATTGCACTACATTTCAACATTTGTTAAAGTATGATATAATTAGGATGCCAAGCTAATATCATTTTGAGAAAAAGAGAAAACTCATGTCTTCAGCGATTTAACCCTTAACTCATTGTTTTAAAAGTAGATTGCTGCAAAGGTGTCCACTGTACTTTAATAGAGGAAAGGTAAAATGACGTGCTATTGCATGCAAATCCTAAATTGTCTGTTTTGTGGTTTTATTGAAAAATAATAAAATTCAAATATTCTGACAAATATCTTGAAAAGTGTATGTGGAATTCACAAATCTTATAATTATTCCTTAATGAAAGCACTGTATACATACTAAGACTAATGATTGGCAAGATTTCTCATTTCCATTACTGTTTATGATCAATAATTAGTTGGTTGTGTGTATGGTCAACCTACTTTGGAAGGGAGATAGATAAACAATGAAAGGCTTCAATTATCATTCACTTCGTTGACAAAACAATGCAAGTTATGATACATTTTCACTTGACCCCACCCCTGATGTTCCAATATGCCCGTCAGTTGATAACTGTTTATTCGACTACTATAATGTTACTTAGTGTTATGCATAACTGCACTATGGATATCCGGCGACATTGACGCGTTGCATCAACTTTCTCTTGTGTTTCTCTATACATAGATACATGTATATGGGAAATTCACGTGCCATAGTAATGACGTCATTCGTTTCGTTTCTGTTCAGTCCGCTTTGAATGAAAGTAGTTCTTACAGGTTGTTTGGAATGTTTATGCAGCCTCAATAAGTAATTACCTTTAACATCATTGCTGAAGCGGACACGATTCACTACCAATATTTTAGGTAGATTTATGAACGACGGCCGGCGTGAACAATGCGTCAAAATAACTAACAAGTTTGCTTATTTGAACAGTTCCGATTTACCATACGTGGGGTTTTCTGATTTTCTAAAAATTGGAAAATTCAAATATAAATTTAGCACTTCTCGATAACAATGACTTATATAATAACTACCTATTGAATATATCTGCATTACGGACTTGGGTAAATTAATATGTTTTCAAACATTTCCCACCAACAGACGCTTTCAGACGCAAATGCAGCAGCCGACCTTTAAAACCATTGTGGCAAAATGAGAAATTGCTCGCGATGAGCAATTTCTCCTTTTGCCACAAGTTTTTCAATTTTAATCAATAAATGTCCTGTCATGTATAGAGAAACTGAACACCCTGTTCCAAATCCCTGACGCTAATCATGCGGCCAACAGAAAAGAACTCTCCTAGAATAACCAATATTATGTTTTCCTGGTCCATATGAACTGCATTTAAAAGTCTTATAAGAATTAAGGGAACCCCAAACGATACCGTCGATGCATCAATGACAACAAGGCTAAACATCTGAAACAAATGTCCTTTCAAGTTGAGAGAGTTACCATTCCATTCAGCCGAGACTCAGTAGCTGAGTCGGTAGCGACGCGGGCTGTCAATCAACATGCTGTGAGTTCAAGCCCCAGATCGGCTAAAATTCTCTCCGACGTTTGACAAAACAATACTGAGACAAGCGTCAAACATTTTCCATCAAAGGGCTAACAATTTGTGTTGGAAAGCAGCCAGTTGCTTGGAAAGTATGTTGTTTTGGGGTACTGGTGTGAGAAAGTCCGGAAACACATGTGGAGGTGATATGACTGAAAAACTGTTGAAACATCATTAAATCCCAATCAATCAATACAATTGACATAAAACCTTTCTATGTCGTCTGCAGATTTGTTTGTATGTGGGAACGTCATATCCGTCGTTGTATTTTGAACCCGGGCCATTGATCAACCAGATTCATTTTAAATGTATAAAGAATACAATTTGAAAACCTTTGTTTTTGTTTCATTTCGAAGGACACCTCTTTGGATTTCGGGGGACACATATACCACTACATTATCTTTTAAATCATTTAACCCTTTCCCACATACAACACATCTGCAGCAGACGTATTTGAACATATGGTGACAAAAACCTGAAAAATCACCATAAAAGATAGCTTAATTGTTAAATAAAGTTGAAAACATTTTGGCCAAAGGAGAATTGGCTCATCATGAGCAATTTCACTTTTGGCCACAATGTTTGCGAAAGTCGTCTGCTGCTATTGCGTCAACATTCGTCTGCAGGTGACAATGGGTTAAGTCGAACTGAGATAGCTCAGTCGGTAATAAAGAGGGCTATCAGTTCATGGGTCATGAGTTCGAACCCCGGCTCGGCCATTCATTTCCCCCAATGACTAACACAAATAGTTGTAACTAGCTTCATATGTCTTCCACGAATGAACTAATTAGTCTAAGAAGTGGGAAGGAAGCCAGTTACCTGGGTGTCGTGAAGAAAGGTGTAGAGTTCATCGAGGGCTTGGCATGAAACGGTTGTAACTTATATTGGTATTTTTTGACCAAGGTTAATCACCTTGCCATAAAGTCTTTATAAGCGTTAAATCATTGTTCTTGGTAAAGAATGCAAATTTAGGTGCCATTGCTCGTTCTGAGCAATGGCACCTAAATTTGCATTGTTTATAAAAGGGGTCAAAATTGCCCCTAAACTAGGGTTGTCAGAAAAGGTTTTTAGATACAACCGTTTCACGCCAAGCACTCGACATGTGCGTAAAAGCCACGAAAACGCGTAAGGTATAACTGAAATATCGTTGAAAACGGCATTAAACTTCAAAAAACCAAATCGATTTAAGTGATGTAATCATTGTGTTTATTTGAATAATCGGGTTTAGCATTTACGAAAACTTCCTGACAAGGACAAGTCAACTAAATGGTTTTCTCGACTATCACTAATCGTCTGGTGTAATTGCGATTATACACGAACTCCCGCGTTATTTAACGTCATCTATTTGGAACCTCTATTGCTGAGCTAAAAAAAAATCATTGTCGTTATATGTTGAGCCGCATAGGATATAGGTGTGAAAGCTTTGGTATCAATATTTCTGCATGAGCTGTATTTATTGCTCTTCTTTATTAGAGATCCGCCGAGCCCCGGGAGCTCAGTCGGTAGCGACAAGGGCTGTCAATCCAGGGGTTGTGAGTTCGAATCCCGGCTCGGCCAACTTTCTTTCCGACGATTGACGAAAGTCAATGCGTCATTCGTCTTCCACCACTGGGCTAAGTCTATGTTGAAAAGTAGCCAGTTGCTGGGGAAGATTGTTGTGTGGAGTACAGGTGTGAGAAAACCAGGAAATGCACGAGTAGGTGAACTGGCCGCCGTGATATAACTGAGAAATTGTTAAAAACTGCGTTAAACCCCAATCAATCAATCAATATTAGAGATCCGATGAGACAGCGTACCAACGGGTCTCGCAAGAGCCTTAACCATTTGAACATGCATTGAAACCCTACGTATAATGACGCGGCTTTGGGATAAATACTGCCCGACTTGTAAGTATATTGATTAGGACTCGGAAGCATCGATCATAAAGGTAATCCACGTATGTCAAGGGCTTGGCGTGAAACGGTTGTAACTAAAATTGGTATTTTTTTACCAAGCTTTGTTACCTCGCTATAAAGCCTTTATAAGCTTTAAATCATTTTTCTTGGTAAACAATGGAAATTTAGGTGCCATTGCTCGTTCTGAGCAATGGCACCTAAATTTGCATTGTTTACAAAACGGTCAAAATTGCCCCTAAACCAGGGTTTGCAAAATAGGTTTTTAGTTACAACCGTTTCACACCAAGCCCTCGATGTAGTCTACGGGATGCAGGCATTCAATTTAAATTAAACTGAAACCTATAAAGCCTTTGGAAAGATTAACTCGAAGGTAAAATAACTTTAACCATCGCATTTTAGGCATTTTTGGGGGATTAAAAGATACAAAACACAACATTTATTCTGGATAATTCAAAAGTATATCGGCCCACATACATGTACATGTACGAGTATTGTGTGAAAGCCAATTAAAGAATATTCTAAGTATATATATTGTTTGCCAGGAGCAATCCAAATTATCCCCACAATTCTTCAGTTTAGAATTCAACATAAAGGAATGCACAAACCATCTCCACAGAAAGCCTGGATCACCATGGAAAATGTTTCAGGAATCCATTCTGGTAAATAGGTTTTATATGGGTGAATAGGAGGGACAGTTCAAGAGCAATATATTCCATTGTCTTCCTAATCACGCGTAAATTGCATTAGGTTTCTCGGTTGGCTTGTAAGTGTGTATAGCCAATAAAGACGGTATTTTGGACATGTCGCTCAAAAAGATGGACAGAGACACTGCATACAGATGAATGGTGTGTGCTTTACAATCATTTACCACGTGACACTGGAATTGCGTCTTATATACACAAGTCGTGTGTAGTAAGGTCCCTCACTTTAGGTCGGAGTCTGTTTTTTAACAAAATGACCATGTGGGATTCGTGAATACCAACTAAGTGAAAACATTCTGAAGATTTACCCTTTTCTCATCAACTGCTACTGCATGTAGCTTCTCTGAAATGGATAGGCATACACAATTAGAAATTCAAGTTCAGATTAATTGTTAACAATAGTTCAGCTGTGCCACTAGCAACTAATGTATATGCCTATCTATTTCAGACAAGCTACATTTTGGATATGGAATATAGGTTATGCAAAAAACACGAATTTGTTTATTTATGGAAATGAAAATGTGTTATTGATTTCGTTCACTTATATTTTTTATAAAATAATTTAAAAAGAAATGACTTTAAGGGTTTATTATGTTTTATGTAGGATTATTTATTATTATTTTCCGTACTTCATTAAGTACGACAACAATACAAAACCAAATATATAGTGATCATGCAACAACACGAATTGAATATAATCATCGTTTTGTAAATTATTTTGAAAACAAAGATATTTATGGTCTGTGCTGTTCAATTATCCTTTTTCTGTAAATAAGTAACACCTATAGATATATTATTCATTTGCCCTTTCTCTAGTATCTAAATTGACTCCTTTCTCTTCGCTTCTTGAGCACCTCCTGTTGTCGTTAACTCTCATGTTATTTTTACGTAGCTTTTAGCGACCAGAATATATTTTGCCTCTACTTAGTTCTTTAACGAAACTATTGTCATAATTGGTTCGTATTCACCTTTGATCTGATACGCGTATTTGATGCCGACTGATACTTATAGGTTATTTAACAGTGTTCTGTACAATACGGATATATATTTGGACGAGTACACAGCTTGGAAAATCATATTGGACGAGCCGCTAGGCGAGTCCAATATGATTTTCCAAGCTGTGTACGAGTCCAAATATATTCCGTATTGTACAGAACACTGTTAAATGATCTTTTTATTCTATACCTCGACTTTTTCCCCAAAATATATTTTGTATTGTGCAGAATAATGTTAAATGACCTTTTTATTTTATACCTTCAAATAATTTCTGACACAAAAAGTGTTTTTTTGTTTCTGTTCAATTACAGAATCGGATAACATTTTAGTTTCAGTGTTACTCCTTGTTTGCAAACGACAATAATGATCCGGTGACAACAGGAGCTTTATCGTAACGCTTTATCTAGAGCGCCTGTCGATTCAGACTTTCATTCGGAACCTTTTCACGTGTTTCGGTCTTTATCATAGGTTTAACATGGGACCTGTGAATCGTACAATACGAAAAAAATACGGGTTATTTTGTACGCGCGTGCGTCCCGATACGGAACTATATTGTACGGTCACATGATTCGAATGAGCGTCTACGATTGGACGTATAAATTAGGTATGGAATAATAATCTTTATCTGGACACACAACCTTTCAAACGTCTTTTTAGAGTGTTCCGGTTTTCCCTATCTATCAGATGAAGATTGTATATTCTAAATGAGCTTTATCTTTCGTCTTGCTCCAATTTGTCAATGTCTGTCTTAAGCCGATTAGAGTTGATATCATTTTGTTCAAGTGTATCGTTCAAATATTCTATATCCAAATGTCTATTTTCATTTTGGTCTTCTACTTCGTATATCTATTTGTTTATACTACATTATTGTCTATCCATTTAGTGTCGATTTCTATTATAGCTTTATAACAATCTTCTTTTACCCCTATCATATCCCTCTTTAGTGATGTCATCTCATTCGGGACACGTTGTAGTTCCTACAACAAACGCGGTTCACTGCTTTTTATATCGTCAAATCTTCTGCCACACCAGTTTCTATTATGGGTCCTGGATTTAAATATACATCACATGACTGAAGAAACAGTTGTTTATAATACCATGTGTATATCCCGTATGACGAACCGGGTTCATTGTTGGAATCATATAAAATATTCAATGCAACTTCTGAACATTGAGTACGCTCTATAATATTCTACATAAAGTCTATGTGATACACATTTGAAGCAGAGTCCTGTAATAACCAGTAAATACCCAGTACAAAAAGAATTGTGACGCATGTGGCAAACATTCAACCAATGTATAATTGTCCCATTCACGTACGAACAGTAACACGTAGATTGATTTTATGTTTTTGGGGTTTCTTACCCATGCAGCAGAGCCTTATTCTTGAACTATATTATGTTTTATCACATGGCAATGCTTGTATATGATCTAATATACCCATTACGTATTTCTTTATATGTGTAATATAACATGACCGAATCACTATTTTTGTATTCATCCGCGAATGCTTACAAAATGCCTGAGAACGTGTATACGGTAAACACAAATGTCACGATAAGTGATAAGTTAACAGTTTATTAACCTTTTCAGCGCCAACGGCAATATTGAGTTTATTGCAAACAATACTGATTCAGGTGAGTCAGCTCGTAACGAGCTGTCTCACCTGAAATCAGCATTGTTTGCCTTTTAGTTATCAAAATTGTCTAAACTTTGATTACATGAGAAATGGAGACGCCCGAATTTGAATATGGAAGAGTCTACTTTAAACAATTCGGCGCTGAAAGAGTTAAGTATTCAGGCTGGACAATTTTTTGAACTCGTTTAATAAAACTTTATATGAAATGACAACTCTTGTCAGATCCTATATATATAGCAATCTCCAGCCAGACAGTATCCTATAATCGTGTATATAAAGATTGTCGCATGTAGTATTGTAATGACCCATTCAATCGTCCCTAGATTTATTTAAGTATACTGATTGGTTAGCACTTCTCATCACTATTCCGAATGACAAGTACCAATAAACCGTTATCCTCTGCCTTTGTACACTAGTTGTCTTTTAGGCTATATATAACAGAACGTCTATTCAAGTTTGACATCAATGGAGGATATTAAATATTTAGTTATTTGAACAGAACAGTCTTTACTGGTCAACCCAAGACGCAATTCTCTCCAGCTGCTGGAAGGTCTTTTAGGTTATATATAACAGAATGTCTATTCAAGAGTGAAATCAATGGAGGATATTACATATTCAGTTATTTGAACAAAACAAAACGTCTTTACTGGTCACACCAAGACGTGATTCTCTCCAGCTGCTGTTGATTTCGATCCTATACGAAAATAAGGCTAATCCCAGTCTGAATATCATGGGTTTAGATCATTCTGTCCGAACTCTCAAGACACGTCCACACCCAGTCAGAAAAGTGTAAAACGTCTCACATATATATGAGTCGTTTCACGAGAAAACCAACATTACGGACTGCGTTATGTATCGGCTCGGATTAGCCTGCGCATACTGCGTCGTCCGTCTCAAGGAGATATAGAAGTATAGAGAAATGAATCCTAAAACAGAAAATCCGCAGGAGGCTTAGAGTGTCAGCCCGGATTAGCCTACGCGGCATTCTAAGGCTGATCCGGGTCGATACTTTACGCAGAGTCCACACTTTTGGTTTTCTCGCAGGACGGCTCACATTTCGTTTGACGTGGCGCATTGTCTAATGATGATTTATTATGCTTGTCAACAAACGTTCATTTGCCCGCCCAAACCTCTGATCTTCCATCTGTGATACCATTTCGTTAGATGTGTCGGATCGATCCGCTGTTATGACTATGTTATGGAATCCCCAAGAGTTCATTTTAAAGTACCGTAATCATGCTTGCTGCCGGAGGGCATACGCCAAGTCTTATTATGTATCAGGAATATATGACACTGAATATACGTTACGCGTTATCAGAAAACGATCACAAGATTGTCTGTGTTCTCGTTTCAAATAGGATCAGCTGTGTATGACAATTGTAGTATTAAGATGATGTTGTACGCTGCATCCAACATTATTTTGGTTCTAGCACGGCGTTTCCATCGTACATTGCCAAAACAAACTATGCGAGTATTACTTGTAATACTAGCAATTTAATTCAATTCAATTTTATTCGGCAAAAATAGTATTTACACGCCTTTGGTCAATATAAATTTTAACAGTGAACAGGAGAAAATATATTTCTACAATTTCAAAGTACCTAGTACGACAAAAACGAGGATCTAACATTGGTCTTCATCTCTCGAATGTGATCTTCTAATCACTATAACAATGACTCGGGAGTGTTTGGAGTCCGCAAGAATTATAAGAAAGTGTTTTTGAAAATATTTAAGATAGTAGTGGAGAGCCTATCTGTTAAACCTACAGTCACACCGAAACCGGACCTACAAATGTAACACAGATCACGCTGGATCAACATATCTTGATCTGGGTCGATCCTGGGTGAAATTTAGTCGCAAAACATCGTCACCTCGGACCAGCCCGGACCCAACACGGCACCACATAGCCTTATCGTACTATCGCATCGCGTTTTCGTACTTTCGACCCTAGGTCGAAACCGCGAAACAACGATGGCCCTTACGGAACACCTAGGGTCGACAGTACGATAACGCGATGCGACAGTACGATAACGCGATGCGGTAGTACGATAATGCGATGCGATAGTACGACAACGCAGTGCGATAGTATAGTCTAGTGGGATTTCTGAAAAAAGGCCCTGCATAAGGATCAAGGGGCATTTTGGGGTAAAAGTTGGGAACCAGACTTTTTAGCATAATTCATGTATGCTGAATCCGATAAACCCGGTTCCCAAGCAAAATTTTGAGTTTTAAGGGTCTAATTTGCATATTCAAAATGGCCGCCGAATCGCAAATTCGGTGCATTTTTCAAATCATTTTCTGCAATATCTCTGGAATTTGATAAGCAAATATGTCAAATGAAGTGTCTATACCTATGTTTTCAGGGCCAGGAAAAAAGATTAAATCTATTTTGGAAGTAATTAGTGTTGACGAACACTCGTAAATATGCAAATAAGCGGCCGCCATTACTGAAAAAACATTTTCATCCATTATCTCAGGAACTAGGGAACCAAATATGTCAAATGAAGTGTCTATACCTATGTTTTCAGGGTCAGGGAAGACGAAAAATACATTTTAAAGCAAGTATTGATAAGCCTAGGCATACTCTCAAATATGCAAATTAGCGGCCACCATTACTGAAAAATCATTTTCATCCATTATCTCCAGGGTCAGGGAAAATGATAAAGGCATTTTTAAAGCTAACAGTGATATTCTTTAATAATTTTAATTAAAATATATGACAAATAAATGAAGTTTCAGATAATACAGTTCAGTTGACTAGACCATATTCATACACAGAGTTTGATCATTAATCTGCTGATGACATGCACACATTGCTGTGCATCGTAACCTAGATTTGCGGCATTTACAATGACGATTCCTGCATTGCTTTTGGCACGCACATGAAATCATATCCAGGCAACTTTCTCGGATCGGACTCAATGACATTAAAATAGGCTGTAGTCCTGAATCACCACGTTTCCATCCCATATACACCGGTGCCGGAAGCTCAGGTATCGCACAGTCAGCGTTTCTCCAGACTATTGTTTGAAAGTGAACTCGCATCAAGTGGAATCGGAGAGCATCACTTGTCGGCGACATTGCCTCTGGTTTACCCGTCTTTGAAAACAGTATATGTCTTGCTACATCAACAGAGTATGTTTTGTGCACATTGTATATTATGCATACAAAGGTTTCTGAAGATCGAATGGTCTCCTCTGTTAGTTCACCGATTCCCACGTTCTTGATTAGTTGATGGTGCTCTTTGAAGACTTTCCATGTTGACCTTTTGGTGTGATTTGCGATGCATGAAGTGGTGTCGCAACCAGTTAATGCATGATATGGTAACAGAGATGTTGCTGAATCTCTTGGTAAGTTGTTGAAAACAGCATCAATACGTATATAGCGCCGTTTCTTGCTGGTACTAGACATCATCCATAGATGCTCACATTGTTGGTCTACACATGGAAAGTGAGCAACCAAAAGTGCGAGAACATCAGTGTCTCGTGATGACACAACAACTGTATTAAACTGGCTGTGCACAGCATGTAACACCAACCGAGTGTCGGCTTCCTCGTGTGTGGCTCTCAGTAGAGTCAAATCAGTTGTTACCTCAAGTTCCTCTCTGAATCCCCCAGCAACTACAATCTCCTTATCAACAGGTGCCTGAAAACACAGTTCCTCGGACAGAAATTGGGCAAGATCTACTTTATTGTCAGCAAGCGACAGAAAGTTTGTCCAGTTTTTTGGAAGTGGCACCTCGCGTCCCTCAATAAGTCGTCTTATTGGTCGCGCTGTTTTCGTACGTCGTGTCCCTGTAGCACCCTTTATGGTCTCGTCTCTATACCTGTCGAACACAACGTCTACCCGTTGATGATTAGACCCTGCCTTCAGTACTGCTCTTACATATGTGTCGGCCAAATCCCCAAAGGTCACTGTATTGTCAGGCTTACCAAGAGAAACCACCAATGCTTGCCCATCAATGATGAGGCAAGACGATGAGTCGTGAAGTTCAATAGCTTCGGGATATACGATGCCTTCAGTTAACTTCTCTGCGAGTACGGACTTGATTCCTGTGCGCAACGTACCATTCATTTCGGCAAGTGATACAGGGACTGGTAGAAGTTCGTGCTTTAGAACAGATGACAGGTCAACTGGACGACCTGCCTCGTTCATGTAGTTCAGGAAGTTCATCGCGGTATGAAGTCCACCAAGACGTGGGATTAATTTATCCCGATAATTTTCGACTGACCACTTGAGTTCCATGAGCAGAATAGTGCTTGGTCCACTGTTATGACTGTATGCTCCTGGTCAAAATGTGAAGATATTGCCATGCATCTCTTCACAACTGTATTAAGTGTATCTAACTCATGAGCCGGGGCAAGAATTATGGGCAACTATCCTACTGCTGTCTGCTCTGGGTCCTTGGAAGAGACAGCCTGTTGAATAGTCAAAGACGGTTTTGTGTCGGAATCTTGATGTCGCAGAAAGAAAGCGATGTCCGTTGCTTGTGCTTATTTTACACATTTACTGTCTGCTTCAGATTGTGTGAACCAGGCCTTGTCAACAGGGACTGTGAATACTGGTTCACTGGTGGCAGGGTTTATATTGACAGGATACAGGTACTCAAGGACATTTGGTACCGTCAGCGTATGTCTAGTGGATGGCTTAGGATTCTGAAGTTCAGCATCTGCTTTTTGTCCCCGTTGCCATACTGCCATTGGCGTTGCATGTAAAGTAATTTTTCCATCAAGTGTTTCATCAAGAATGTCAATGTTATCCGTGGTGTAGTGGATAAATTTGTTGGGTACAACATTTGGTGGAGTAATAGCTCCAGTTTCTTGGTCCATAGATGACAGGGTACTCTCAGCCAAGAAAGTGTCAACTTGCAACACGTGTGCATAGCTTAAGCAGTGGCCTGCCTTGTTGAACAACTCAACCAGATCTTTAGACCGTGTTGCCTGATGTAGTGTTTTAGCAAGACCAATATGTTTCGGAGTCCATTCTCTACCTCCACTGATACAGTAAACAAGATCCTGTGCTACACTAAGAACTCTGCTGTGAACAAGGCATTCATTGTTCTCAGAAATGGCATATTATAGGTTTTCTCAAGTTGGGAAATCTCTATATTTTATCATTGAGTATATAATATAAACACTTCATGCATTAGTCAATCATATATATTGAATTACATTTTGTTCTGTAGTTGTGGGCACTTGTATATTTGAGAGAATGCCTAGTGTTATCAATACTTGATTTCAAATGCCTTAATCGTATTCCCTGACCCTGAAAACATATGTATAGACACTGCATTTGACATGTTTGGTTTCCTAGTTCCGGAGATAACGGATAAAAATGTTTTTTTTAAGTAATGGTGGCCGCTAATTTGCATATTTACGAGTATTGTTTAAGACTAATTACTTCAGAAAAGGCTTAAATTTATTCCCTGACCCTGAATAATAGATATAGACATTTCATTTGACATATTTGCTTATCAAGTTCCAGAGATATTGCAGAAAAATGGTTCAAAAAGTGCCCCAAATTTGTAATTTGGCGGCCATTTTGTTTATGCAAATTAGACCCTTAAACACAAAATTACGCTTGGGAACCGGGTTAATCGGATTCAGCATACCTTAATTATGCTAAAAAGTATGGTTCCCAACTTTTACCCCAAAATGCCCCTAACATGCACAAATTCCAGAATTCCCACTAGACTAGTACGAAAACGCGATGCGAAAGTGCGATGCGAAAGTACGATATTAATATCGCCTCCTCGTATCGCGTTTTCGCAATTTTCGCATCGCGTTATCGTACTATCGCATCACGTTATCGTAATATCGCATCGCGTTATCGTACTGTCGACCCTAGGTCGAAACCGCGAAGCAAAGATGGCCCTAACGGAACACCGTAGTTAACGCTATAAATAAAAAAAGTTGGGTGTTTTGTATGTCTATCTATTTTTCACTACGTGTCATCTTTAAAAGATTTACCGAACAGTGTACTAAGAAGAATATAAGCACTTTTTTTTCCTAGGACTATCAGAGACTGGAACCCCCTTCCCACAGACCTTGCGTAGATCACGTATATAGACTGATTCAAGTCCCGTCTGCAGTCATTCACAGCCTAAACGAACACAGATGGGGTTTTCATCTTTATTTGTAAATATGCCTAATGAAAAATAATACATTGGTGGTTGTTACCATTTTGATGGCTTCACTTGCCTGCGATGCGCTTTGTCCTAGGCAGTCACAAAGTAGAAGTAGAAGTTAGCTGGTCTCTAAATCATCAAATGTCAGATGAGGTCGCTTTGTAACGTTACTGTATGGAAATAGTTCCTTCCTTAGCAGCACGTGAAAAGGATCTGAGTGCAATTACAATATAGATCCGTGCAATATCTTTTTCAAATAGAAAATTGAAGGAAAAATATCAAAGTATACAATAACTTATTTTATCACATGACAATGCTTGTATCTGATCTAATATACCCATTACTTATTTCTTTATATGTAACCTTTCTTATATAACATAACTTTGGCGCCAAAACCGGTAAATTGCATCTAGAAATAGTGTAAACGTTAATTACATTTTATCGAAATTCGCCTCATAAATCACTTTATGTGATAAATAGAATATCTCATGAGTGATTATTTATGGCTGAATATGATCTCGGCATTATTATTGGCGGCATTGTTATACGGTTTACTGACGAAATTTTCTGTTTGTGTTACGTCATGTGATAAAAAGAATCTAACATTCGTTCTCATTTCATAAAAAGCTTAATTTAACTCGTCCAAGAAATATCTTATTGTATATATAGGCAATGCTATACAATTCAAATCTTAATGTATTTATGACAAGAACTAAATAAATCAACATGCGCTATCACGCTTCCTACAAACAATTGACAGACACTAATGATAAACATATGCGGACTGCAAGGTTGGTACATGTATATGTATCAAATGGCCGGAACCCCTTTACAGTAGGTTTCTACGAAGAGCAGATCGTATCTTAAGTAATGCATTATAAATGAGCCGTTCCACGAGAAAACCAACATTATGGCCTCTGCGTAATGTATCGGCCCAGATCAGCCTGTGTATTCCGCGCATGCTAATCCGGGCCGACATATTCCGTCTCAGGGGTATAGAGGTATAGAGTAATGATTCCTGGAACAGAACATCCACAGGAGAAGACAATTGTCTGTCCCGGTTATCCTGCGCGGTATGCTTAGGCTGATCCGGGGTCGATACTTTACGCTGAGTCCATAATGTTGGTTTTCTCGTGGAACGGCTCAAATTGAATACCGTCACACGAAAACCAACATTCGGAAGTTTTGATAAGAAAAAAAGGGACACTTACAAACAAATTACTTAATCGTATAGTCCATCAATTCTAATCACAGTTCTAAAGTTAGCCATTGACCACTTACAACAGATTCTTCTGCAGCAGACGACTTTGAAAACATTCCCGAAATTTTTGGAAACTCCCTTTAAATGAAAGAACAATCATTCAAATGAGCAATTTCTTCTTTTGTTTCCATGTTTTCAAAACGCCGTCTGCTGCAGAGGCGTCGGAAATTCGTCTTTATGAGGGGAAGGGTTTACTCTGTATCCTACATGCCAGTCAAGATGGTTGGTGCACATTGAAGATCCTGATCAGATTGCACGAAGGCACTTGCCGGTCTGGATTCTCAATGGTCGAACAATCCCGAATATCGATTTACGTTTGATAAAATCAAATTAATAAATTCTCCTTAGTTTAAACAATGCTGATTAGACGCGTTCTTGGAAACAGATCGTCACAGTAACAATACCAATACATTTTTCCAGTGGTAGAACGTCGGCCACTCGTACAAAAGGTCCCGGGTTCAAATCCCTTGATGAGCGGGTTCTGCCTGTGTGATTTCCCCCACAAAAACGGCGCGAGTACTGGTTATGTCTCTAGGAAGCTAACATCGAGCGTGATTTATATAAGCTGAAAGCTTGTTTCACAATCGATGTAAAATAAATAAGTTTAAGCTAACACATTTTTCTGAATGCGGATTCTTGATTGATTGATTTGTTGGTGCTTTACGCCTCGTGTAACAGTTGTTCATTTTTGACACGGCGTTTCGTGGGTAAGTTACCAGTACTACTGGGGTCCATTTATCCTGACACCAGCCAGTCAGTCAGTCGTAATGCTAACCCCGCAACCCCGAGCGCCAAGGAGGGCAGCCATTACTTCACTACTTATGACCCGACATGGACTCGAACCCAGCACCAGAGGCGGACGCTCAACATCTACACCACCGTGGCGGTCGAAAAGGGGATTCCGTCAACAACTAATACCACATACATTAGGTATATATGTTATTCTTGTTTACGTATAAAAGGTAGAGCTAGTAAAAACACCGTGGTGGTCGAAAAGGGATTCCGTCAACAACTAATACCACATACATTAGGTATATATGTTATTCTTGTTTCCCCGAGGCGTATAAAAGGCAGAGCTAGTAAAAACACCGTGGCGGTCGATAGGGGATTCCGTCAACAGGTAATACCACATACATTAGGTATAATTGTCATCTTGTTTCTCCGAGGCGTATAAAAGGCAGAGCTAGTAAAAACCCCGTGGCGGTCGAAAGGGGATTCCATCAACAGGTAATACCACATATATTAGGTATAGATGTCATCTTGTTTCTCCGAGGCGTATAAAAGGCAGAGCTTGTAAAAAAAAGACCTTAGATATCTTGCAGGCAGTAATGGTTATTTATCGAAGGAACGGCGTGATTTACTGAAGTATTCTTGAAAGCAACGTATATCCATTTTACAAAGCACACGTCATACGTAGTTACTGACACATTTTCCGGAAAATAATTGGATTCCACAAAGCTTTCAGGAGTAACACATACGTGTATGATCCGTTCTACTAGAAGACCAACATTATGGATCCTGCGTAATGTATCGACCCCGATCAGCCTGCGCATTCCGCGCAGGCTAATCCGGGCCGACACATTCCGTTCAAGGGTGATAGAGGTATAGAGTAATGCTTCCTGAAACAGAAAATCCACAGGAGGCGAAAAGTGTTTATCCGGTACAGCCTGCGCTGTATGCTTAGGCTGATTTGGGTCGATACTTTACACAATGTTGGTTTTCTCGTGGAAAATTTCGTTAAGCAGTCTACTTAACCCTTTCCCTCACATAAACGCTTTCGGACGCCTCTGCAGCAGACGGCTTTTTGAAAACATAGTGACAAAAGAAGAAATTGCACAAAACGTGCAATTTCTCCGTTTGCCACAATGTTTTCCACTTTTGGTCATAGGTTATCCATTCAATTATGGAGATTTTCTATGTTTTGACAAAGTACGTTAAAAGTCGTCTGCTGCAGAATTGTTGTATGAGGGAAAGGGTTAACAAAATAACATAGTGTAAAACAAAAACTTTTATGAAAACTCGAAATCTCTCCGTTTTTAACATCGATTATACATCAAATATAAACTTCCTATTTTACCAGATGATATACTTCTGTTATTATAAAGCAGACTACTCTTGCAAATTCGTTTCAATGGGACGGTTAATTTACGAATCCATCTGAGATTTCCAAGGATACAGCAATATACCATTCATCAAAACGTTAGTGTCGATTCCAGTTAACATAGTATCCTCGTCACGCAAAATTGGGTCTTGTTGTATTTTATAAACATAGTTTATTGTCTTATATTTAAATTTTGTAAAAATAGTTTATTGACTTATATATATTTAAATTTTGTAAAACTAGTTTGTTTTCTTATATTTAAATTTTGTAAAAAAATAGTTTATTGTCTTATATTTAAATTTTGTAAAAATAGTTTATTGTCTTATATTTAAATTTTGTAAAAATAGTTAGTTGTCTTATATATATTTAAATTTTGTAAAAAATAGTTTGTTGTCTCATATTAAATTTTTGAATAATATGCATGTCAGAAAGAGGCCTTTAGACCCAGAGAACCAGAGAGATACATATAAATTAATTTGATGGATTTATAAATACATCAGTAGAATTTCGTTTGTGGCTGCGACGAATCGACGATAGACAGCTTCAAATATAAGCATGTTCGTAATTGACCATTGTATGCAGAAGATATGTAATATCAGAGCTCTACATAAGGGGATTTTTTTCGTTCTTAAAATCCTTATTTTACCCTCTAGCCCTATGAAGTGGGTACTCAAAAGAATCGTCTCAACGAGACGATACTTTTGAGTACCAACATCATAGGGTTTGGTTGGATGATAAGAGAGATATTGTGGGGGAAAGTGCTGAATACTCCTCCTTATCTTGACCTCTGTAATGTTATATTTGTTTATTTGTTTATAGATCGACGAAGTAACCTTCTAAATTTAGGATAAACAGGACAAAAAAGAAGTCGTGATCAGATGATTGAGTGTTTCCATAATGGCGCTTCAACCATAGTCTTGATGAGCAAGTGTTCAATTAGTGTATGCAGTACATTTATTTTTAAATCAGTATTTGGTCATCAAATAAATGAAACTAGTAGGGCTGCACTATAAGGCTTTTGTCGGAAGTCTCACCTGACTGTTCACCTGTTCACCTGTAGGCGGACAGTGTAGACTCCGACGACGAGCTTGTCACAGGCGTGTGTGAGTCGGCACAGTTCGTAGATACTAATATACCTCTTTTCCCATAGCATGCCTCCATACATCTCACAGGGGCGTAACTTTGCAATAATCAATGTGTAAGCCGTCTCGCCGTGAGAAAATCAACATTGTGGACTCTGCGTAAAGTATCGACCCGGTACAGCCTAAGCATGCCACACAGGCCTACCCGGATAGACACTTTTCGCCTCCTGTGGATTTTCTGTTTCAGGAATAACTACTCTATACATCTATCCACCTAAGACGGCCGGACAGCGCAGGCTGATCTGGTCGATACATTACGCAGGTGTCTATCGCCGCAGCTGCATTTTGAGAAAGAATGTGTAGGCACGTGCCTACAGTGCCTAAAGGGAGCTACGCCCCTGTCTCATGACAGTTACTTTGGCACCGATCCCTAATGAGCTAACAATTAGGCACTCTCCTACATACAGACGCTTTCTGACGCATCTGCAGCAGGCAACATTTAAAAAACATTGTGGCAAATGTAGATATTGTTAGTAATGAGCAATGTTCTCGATTTGCCACAAATATTCGCAACTCTATTCAATAAGTATATTTTCCTTTATAAAGATTGTCCATACTTGTGTAGGCATGTTTTCAAAGTCGCCCATTGCAGAAAGAATTGTTAAACGTGGGAAAGGGTCAATATTCTATTAGAGGAACCAGTTTTCTTTACTATCATGATTAAGATAAGAGATAAATTCATGTAAATTCATGTATTTTCTTTGTTTATCATGTACAAATTGGCAATATCCATGGAGGCAAATGGCCTTTCAGACATATGTTTTCAGAGTTCCAGATAAGGATGGGTATTCAGCTCTTTGCGCCCACAATTCGCTCTTATTATTAAAGCAACACTATGTTGCGGGTACTTTAAAAGAATTGTCTCACTGAGACGATTCTTTTCAGAACCCACAGCATAGTGTTAGAGGGCTAAATAAGATATTTAAGAACATACAAAACGCCCCTTATCTAGAGTTCTGATTTATTATGTTATAAACTTATACGTATATTTCACATCTATTGTGAAACAAGTTCTTACAGCTTGTATTTTGTGTCACTGAGTACAGGATACTGAACTTAGTATTCGCAGAGAGTTTGTGTTAAGATCCCGTTTATTGAATCCCCATTCACGGAATGTAACCCACGACCTTTGAATCACAGTGCCGGCTCATCTTCAAGGGTTTCAATTGAACACGTGACATTTGACGTGCGCGCCATTGACGGCGCGCTAACGACTGTTGTGGTTATGTTGGACATTGCAGATAATGTTGATCAAGACGAAATTACATTTCTTGTAATGACAAAAGCAATACGTTTTTCACAATGGCTGAACTAAAGATTCGCTTCAGAAAAAGAGAAATATATTTTATTTATTTACCTTTCACACAGACTACATGTGGCTGGACACAATTACAGCATTTTTTATTGAACTCACGAAAACTATTTAAAAGTAGGTTTGTTGAAGCGTCTTTAGTTTAGAATTTAATTATATAACATTTCTGCGTATTTACTGATTTGGATCTGCACTGATCGCAAAAGCCTTACGTTTAGTTTTAGCAGAATACCATAGTGTGTACATGTACATGTTTTTCAATCGAATGATAATGTAACCCGTTTCACGAAAAAAACAACTGTGTGGGCTCTGCGCAAAGTATCGACCCGGATCAGCTTAAGCATGCCGCGCAGGCTAACCCGGACAGACACTTTTCGCCTCCTGTGGATTTTCTGTTTCAGGAATCCTTATTCTATACCTCTCTCTCCCTGACACGGAACCTGTCGCTCCGAATTAGCCTGTGCGGACTTCGCAGACTGATCTGGATCGATAAATTACGCAGAGTCCATGATGTTGGCTTTCTCGTGGATGGATCTTGTATCGTTTATCCGACGATGATAAGCATTTCATACAACAAATACGAAATACGATCAAAATGCGTGTGTGCGATAATAGTACACTTCTTTTCACAAAGGTCACGAACAGGTCAATATAGCCGAGTAGTGCCACGCGTAGATTCAAATGAATGTTGTAGTTATAACGGTATGTGCATCAACAGCTTGTTTAAAATACATACAGAGGAGCGGAACGTCTGACCTTTCCCACTTGCAGAAACGTTTCGACCCATTTGCAGCAGACGACCTTTTATTTTTTAGCAATGTATCCCTTTACCGCAATTCTATTCAATAATTATATTTGCATTTAAAGGCGATCGCTACAGTTTCATCAATTTGTTTGAGAACATTCAGAATGTTATGAAAGTTGGTGTGTTACCTATTCTTTAGAGATATGAAATAAACATATGGGGTATCTAGCCGAGCCCCGGTAGCTCAGTCGGGCGACGCGGGCTGTCAATCCAGGGGTTGTGAGTTCGAATCCCGGCTCGGCCAACTTTCTTTCCGACAATTGACAAAAGTCAATGCGACATGCGTCATTCGTCTTCCACCAATGGGCTAAGTCTATGTGGAAAAGCAGCCAGTTGCTTGGAAAGATAGTTGTGTGGAGTACTGGTGTGAGAAAACCAGGAAATGCATGAATAGGTGAACTGGCCGCCGTGATATAACTGAGAAATTGTTAAAAACGGCGTTAAACCCCAATCAATCAATCAATCAATCAATCAATCAATCAATCAATGGGGTAACTAGGCTTGGAAAAGTTTCCTGGGCCTTTCTTCCGTATACCCATACATTGGCAAATGTGACCGTTATGTAATAAAAAAAAAAAATAAAAAAAAAAAATCTCTGTTTGACATCATTTGTTTGGCAACACTTCACTCTTTATATTACTAGAAAAATTCAAGGTGAAATTGTAGCTATCAAGAAGAAATGACACAAATAAAAATAATTTAATAAAATTCTATGTATAAAAACCCCTTCTTGGAATACTTATAAAAACTAATAAAGTATAGAAATCTTCCGGATTCAAATTGACAAAAACATACTAGAAACTGTCCGTCACTAATCAGCAAACAGTGCAGAGCTGGACCAAACTGCACTCATGTGAAGGGTGATCGAGATCTACATTGGTTTCAATTTCTCATTTAGTGACAATGTTTTCGTTTTATCAACAATTATCGTTTACATATACATTTAGCATTAGAATCGAAACTGCCGACCTTTTCAAATTCGCTATCGCCTTAAAAAAAAAGCTTTTCCATATTTGTCCTCGACCTTTTCAAATTCCTCTACTGCAGATCTGTTATATGTTAAAGGAACTTCAGTCTTTTATCGACGTAAATTGTTATAGCTTTTTAAGACGTTTTGAACTCTAGAGGCTTTATATCGGATCTGAGGTTTTAAAATAATAAGTAGTTACGTGGATAGTTTCTTCATAGGTTCCATGTTTTAAAAAGTCTTCACTCTTTCGGCGCTGAATCGCGTATTAGTTATTGAAGTTGACTCTTACATGTTCAAAATCGAGCGATCCGTAATCCGCGCAGGCTAATCCGGGTCGACACATCCCGTCTCACGCGGATAGAGGTATAGAGTAATGGTTCCTATAACAGAAAATTCACAGAAAGCGAAAAGTGTCCGTCCGGGTTAGCCTGCGCGGCATGCTTAGGCTGATCCGGGTCGATACTTTACGCAGAGTCCACAATGTTGGTTTTCTCGTGGAACGGCTCAAATACTTGAACAGTAGGGAATGAATGTGTTATCTGCCTAATTTCCTAAACCAGAAGATTCCATATACATGTTTAGTAATTATCTTGTCTATTTTAATGAGAGTATCGTTATTTGCTGCCGATTGTTAGATGCATGTATAAGACAATCCACTGTAGGCGTAAATCGAGGGCTTGGCGTGAAACGGTTGTAACTAAAATTTGTATGTTTTTACCAACGCAATTACCTCGCCATGAAGTCTTTATAAGCGTTAAATCCTTTTTCTTGGTAAACAATGGAAATTTAGCTGCCATTGCTCGTTCTGAGCAATGGCACCTAAATTTGTATTGTTTACAAAATGGTCAAAATGGCCCCTAAACTAGGGTTTTCAAAGTAGGTTTTTAGTTACAACCGTTTCTCACCAAGCCCTCGAAATACTAATAGTAATGTTGCCTCAATGGCTGAAACATCGTATCTAATATAGAGAACAGCTATAATCAAATCGAATACAAACACACGATAGCATACTCCACTTATAATTTAATTAAAATACTATTCAATGACCTAATTATTTTAGCTATCAAATAATAATCTTGAAAAAAACGCCATACGATAAAACGATCGTTTTAGTGGATATATCAGTTAATTATGTAAATGAAAACATGCAGAATAATTAGCCAAAAGGAAGCAAATATCAGTGATCATTTACACCTTCGTACGGAGTGTTTGAATACTAGAGGAAATCATTTGACCGCGAACGCTTCAATACAGCATACGACCAACTGCACTCAAAACTTGGTAGCCATGCAGGTGAAACTCCGTTGGTGATCCTCGTTGGTGTGTATATATAAATACATTTCTCTGTATATAGTCACAGATATATAAATACATGTATATGTATATAGTCACAGATATATAAATACATGTCTCTGTAAATAGTCACAGATATATAAATACATTTCTCTACATATAGTCACAGATATATAAATACATGTCTCTGCATATAGTCACAGATATATAAATACATGTCTCTGTATATAGTCACAGATATATAAATAAATGTCTCTGTATATAGTCACAGATATATAAATACATGTCTCTGCATATAGTCACAGATATATAAATACATGTCTCTGCATATAGTCACAGATATATAAATACATGTCTCTGCATATAGTCACAGATATATAAATACATGTCTCTGTATATAGTCACAGATATATAAATACATGTCTCTGCATATAGTCACAGATATATAGATACATGTCTCTGCATATACTCACATATATATAAATACATGTTTTTGTATATAGTCACAGATATGTAAATACATGTCTCTGTATATAGTCAGAATACTTAAACCAACGGTCACGAAGGTACCTTATCTACTGATTGGAATGCAGTTGTCCGAATGATGTTCGCCTACGTCCGCGGTCTAATATTTTCACAATTCTATTTTTTAAAGAACAATTAATTTTTTTTAAACCAAATTTCACATCTTATATGGTTACATTCAAACAAAGTAAGACATTATATGCCAAGCCTAGTGACTTCTTCGTTTACTAAATTTGTTCCATTATAACAAAATATTCAATTTCTAAACTTAACAGTAAATCCCCCCCAAAAAAACATCAAATCAATTTAGAATGAGAATGATCAACACTTACAGTTAATTATAATCCAATTGGTACGATGGTCACGTAATGGGGGGATTATTTCCGGATTATTCCGCAATCCAACAAACTTCATTATACTCCTCCGCAGTCCGGAATTATTGTTATCCAATTTCCCGCCACTGTTTCTAAGGCGAATGCTAGAAAAGCAATATCGCTGTACCATACATAGTGTCTTCGCGATACGGGCCATTACAGCTAAACGTATTTCCAAGAAATGCGAGCTGATATCGAGGGCTTGGCGTGAAACGGTTGTAACTAAATACCTATTTTGAAAATTCCTGGTTTAGGGGCAATTTTGACCCCTTTGTAAACAATGCAAATTTAGGTGCCATTGCTCAGAACGAGCAATGGCACCTAAATGTCCATTGTTTACCAAGAAAAAAATGATTTAATGCTTATAAAGACTTTATGGCGAGGTGATTAACCTTGGTAAAAAAAATACCAATTTTAGTTAAAACCGTTTCACGCCAAACCCTCGATATAGTTCATCCTTACTGAAGCAATGGATTCGTCATAATGTATCTAAATAGGTAGCTTTTTGCAACTTTTTCAACAACTTCTTTGGTTTCAATATTTTACAATCGCTTTTATAGTTTCGAAATTCGAAATCAAATTGCCGACAATGTTAATCTGCAAACAAATTGTAGAAAGCAGTTTAACCCTTTCCCACTTGAAGACGTGTTTTCGACGCATCTGCAGCAGATGACTTTTGAAAACAATGTGGCAAATGAAGAAATTGTTCAATAACTTTATGATTCTTTGTTGAGATGTTTTATACTTTCACCGAGCTGTTTTCAAAGTCGTCTATGAGCCACTGCATGAGAAAGGTAAAAGTTGGCATTTCTGAACAGTGTAGATTCAGATCATCTTGTCCACCTCCACAGTCTTATCAGCATCTTCACAAGCTGACATAATATTCTAACAAGCTTGTATACGTTATGATTATGTGAATACTGTATATCTTGATCAGACTGCGGAGGCACTGTCTGATCTTGATCTTAACTGTTCTCAAAAGCTAACTTGTACAATTTCTCATATTAAAGCAAACACTTGTTTACTCATCTACATGTTTGTACACATTTTAAAGAAAACTTAACCAGAAACTACTGTTTTTATGGGGACGGCCTTCAAAAAGCATATGCACTCAAATCTTTTATGTAGAGAAATAGTCACAGTGTATATGACCGCCTCAGTCGTGTAGTAGTATGGCGCTCGCCTCGGGTGCGAAAGGTCGCGGGTTCGACCCCCGAGCAATGTCATTCCAAATATGCTTAAGATGGTAACAATGGCTTTTCCTTATAGGCATTCAGGGCCGTGGGGTTTTCATTAAGACTGACTCACTTGTGTCAGGATAAATGAACCAGTATTACTGGTATTTTACCCAAGAAACGCCGCGATATAATTGAACATTCCAAATATGCTTAAGATGGTAACAATGGCTTTTCCTTATAGGCATTCATGGCCGCGGGGTTATGATTAAGACTGACTCGCTTGTGTCAGGATAGATGAACCAGTATTACTGGTATTTTACACAAGAAACGCCGCGATATAATTGAACAATTATTGAAAGTGACGTCAAACAGCATTAAAACAAAACGTTATACGCGAATTAAAACACCACTCAAACAGACAAAAAAAAAACACCACATAATATATCTGATCCGATGCTAGCAATTTAGGATATGATTGCATCAGCCTTGTTGCCCTCCTTGACGCTCATGGTTAGTTCGCATTGCTTCTGACTGGTCGTAGTCAGGATAAATGGACCAGTAGTACTGGTAACTTATTTAGGAACCGTAGTGATATTATATAAATATTGCATGGCTTCCAGTGTGACAGTACATATTGTCAACATGTTGACAATATGTTCTGTCACACTGGAAGCCATGCAATATTTATGTTATTATTACCGAACAAAATTACATGTTTATTCAATTTATTCTGTATCTTTGTAGGGGAGGTGAACATGGGTAGATCTACTACAATGTAACACACACATGTGAATATACCGGTTAACAGTATACTGTTACATGGCACGCGCATCTAAAAGGTGACGTTATTGTTTGAAATGACGTCATTCACATGCATAACCAACATTTTAACGCGCGTGCCATGTATAGAGGATCTTACATGAGTGCTTATTTGTTATTGTTTTTATGAAACGAGTCGACTGAAATAATATGACACGAGGCTCTGCCGAGCGTCATATTCGTTTCAGTCGACGAGTTTCATAAAAACAATATCAAATAAGCACGAATGTAAGATTCTATTTATCACATAACACCATCAAAAGATTGTTTTCAATCTATAAATCGATCTTTCTTCGTCCACATATAAACAAAAGACCGAAGTTCTAATGCATACTTCCACTGTAAAAAGTAGTCCCTATTTTAAACAATATTTTTAATAAATGCCGAAATTCAGAACAATTGTAAACAATATGCTGTCATTTAAAGTGACGTCACACTGGAGTGACGTCACGTACGTTCTGTGAGTCGGCTATTTATGTAACTAGTTACATATGATATTTATGTCACTGCTTTATGTCACTCCTGGAGTGCAAGTTATGTCTGTTAACCGGTAAAAAACGTACTGTTAGCATGAGACAGTAAGAAATTGCCCATGATGAGTTTATGAGAATTTAACATTACCACGTCACGTGAGGTATAATAACAAGAGCACCGTCCGCCACCGACGACAACGCCAGGGTCATGACAATAGCTCTCGTTTTTTTTCAAAAGTCGAGCTAAAAATGAAATATTGTTTAAAGCGGTGTAAAACACAAAACAATCAATCAATCAATATTTCCATCTACGTACAGTGAAGACTCGGATGAGCCTGTGCATACGCAAAGTCTCGCGAGATTCTTCACCGTCCGGTTATAGTTAGGAAATGGATTTGAGCCGTTCGACGAGAAAACCAACATTAAGGACACTGCGTAGCTTTGCAATAATCAATGTGTAGGCCGTCCTCGTGAGAAATTCAACATTGTGGACTCAGCGTAAAGTATCGACCCGGATCAGCCTTAGCATGCCACACAGGCCTACCCGGATAGACACTTTTCGCCTCCTGTCGATTTTCTGTTTCAGGAATAACTACTCTATACATCTATCCCCCTAAGACGGAATGTGTCGGCCGGATCAGTCTGCGCGGACAGCGCAGGCTGATCTGGTCGACACATTACCCAGATGTCTATCGCCGCAGCTGCATTTTGGGCCAACATTAAGGACACTGCGTAAATGTATCGTCGCAGTGGCTAACCCGGACAGACATTTTTCGCCTCCTGTCGATTTTCTGTTTCAAGAATCATTACTCTATACCTCTATCCCTCTTAGACGGAATGTGTCGGCCCGGATTAGCCTGTGCGGATTGTGCAGGCTGATCTGGTTCGATACATTACGCAGAGTCAATAATGTTGGTTTTCTCGTGGAACGGCTCATTTAATTTTTTAGGGATATATCGGATCTTATATCACGATTTAGAGTTCAGGTGAACACATGAACGAAATCTATTTCAATTATAATCCTTAATTATTAAAACGGATACAACTGAGGGGGAAACACTGTTCTGTTCTGACATGACATTGTGTCCCTTGATAAAAATCTTGTGTAGGCTATTCTATCTTTACTCCCCATTGTTTTTGTTTTTTTGAAATATTCACGGATTTATTCAACTAACAAAACATTTTGAAATCAGTTTTATTAACAGTCTTTGAACATTTCATTTAGGAAATAAATCTTATTTTTTGTGATATACCGGCTCTTATATCAGGTGTGTAGTAATTAATCACGAAGGCCGAATGGCCGATTAATTTATACACACCTGAACGACAAGGAATGAATGTATAATAAATATTGATAGAGCGAACAGAATTTGTAAACTTTGTAATTCAATGCGGATTGAAACAGAATATCACTTCCTATGCATTTGTCTGAAATTCAATGATTTAAGAAAAAGACTCCTTTCTATAACCTGGCCAACTGTTACCCAATTTACCAATATACTGGCATCAAGAAGAAGAAAGACGCAAGTCAATACGGCAACATTTATTAAAGAAGCTTTGGAAATGAGAGATTTAAGTTTAGAAAATATAGTCTAATTATTTTAAAAATGTATTACTTTTTCAGCAATATAATATATGTATATATTTTGTCTAATGTATGTATAGAATGTAAATATTTATCATTGTCATATTTTCATGTATCTATTGTTTATGGCCAATGGCATGTGTATTTGCCGAATGCCTAATAAAATTGAGTTGAATTGAATTGAAAATTGTATATTGTTTTATGGCGCATCGACAGCTAAGGTCATTTAGCGCGCAATTAAATTTAATTAGTCATGATCCCTGGGTAAACAAACCAGTACTAGGCTAGAAAATGTGCCTTGCCCAAGGGCACTCCACCATGACCGTAGTGCCGCGACTGGGGATCGAACCCGGGACACCCGGTTTCGAAATCCCGAACGACAAGGAATGTATCGGTCTGGATTAGCCTGCGAGGAGTACACAGGCTGATCTGCGTCGATAAATTACGCAGAATTCGTAATGTTGGTTTTCTTGTGGAACGACGCATATGTATGTAGGACTCACAACGTGCTTCTGTCCTATGATACGACCGTATTTCAAGATAGAGGTCTAATCCCAAAACGATGATTTAAACTACTATCAAACCATTTAGATCGCCTACGTTGTCAAAGTTCGTAGTGAAATCAAATTTACTTAATCAAAAGAATCAATTTACTTCCAAAATATTATCATATTTGGCCATCACTATATAAATTTAAACAACTGATGAAAAATGATAAACTAAGTATATTACGAAAACTTAGTAAATACATATACATGGCCAATACTAAACGCGAATCTAAAACAGTACCATAGACGGATAGAAATCCGAAAAAGGTGCTATTTTAAATCCACAAAATAAACAATCTAAGTTTAGTCAACTTGTACGCATTAATATTAATTACACTTTTCTCGAATATTATATATCACATGTCAACTATTGAAACTATACTATATGAATTGCTATACAATTGTTTATTATGTATATGTTGCAACAACATGTAAAATGTTATGCAAATAAAGAACTTGAAACTTGAAACTTGTAAAATGACATCATAAACCACAATGCCGCCATTATCAAGGGCCATTTTAATGGTAACCAATAGCTTCAAAATATAAGTTATAGGTATTTTTTTTATCCCTTTCCCTCATATAGACGCTTTCTGACGCCTCTGCAGCAGACGGCTTTTTGAAAACATAGTGACAAAAGAAGAAATTGCACAAAACGTGCAATTTCTCCTTTTGCCACAATGTTTTCCACTTTTTGTCATAGGTTATCCATTCAATTATGGAGATTTTCTATTTTTTGACAAAATACGTTCATAGTCGTCTGCTGCAGAATTGCCGTATGAGGGAAAGGGTTAAAACACATGGCTTTTCAACCGACAGGGATTCGTAACGAGCTGTCTCTCCCGAACTATTCTTTATATGTCACTTGGGCATAACATTTTACTAAATGTCCTGTTGAACGAAACATGGAGTGGTCCAATTTTCAACATAAAAGTGTCGACTTTGTGAAATTAGTCAGTAAAAGGGTTAAACCTACCTGTATTTAGAAAGAGCATTGACTCGTAATCCTCAAACCACAAAGTAGAACGTGCGTTAAAAGCCATGGAATTAACTAAACACAATATTACAGTATGAAACAACGATTAAAGCAAATTATTTTAGTTTTTTGAAAGAGTGAACTAACTAGCCGTATGTGATGTTTACAGGTGTCATATGAGCCGTCGCGAGAAAACCAACATTATGGCCTCTGCGTAAGGTATCGAACCAGATCAGCCTGCGCAGTCCGCATAGACTGATCCGGGCCGACACATTCCGTCTCAGGGGGATAGAGGTATAAAGTAATGATTCACGAAACAGAATATCCACAGGAGGCGAAAATTGTCTATCCGGGTAAGCCTGTGCGGCATGCTTTAGCTGATCAGGGTCGACAATGTTAGTTTTCTCGCGGGAAGGCTCATATCACTTACAAAAGGTCATCATGTTATAGTGTGGCGTCATTCTTTTGTGGGCGTCTTATCGCACTTAATGTAAATGCCAGTTCAACGTACTGATATCGGAAAAGAAAATTTATTAACGAGTGGATATCTTCGCAGACCTCAATTTGTCGCCATTGTTCCACTACAGCGATAAAAAAGATGTGTATCTCAGCATCTGTTACGTTTAAAAACTGCTGTTATGTAATATAGGATGTTGACCCTGTACTGTGAAATCATCGTTGGGCCGAGTTCTTGGGTTGACGTTGCCGAGCTTGCGAGGCTTCGTTCATCCAACGATGATTTCACAGTACAGGGTCAATAACCTTTTTTATTGCATTACTATTGTAAACTATTTGGTTTACACGTTTGATTTGTTATCTAGAGTTGATAAATCTGCTTCCGAAATCGAAACAAACTATTTGTTTACATTAGAAGTCATTTTGTTGCAAATGCCGTTGAATTATAACTTTATTGTTTTAAATGACGTCATGCGCGTGCATGACCAACATTTAAGACGCGCGTGCCATTCAACAGTATATTGTTAACCGGTCCAAAACGTACTGTTAGCATGAGACAGTAAGAAATTGGACAATATGAAAGTATGTTGTCTTTATCATATTGTTCTTGGCCGATCTGACTAATAAGTACCAAAGTATGGGGAGTCATGATATCATGTTTTTTCCATCCTCGGTACCCAGGCTATTCATAAAATATATGATACCCTGGGCAAATTGGCTAGCGAAGTTTCGTAAAGCATGCACCACGATTTCCTCCGTAACAACACTGTCATTTTAGTATCGCAAAAGGTTTGTGTCATGCGGCCAATCAAAAGGCTGCATTTCACCTGATAAATTATTCATGAGTACGAGATTTGTACAGCCAATTTGCCCAGGGTATCATATATTTTATGAATAGCCTAAGTATCGAGGATGGTTACAGTTCGCTTGTCATACGTCCCGTTTTTATATCACCAAAATACTTGCAGCATGACATTTTGTAATGCGACACGTATGTTCGTAATGAATCCCATCATCTTTCATTTGGCGAGAACATGAATTATACGAAAGAGGTATATCTCCAACCAGATAATACCGAACCGAAAATGCACAGGACACATACAAACCTTTCATAAACTCGGCTGTAAAACAAGACTTATTGTTTATTCTGACCCCTTAACGGAACAGAAGAAGTGCAGAAGTTGAATTTGCCTTAGCCATCACATGACGTCATTGACGTAACATACTTTAAGGAATCGTACGTAAATATTTACGTTCAGCTGGCGTTGATGAACGACCAGCACAGAAACCCGTCTTTGGTTAACACTGATCATTCATCTTGACTAAACTTCACTCGTTTTTAGTTTCCCTGAGCCGAAGGCTCAAGGTCACCTATTCTGATCACTCTCTTGCCGTCGTCCGTCGACCGTCGTCCGTCGACCGTCGTCCGTCGTCCGTCGTTAACTTTTAGCTTTAAACATCATCTCCTCCTAAACCATATGACCCATTTCAACCAAACTTCACAGGAATTTTCCTTTGGTGGTCCTCTTTTAAAATGTTCAAAAATTTAAATTCCATGGATAACTTTGGTTACTGCGGCATCAGAAAGGGGCCAAAATGTCCAAACTTTAAAATTCTTCAAGATTCCAATATAATTTGATAGAAATTATTCTTGGGTGACTCTCTACAAATAGTGTTCAAGCCATATTGATTGGTTGAAAAATATGGCAACCAGAAAAGGGGCAAAATGACAAAATTGTCTGATTTTAAGACAATTTACTAGAAATCATACTTCAGTGATCTTCTACTTAATTTATTCAAGCCTTATTGATTGGTTACAAAATCATAGCAACCAGGGGTCATCACAAAAGGGGTAAATTGAACTCTTAGCTACAAATGACAACTCCTACCATTCAACTGGACCAATTTCAACTTTACTTTACAGGAATGTTCCTTTGATGTTCAAATACTTACACTCTCTGTACAACTTTGGTTGCTGCGGCATAAGAAAGTGAGAAAAATGCCCAAACTTTAAAATCCTTTTCCTCCACCATTTGCTTGTCATATTCCAAGATCATTTGGTAGAAATGTTATTTGAGTGACCCTCTACAAAAAGCTGTTCAAGCCATATTGATTCATTGAAAAACAGGGCAGCATGGGGAAAAATGACAAAACTTTATAATTCCATTCTTATTAAAGTTCTTGTTAGATTTCAAGATAATTTAACAAAAATGTTTCTTTACTGAACCTTTACATAATTTATCATGTGGCATCAGAAAAGGGGTAAATGAAACTAAAATGTTAACTTTAAATGACATCTCCTCCTAAACCATTAGACCGATATCTACCAAACGTCATAGGAATGTGGTCCTATTTCAAATTGTGCAACGATTTAATGCCTTTTTACAAATGGCCTTTACTGATAAGCTATTTCTTAGCCACGCCATGCAGTTTCATTTGCACTCCTGATCAAATTTTCCCAGATATTTGCAGATAAATATTTGCTACTAATTAACTATCATTCAGATGATCGATTTGAGGCCATCTTGGCCCTCTTGTTTCCCGGAACTGAAGCTGAATAACGACAAGCGAGCATCGCATTGACGTCATGGTAAGCGGACCACAGACGCATGCGTCATATATACTTTTATTTGACAATGAGGCATACTAATTCATAAAGTTATCCGTCCCAAGGTGACGATTTTGAGTATTTCGGTTTTATCCTTACTTCCAATAATACATCATTATTTTCAAATAACACTCGAGCTCTTTTGATGCGATTAAAATGATGTATCTTACTATGCTTGAGGTTTAAGAGTATACGAATATTCAACTCGGGTAGATTTACAATTTAAGTATAGGTATTGGTAGAACATTTGTTAAAGTTTATCATGCAGTGAAATTACTTTTAATCTTGAACTCAAATTTACAATGGAATAATGCAAGGAGAAGATAGTATAACGATAAACTAAATGTTCCTGCCTTAGACAATGTACGGTTGCAATGCTTTAAACAATTTTATTATGATACAATGTAAGTTTTAAAAAGAAACACATACATCAAGTATATCAATTCTCGTATTTGGAATAATATATTATTATAAATAATGGTTCCGAATGTTTTTCCTTTCCGATACAGAGCTATTTAGAACCATCCAATCGAGTAAGTTTCGTCCAATGCTTGTACTCGTAAGATTATTAGAATAGGTTAGAATATTATTTTCTTATACAAATATAAAATGAGCCGTTCCACGAGAAAACCAACATTATGCACTCTGCGTAATGTATCGACCAAGATCGGCCTGCGCAGTCCGCGAAGGCTGATCTGGACCGATACATTACGTCTCTCGGGGATAGAGGTATAGAGTAATGATTCCTGAAACAGAAACTCCAAAGGAGACGAAAAGTTCCTGTCCGGATTAGCCTGCGCGGCATGCTTATGCCGATCCGGGCCGATACTTTACGCAGAGTCCACAATGTTGGTTTTCTCGTGGCACGGCTTATATGTGTGATCGTTCAGAGTGCCCGTATTTGTATTGCTTAAAAAATCAAAGCGCTGAAGGCACTGCATTTGTTTGGGAACATAAAACTGTTCAAACATTTGCCTTTGCATAGATGTGTGATTTATAAACTATGCATTGTTTATAAATATTACAACTTCGGGTAAAAGAATAAATGACGCATCCGTTAAAATTAAATGCCATTTTAGTTGTCTATAAAAATAAATCATGAGACATACATGTGAATATTATATTTAATTTCCAAGTTTCAAAAGACATGTAAAACAAATGGATAACCATTATGGCCCCGACTCACTCATCTAAGTATTTACCAATTTTTGTTACAAAAAAAATCACAATTGACCAAGGGTTTTCTTAAATCTTACTCAAAATCTTCCTGCTTAACAAGAGATTTTTCAAGTTTTCACTATAGCCATATAAGGCCAAAAAGCCCTGCCCCCTGGCGGCCATGTTTTTCGACCAATCAACAAGGCTTGGAGGAATCTGATAGATGGACATTTCTACAAAAAAAATTGAAAATTGGCCAAAAACTTTCGGAGGAGAAGATTTTTCAAGTTTTTACTATAGCCATATTAGGCAAAAAAAGCCCCGACCGCTGGCGGCCATGTTTTTTGGAGGAATCTGATAGATGGACATTTCTACAAAAAAAATTGAAAAGTGGCCAAAAACTTTCGGAGGAGAAGATTTTTCAAGTTTTTACTTTAGCCATATTAGGCAAAAAAAGCCCCGACCGCTGGCGGCCATGTTTTTCGACCAATCAACTTGGCTGGAAGGAATCTGAAAGAGGGTCACCCTAGGAACATTTCTACAAAATTATTTGAAAATCGGCCTGACACTTTTGGAGGAGAAGATTTTTTTGAGTTTACACTATAGCCATATAAGGCAAAAAAGCCCCGCTCCCTGGCGGCCAAGGAACACTTCTTTAAAATAATTTGAAAATCTGCCAACCAGTTTGGTAGAAGAAGAATTTTTAAAGTTTTTTTATTTTCGTTGCCATGGATACCATAATTCTGCATAAATCACAAACATTTGAAGGAATTCTGGTGAGGTCAATGAGAGGATGCTTTCTGTGAAGTTTCATCCCAATTGACCCACTCGTTACTGAGGAGAAGATGTTGACGGACGACAGACGCCGGACAAAAGGAGATCACAATAACTAACTTTTAGCACTTCGTGCTCAGGTGAGCTAAAAAAGAAACATCTATCCAAATGAAAGAGTAATTGAAATCATGTAGAAAATATTGTGAAAAAAGGCAGTACTAATATTTATATGAGCACTTTAAAAGAAACATGCATCAGAGGCTTTTGAATTCATTTGCATTATAAAAGGATTAAATGCTCCAGAGAAAACCAATACCTGTGCCGTCCGAATTTTACTCTACAGTATACACCTAAGCTGGCCGCTGTTTCCTTTAAAGGGTGTTTAAGCTTGCCAAATCAATTAAGGATGCGTGACCATACACTGTTAATTACCATTGTGTACGAGTGTCATTCCAAACAAATTATAAATGTAACCCCTTTTCCCAATAAACCTATCATATACATATGTATGTATTTGTAACTTGCCGGGATGTGTCGATACCGTCATGGTACAATGTGATATATGCACAAATTGGTTTCACAAATCTTGTGTTAATGCACCTATGGATATTTCGACAACAGATGCGGACTTTAATTGTAACTTTTGTTAATTATTTGGCTATTATAATGATAAGATATGTGATTAAATTGGCAACATTTAAGTTTTTTACTTATAACAGCCTTCAAATACAAATTTGGTTTATACGACGGTAAAGAAAGGTTATGGGAATTAAGAAATTGTTTAAATAAGCAAATTTTCCTTTTCCCACAATGTTTTCAATATATGTTGCTTTTTACTGTTTACACAGCAAGAAAAAAACATTTAATTTATTTGTTATAGATTAGTATTATAGTTGTATATATATATAATTACTAGAAACAAATTAAGATTAAAAGTGTTGTATATATATATATACTTATTGTTTATTTGTTATTTAAATTGTTCTGCCCCTTCCAAGTACCCTACAGAATAGAATGTTGCATGGACCATTTGCCTCGTAGTATGGCACATGGAAAACTGTTGAAAGTTACAAAGTAGAAAATGAAGAGGCCCAACAATAACTAGAACTCATGACCCTTCAATCGATTGTAAAGGAGAGGATATAATTGAAGCAAAACCTATGGCTAGTTACTAGCAACCTATTCTATTCTTGCAATGTTTTCAAATTTCGTCCGCTGCAGATGCGTCAAAAGACATTTACTTGTCGGAAAATCAATCCATCAATTCTCTTTATTGATATCTATAGATATGATATAAAGAGGAAAGTCGTTAAAACACTTTACAAAGAGATTCCCTTTCAGCATGATCTCGATTTTTGGTTTAATCTATATCACTGATAAAAGCAATCAAACACATTATATATTTACAAAGAAAACCCCGGATATGATCATATGTAACAAATTATACACATTTGCCCATCTTTAATTAAACATTTTTTACAACAAATCATAGCGTCCGCAGATTTGCTCTATATTCTATTGCGTCGGCATTTTCCCTCTATATTGCATTTGTCCGCATTTTCCCTCTATAATGTATTTGTCCGCAGATCGCGTCCGCACTTTAGACCCTCCCCCCATACCGTTGTATTTATAAATAGAATTCGACGATCACGATTTCTCTGCAAATGTGTTACTCTCATTTTAAATGCATTTTATGACGCACATATTTGTTTTTTTAATTCTTTGTACTATATTTATATGGCCGACAAGGCACAAAGAAAATATTTTCAATTCTGTTTTTATCTACATTTTCAATGCGTGATTGAAAATTCAAATACCGTATCTGGAGCTTAAATCGGAAATAGTTCTCCCTGTAGCAGTTCACTCATTGAGATTTATAAATCTCTCCGCGTTCATGTTTTAAAATACAATGTTTCATTTTATTTCGTAATTCTCTTTGAATATAAGAACCACATAAGAAAACAAAGACGATATAAATATATCATTATTTCAAAAATCGTGATACATTTGAACAGTAAGAGCAAGTATTAAGTACTACTTTCACGCGTATGAAATTTTGGAACTTTTCCATAAGACGTATGGCTTCAGAATTGCAGCTACTAAATTTGTTTGTTCCAAACAAATAAAAAACCGGAATTGTGCCCGAGTTTACACAGTACAAAGAGTGAAGCCTGGCCTATACCGCCTTAATGCAGTATGACATTTATATCTTTATCGTTCATCAATATCACTTTACTGGTAGCAGTTACACCATAAATCCGTAATGGATATATAACTTACAGGAAATCACCTTTTATGGTTCACTCCTGGGGATCATTACTAGTTTTAAGTTCTTCTTGCAACACAGTATACGGCATCCTTTGAATGTAGCTACGATATCTCACCCGTATCGATGCGGAATGTCGCACATTGGTTCGTGAGTTCCGGCTCTCCCCATGTTTCTGTTCAATGATCGACCAAAGTCGAGTGTAATCCCTCTCGGACCCCTGTGGCCATGTATTTCAACGGATCGAACACCAACCAAGGATTGGAGTGGTATTTTCTGGAGAAAACTGCCACGCTCTTTTCAAATCAGCACTTTTGAACAAAAATATTGTTAAATATTTAACTATATACATATGACTGGTTCTTTTATCGGATCGAAATGAATTGAACACCCTTGGTGGAGGGTCATCCACGCCATAATTGTGCAAAGTTATTTTCAAATCCGGACAGCACTTTTGAAGAAGAAAATTTGTCAAAGTTTTTACTATATAGTGTTAGAATATATTCATGCAACTGGATCCATTAACGGATCGAAATGAATTGAACAATCTTGGTGGAAGGTCACCCAAGCAATAACTGTTTAAAAGTTATTTTCAAATCAGGACAGCACTTTTGAACAAAACAATTTGTCAAAGTTTTTACTATATAGTGTTAGACTATATTCATGCAACAGGATTCATTAACGGATCGAAACGAATTGAACAGTCTTGGTGGAAGGTCACCCAAGCAATAATTGTGCAATGTTATTTTCTACGAACACGTAATTTTGTTTCGTCTAAAATGTATATCATATTTAGGAAAATTGATGAGCATATGCCAATGGCTTTGAAATCTAAAATAAAGAGAATGCTGGATTAAAGGCGATAAGAGAATAAAGGAAATAAATACTTTTGGAAAAAAAGTCTAATGATATCGTATTACAAAATGGGTACTCTATTGGTACATGAAACATGTGCGCTTGCTTATATGATATAACATCAAGTTATTAAGATAGGTTATAAAATAGAATTAATTAGGATTTGGCTCTTCTATACGTTTTTGTCTCAGCCCAATTAATTTGACACTAACTTAACGCTACAGCACACGGTGTGCGTGACAATATTCATTATTTACAAGATAACAATAGTCTAGCTATTGACGTCTGGTCATCGACATTTTACATGTGCGTGCTTGTCGTAGTAAGATATAGCTTGGCGATCTAGGTCGCCTGTTAAGGAATTGGACTTTTGTCATGGTAACAAAATATTGGGGCAACATTCTTTATGAAAGATTGGTTGACTATTTAAACTCTAAAGCCTATAAATATTTATTTCTTTGGGCAATTCTGAAAGTGATTCTGACTTATGTCATTTAGTATCCCTCTTCGTTTTAAGAGCATTAACACCACTGAAGGCCGATGTTTGTTATTTATTTAAATCACATTTATTTGTAATTATTTCCATGACCGCGTATGTTTCAGTAATACATTACATTAAATAATGTCACTTGGTATAAAAAAAGTTTTCTGACTTTGATCCATGGATATAAATATATCTATTTTTAAATATACAACTTTATTTGCGTTTTGTATAGATATGTCGAGGTCGTGGCCATCCTCCCTCATACCTTACACTTAATATGCTATTAGTATATATAATTTATTATACACATTTCAGAATTTCCAATGAACTAATAAGTATAAACTTTTTACGATTTTTCCTATTCTATTTTATTAGTTTTTAAGGCCGAATTTAACATTTGTTTTCACTTATATCACTTATGCATGCTCCCTGGATAAGCACACAAGTACGAAGCTACGAAACGTGTCTTGCCAAAGGTCATTCCACCATGACCACGGATATTTTTGTATTTGCTCTCATACAAGACACTTCGGGGAAAAACCCAATTTTAGAATAAATATTAGGTAAAAGCTTTAGGGGTGAATGGTTTTTGTAAAACAAAAACAAAAACCATCACAAAATGTAAAATTGTATCTAAGTAAGGATATTCCGTTGATATTTTAAGAAAAAACTTCAAAATGATAATATATGTTATGACATTTATTAAAACATGAGCTTTTCAAGAAGCAAACGTGTCGACTCTGGACGTTTAATAATAAGTGAGAAAGGGATAAGGCAAAACACAAACACACAGGGAATAATTAAAAAATTAATCCTTTCTTCAATGTTTCTTTTCAAGGCAATCTAATTTTTAAAGCCAATTTTAATCCAACTCAAATAGTCAGACGATGACTGAAAAATCCAACCGTACATGAAAGAACTTTGAAGACAAGGTATTCATTGGTCGCAAAGAAATTGACGTTTTTCATAATAAGTGTTTTATTGCAAAAACTTATATTATTTCTTAAAAGACTAAAGTTATTCTTTTCAATGTGTCGCTGTAACTTTACTTTGAATTCGTAGGAAATTGATTGATAAAAGAAATATTGCATTGTCGTGTCCTTTAATGTAACATAACACAATAATATATTATTTCAGCAGTTATTGGGCACAATACAACAGATATTATTAAATTTAACACGATGTGTCAATTTCATGTTATTCGACGCTCTAATATGGGAACCCGTACAAACATCCTGGATCCCTAAAGTAATTGAGGGTAACACTGCATGACAACTTTGATCAATCAACTTCCTGGTCCCCGAAGACTCTATTACCAAACAACCAAACCCCATGCACATTGATGTTGAGTATAGCAACACGTTGCATGATATACCAGTTAATTAATGTGTTTATTATTGTCGCCAACCAGTCACGAAGGGATTATTTACACCTTTGAGTATTAGTATTTGTCAAAAATAGCGAATTGTATCATAATATGGGACGTGATGTCATCATAACTCAGCGTATAACTAGTGTGAGGACTTTTTATTCGTCTGCGGTTTTAAAAAGCATGCATAAAGCAAGCTACTTGACGAGTTTTTGTAAAGTGTCGCCTAAAAATAAATTTAACCATATTATCTTTGTATCAGATACGCGGAGGCAGAGGCCAAGCATTTTAAAAGCCCCGGCATTTCCCCCCTCTCTGATAAAACCAAGTTTCTGCATAGAATGTAACCCTTTCGCACATGCAAACGCTTGCTGACGCAATTGCAGCAGATTAACTTGAAGAACATTGTGGTAAAAAGGGAAACTGTTCATGATTAGCAATTTATCCGTTTGCCACAATGTGTTCTTTCATTAATAGAGGTTTACTACATTTTTCGCACATGTGTTATCGAACAACTCGTCTGCTTCAGAGTTCTCATATGTGGGAAAGGGTTAAATCGTTAAAACACTTTTGAAAGAGGACCACCAAATAAATATTTCTGTGGAGGTTGAAATTGATCAAGTGGTTTAGGTACAAAATAATCTTGGATTAAGACAAGGACATTTAGAGAAGAAGAAATTTAAAATTTGGGCATTTTCTTTCCTTTCTGACGCCGCTGCAACCAAAGTCCTGCACACAGTTTAACTTTTGAACACATTGGAAAGAAGACCACCTAATTAATATTCATTTGGTTATTGGTTGAATTTGATCCAGTGGTTTAGGAGGAGATGTCGTTTGAAGCTAAACATTAACGAAACACTGACAGACGGACATACGTAATCAGAATAGATCAACTTATGTTTTCAGTTCAGGGGGGCTAGAAAAGCCACCCTGTAGCATATGAAAACATGCTAGCTATTGGACAGAATTGGAGAAAACAATAATGGGACCAATAGGAGTTTTGTAAATAGGTTTTAAGTGTTAAAAGATCTACTTGTAACTTTGCCATTTATTGTGAATTAGGCAGATATCCATTATATATTAACAGATACGCGAGAATAATAAAATACTGGGGTAAACTTTTATCCTCAGATAACATTATAATGGTGACATTGTATCATTGGTCAGAAGAAAACATTGAAAAAGGAGCAAATAATTGGTGCAGAAATGTGAAAAATCTCTTATTTCAATATGGTTTTGGATATATTTGGCTCAATCCAAATTCTGTGAACCATCAGAATTTTCACAAGATTTTTAAACAAAGATTGATTGATGATTTTAAACAAACTTTAGATGGTTATGTAAATAATAGCCGGATATTGTGCATCTACAAATATATTGATAATGGTCCGATTATGGAAAATTATTTAAATATTTTACCTTGTAAATGGAAAATATACATTTCTAAATTTAGACTGTCTTCACATTCTCTAAGAATTGAAACAGGTAGATATTGAAATGAGAGGATAGAAAGACATGAGCGTTTATGTATTTTTTGTAATAAAAGCGAAATTGAGGACGAATTCCATTTCCTCCTAGTGTGTCCGTCATACTCAGATATTAGAGCTATCCATTTTAAGCGTTATTTCAAACATTCGTCCAAACATGTACAAATTTATTAAATTACTAAACAGCAATAATAAACAAAAACTGTTACACCTTGCAAAATATATCAAGGAAGCCTTTACCCGGAGAAGTAGTTTAATTAATAATATTCTTTAACAATTGATAATGTAAGATAAACTTAAGAGAATACTCCTATTACACCAAGGAGGTCAAGCGAATTGACCTAATTTGTGGAAATACTTTCCTTTCTTCTATTTTTGAATGATAAACATTCGTTTTTGTGTATATTTCATGTAATTGTAATTAATAATATGTTGTTTTTTTGTATTGTATATAATAATATGATGTGTTGTTTGACTAGAATCTATCTATCTATCTATCTATCTATGGTAACAAGTTAAAGGTAACATATTATAGCCCGGTGCGTGATCAATACTGATTTGGAGCGTTGTTTTAATTACGGGGCGATTGAATTGGGACGAGTTATCTCAGGTTTGAGGCTAATTATGTTTTGGCGACATGTCTTTTAGGCGAATTGTCCTACATTGAATAGGCAAATATGCAAAATTTACAAGGGGCGTAGCTTTGCAATAATCAATGTGTAGGCCGTCTCGTGAGAAAATCATCATTGTTGACTCTGCGTAAAGTATCGACCCGGATCAGCCTAAGCATGCCACACAGGCACTTTGGACCGGATAGACACTTTTCGCCTCCTGTGGATTTTCTGTTTCAAGAATAACTACTCTATACATTTATCCCCCTAAGACGGAATGTGTCGGCCGGATCAGTCTGCGCGGACAGCGCAGGCTGATCTGGTTGATAAATTTCGCAGATGTCTATCGCCGCAGCTGCATTGATGGGACATTTTGAGAAAAAATGTGTAGACACGTGCCTACAGTGCCTGAAGAGAGCTACGCTCCTGATTTAGAGAAAATTCAATAGACGTCACAACATTGACTTTCACAATAAAACCGCTCATTGTTTAATCCTTACTCATATTCTGACGCATCTGCACACGAGTGAAACAGTGTGGAAAAAGAAAATGCTCCTAATGAATCATTTCTTCATATGCCACATTGTTATTATTTTTCAAGTCTATTCAATAACTAACCATTCATTTAAAGAGAATTTCCATTGATTGACCTACACGTTTAGCTTTTGGAAGGGTGTGGAAGCAACATCTACAGATGAATGTCGAGTTAACATTTCGTAAAGTCACGAGTGAATCAGGATTATTCAGTCAAATTATTGCACTAGATATAGATTAACACGATTTTTTCAGTCGTCTCTTTTCAAAGTAGGAAAAGGGTAAAATCTAGAAATGTTGAAAACGTTTACAGTTCAAAACACTACAGGCGTATGGCAAACTGTTCGTTCTATACAATTTCCCGTTTTCTCACAACAGTATCAAATATCGTCTAATAAAGGTACATCTAATGTCGTAAGTATCAGCCAACGGAAGTATATATTTCGCAATAGAAACTGATTTTACTTTTTACCCTTTCACATTAGTAGACGCATCTGCAGCAGACAATTTTTGAATACAATTGAGGCAAAAGCGAACAACCTCATCATTTGCAACAATGTTTTCAACTCTTTCCAGTAAATGAGCTTTTATTTAAAGAGAGTTTTTCATAGTTTTGCGTAGATTTTTTTCAAAGCCGTCTGCCGGAGAGTTGCTGTATGTCGGAAAGGGGTTATGTATCAAGCCATGCACACGTTACGACAATAGCATCAACACAGCAGGATGTCATGCAGTGTTTGTTAATAACATTTATATTGAAGTATAATATAATCAATCATTCCAATCAATAGAACTTACGATATTCGGCTGCAGATGAAACTGTAAATTGTGCTAGCACAAGCAGAAACATAGCAGAGAACTATAACGATCTGCGATTAAATCATATGGCGCATCTCAACGTGGCAAACGTTATTCAATACCTCATATATTGTGTATTTCGTTTCGGTGAATGAACAAACTTCTAGGCTTCTGTTTCGTCTTAATCAATGAAAGCAGTGTTGATCAATCTGGGGGGAAAGAAGTTCTTTTTCATTTCATATTATTAAATGACTTATGAGTCGTTTTCTGTCCACCAAGAGTTAATAGTTTTACCTTGAAGTGCATCCAAATATTGCGCCGCGACAGTTCAGTCGTTAACTAATAGAGATTAATCCATACATCGTGAGTTCTACATGACCATTGATTCTTTCCGATGGAAGGTCAACTGTTATTTTGAATAGCGCCACACCACCAATTAACTAAATCGTGTCTATGTGCTTCTGGAGAATCTTGCGCAGAGTTGTGGAGTGAAAATGCACATAAACGAATGGTTATGTTAACTTGTCGCGAAATTTAAATTAAAAGAAAACTGTTGAAAACGGCGATTTGCTACAATTTATCAACACTTTTCAATGAGTGAAAGTCAGAAAACGAACAATATAAATTCTATCAACAATGTTATGCTCAAAGCTTAGTCATCTTCAAGTTGACAAGTTTACAAGTTTATTTTTCACTCAGCACATGGAAAATACTGTAAAAAGAGGTACATTAAATAACAAAATATAAACAAAAAGAAAACCAGACTATACAGCAGTGAAATAGGCAAAGACATACAATTAAGAGAAAAGAGATAGGGGGAGAAAGAGAAGGGTTAAGGGTCCGGTGATTGTTTAAATAGGATATTTTCTTCATTATCAGAGTTACTGATTCAATGTTTATACGAGTATCTACAACTTGAATTTAAATTAAATAAATCGCTAGATCGAATTAATGTTTAATTTCTGAAATCAGGAGTTGTATTAACTACACCTAAAAGGGTTTTAACTTTGCGCACGCACAATAAGACAACTTTTTCGTTTTATGTCACTGTAAGTGAAACTTATGTCGATATCAGATGGTGATGGTAGTGTGCTTAGATTATTTTGACGTATTAAGTCATATTTCCCTGAAGCATGCACACGAAATACAAGAAAATATCTATATTTTATGGGACTGTTAGTGAAATGTAAACGTATCACAAAGAAAAGGTGGCTTGTGTTCGGATGACCCAATCTTCGTTCTTACAGTCTTTTATATCATAATTGACGTCGCCGGGAGTGTAATAAAGCCATTGTATAAATTGCGTATTCAACTAGTGTAATAACAATGCTACGTAACGTCGTAATGAAAAGCATTGACAATGACCGCGCTATATAGCGACGTTATATATATATATATTGCGCTAATAATCGTCGAATTGGAATTTATGATATAAATAGAATATAACATTCGTGGTCATTCAATACAAACTTTTATTAAACTCGTTTTCTAAAATTGCTAAAAACTCGCCAAGCTCGTTTTTATCAATTTTAGAAAACTCGTATAATAAAATGTCGTATTGAATGACCACTCATGTAATATCCTCTATGTACTTTATGATCGATAACACCATTATATATAATATTTTTAATGAAACACGTTTAACTCTCTACATTTAATATCATCTTTTCAAACCGTAGATATGAACACTTTCAAATGGGAAGGAAATGATTAGTTTAGTGTTCATTTTTTCGTTAATATACCAGAGTTATTTTTTTGCAAAGCCACGTGTCTTTATTATGCCGATATTCTGCCAGACATGAACACGTATTTTTGCTAGCTTTATTTGTTCTGTCTGCACCATTTGGAATGAATTCATGAGTGACATCTAAAGTCATTCTAGGTGTAACAATCGGAAATGTCACACAATATTCAATACAATACAGTTACTGCAAAGTTAAAATCGTTTTGACGACATAGTTGTCATATATCTGATACAATATAATACAATACAATAATTGATTTATAAATAGAGGCCACCGGCCCAAAATACAGCAAATATACAGATATACAATTCACATAGAATTGTGTTTTAATATAAATACTTATTTACAATATTAACTGATACGTAACAGTAACCCTACATTTAATATTAAAAGGAGACACTAGATGCTAACATGTCACTTCCCTGCGGTTAATTGTGTGTTTTAGTAATCTACATAGGTTTGACAGTTCTATATTACCAACGTCCAAGGGTATCTTTTCAGTTACATACCTATGTCCGTAGTCCGTAAACGACTAATGCGAATGAGGCAGTTAAGTTGTTTAATCTATATATATTTTTACTGGAATATTAAATTTAGATAAAACACTCTTAAATGTCAATAAGTACTTAATTACTATCCTAAATGTATACAAGGCTTTGAATGTGTGATGATATAGGGCATCCAACCAGGAATGCCGATTTCGAAAATCAAACTCAGGACACGCGGTCTCAGATTCCGTGCGATGGCTAGTTGGGCACTTCGGATCACTTATAAACTTTATAGCGTACTGTCATAACCCGCCCATGATGCGAATAGTTTGAAAATACGTGACTGAATTATGGATATCTGACAAAAAAATCGTGCGGACTGGATATAGATATACATAGATATGTCAACAACATATATTTATATGCAAATTCTTTAATCAAAATGTAAGTCATGGATTTACTTACATTGAAATGCTTGAACGCAAATACTGATCGGTTATTTACTACAACTGCATTTATAAGTCAGTTATTTATGCAATGAATGGTACTTATTTAAGAACTACTTGTGACTTATTAAGGCACACTGTATTATATCGTCAGGCAAAGTGCGTGGGTAAGTGGTTGATTACATTGGTACGGGAATAAGTCACATAATAGCTTTGGACCAAAGCTGTATGACTGGCTTTTTTGTTTTCGCCAAATGTCTTGTTTCCAATAATAACAAAAAAGTGGTCTGCAAAACAAAGCTCAACTCTCGAAGGTAAAAATAGAATTAAAGAAATTCAAACGTTCCGACACGTAAAGACAATTTAAAAAAGCAATTGCATGTGAGTCAAGATACAAATCTAAGCCCCCAACAGTGATTGAATACACTAGATCGGGATTGTGGCCGGATCTGAATGAATTGTGAGGTCCGTGAATAATCCGTCATTTCGTATTTCGTTTTTTAATCTTACACAAGATAAACCGAAAACGGACACATTTTTCTTTTGCAAATACGAAACACGAACTTTGGCTTTTTTTTGTATTTAATTTAAGCTTTTTGTATACTTATCAATAAATCAATGTATAGTGGTTGTATATACATGTTAAAATAAAATGCAATTAAAAATGCCGTTTCAAATAAAACTGTTGTGTTTTTATTGCGCAAAGCTTTCATTTTTAAGGTAACAGACACATCTTATAAATTGTTTTCGTATGGTGAATTTTTAAACCGCTCATAATTTAAAATGGAATAAGTACACGTTACAGGAGCCGAGTATCCTTCAAATTGCTACGTTTAATCAGGTTACTTTGGTTACACATATGCGCATCCTTACAAAATGTGCAAGTATACGAACGAGGAGTTTCGTGTATCTGCTGGGAAATAGTAATAACCATTATAAAGTCAAAGCCAATGCATTCGATCATCGACAGGGATATAAAGGCTAACACAGCTTGCAAACTTGCACACCGTTGTGAAATGTCCAAAACGACACGAAGATAGTCCCTTGTGTATAGGTAAAGCAAAATCTTAAATGCATCCCTTACTTTACGAAAGTCAATGGGACCCAGTCGATTTCCCAATGCTTTTACTTTGACAGAAACATCATTATTAGAACGAAAGTATAATGTTGAATATTTATACACATTGATGCAAAAGGTGAACTTGCGCATTAAGCATAGTGTTAAACCGGGGAAATTGCTAATGTTAATTGTTAACGATTTTACCACAATGTCTTCACAGCTTGTTTGCTGCGGACGCACCATCATGTGTCTTCTTTGTTTATGTTTTCTCGATAATCGGTCAATGGGTTGACCACCACCGTATTCGTACCGACAGCGAAACGTGGTTACCATGACGTTTCAAATACACCTTTTGAAATATCAGCTCTTTCATTGTCGTTGTTCAACACTGAAAGTGCGCTTAGTTTTAACTTATTCATTTAACATCGATTGCTTTCAGCTTATATTGATCACGTTGTCCACATTTACCTCTCATTTCAGTGTGCAAACAAAATATACCGAGCGATAGAGCTGATAAAACCACACTAACTCGGAACATAATAAATCTTTGCAATCATATTTGACAGGGTTTGTCTGCTAACTGAAGTGTAGCGTGTCATGTTGCATGTATTAATATGGCAGGAAACCAACAAAGTGCAACACATAAAAATGTTTTATATTCGTTTAAGGTTGTGTGCTTTTCATAATCACAGACAATAACAAGTATCGTTTTCTATATTGAATATGAACCGTCCCACGAGAAAACCAACATTGTAGACTCTGCTTAATGTATCGATTCAGATCAGCCTGCGCAGTTTGCGCAGGCTAATCCGGGCGGACACATTACGTCTCGTGGGACGGTTCATATTACATATGTCAGTATTGATTGCATGGACTGTTTTGACGCATGAATACGAAATAAATGAAAACATCGTCAAAATGTTGATGTACAAAGTGTAAAGATCATAACCGAGTTTATATGAAGAGAGAGAGCTATCGCGAAAAGGTTTCGTCGAGTTTTACAAGGTATATGATCATCTAATTCGATCTGCTCGTATGCCATACGAATTATTTGATCACAATGACTTGTCAGTCTTTATAACATTTTTCACTCGGAGTGGTTATCATCAATTTATGAAAAAATAAGATAAATTCTCTTATGTGTACGTATTCCGAAATCTCCATCAAACGACTAAGCAGCATGGACACTATCATTGAATTGATCATCACGTTTAACGACAGGCCAGACAATTTCATTAACTTATGCAGGATAGACACGATGTGGTCATGTGGTTGGTTTTTAATCTAGTGACCAGTTTGGTAGATTGGCCGCCAATCGTCATATGAAGCGAAACGACATTTTTAATTTAACTAGATATAATAATGCCTTACTGCCACTTTAACATTAATTCATCTGGAAGTGCTTGAATGGTGGTATAATTGTGTAGTGTTTCAATTTCTTTAGCGTTTTATCACATGTTAATTGAACCTTTCTGCATACAAGGCAAGCGTGTCATTCGTGTACACTGTCGTATTGTATAAAAGCGACATGTGCGATGTAAAACCATGATCGATAAGGATAATTTGTTAAATGGTAAATAGTTTCAATATATCATACATTCTTTAAAAAGATAACATGTATATGGTATACATTTAACTGTAATATTTCGGGACTAAGAAACCGTTCTGTCAAAAGAGGTCAAACTCAAATCGAGACAATCTCGTAATCTCATGAGACGTCAACGATCTATCATGTGGTGATTTCGAGACAATTGCTGATCCTTAGAGTTTGACCTTTGATGCTGATGTATTTTACTTAATATGTGCTGATAGATGACCATTATATCATATTCCCCTACTACCATTTATTAACGCAAATTTAACTCTAGTGTGCCGAGGCTTCATTCATGAATAGGAAAATATGTAAAAATAAAGCGTTATTTTTTTGTGTCAGAAAAAATGGCAGAAACTACTCTGACATTGAATATACACTTGGTAAGTTTTCGTTACAGAATGTAAAAGTACATATAAAGGGATGAATATATGGCAACAGAAATTGCGCACATAACTCTTACAATGCCGAATTCCATAAAGTGGAATCTTCCATATTTCCAATCGGACTTTTTCAGTTGCCTTGTAATACGAGTTTTGGAATATTTTGATAACTAAGGCAAACAATGCTAGTTTCAGGTGATACAGCTCGTTTCCAGCTAACCCATCATAATCTGTATTGGTTGCAAACACCTCAATATTGCTATTGGCGTTAAGTTACTCATTATCCGGCTGTATTTAGAATAGGATTTTACTCTTAACAAAGTTCATTCACATTAAGTAGTCCTTGTCTTTGCGAAGAAAAAATATCCGGGATATAGTTTACATAATACTCTGTAATACATGAATATGCTAAATATATTTAGTTACACTTACCTTTTGACTGTTAGATATTGAAAGAATTTATACAAAAGTTCAACATAAGACTAGTTGGTGTTTCTTTCTACGTATACATGTGTGTTACTGATTTGTTTAAAACCACGCCAGTACAATCGACCAGTAACCTCGATAAAGTGGAATATTTCTTAACTTTTGTCTCTCCGTTTATGTAAAAAAAGAAAGAATTCAAATCCATTACAAGCTCCTGAAATGTGTTTCTTATACAAATACCCACCAATCGAATTATGTCTTTTTTTTTCATTTGCCCCTATTGAAACAAAGCAACAAAAACCAACAACATACTGATAAACACTCGGTATGTACAGCTTACACCACAAGTCTTAGTTTTTGGTGATAGAAAAGGTAGAAAAAGATATATATCAGTGAACAACGACAAAGTTGAGACAGTTGACGAATTTAAATTTTAAGGAGTACCTTTTAAAAAGAATAGACATTTTGGTATCGCAAAAAAAACAAAACACATGCTGCTGAACAATCCCGGAAAGCACTTTTTGGATTATATAGGAAATTCAGTAATTTAGACCTAACAATTGAATGTCAGCTAAAATTATTTTATTCTTCAATTTTACCTATATTGACATATGGGTGTAAACTATGGGGTTTGGGCGATCAATTAATAGTAGGAAAAAAAGAATTCAGACTTCCGGAAACATATTGTTTGCATGGCAGAAAAGGCACACATCATATGATGTTTTACGGTGATTTAGGGCGATATCCCATATCTATAAGCGTCAAGAAAGGGATAATTGGCCATTGGCACAATGTTTTATGTAATAGCACAAAGCTCTCTGCAAAGCTATATAGACTGATTTTAAACGATTATATTAATACTAATAAAGGCTATAAATGGCTTAGTGAAGTTAAATCAATTCTCGATGATTGTGGATTAGGTTATATATGATATAACCAGTCTAACATTGATAATAAATCTGTGTTATTAGTCAAGATATATTTTCACTCAGTTGTCAATACATCAAAGCATCGCATAGTGGTGTGAACTGTATTTATTTTAACTTATTTCATTAATGTTCGTATGCGTAATCACTATTTACCGATCGAAAGTGAACGATGGAGCGGTTTTGACCGTAACGATAGACTGTAATAATTGAATATACAGGAAATTGCAGATGAATTTCATTATCTATTTAACTGTTCTCATTTTTTAGGAGATAGAAACAAATCTTAAGTTTCTTAAATACAAAAAGCCCGAATGCATCATGTGGTGATTGCGAGACAATTACCTTGAATTACCTACAAAAGCATAATAAATGAAAATTATAAATTTATCTAAATCATATTGTCTTCGAAGAGCTAACGTGCCATCTGTTTTATTAGTCGCTGGGCAGAAGCCCGCGACTTCTATTTTGAATAGCTTTTCGGAAATGACATGGGAGGAGAGTTATAATTAGAAATAACACAAATTTAAATGTCTTGAATATATTACAATTGTGATAGTTTAAAAACACTTAGTTATGACACATCTAAAATGAAATAAATAATCCGATGTTTTAAGTATTTGCAGTTTCTTTATTTTGACTCGCAATTGTGTTTTTTTGTCTTATTTACGAAGACAAAAGAGTCCCTGCTAAACTTGCTGAAGAATGTTATGTGTCAATATCGAGATAAAAATCACGTTGAATTCTCCTTTTAGTAGCAATTTTAACTTACTGAATGTTATTTTCATGTTCAAAGAGATGTCTTAATTTATGTAGAATTTATTTAATAATGTTAATCCATGAATATCTAAAATAGGAACTGTTTCTAAGCTAAATATGTTGATCAAGAACCGAATACCGACTGCGTGTCAGAATAATCTGTTATGTACAGGCAGTACATCGTTTTGTATATAATTCCTTTACAATGTAGTACCAAGAGTACTTTGATTATGTTATGATTACGTTGATAAAACACAAATTGTTGATTTTTAACTGTTTTATTATTATGTAAGTTTTAGTTTTATGTTTCATGTATATTAAAAGGTTAATTTAATATATTAAATAGCATATATGAAAGTGTGGTATCGAAAGTGGTTTAGTTCGATTTTTATCTTTAAATGAGTTTTAAATTAGTTTCAGTCATAGCCCTTATTTAACGTTTTATAAGACTAGTATAATTAGTGCATATTTCCGTAGACGAGGAGACAAGCAAAACATAAACAAATCTTTTTGTACCCAAAACACACAGACTGATGCAGTCTCAGACTCAATAACCCTTGATTGTGGAAATCATGAACAAAAAATAACTCTTACAGAAATATCCGCAATCATACTTAATCTTTTACGAGTCAAAATTAATGGGGAAAACACCAACAAAATAAAAGAATTTATCATTAAAATTCTTCGCTCAAAACAACAAATCCCTACAACTAAGTCCTCTCATGCTGCCAAAAAGGCAACCCGCCCCCCAGGCACTCACCCTACACAGAAGGCATATACCCACTCAAATACTCATTTACTCCCTTTAGCAGCTACAAACACAAGAGTAAGCCAAATTGGCACACTCATTCATGGGCCTAGGCTAAAAAATCTCACTTCCCCACTTAAAACTGTGAGCGGTCGTAAACGGCTTAACATGGGCACACCAACGAAAAATAGAGGCTCAAAAATGATGGCCTATAAATAAAGAATTTTCAATATAGACAAGAATTTAAAAATACTGAACCTTAATGTGCGAGGGCTCTCAGTACAAACACATACTGAAATTAAGCACTTTCTGGACCTCAATCATATCGACATTATATGTATCCAGGAAACAAAACTATCTGAAAAAACAACTAAAAATATCCCGGGATACAAATGTGAATTTAAGCATTATAAAAACAAAAATGACCAAATCTGCGGCGGTTTGGCAATCTACATCAAACATGCAATAAACTACAAAAACATCATCATAGACAACGTTTTGGATCAGAAAGGGGACACAAAACTTGAGATTCAAATTATTCAAGTATTCTTTGGTCAATCTCCCTTCTATCTGGTTAACATGTACTCAAGGGGGTGCGACCCTACATCTCTAGGCCACTTAGACAATATCTTATCAAAAGGAGACATAGTAATTACTGGGGATTTCAACGCATATAACATTATATGGGGATCTGACAAAACAGACAACCATGGGCGCGCAGTCGAGGAATGGATTGATTTACACAACCTCGTGCTGCACAATGATGGGACACCAACCAGAGTCGATGCGCACACTGGCAATCTCACCTGTATTGATCTGACCATTACTAGTCCCAAAATCTCAAGTGAGATTTTTTGGCAAGTCCTGCAGGACAACTGGGTTACAGACCATTTCCCAATAATAATAACTATAAACAAGACAAATAATGAAAATCAAGTTACTGAGGAGATATTTAACTTTAATAAAGCAGATTGGGATGCTTTCAACATGAAAAGTGAGGAAATCACCACTACTGAAGTCTATGATGATGATATAAATATATACAATACAAAAATAACAGAACAATTTCTAAAGGTCGCATTAGAGACTATCCCTTCTTCTAAACCAATAAAAAGCAATAGAAAAAATGTACCGTGGTGGAATGAAGAATGCGAAAATGCAATCAAGGAAAGAAAGAAATGCCTAATAAATATTAAACGTCACCCAAGTGAAGCCAACCTGGTCAACTACAAAGAGGCCTCTAAACTCAGTAAAGAGGTCATTCTTAAAAACAAAACAGATAATTGGAATGAATTCTGTGAAAAATGTATTATCGACCCAAAAAATTCATTAGACTTTTGGAACAAAATTCGGAGAATTAAGGGTAATCCAATCAGACCAACTCCCATTCTAAAGGGAAACAATAAAGATGCAATTACCTCCCTTGACAAAGCAAAAATACTTGTCAAACACTATGCAAAAGTCTCTAGCGAAGACAATATCGACCCAGAAGTTTTGGCCAGACAAAAATCTTTTGAACGAATTCAGCATAAAAAAATTAACTCTCCTCCATTGGATAATGAGAACAGTCCAATCAACTATGACTTCACTTTACAAGAATTAAAAGATTGCATTAGTAGCAGAAAAAATTCCGCCGCGGGTTTAGACAAACTTACATACACAATGTTCAAGCATATGCCTGAATCGGCCTTACAAATCTGGCTCTCATTCTTCAACAAGGTATGGCGGGATGGGGAGTATCCCAAGGATTGGAAAATCGCCTGCGTTATACCTTTACCAAAAAAAGATAAAGACCCAAATGATCCTAAATCATATAGACCTATTAGTCTAACCTCTCACCCCGGGAAATTGCTGGAAGGGATGGTTAAGACGCGTTTAGAAATATACTTAGAATCAAAAAAAGTAATAAATCCCTTCCAATCCGGCTTTCGGAAAGGGCGCAGCACGCTTGATCAGCTTGCTCGACTACAGCATGATGTCCTTTATGCTAAAAACAAGGGTCATTATGTTCTAGCTATCTTCTTAGACTTGGAGGCCGCATTCGACTTAGCATGGCACTCGGGTATCTTATATAAATTACAAAAACACGGAGTCACAGGGCGATGCTTTAGTTATATAAAGTCCTTTCTGCTGGATAGAAAGATAAGGGTTAAAGTCGGGTATGCTATCTCGGACACTGAAACACTAACGAGAGGTACCCCGCAAGGTGCCATAATATCCCCTCTACTCTTTTCACTACTTATTAATGATCTCCCAGATGCAATAAAGGGGACTGGGTTGGTAATTAGCCAATTTGCCGATGACTCGGGCGGATGGCTAAGGGGAGTCCGAGTCAAAACCCTACAAAAAAAAGCACAAGTAGGGCTGGACTCCATATGGCGCTGGTCACAGAAATGGGGTTTCAAAATTTCACAATCAAAAACAGTAGGGATATTATTCGGAAACAGAAAACAACACCCAGTAGACTTAAAATTAGGAGGCACAAAAATAAAATTTCAAAAGTCAGTCAAATTTTTTGGTATGACACTTGATCAAAAATTCAACTTCCAGCCGCATATTAAAGAAATAACGGCTAGATGTCAAAAGGACCTGAACATAATGAGAATGCTAAGGGGCATCAAATTTGGTTCAAATAAACAGTCACTCCTGCTTCTCTACAAGTCCCTAATACGTCCAAAATTAGACTATGGTTCCATAGTATATAATTGTGCGACAAAAGCAGGGATTAAAATGTTAAACACTATCCAGCATAAGGCCTTAGTCATTGCACTAGGTGCACTCCGCTCCTCCCCATCAACCCTATTAGAACAAGAAGCAGGGATTGAGCCTTTGGATCTGCGACGCGAATCGCTTAGTCTAAAATATTGGGCTAGGCCGGGTTGCAAGTAGACCTTGCAATCCGGTGAACGAAATCATCGGATCTGGGTTCTATGTTAAGGCCAGATACCAGAGGAACAAATCCCCACAATTACCATTTGGTGCCGCCGTAAATCAGCTCGCAGTAGAATACCAGATAGATGAATTCAGTATAGCAGACTTCAGACCACGTCTGGACGCCAAGTTCCCAATTTACAAAAAAAGACAATCCCAAGATCATTTTGGAAAAAACAAAAGTCTATGTAGACGAGATCTATTCGGAGCACCTTCAGATATTCACAGATGGTAGCAAAAATACAGAAAATGCAGTTTCTGCGGCAATGGTCATTCCAGAGCGAAACATCACCATAGCTCAAAGACTTAGCAAACATTTGTCAATATATGCAGCAGAGCTCACGGCCATCAGATACGCACTTAACTGGGCTCTAGCCAACAAACCAAACCAAATTGCTATCCTGTCTGACTCACTTTCGGCACTACAATCCATCCAGAATAGATACAGTAACTCTAGACCTGATATTCTAGAAAATATACTATCCCTACATGATCAGTGCTATGTAAACAGTATCAAAGTTTCATTAGTTTGGTGTCCAGCTCATGTCGACTTCCAGGGAAATGAAATTGCGGATATGGCGGCCAAGGGTGCACTGAATAATTCTGTATGTGATAAAGTTTCCCTGTCAAAATCAGAATTCTATGCACTTATAAAAGCAAAAATGAAAAACAAATGGGCAGAAAGGCTGGCAAAATACCAACACAGCCAGTACATAAATCATAATGGAATAAGCTTCAAACCGCCACAGACCTATTCCACCTCGAGACAGGTGGACAGGGCCGTGACGCGATTGAGGCTAAAACACAATCTATTGACAGGAAACGTAGGATACCACATTTTGGGTGGCTCGCCCATTTGCCCAGAATGTGGAGTTCGAAACACAACAGAACATTATCTGCTGGACTGTATAGTTCATGGGAGGGCAAGATCTAGGTTATCTGGGGCTTTACAACGGATAGGAGTCACTCCCGAGATGAAAAACGTTTTGTTTCCGTCGAAGGCTCTACAAACATCCACATTTCTCGCCCTGGAGACTTACCTGCTTGACTGTCAGATGGCAGATAAAATATAAATAGTAGTTTCTCCCTTTTGTGCATGTTTAACCGGATGAATACAGCGCAATTTATAAAAATTGCTACCTTTTTCGCCAATGTCATTTGTTTGCGGTGCCTATGATCGCACCCCTAAATATTTAATCATTGCTTAATCAATTAACGACTGGGTCTTTCGATCGCCATCACTCCGAGATACTCCTGTACAGTTTTAAGAATTTTCAAGTCTGCTAAATCAAATACAGGTCTAAAAGAAAATATATCCCTATCAAATAGGGGATACCCAGGAATCACTCCATTTAACCATTACAGGAAGAACAAAATATAGCTTATAGTCTAACCACGTAGAAAAATTATAACGGTTTATTCTTGAATTGCGCTGTCTTCCTCCCGGGCCGATGTACAGGGGGGGGGGGGGGGGGGGGGGGGGGGAATGGGCTCCTGCTGCGTCCGTCCGCGACTTTTTAACAGTTTCACCCCCTTTGGATTACGCCTTTCCAAATAAATAAACAAATAAATAAACAAATAAATAAAAAAGATGAAACAACGGGCTGGACTGTCTGAGGCGGCTGGCCTGGTGTCTTCAATCTTACAAGACTTTTTAACAGGTACACCCCCTTTGGAATACGCATATTCAAATAATAGAATAAATAAATAAATAAATAAATAAATAAAAAAGATGAAACAACGGGCTGGACTGTGTTAGGCGGCTGGCCTGGAGTCTTCAATCTTACACAACGTTTTAACAGGTACACCCCCTACGAAGCGTCAAGCTGGACTGGCTAAAGCGGCTGGCTTGATCGACTTCAATCATGTAGGGGGGAGTCGCTACGTTTTTGTGCGGGCGGTGTTTAATTTTGTTATTATTGGGGGGGTAGGATATCGCGTCCGCGCCCGTAAAATATTAAAAATACTACTAGATTTATTCTTACTTCTATTTCTAACAACATTGTAACAAAAGATTTAAAGGAATCATACAATCACGGATAAAACTCAACTTGCTTCTGTTTTTAACAACAATGTAACAAAAGATTTGAAGGAAATTAGTCAACAACTATTGACAAATAAAACAATTGTTTGTTTGTTTGTTTGGAGTTTAACGCCGCTTTCAACAGCTTTGGTCATATCACGGCGGTCAGTGCACCTACCCATGTTTTCCTGGCTTTCCCACACCAATACTTACACAACATTCTTTCGAAGCCACTGACTACTTTCTCGACAAATAAAACAATAGATATGTGCATGCTGTACTATATATTAAACAATAGTTTTATAAACAATAGATATGTGCATGATGTACTATATATATTAAACAATAGTTATATAAACGATAAGTATGTGCATGTTGTACGATATAGTAAACAATAGTGATAACACTAATCCCCTCGGCCCCCTTAACCCAGAAAAAAAAAAAAAAAATAAAAAAAAAAAACATCGCATATACATAGGTATACATATATATATCTATATATATACTAGATAGTCTGCAAACCAATAGTCCGAGAACAATAATAGTAGTAATAACGATGGCTGCTCGCCAAATGGCATTAATGCCGAGCGCGAGGGTAAACAACGCCAAACAACAACAAAAACAAGACGAGGAGATCCGCTACGCTATCGTTTTACACGAAATACTGCGATTTCTCCATAATGCTTAGAACGTCAATTAGATATATATAGACCACTCTACCAGAGGAATATCAGCTGAAACACCCTACATCGGTTGAGCAGTTCGAACCTACATACGTTGTTCGGCATTGGTTCAGAACTAGGACATTTCACACAGGGTGCTCAGAGTTTGAGTTGGTTCGGAAGAGACGTTTCCAAACAGACGTTGAACGGACAGGTTCAACACCAGCTCAGAGCTTGAGCGGTTCGGAAGAGACGTTTCCAAACAGACGCTGAACGGACAGGTTGGACATCGTTCCAGACAGTTAAAACCACATACCAAAGTCTGTTTGAGACGAGGAACATTCTTATATACCGTCCGCACTGTACACAGTCTCAGTTAAGACATTGTCACCTGCGAAACAACCCGAAACACGTCAACTTATCTCTTGACACTGCGTAGATAAATCTCCTTTGCAGAGAGCCGTTCTTTACACTCACTTACAAATAGTTAATTATAGGTGATTTAAAATATTTATTTGTTTCGAAACAAATGACGAAAAGAACAAACTGAGATAAGACTGGTTTTAATATAAAAATTACTTTGAATGAACACATAGTGCATCATGAGTACTAACATGATAGTTAGTACTCGTAATTGAATGTGATATCGTGGCCAAGATTCACCTAAAACATCGTTATCCATCCATATCGATGACTTAGACGATGCATTGTTTAAATTGTTTGAATCATTATAATGTTGAATTCGAAGGGATTAATGGAATTGTGAATGCATGTATTTCAAATAAATAAGACGTGAGGTCAGTATGTGCAAATTCCCTCAAAGCTTTTGTCAATACTGACTTTAATTTTAATAATGATGACTGGCTGTTAATCCGAAAAAGGTACTTTTTTTAAATCCACAATATAAACTATTCTAAATTAAGTCAACTTGTACGTATTAATATTAATTACACTTTTCTCGAATATTATATATCACATGTCATCTATTGAAACTATACTATATGTATTGCTATACAATTGTTTATTATGTATATGTTGCAACAACATGTAAAATGTTATGCAAATAAAGGACTTGAACTTGAACTTGTTAAAGTTTAAATTCATCTATATTATTCTGGGGGTATTTCTGCATGTTTCTTTTCATTAATATCGTCATCGAAAACATATACATTACATATCGATAACTTCTATTTATATTTGGCTTATGATTATAATTAAATTTCAGATAAAGAGTTTGGACATTACACAAAAAGCACGTTAAACGTTCTAAGGTTTTTCAACAATCTTTGACGATGGTTCTTAAATGAGGTTGAGTCATTACCTCAATGACGCGAGAAAAAAAATATCGATATTATTTATGGCATACGTACCTCAGAACTTTACGAGACACTGATAAAACAACGACATTAAAAGCTCCCGACAAATATACTGAGACCAATCTTTAACGCCTTTACCAGTTAAATAACAATCTAATAATTAGAAGCGGTATATCGCGTATATTTCTCAGTCTCATTTGCTCTACGGCTAGGATACGGCGGTCGCAGAAGATCTGCAGTGGCCTCAGGGTCACCATTTAGAGGCCGTAAGGGTCGCCGCGGGATTGTAGCGCGGAGTTAGAACTCAGATTGTAGAAGTATGGATGGGCTTCATAGAACTCCACAAAACGCTGGAGAGCTGGAGAATCATCCTCTGCATCTGGCTCATGGTCCTGTTCATGCTGCTCTGGCTGTGTCTCTGCCCCTCTTGTTCCTCCGTGAATGGCTGCTCCTACGGCTCATCAGGGTCTCGGTTGGTCTTAGTACTGGCATACACACATTTACCCTTCTCCTCTGCTCCTCTATTCTTGGGAGGCAAGGTGCAAATCATGGGAAACTTTGTGAAACTTTGTAATGAAATGACTTTTGGGCAATTTCTTGTGAAATGTCCTGAAGTATTTTGTTGTTGTTATTGGTGGTTGATGGCGCTCTTCAATCTATTCAGATTATCCGCGTCACATGTATGTTGCAAACCCTCCTCTTATACTCCATGTGTGTAGCGGAAGCATCCGTCTTTCCGCACGGTCGCCGTATGGTACCCTTGCGGCTACCGTGGTATTTGTCAAGAACCTACTGCCACCGCACTGATGCCATAAGGCGACCGTGTGACATCAATTCAGCAGCCGCAGGTTTTCTGTCTCCACAAATTCTAAATACGCCGTAAGAAATGTGTAAGCTGGTCGAGGAGTATTTATGCAAAGGATGATGCGAACAGCTCCGATATGGTCCGGAAATTAACGCCACATTGTTATCTATACGCAGTCTTGTTTCACTTGTAATGGATATTTGAAACTTTCCAATGCTTCTGATTGACATGTATTCTTCCTTTTGTCTATATACCAACGGCATTATGTAGCCAACATAAAAGTAACCCCGATCTAACTACAGGTCATATAAACTAGGTTATAATATGTATGAGCCGTTCCACGAGAAAACCAACAGTATGGAATCTGCGTAATGTATCTATCCAGATCAGCCTTTGCAGTCTGCGTAGGCTAATCCGGGACGATACATTACATCTTAGGTGGATAGAGGTGTAGAGTAATGATTCCTGAAACAGAAAATCATCAGGAGGCGAAAAGAGTCTGCCCGGATTGGACTGCGCGGCATGCTTAGGCTGATCCGGGTCGATACTTTACGCAGAGTCCACACTGTTGGTTTCCTCGTGGAACGGCTCATATATTGAATGTGGCTTCTAACCAAATTGCATACGTATGATTCGTCTATGTTTCCGTATGTGTCAAACAACATAACTAGTTTTATTCTTATAACTAGTTCTTTGAGAATAATGAAAATGATCATTTGATTGCTGTCAATCTTTTTCTATGTTAATAGTGATTCATTTTGTTCAGTCATTTTGTTTTCATTACGATTAGCAATTCAAGTATAAAAGTTTGTCCTAAAAAAATGATCGCCGTTGATCGCCATCGGTCAAAGGAATCATGGACGTGCCGATGTATACTTGTATTGAAACATAACAAGATCAAGATGTATAACAGATCGGAAGTGTCAAACCAATAATATAATATAATATCCATAACTAGAACAACTGTAAGATGCGTAGTGAGACTAAACATTGCTCATGTGAGTAATACCAAACTTAAATGCGATTTATGTATTATTTTTACCAAAATTGTAAATACATTAAAATTCGAATGACTCGTGTTTTATAATTTACATGTTACAAAAGAGTCTAAGTACGAACACACAATGTATGTAAACGAGAATCAGTGTTATCCGATGCAAATGTAAACTATGTCCCGGAACAAGTTTCTGAATTAAAAGTTTATGGTTTAAAAGAAAGTGAAAATGCACACGAATATTCCATAACAATAAAATAAATAGATTTCCTAATAAATTCCACAGTTCAACAAATCATCATGTGTTACTTCTTTATCATTTCCTCGTAATTCGACAGTGCGTTGTTACCTTTCTAAATTTTCGAAGTGTTTAAACACTTTTATAAACACAACATCAAAATATACAATGAAATGTGTAATACATCAGTATGGGGAAAATGTGTTTTGGACTCGTTCATTTGGCGTAGTGCTACCAAAAGAACTCGCCTACTACAATATTGTCCCATACATTCACTATTACGACTAAGGGAGCCAATCTACTCATACTCTTCTTCCGATTCTGACAATTATTTTACTGATATTTGCCTAAACTACTCAGTGTATCCTGGTCTTATCTATAATAAATCGCGGGTTCGATCCCCGGCCGTGTCATACCGACAACAACAACAAAAAATGTGGTAATGGCTTTTCCACCTTGGCGCTCAGGCTTGCCTTGCTGGTATCCTGATACACGGACAAGAAGTACTGAATAAACACTCAGGAAACGCCCCAATATAACTGAAAAATTTATAAAACACCATACATACAAATATACCTATATCCTATCATAAATATATAATGAAATAATCTGTCGACGTTTCCTTTGCTAGGTCGACTGAGCCTATTGTGTACATCGAACGTCCACCCATCGTTAACCGATAGCTTCAATCGACATTATCCACGTGGCGGCCAATTTCAATCAAACACCTCAGGAATGCTCATCCGATGGTCCTCTTTCATGAAGTGTTCAGTGAATTTAATTCAATGAAAAACTTTGGTTGCTACGGTACATGTACCAGAATTGAGTTAAAGGATAAAACTGTAACTTCCTCCTTTATTTGTACGTGTCTGATTTAAAGATAATTTGGTATGGTAGTAGTAGGTTTATATTTTATTTTAGTGAGACGTATACATATATACAATTGATTAACATAACAGTTTAAAAATTACATTTGTAGGCAATAATTGTACATGTTAAGGGTACTACCCAGCCATACAAATGGCTTAAGAGTCACTAGAAATTAATCAAATTAAGTACTAAATCACAGAGTCTTTCCTCCACTTTTAAATTTCTGACGCGTCCTGTTTCAATTCGTAGAGGTAAAGTTCCAGCCCTGACTTGTGCTACAAAGGAGCGCAGATGTTTCGGTAAGACCATGTTAAAGTAGTTCTCACACGAAAATTCAATTTTTAGGTCTCTATATGTCCTTCATTTCGCTTGCGCTTGAAGCTTTTCTGCCCACTGTACATATTCAATCTGTTCGTATGTCTGTAACGTATGCCGTTAAATAGTAACATTTATCGCCCGTAGATTGACTTTGGTATACAGGTCAAGGAGGTATAGATTTTCAAAGATCTTTTTATTATCTGAACACCAACTACATCCATGGTCATAGTCCCATAGAAACACCTTCTTTGTTAGCCTGTCATCAGGCATTGAAACTAATCTATAACATAGTCTTATCATTGCGAGATGGCTCCTGGACTGAGCTGTTTGCCATCCTACATCGCCGTTTACAACGATATTTGAGGCAAGTTTAACTCTTTTAGCGCCAAAGGCAATATTGAGGTTTTTGCAAACAATACTGATTCAGGTGAGTCAGCTCGTAACGAGCTGTCTAACCTGAAATCAGCATTGTTTGCCTTTTGGTTATCAAAATAGTCCCAACTTTTATTACATGAGAAATGAAGACGTCCGATTTTGAACATGGAAGAGTCTATCTTAAACAATTCGGCGCTGAAAGAGTTAACAACGCCCAAAAAGGCTCGAATTGCTTTATTTTGTATCGAATCACATTTAGAATACAGTTTAAAACCCCATACTAATGCACCAAATTCCATTATAATTACAACACTGGATTGGAACAATTTTGTGTAGACATTAAAAGAAAGTCCGTCTATCGATCTTGCTTTGTTAAGGATCCCACCGAGAGTACGACCAGCCGACTCTGCAAGTGTATTTGCTGTCGAAGTCAAGTTTAACGATTCTGTAAGATTACAACCAAGGTATTTATATTTTTCAACGACATGCATAATTTCCTGTCCGATTTTGAAGTTAAACAAAGTACTATCTTGACTTGCGCAACACTAGTTTTTGCCACCTTCATTTGCATACGCTACGACTTACACCGTATATCTAATGTGTCTAACATTCTTTGCAAATCTTACTCACTTTCGCATAAAATGACTATGTCGTCTGCATATAGTGAAAAGCAAATCTTTTTGTCACCAACTGGTATTCCGAGATTCATACTTTCTATTTCCATTGCTAAATAATTTACATGAAGTGAGAACAGAGTAGGAGAAATAATATTTCCCTGCTCTACAGAACATTCTATATCAAAGTAGTTAAAAAATCCATTTATAATTCACTCTGGTCTGAGACGTGCAATACAAATGTTTAAGAATGTTGTACAATTTGCCTGTCACTCCTGCAGCAAGTTGTTTTACCAGCAAATAGTCTCTATCGACACAATCAAAAGCCTTCATCATGTCTACGAAGCAGACATACGTTGGTTAGCCCTTTGCCTTTCTGTTTCTTATAAAAATGCATAAAACAAAAAGATGGTCAGTACTTAAACGCAATTTTCGAAAGCCGTTTTGCTCGTCAACTATAAATGCATTTGCACCCAGATATTAAGTAAGTTTGTACCTTAGCTGATTATTTACTACATTTCCTCAAGTCATTAGTTGAAAAGTTGGTAAGTTGCAAGCTTGGCCACCAGCCGTGATCAGAAAAAGGGCTATATTACATAACTATTCAATCCTCATTCTCTCAAAGTGTTTGTGAGATTTCAAGATTATTAGGTAGAAAAGTGCCTTAGGTGAGCATCTACAAAACAAATTGAAAGCATATTCATTGGATGAAAAACATCAGAAAATTGGTTAAATTACAAATATTTCCAATTCTCCTCTAAATATGCCTGCAATACAGTTAAGGCAGAAATGTTGACCCTTAAAAGGAGGCATAACCCCGACATCATCAGTTATACATGACGTCGCGTCAGATATTCGCCTATGAAACGTCACGACGTAAAGCTTAAATACATGTTATTAACGTCCTGAAAAGTGAACTGTTAACTAGTTCAGTTGTATTTCTTTCGCATGAAAAGTGGGAAAAACAAATCAATGCAACTTCCTTTTATTTGTTTGTTCGTCCATATCCATTCACTAACTCACTTACTATACTATCACGCAGGTAATTGGTTTAGGTCCATCTGTCCCCTCTTGCTTTCAAATGCCTTTGGCATTATACTGGATTATACTATGGCAATAGGAACAGATTAATATTTGTATGCTACATGGAGCCATCGTCTGTTATTTTTATCAGTTATTAATGTATTTATAATGGTTAAATTATTCTACTGGGAGGCATTAAGCTGTAGAGTCGATGATGTTGAACATAGAAATGACACTTCTTTGAACATTGCCACGCACAACAAATTTGCGCTAGAAAGCTTTGGAGACATTAAGTTTTAGGTATGGACATTCTCTGCAAATGATAAAGATGACAACATTGTGACAAAAGGAGAAGTTAGTCATTACGAACACTGTCTCCATTTCCCACAACGTTTCAAAAGTCGTCTGCTACAGTGGAGTCTGTTGTGGGAAAGCGTTAATCGCCATGTGACCGATAAATGTTTAACTAGGCGTCAATAAATAACCAATTATACAATTTGATGTATTCCTATTGGCCCATTTGTCTGTATAATGGTATTATATTGTCATGAATTCAATGTTTACTGAAACATATACATACCAACGGAACAAATTACCAGATATTAGTTTCGCATGAAAGGGTACTTAGTGTAATTCGTGCAATAACAAAATGTAGCTATTGCATCTAGAGTTCAAATCATCTGCGTCACATATTCAACAGTCAATTAAAACCGTCATATTTTACATCTTGCGCATAACTATCTTTAAAGGTGCTAATCTCCAGATAGAGATCAAAATTTTGAAATGTTGAACATTCTGCAAATATTGCTAATAATGACAACAAAGTAAGTAATAAATAGTTCAAAACTATTTTGGCAGTAAATGTTGAGAAACAGTCAATTGAAAGTCATGAAAATGTACAAAATTTGGCCTACTGGGTATGTCTACCCAGTAGAAATAAAGTATACACAATCAATATTTAGATGTTTATTGTTTTGGAATGTGAAATTATTACCCTAATTTTATCCCAAAATTAAGATTCTAATATTTCAAAACAACTATTAAACAGTTTTAAAACTTTGACTATACTTTCTATAATCTGAAGTTCAGCACCTTTAATGTTCGTTTCTCGAATAACAGTATAACACAAGGTAACTGATTTTACTTTTAAATTAAACCGTTTAATCATTTTCCTTAAATGTGTCAAAGACGGTAGTCATGTTCGATAGAAGACATGATAATTAGAAATTGAGAAAAGGATTGGTGGTACGGAATCAAACGTTAATACAATGCTTTCACAAGTCTTCTGTATAAGAGGCGTCAAATAGAGTAAGAAAGATGCAGTAACTATAGCAAATAAAAGAAACCACTCCATTTAACATAGCATACTAGAGGTTAACGAGGGATGGGGTAAAACGAATACTACATACTTTTGGAAGTAAACATCGCATAGTTCAACAATAAAGCGGTACGTTTGTATGCGTTCTGTTACTATTTATGAATGACAGGCATTAATATAGTGGACAAGGCTTGAGATTGTATGGAATGTATTCATTACGCTCTACTGATATTTATGACCACGATTCGTAGACCCCCTTTGATGAGTTGTGTGCATGTCAAAGACGATAAGGAGCTTACTTGAAAAAGCGTTAATGAGCCCCAGCATCCGAGAAACACCGTCGCTGTGGAAGTGTTTCGCTTAATTGGGCATACTTTGTGTTTCCATTAATATATTATTTTGAAGGTTGTTATTGAAATGCATAAATAGCTTGTCGGATTAAGTGTAGTGATAATTGATACCTTTGTCGATACTTTCGATAATTGGTAGTCACTACAATCACTACCACTCGATGTAACAAATGTTAATAAGCTTGGTGTAATGTCCATGGGCGACTCCTTCATTTTTCTATGTGATAAACATCTTGCATCATCGCGATTGTTTTTCTCGTAAAAATAAGTTTCGGGTTTTAATGAAAATTCTAGGCACATTGATAAATTGAATTGACGTACCGTTATGTGGTGTTTTTCGAAACGTTGCCAGTGTCGATGCCTTGTTGATTTGATAAAGGTACCCTAAACGTGTTTTTCTTTACTGATTGACATATTCTTAGTGTATGAATGTATTCTATATATCACACCCCTCTAACGTGTACGTAGTTAATTTAGCACATCTAAGAGTAAGCACACAAAAAGAAAACTCGGCGTTTTCGTTCGAAACAAGTTTGATGTTTTTTAGTGAATTGATCACATCAAACTGATTCAATATTGCATTATTTACTATGTCGAACATTCCAAATAAAACAACTTGTAATGTTTTTGTGTTCTCAATTAAATTAAGTACCTTCACCTGAAAGGGACTGCCGCCTCTCATGAATTGACAAGTCATAATACACGTATTTTATTACTTTGAATAGGACACTTGAATTATAGTCGAACTAGGGATGAACCCGTGTTTACATTGAAGCAAGAGGCTCAATACAATCCCCTTGTAACGAACCCATTAAATAAACAATCCTTAGAGTTTGCCATTCCAATGAAATTGACATAAATATTCTAACACTACTGGCTTGAATAACATACCAATAATGTATTCCGTCTGCAATTTAAGTCTTGTCACGGGCGTCAAGTAGGGTTCGCTGATTATTCGTAGTATGTTTCCGGCTATGACAAGTTCCCCTACGTTGAATCCAATTTCAGTTCACCTGCTCACATATTGCCCAAGGTGAGATGTTGTTATCACACTGTATCCGTCCGTCGTCAACAATTGCTTCAAATAATATCTCGCCCTATTATATTGCCCATTATACATCCAACCTTAACATGAATGTTCCTTATATCAAATAGTCCTCTGCTAAAATAGCTAACATGATATAATCCAATGCAGACCTCGATTGATGCTAAGGAAAACAATTATAACTGTAAAAAAAATCTCTGGAACCATTCGTCAGGATATAAATAAACTTAACTTTAAATAATCCCTGACTTAACTTCTACCAAATATCGAAAATGAAATGTGTTTGCTTAAAGCAGACCACAAGTGGTGACAAGGCATCACAGTATCGTACATTGTAATCTTTGGGTATTTTTCTCTACTGACACAATTTGATATTGTGTCACTTTAATGGTGATTCGATATTTATGGATATATATGTTTAGCTCACCTGAGCCAGAGGTTCAGAGTGAGTTATTGTGACCGGTTTTTGTCCACCGTCCGTCGTCCATCAACATTTTGCTTCAAACGACATCTCCTCCTAAATATCTTGGCCAATTTTAATAAAACTTTAAAGTGATGTTCCTTGGGTGGTACCCATTCAAAGTTGTTCAAAATATTGATCCCATGAGGATTTTGGTTGCCATGGAAACGGAAAGGAAAGACATTTAAAATCTTCTTTTCCAAAAGAACAGGCCCGATTTGAAAACTGTTCTTTTGGATGACCCTCTACCAATATTGATCAAAGTATTCCGATCCGTTGAAAAACATGACCGCAAGGAGGCAGAGCTTGTTTTCCTTGTATGTGTAAAGTGAAACCTTAAAGAATACTCTTGTCCTTTGCTGACCCTTTTTGAAGATTGTTCAAATTATTCCGATCCGTTGGAAAACATGACCGCCAGACGGCGGAGCTTGTTTTCATTATATGTGTATAGTGAAAACTAACAAAATCTTCTTGTCCAAAAGTACTGGCCAGATTTGAAAATAATTTAGCGTGACCCTCTACCAAGATTGTTCAAACTATTCCGATCCGTTAAAACAAAAATGGCTGCCAGGGGGTGGCGCTTTATTTCCTTGTATGAATATCTGTCGAAAATTTAAAAAAAAAATTCTTGTCAACAGAATAGGCCTGATTTTGAAAAAAAAATAGCACAAGTTTATATCGATTGACTCTTGTATATGACCACCAAGGAGTGGGGTCCTTTCATTTTAAGGATTGTGCTGTCATAGAAAAGATTCTCCTAAAAAACTACTGGTAAGATTTTGAAAAGACGTCACATAAGTGATCGATGTGAGGCCTTCATGAAAGAGAAGAACGCACTTTACATTGCCAACAGACTGGCAGCAAGGCAGCAAGGGGTTATTACTGATTGGCTGACTTTTCTCGAACGCTAAGCTAAACTCCATGTTTAACCTCGTATTTGCACTGTGTAAGACGACAGGTAAAAACTCGTATCTACCGGACTTTCTATATATTTCACTACATTTGCGTATCATTAACTCCATTTCAACATAAAACAAATCTGCAGCAGGCGACTTTGAACACATCTAGGTAAATATATGTAAAATATCTATGCATGCAAGTACAGTTACATCTACTGAATGATGCTGAATTGATTGCTGCCAAAGGAGACATTCTGAACAATTTATATTTTAGTCATTATGTTTTCAGAAGTCGCATTCTGCAAAGGGTTCAGAAAGCGTCTGTATGTAAAAAAAAAAAAGGGGGGGGGGGGGGGGGGGGGGGTATTCGCATGTTTAAACACAGTTCGCCGTAAAACATCCACAGTTTTGGTCGTAATTAGTTGGTAGTGTTTTCAGTACTTTGATTTGGTGAGTATATTCCTTTCTACGGAGAGTCATTCATAGAACTAACGAGGTTAAACATTCTCACCCTACTTACAGTAAATGAATCTGACCTTTGCATGGTAGTTCATTAGGTTCCAGATTGAATTATAAGACAGGTATGAAGGGCGACTAATGATATTATCATATAACATATGATTAACTGGCATCACTAAGAAGGTTGTTGAAAATGATAAATTGACGTCCAGATAAGGAGGAGTATTCAGCTCTTGTCGCCACACAGCTCTTGTGATCAAAATAAACCCTATGATGTGGATACTCAAAAGAATCGTCCCATTGAGACGATTCGTTTGAGTTCCTACAGCATAGGGTTAAAGCGTAAAATAAGGATTTTAGAACGAAAATAACTCCCCTCATCTTGAGATGTTGACTGTTAGCTTCCACGTAGGAAAACTGGACATTCCGATATTTGCCTTCGTCTAGCCCGACAATTTCCCCACATACAACCACTTTACAGACGACGACCTAAAAAAACATATTTTCATAAATGCGGAATATCACATTAAATGAAAGTATAGATATTGAATAGAGTTGAACACATTGTTTTCAATCGTCGTCTACTGCAGAGGCGCCACAAAGCGTGCGTATGTCGGTAAGGGTTTAACCTATTCACATATTTGAACAATGGTATCGGTCCCGTTTAGTCCATTGGCTCTATAGCTAACAGTACTGAACATGCTCACAGACTGTTTATTTGACTTTGAAAACAGTCCATACATTTATATAGTTAACGTTTACAAAAATCAAGGCATCATTCTGAACTAGAAATGAATAATGTTCAGTATTCATGTAATGGGAAGCTACAACTAGAGCTTGAAGTTATTCAACGCTGATACTGTGATATTATTTAAACATGAGGGGACAATTCCCGTCTTATTGTGAATACACAAAGTCTTATTGAGTGTACATTGTTAGCACACGCAGGAATGTATACGTTCATGATGACCTAGCTGAGGCTGGCAATAATCTCATATTGACACACGCTGTTACGTTCTCATTAACGAATATAGATCAGGGTTTGAGCCCGATTCGAGTCATACCAAATACTTTTAAAAATGATAGTAATGGCGTCCCTCCTTGGCATTCATGGTTGCGGGGGTAGAACAACGGCTGATTTATCGGTGTTAGGATAAGTAATCTACTGGTAATTTTCCCAGGAAACACCGTTATACGGCTGAAAATTATATTGAACACCATTCAAACAAACAATTAATGAATCTTTTACAAAGTCATACAACATTATTTTGTGTATTAAATCAATCGATGAATTTGAATCTTGTTTTGTATCACTTTCGGATGGTTTCTTGTAACATGTTAGAACCAAATCTCATCCGCTACTTATAGTTCATGTTTATGAGGTTCATAAAAGATAACCGTTACCTAGATACGAAATAGTTCATGTTTATGAGGTTCATATAAGATAACCCTTACCTAGATACGAAATAGTTCATGTTTATGAGGTTCATACAAGATAACCCTTACCTAGATACGAAATAGTTCATGTTTATGAGGTTCATATAAGATAACCCTTACCTAGATACGAAATATGCGCAGCAGACGAATTTGTAAAAATCTTGACAAAACATAATCTCTATAAATCTCTATAAATGAAGGTAAATTTATGGAATATAGCTGAAGATATTGTGGTAAAATGAGAAATTGATCCTTACGAGCTATGTATCCTGTTACCACAATGTGGTTTGTTTTAAAGTCGTCTGTTTCAGATGCGTCAAAATTCGTCTGCATCGAGAAAGGGTTAATACTTATTGTTGATCCTAAACCATCCATCCAACTAATGATACAGCTTTACTGAGATAGTTTGGTTTAGTGAGCCGTACAATAACGTTTTTCAATAGTACTGTATCATTATGTTCGCCCAGATATGGATTCTTTTTCTTCATATTCATATATTTTATTATGAATTTAAATAAATTTAAGGCATTTTAAATCCTTAAATGCCCAATTTCAACTTCAATTAATTTGTTTTGTTTTATCATTTTCCAATACAAGTCTGGCTACCTGCCCATTGTCAGAATATATGGAAACAATGGAATATAAATATATATTAAATCTTTCAGCGCCAAAGGCAATATTGAGCTTTTTTCAAACAATACAGATTCAGGAGAGCCAGCTCGTAACGAGCTGTCTCACCTGAAATCTGCATTGTTTGGCTGTGAATTATAAAGATATTCCAAAAATCCTATAACATGAAAATAGAATCGTCCGGAATCGAACATGGAAAAGTCTACTTTAAACAATTCGGCGCTGAAAGAGTTAATCAAAGTTTTAGACACGTTTTGGAGTTTAACCATGAAATATCACATTTGGACTCTTTTGCAGGACTCGATTTGACCACATGGTAATTATACATACAAGTATATTCTATATATTATTTAAGAATTAATAATATCGAGTGTACACGTAAACCTTCTGTTTAACACTAAACTGAAATGCGTTCAAACGTTGTTTAACCCATTACTTCACACAGACGACATTTGACGCCTGCTGTTTGCAGACGACTTTTGAAAACATTGCAATAAAAGATGAAATTACTCAAAACGAGCAATTTCACCTTTTATTGCAATATTTCAAACTCTTTATCAATATAATTCTTTCAGTTTTCTAGATTGGTGAAATGTTTCGTCTGATGATTGTAAAGCAGACAACAACCTATGAAAAGTCATGTGAAGTAATGGGTTAAACAACACAATGTTAGTGAATACCATTCCAGATGACTCGGTTTGATATTTTATATGTTTTTTACATTCCTGAGGTCATGACCTTTGAGGGAGGGTTTTTAATGGGTTCCCCAATCAGTTTTATCGGCCCTGAAACTCTCCCAGTGTATGATATATACTGTCATAATTACAATAAAACTTCTCCCATCTTCTGAATGTATTAAACAGACTAATGTGAAACAAAACCAACAAAAGTCCGCTTTATTTCCCATTATTAACCTCCATGAACCCAGTAGGAGTTGTTCTCAGTAATTATAACGTAAAGTCCGGTATCCTTGATGGAACATTTAGATACATGGGCCAAATATTAAGCTTATTTACCACTGAACCTAGTAACTCGAACCCTCCTCCAAGTCAGATTTTCTTCATTAACCCATTTCTTCACACAGACGACATTTGACGCCTGCTGTTGCAGACGACTTTTGAAAACATTGCAATCAAAGATGAAATTGCTCAAAACGAGCAATTTCACCTTTGATTGCAATATTTTCAACTCTTTATCAATATAATTCTTTCAGTTTTCTAGATTGATGAAATTGTTCGTCTGCTCATTGTAAAGCAGACGACCTATGAAAAGCCATGTGAAGTAATGGGTTAAAAATGAAGGATCTGATAAGCCGTTAATGTCAGCGTTTTGCCTGCCCAAAGATGATTTTGGAATTATTTAAGAGATTAATATCTTCATTTCTTTTACATCCGGCATTCTTTTCCACACCAACATGGTGTCAGTTTTGAGGATACACTTACGTGTATTGTATAAAACGAACCAATGTTAGAACAGCGTTTTTGTGTGCGACAAACGCATGATTTACAATTTTTCCCTGCAGGACGTAATCTGTTCGTATGATGTTCGACTTAAAGCTACAATTGCGTAAACATGTAGACAAAGATAAACCTGAAAATTCGTGCAGTTTATTACTGTTTTACAATATCTGCTGCAAATGTATCAAAATAAGGTAAAGACATAAATACCTAGAGACTTGTCATACGACAGTACGTGGTGATACCGGTAGCAATAGTTCAGCGAATGAAGGCTAAAAGGACGAGTTGCTTTCTTTATATGGAGCTCTAAGTGAGTTAAGCCTTTCCCACGCAATAAATACGTAAATATCGTTAAACTTTGATAAAGTTTGAACCTGATAGTTTAACCTGATTATGCATTTTAAAGTCGCCTGTTAAGAAAACCGAGACAAAATGGGTAACGGCTGGATAGTTGTAAGTATGTTTAATTAAGATTTGAACATTGTAGGGAAAGGAGCAAGTTCTCATTTTCCTATGGTGTCTTATAGAACAATCTGCTGCGACGGCGTGTAAAGCAGAGCTCTAGATAAGGGGCGTTTTGCATGTTCTAAAATCCTTATTTGGCCCTCTAACCCTATTTTGTGGGTACTCAAAAGAATCGTCTCAGTGACATAGTGTTTGTTTTAATGATAAGAGAGAAATTGTGGGAAAAAGAGCTGAAAACCCCTCCTTATCTTGACCTATGGTAAAGTCGGCTGTAAAGTCGGTTTGGTAAAAATATCCCACCGTTATAAGTGTGTGTACTTGATCAGGATATCCCCTTTCCGAATTGCTAATGCTCACATTGTTTTATTATTATTAGTGTTATATGTCCATCTTAAAAGTGATGATAGGCATTAACGACGCCATAGAATATAATTATTCTTGTGGCGAAAAAAACAATAATTTATCGTATCAAGTAAATGGGGCGTGTCGCTTTACTCATGAAATGAATTCCGTAAAACCCTGTAGCCAGCGATATTTATAATATTGTGGGAAAAACCGAACGTGGATTCCGTTTTACATTGTTTGATCCTAGCAGTACATCAATTAAAAACTGTAAATAATTGTGAAGCTCATCTAAGCATGTTTTCACAATCGCGGTACCTTTCAAATGGTCTACTGCAAGCGCTAGATAAGGGGAGCTTTATACGTTCTAAAATCGTATTTTTTTTTACCCTCTAACCCTATGTTGTGGGTACTCAAAAGAATCGTCTCATTGAGACGATTCTTTTGAGTACCCACATCATAGGGTTTGGTTGGATGATATGAGAGATATTGTGGGTAAAAGAGCTGTATACTCCTCCGTATCAGGGCCTCTGGTCTAGGAATGGTGTAATGCGGCACAGGATGAACTTCTGAACGACGTTATCGTGCGGTGACAGAGCTTTTAAGATTATTTATTAACAGCGTGCGTCTCTGCCTGGTTGCGTGCCTTTGTTTAAACTCTCATTATATTTATAGCTTCAGCCGTTATCCCGGAACATACGAAAACTGGATTCCTGAGCAACAGAGGATGTTTGAAAACATGCGGGGAAAAAAAGGAGAGACTGATCAGACGGTTGCGCAATCGAAGCTGTTTCTATCTTTCCATAATGTTGTATACTATTTTTAAAGATTCTTCTTCCAAACAATGAAGATAGTTCACATATTTCGTAGGATATATTCAACGCAGACGACACTTGAATTATTATATCAGGTAAATAGTATAAAGTCATTGACCGTTTCCATTCGGAATACCTCGGTGATGAATGCTTCACCAATGATGATGAAGGATTACGGAATTACCCGAGAAGTTCCGATTGTGACCGTTTCATGCAACGCCATTTTAGTACCAACCAACACGTTATGGCGACCTTGTACAGGTAATCGACCGACCTCGTGGTACAAGACCCTGAAAATGATATAAACCGTCTCATGGGGAAATTGACGTTTTAAGACCACCCGTAAAGTTAATAAGAGCCGTCCCGCGAGAAAACCAACAGTATGGCCTCTGCGTAATGTATCGATCCAGATCAGCCTGCGCAGTCCGCGCAGACTGATCCGGGCCGACACATTCCGGCTCAGGGGGATAGAGGTATAGAGTAATGATTCATGAAACAGAAAATCCAGAGGAGGCGAAAAGTGTCAATCTGGGTAAGTCTGCACGGCATGCTTAGGCTGATCCGGGTCGATACTTTACGCAGAGTCCTCAATTTTGGTTTTCTCGAGGGACGGCTCATATAATGAAAAAGATGATACAAGAGAAGAAATTATTTGGTTTTTCATTATTACCATTATATTAACATATGTTGATTGTAATCAACTCGCATAATTAAATTTGAAAACATCTTCTGAAGATATGGAAAATCTCTAGAAACGAGGGTTTATTTCAACCGAAAAAAAACCACACCATTGTGGCAAAAGGAGAAATTACTCATATCGATCAATTTCTTCTTTTGTCACCATGTTTTCAAACGTCCTAGGATACCTATATCCCGAACATGTAATATGTCTACAACAAATCTGCTACAGACGATTTTGAATATATCTATGACCAATTATGGAACATGTCCTAATAATAAAATATTGATTTTGTTAACATAGTCGTAAACATTTTATAAAAGAGGGAACATTGGTCATAATGAGCGATGTCTCTATTTACCATCCTGTTTTCAACACGGTGTCCGTCAGATGCGTTAAGAGGCGTGTACAGTACATACATTGTTAACCCTTTCCCTCATATAGACGCTTTCTGACGCCTCCACATCAGACGGCCTTATTAAAACATAGTGACAAAAGAAGAAATTGCACAAAACGTGCAATTTCTCCTTTTGCCATAATGTTTTCCACTTTTAGTCACAGGTTATCCATTCAATTATAGAGATTTTCCATTTTTTGACAAAATATGTTCAAAGTCGTCTGCTGCAGAATTGTCGTATGAGGGAAAGGGTTATAAAAAATATGAACCAGTGCATGAGAAAATGTCTAAGTTGGCTTCTGTGAACAATATAGATCCATATCTACACTGTCCACATATTATTTTCATAATCTTGTAACATTATGTAGATTCTAATAAGACGGGGCATGCGTACAGGCTGAGCCGAACCTACGCTGTTCAGAAACGCACATGTACATTTCCCCATGTACTGACTCATATGATGTATTCGTTGGTACCATGTATATCTGCCGCCCACCAATAAAATCCGTATCATGCCGAGTAACAGCCATATCACATGTCACTTTTAGTGTACCAAATGAAAGAGAAGTTCGATACTACTCAAACTTTATGACCACCCCAGTCAGCCAAAGGTTGGAAAACATTTATACTCTCCTAGACTGGTAACGGTCCATTTCTTAACCGTTACAACCATAGTTAGTTTATCTATTTCCTTTTCTATGTTTATATCATAAACGTTACATACTTTTTCTATTTTCTGTGTCTATGTTTAAATCATGCAACATTTCGGTTAAATATGTTTTCTATTTTCTTTTTCCATGTTTACATCAACATTTAAGTAAATAGTTTTTCCTTTTCTTTTTTTCTTTTTCTATGTTTTTATGAACATTTAGGTAAATAGTTTTTCTATTTTCTTTTTCTATGTTTATATCAAAATTTAGGTTTGATAGTATTGTAATTCTTTTTTTTTATGTTAATATCAACATTTACGTTGAATAGTTTTTCATTTTTCCTTTGCCATGTGTAAATCTACATTTAGGTTAAATAGTTTTTTATTTTCTTTTACTATGTTTATATCAACAGTTAGGTTAGATAGTTTTTCTTCTTTCTTTTTCTATATTTATATAAATATTGAGGTTAGACGGTTTTTCTCTTTTCCTTTTCTCTTTGTATATCATAGTAAGGTTAGATAGATTTTCTTCTATCTATTTCTATGTTTATATCAACATTGAGGTTAAATAGTTTTTTCTTCTTTCTTTTTCTATGTTTATATCAACATTAAGATTAAATAGTTTTTCTACATACATTTTCTATGTTTTCAGCATTTTTCTTTAATTTACAGGGATTTTCTAAGTGATCTACTGCAGATTTGTTGTATGTAGGAAATCTATTTGTTGGGACTATAAGGAAGTAATTTCAGTGTAAATATATAGATATTGGGCTCACAATAAGTGGGTTACTTCATATATATATATATATATATATATATGATATATACAACTGGTTTTCGTAATCTTTACAATGGACCACTACAACTTGATTTTTGAAATTAATACATAATTAATTTAAAAAACCACATTAAGAGTTTGAAATGTTAGTCGGTCGGTTTCCCAAAACGGTTGTCGCTTCTGATTGCGTAACCGTTCCATTTTATGTTTACATTTTCAATGTATATGTTCTTTTTTCGTCATCATTTTGTGTTTTTCATAATCATTAATTGACTATCTGTTTGAATATATTCATGTCAGTTCATCTGTTTATCCTTTCCATGACACTTTAAATTTTGTCAATGAATTTGTGTATTGTTTCTTTATTATTATATTATCATGTTGGAAATAAAGATTTATATATCATATATCTCTTTCAGCGCCAAAGGCAATATTCAGGTTTTTGCAAACATTACTAAATTAGGCGAGTCAGCTCGTAACGAGCTGTCTCAACTGAAATCATTATTGTTTGCCTTTTAATTATCGAAATAGTCCAAAATTGTATTACATGAGAAATGGAGACGCCCGATTTTGAGACACGGAAGAGTCTATTTTAAACAATTCGGCGCTGAAAGAGATATTTAAAAAAAAAAAAAAATAGCATTTCAACAAGTGTTGTGTCATATCATCCTGCGTAAGCGCACATTTTGATCTTGACAACACTGTCCGCCTATCAGTCGCTGAAGACTTCGGAAAACGTCTGTCAACAAATCGCCATTGTTCAGATAACCCGCTTGACCAGACACGACATCAGGTTCATTTCACACAAGTACGCTAAAGAGTTGGTTTTGCAGAAAGGCCGCCTTTACAATAAAATATCATTAAAGATGCGCTATAGAAGATTGTGTTAGTAAGTCGCTGAAGCGTTCGGGAAACGTCTGCCAACAAATCGCCATTGGTTCAGATAGCCCAATTGACCAGACACGACATTAGCTTAATGTCTCACAAGTACGCATGTACACTAAAGTTGGTTCTGCATAAAAGGCCGCTTTTACAATAACATATCATAAAAGATGCGCTATAGAAGATTGCGTTATTTGTTCATTCTGCGTTTTATCTGTAAAGGTCTGAATAAAGTATTTAAACGATGAAATGACATACTAGCTAATATAGTAGATCTTGATCAGAAATCGGCGATCTAATGTTGAACTTTATAGATCGAAAGGAGTCATACGAAAATCATCGGGATGTGTATACATCTAATATTAAATGAGAATTGATTATAATTTAGCCGTCCCACGAGAAAACAACATTATCATATATGCGTAATGTATCGATCCAGATCAACCTGCGCAGTCCGCGCAGGCTAATCCGGGCCGACCCACTCCGTCTCAGGGGGATAGAGGTATAGATTAATGATTCCTGAAACATAAAATCCACAGGAGGCGAAAATTGTCTGTCTTGGTTAGCCTGCGCGGCATGCTTAGGCCGATCCGGGTCGATACTTTACGCAGAGTCCACAATGTTGGTTTTCTCTCGCGGCACGGCTCATATTTGTTCTACTTGCAATCATTTTAATTTTCGTATTATTGAGGTAGTCAACACATCAGGAGTGGTTCAAATCGTACTTGTGGCTAGTCTTGGTCTATTCTACCTGTATCTGTTTAATCGGAACGATGACATTGACCCCCAATCAAAAGGTCATCTCTTTAATGATTAAGATAACAACAATCTAGCAAAAAATGAGTTACAGCTTTATGACAGGGCATATACCGTAAATATCAATAGTAACGAGGTTAGACCTTGGGTCCCTTTATACTAAACGACTTTTGAAAACATTCTGAGAATATTAGTCCCTACAGATCGACTTTGAACACTTCTCTCTTTAATTTCAACGTTAAAAAACGTATATCTAGGTATCATTTGTTTCATTTCATATAGTAAGATGGTTTCAGTGTGGTAGATTTATTAACCCTTTCCCATCTGTAGACGCATTTTGACGCAATAGCAGCAGACGACGTTTGAAAACATTGTGGCCAAAGGAAAAAATTGCTCATGATGAACAATTTCTCCTTTGGCCACAATGTTTTCAACTTTATTTAACAATAAAGCTATCTTTTATTGAGGTTTTTGTCACTATGTTTTAAAAACCGTCTGCTGCAGATTTGTTGTATGTGGAAAAGGGTTAAGTGGCATATTCAGTAGCACAGAGATGTTTTTCTAGTTCATTACGGCGCTTATTGTCACGTTTGCAGCAGCATCTTAGTCGGGACTTGTTGCATTATATACATGTAACCTTGCGATATGTCAATAAACATTAGTCCGTGTGATCCGTGACTTACACTTACGACATTATAAACAAGAAGAATTTTGATGCAAAGCATCAAAGACGCCGCGCATGATTTTGAAGCATGACTTAAAGGAAGCAGATGTAGTTCAGTACATTTAAATAACCTGTGCAAGCAGACAGGATGTAAATATTTCGAACAAGAAGGCCAAATGTCCCTTTATTTTAAACAAGAAGACCAAGATGTGCCTATATTGCTCACCAGGCTACCATAGCCTATATAAAAAGGTTACCAAGAGCAGAAAGGTTCAATATTGACGTAGGGATTAAACGTGTTATATGCTACGATCTATGTGATATTCAGCATGTGAAGTTTAGTCGTGAAATGACAAGTTTAGTGGTTTACGGTTTGCTTGACATTCACTGCAACTAAGTCTTTTCTCCTTCCAGTTTAGCAGAAATATGATAGCAAAAACGGGAGTATATAAACAAAAAATACGAAGTAATTAAAAAGAAAAAAGAAGATATTTATTATCAAGATTGAGCATTATGAAAGTTCACATGTATAGTCAACATATAGCAAGAATTATTTAGGTTGTTTTGTTTGTTTGTAATGTCACTTTAATCGTTTTGAACATGCCAGTAGAAAACTGAAAAATAAAGAAAATGTTCAAGTCAGTTCCCCGAGAGCAAAGAGCGAAAACCAGTTGGTACGAATCGTTCATCTCGAACGAAACATGAAAACCGGGTACGAATCCAATGAATTTTAAAAGTCGGATAAAATCGTGAAAACAGCGAAGTATTCATAACGGAAGGAAGCAGAGACAACTTAAGTACTCTATGGGAACCGATGACACCTTGTCGTCTATTCAATAAGAATGACAAAAATCGCCAAGCGATGAAATGCTGCATTTACAAATAGAACGGGTCACGTTACGGCCATGCCTATTGCATAGTTGGGTTAACGTTGTTTTTACAGTTTCTAGAATTATACTGTAATATGTAGTAATTATCAAAGTACTGAAGTACTGGTAACGAATTATTTTGAACATTTGTAAAATCTAATTTATGAATGCAATTGATCATGCTATTGCACAATTTAGTCTATTTTATTATTATTAATATTTTTGTCCAGAGATTTTTTTTATCAGTTGACAGTTTTAGTAAATGTAGCATTTCAACGGCGATGCGAGCGTTTAACATGCACACTAACTCTTTCACTGAGCTCTGCGTAAAGTCTGTCAAAACACCCATGGCATATTTGTGAGATTTACATTGTTAGTTCGATTTGTTTTCGTCACCAGGGGCGGATCCAGGATTTCGGCTTATATTATAACTATGTTTCATGTGAGTGAATTAATTATTATAAATCTATAATGTTTAACAAATCGCATAAAATAAGAATTAAAAAAAAAAAAAAAGAACAGTTCCTATTAGGAATCGAACTCGCGTCCATAAGTAGTCCATGATTAGTAGTTCTACACGCTCTCCATTGCACCACGGTACTTTGATACAACGTTTGAGCGTTACTTTCGTATATAAATTAAGCTAACTGAATGCGCGCGTATGTAAACCATGATCTATAATTAGAAAGATCATCGTTATCATGTTGGAAAAAGGAGAAACAACGGCGATGCGAGCGTTTAAAATGCACACTGACTATTTCACTGAGCTCTGCGTAGTGGCATATTTGTGAGATTAACATTGTTCTATACAGCGTGGGGTCGACTTCTAGTGAATGGGCATACGACTAAAATTCATACTCGTGGCTTATACGTACCTGCCGACAAATGAAATATATATGCGCGTACTGTTAATTTGATATTTTCTAGAAAATTGATTATCTATGATGATTCGATAGTATAATTATGACTTCACTGTATTGAAATAACACGTAGAAGTCATTTTAATATCGAAAAAATACTAGGACTATTTAGGTGCAGCGAATGTGTATTCTAAGCGGAAGTGTAGTTTAACCGTGACTTCCGGAATCAAACACGATCGCGTTAACTGTATTATTTTTTGAGAAAAAATAATTCGTTAAAAATGAATCATCATTGAATTTTTAAAGATTACCCATTTATTTAAAAATCTCAATATTATAAATAGGCTAAAACATCGCCAGAGACTTTTGTCTGAGCTTTGATGAATCGGGTCGTAAACCAAACTATAAATAAAGCGTAGCCTAGGAAGTTAGGGGAAAGTTATTTAATACGCATTAGATGTGTTTGTAATTAAATCCAAATTGCGTCGGCCTTTCGTACCTAAGGTCCCGGGCTCTAGCGTGATTAATATAAGCTTAACACTTGTTTCGCTATCGATGTAAAATAAATAAGTTTTAACTGAATCCAAATCGCTCTAAAATCTACACTTGGCTCAGTTATAATATTAGCACTATTTGTTACTGAATACATGCATATAAACTGTATAATCAAGATTCCACATATAACAAAACAGCATAAAACAACTTTGGAAACATCTAGTCAAAATTATGGAAAATCTCCAAAAAGGAAAGTGTAATTATTGAAAAGAGTTATAAAATAAATGTGGCAAAAAACACATATTTTTCATTATGAGCAATTTCTCCTTTTGCCACAATGTTTTCAAATATCGGACGCTGCAGAGGCTTCAAAACTTGTCAACATATGGGAACGGGGGTATCTTAATACCGTTTCCCGGGGAAATTGTCTTAGAAATTGAATATGACCATTGTTATCGACATGTGAATAGTTTGGAGAATAAGTAGCAATTACCCCCTTTTGCAACAATGTTTCCAAAATGGTTCAATATACCTTTGTATAATGAAAACGTTTCCGGTTTCAGCCAGTTGCCCAACTCATTAAAACAAGCACCGTGACCAGAGCGCTCGCGAGATGTTTTTACAGATGGCGTACCCGTCTTCGATCTTTTTCGTCTCTGCAGGAATCGCCCTTCAATCAAATTGCAGACTGAAGAATTTGTTAGAATAATTAGTTGCCAGGTCATGAAGGAATATCCGTGGTAACTAGGGTTATATTCTTACAATCTATCAAGCTATAAATCACGTTGCGTCGACATTGGTTCTTACAGAAGACAGATGCCAGGCTTGTTGATTTCAAACTGGCCACGACAAGATGTTTTAAGAAATATTTGAGCCGTGTTTCACATAAACCAATCAGAGGCAGTTGCGACTAGTGGAGGATCCGGATCAACATGCGCATCCACAAAGGTTGATCTTGACCCGCATTGTTAACAATTAAACCATGAAATATTTTAAGAACTGTTCGTCATTTACTGCCTACTTGAATTGATTTGCATGGTTGCAAAAGCAGGTCATTTTAACACTCGTCATAACTTGGCCCAGTTTTGTTTCCTAGGTCACGATTGACATCGTCGTCGTCGTCTCGAAGTAATTTAGACAAGTAGTTCTTAAGAGGCTTATCTTCAAGCTTCCTTTAGGTGCACAATAAACTATTGGAAAGCAGGGGAGTGAGAGAATGATATCATAATATAGAGATTGTTCTGAGTTTGCACCAATCACCAGAATATTAATAGTCTTCATTTTGTCATGTGTTTCGAATTCTTTCATCAATCAAATTAGTGTAGACAAGAAGCTTGTCTTCAAGTTTCCTTTAGTTGCACCATAAACCTTTGGAAAGCAGGGGAGTGAGAGAAGGCTATCCTAATATGAACCGTCCCCGAGAAAAATCAACATTATGGCCTCTGCGTAATGTATCGACCATATCAGCCTGCGCAATCAGCGCAGACTGATCCGGGTAAACACATTCCGTCTCAGGGGAATAGAGGTATAGAGTAATGATTCCTGAAACAGAAAATCCACAGGAGGCGAAAAGTATCTGTCCGGGTTAGCCTGCGCGGCATGCTTAGGCTGATCCGGGTCGATACTTTACGCAGAGACCACAACGTTGGTTTTCTCGCGGGACGTCTCATATAAAGATTGTTCTGAGTTTGCGCCAATCACCAGAATATAAGTCATTTTGTCATGTGTTTCAAATTATTTCATCAATCAACAAGCCATTGGATAATAGCGGATCAGGGACGAATAGGGAGCAAGTCAAAAATGAGCCACTTTGCTGTGCAAACAAAGAAAACAGAATTAGGATTTTGTTTTGGCATTGTTGTTGTTATGTAACCAATGGATGGTCTTTTCAACTGTATGTGTACTGTCTTTCAACATGTTAGCTAATGCAAAACGACTTTTGATGCCTCTAGAACACGCAGAAGCTTGCGTGGAAGAGCTTACTCACGGGTAATGAATTGTACCTTTTCATACGCAGTTTAGAAACCACAATATCTTTTATTCAGAGAGTTTGTCCTTTCTACAAACCATTTGTATTTGTGTTCTTGATACTAAATAGCATTACGTCATGTACGATGGATTTATGATTTGTATTAATAGATATACCTAGGCTTCTGGGACGAGCATTATGTATTTAGAGTCACACATGAATCGCCAAACACTCGCGAAACAGAAAGAAAGAACTTTAACCCTTTCTCTCATATAGACGCTTTATGACGCCTCTGCAGCAGACGGCTTTTTGAAAACATAGTGACAAAAGAAGAAATTGCTCAAAACGAGCAATTTATCCTATTGCCATAATGCTTTCCACTTTTAGACATAGGTTATCCATTCAATTATAGAGATTTTCTATTTTTTTACAAAATTTGTTCTTAGTCGTCTGCTCCAGAATTGTCGTATGAGGGAAAGTGTTAAAATCGACATTGCGTCCGGTGAAACAGTTTGGTAGCTGATGGTACGTATGTAAGTGTTCGTACCAGGATGAAATAGTTTAAACTCTTTGAGCGCATAATTGTTTAAAGTAGACTCTTCTATGTTCAAAATCGGGCGTCACCATTTCTCTCGTTAAAGGAGTTTTGGAATATTTTTATAACTAAAAGGCAAACCATGCTGATTTCAGGTGTGACAGCTCGTCACGAACTGACTCACCTGAATCTGTATTGTTTGCAAAAACCGATATATTGCCTTTGACCGTGGCTGAAAGAGTTAAATTGATTGGCCGATTGGCTTCCGCTAGTGAACGTCAATTTAACTTTACACGTAGGCTACCATTCACATTTACTGCGTTGACTGGGCGTCCAGGAAGCGATCCCATTTATGACGTCGCTGTCTTTGTAGCGGTGTAGCTACTCACGGAGTGGGGTCCGTCAGTTACAGTGCAAGCCTGCATACAGAACAGCGGATCGGCTATGGGATTGCTTGCCAGTTGGTTTATTAAGTTATTATGTATATAAGAGAACAAAAAGATGGAAGTTTGAAATTCGTAAGTCAATCATTACACTTACCTATGTCGATATGCAACCATTAACTAGGTAGTCTTGTCATGTAATTACAATGATATTTAAAAAGTTCAAATAAACAAGAAATCTGCAGCAGATGACTTTGAAAATATATAGGTAAAATATGAAAAATTACTATCAATTAAAGTATATTTATTGAAATAATTTGAAATTGTAGCACAATAATATTTTCTTTGTATCGACAGTGTTTCCGTTCGTCAAAAAGCCGTCTGCTACATATGCGCACAGTGCTTCTGTTTTAAAAATGCTTCAAAAATGGACTTTGATGCAAGAAAGGGTTAAAAAATATACTATTTGAAGTCGATGGCCATATCTATAGGTCTTCCGTGATGAGCGAATGGTTCATCCTGCCATCGTTATAATATATCTTTATGACATTTTCGAAAAAAATTGAACATTTTATTCATATCAAGTCATATAATATGCATGTGATTACAACAGGTTCAAACAATAGTGAAATAGTAAAATATAACAAAATAAAACACATATTTGAGATTATAATAATATAAAACATTAGGTACACGTAGTCGTATGACTACACTTGAGATCATCTATGATATAAGGAATGTTGAGTATTCGGAGAATGTTTAATCAATTATTTAAATTTTGATAAGATGGTTTTACAAATTAAGGCTAACTTGACAAGTTTAGTTTCGTTTTTACAGTTCATTAGATCGTTCAAATTATGAGAGTTAGGATGGTTATAATAGTACTTTGTAAAATATTTCATTTGTTTTGGTAACAATATCCACTGTACTATGACACAAGAAGAACAAATATATAGGGAGATTTCGGCAGTACGTCAGAAACGTTTACCGCCAAATAGTTCCATCATTTCTGCAGAGACATGGTTAACAATAATAATGTCAGTACTATTTTGGTTCAAAATTGATACTTAGATTTTAGAACTATCGAACTAAGATGTAATTGAGTTAAAAATGTAAACATAAGCCTTCTTCGTGTCTGGAGACAGAGAATATTATTGCGCGAGACCTAAAATTGTCTGCTGCAGAGGCGCCATAAAGCATCTGTATATGGGAAAAGGTTAATTACAGGGTCAATTATTCAGAAAATGAGTAATTGGGAAATAACAAAATGGTTGCTAAAGACAGGGTATTGCTAAACAAAGCCTGACTTTAGCACAGGTTTGACTGTATATGAGAATAATTTCAGGGACAGACTCACTTTCAAGTCAACTTTCTCCAGTTATGCCAGAGGTATATCCCCTTAATTAGTGAAATTTAGTTTGATAGTATTTGTCTGATCTCTAACTGGAGCACTTCTAACCCAACCAAAGGGTTGTAAGTTCGAACCCTTGCACGGCCAACATTCTTTCCGACGTTTGACAAAGGTCACTGTGACAAGCGGCTTAGTCTTCCACCAATGGGCTAACAGTCTTTATGGTAAAGCAGCCAGTTGCTCAAAAAAAAATGGTTCTTTGGAATAGTCAGTACTGGTTTGAGAAAGACAGAAAACACATTACAGAATATAATGCTACAGCACATTTATCAATATGAGCAGCTCTTCCATTGCAAATTTGTTGATTGTTGGGTTTTTCAATAGCCTGTTGATAACGATTTTACTATCTGAAATCACTTGTTGTCGAGTCCGCTTTTGGTGAGCTCGACATATAGCTGCCACAATGACGGTTCAGTGAGTGTGTCCGTACGTCTATGAACCTGTCTGTTCGACCCGCATCTTAACCATGCATAATAGGATTTCTTAGAAAATTGGCACAAAAGTGTACCATGATGAGTTGGTGTGTCGTGCACAAAATTGTTAAGGTCACTCGTAGAGATCAAAGGTCAAAATGAGTACTGTTTGATAGGACTGACTTCTCCGGCCCGGACATTGTCAACAGTTTAGGTGTTTGTTGAGAGACTTTGCTTGTAAGAATCAACAGTTTTCATTTCATTTACGTTTTCTGGACCCAATAACTACTATGTCATCACTAAGGTGTTAGAAGGTGATATAATTAGGATAATCTTGGTCCTTTTGATTTTAATATCTGCATCTTGATACATGTACTCCGAGATACTGCTTGTTACTTTGCAGGATTTTCTACACGATCGCCACTTCTGTGCGTTCGGCGCTTTGATTCTTCATTGAAATGATCACACTCATACAAATAATAAAATTTCATCACCAATTCTATTCTTATTACAGAAAATACATAATATTTTTATTGGCATGAAATGGTTCATAGTCCTTAATTTACAAAGAGACTTTCTTAAATTAAGAGGCAATATATCTAAATACTAGTAGTAGAAAACATGGCACCCTTTGTGATCAATATGTTGTTGTTTATATGATAGCATTTATGATTACGTATATTTTCAATGTTCGTGCTTTGAACACGAGTTTTATGTTCATGTTCTGTCAGTGAACTTTGTAACAGCTGGACTTCCATTTGGGAGGAATGTTTCATCCTGTAATTGTTATAACATATTCCAGGACACTGTCTTATTAAAACAAGCATAGTGTCCTACATAGTGTAGAGGGCGTCCTCATCTCCATCTCTTATAGTGTAGAGGGCGTCCTCATCTCCATCTCTTATAGTGTAGAGGGCGTCCTCATCTCCATCTCTTATAGTGTAGAGGGCGTCCTCATCTCCATCTCTTATAGTGTAGAGGGCGTCCTCATCTCCATCTCTTATTAACAGGCATACTGTTATTGCCGCTCTGCGAAAACCAACACTAACGCACTTGCAACCACTGTAGATCAATATCAGCCTGCACATCCATGAAGTCTGGTCTGTCTCTGCACTTCACGCCAATAAATAATAGAAGGATTAAAGAAACCTCCGAAGATCGATAACCGAATAGATCCATTGCATGAATGCATAGGTAGTTTTTTCCACACGTGTAATAATTACGTAAAGGTTGGTTTTCCTGGAGCCGAGCTCTAAAAAAGGGGCGTTTTGCATGTTCTAATATAGTTATGCGACACTCTAACCCTATGTTGTGGGTACTCAAAAGAATCGTCTCGATGAGACGATTCTTTTGAGTACCCCCAGCAAAGGGTTTGGATGGACTTTTAGAGGGATATTGTGAGGAAAAGAGCTATATACTGCTCCTTATCTGTAGATCTACTGGAGAATCGTTCGTATCCAGATAACATTCATGTTTTCCACACTTTCCCCTCAGTTTTTAACACTAATTCATTCTATATTTATATAAGATGTTCTGTTGTTGAACTTTGTAACAGTAGGCGGTATTGTTGATGGTATGAATAACGAGTAAGCTCATTACAGCGAAATCTGAGATTACAAGAGTTCACAATCCTTGATCTACATGTAGTCCTTTAATTCCATGCTTATAGTTGTAAGATAAACAAATAGGTATGATCGATGATAAAGTATTTTATCACATGACAATGCTTGTATCCGATGTAATATACCCAATACGTATTTCTTTATATATATATATATATATATATATATGACACGTGTAATATAACATGACCGAATCACTATGTGTGTATTCATCCGCGAATGTTTACAAAATGGCTGAGAACGTGTACCCGGTAAACACAAACATCACGATAGATGGACTAGGTAACAGGACCATTATCGGTCATAAATATATCTTTGTGTGTGATTACTCAACAGTCTATTAAGTATTACATGTTGGGACTATTTTCTGACAGTGATTTTCTTTTTGTGTCTCGTCATGTGATAAAAAGAATCTGACTTTCGTTGTCATTTCATAAAGTTTTATTATTCTCGTCCAAAAAATTTGTTATTAAGCTCGCCAAAGGCTCGCTTTATAACACATGTCTTGAACTCGTTTAATAAAATTTTATATAAAATAACAATTCATGTCAGATCCTATATATACACTATGAAAAAGTGTGTACAACATTCAGTTTTAGTTATATTACTAGTACCGTTTGAAACTTGCATAGGTCAAAATGAACCGATAACAATATTAAGAATGAAGTAAATGCTTATTCTATAAAGTATAACAAAACAACGAAGCACAGTCATACTCGTAGATATAACTGATATTAAATCACTACGTCTCTTTGTTGGATGCCATACTCTGTGAATAATTACATGTTTATTTACATTCTTACCTCAAAGAATAAGATTAATATATATGAATGTAGAAACAAGTTATACAATTATATTGCCTTTCTTTATAGAACTCGTTTGACGCACCATTCATCCCGTATGTCGTAAAGATATTGTGAGGAAGCTTTCTGTAATGTTTCAGTTATAACAAGGTGTGCATGCAGTCTGACCTATCTACGTCATATACTGTACACTAGGGAGGGAAGCCATATTCATCATACACTGTACATTAAGACAAACACATTAAAACGAGACTGACACCTGTGACCTAAACTTGGCTGCAATAACAATTTGATTGCTGCCAAGTACATGTCGTCGTAGTATCACCTTCGCGTCAGCGCATCAAATTGTCTCCTACACAATCGTTTCACCAGGGGTATGATATAACCCATATACATCAACGGGATAAAGAGATAGTTCTTTTTCCGTCATACAGACATCTTCTGACACATGTACATATTAATTGGAAATCAACGCCCTTTCAGCAAGTTTCCAGTAACATTACGGCGGCTAGTTTAAAATATCATATCACGTGATTCCTGGCGTTCTTTCAGTTCACCCTACACCATTCTTCCCACGAAGTTGGCTTACCCCTTCTCATGTAGACCTCTAAGATAAGGGGCGTATTGCATGTTCTAAAATCCTTATTTGAACTTATAACCCTATGTTGTGGGCGCTCAAAAGAATCGTCTCCTTGAGACGATTCTTTTGAGTACCCACATCATAGGGTTTGGTTGGATGAGAAGATAGATATTATGGGGTAAAGAACTGTATACGCCTCCTTATCTGGACCTCTGCTGAGTGAAGTTCGGAGTGAGTGTATGAGACGGAGACGCATGTAGACTACTTAGTATATTAGTGGACGACGAATGACGCTATTTACAATGACGTGTGACCGTCATCGGATAACGTTAGTGGTCGAACATGTCTTGAACTCGCAGCTCGTGCAAGAAACGCTTTTTGTAAAGAATGAGGAAAACAATAGAAAATGTTCATTTCTCCTAAATATTTCCAACTCAATCTCAAAATGGTCACGATGTTAATCCAAGCCTACACATTCCCTTTCAGGGGGATAGAGGTATAGAGTATTTATTCCAGAAACAGAAACTCCACAGGAGCCGATCAGTGTTTGTCCATGTTAGCCTGCGTGGCACACAATGATTGATTTCTCGTACGGCTCATTTCATTTCAAGACTCTATAAGCATAAGACATCATATCCCCTTTAAAGTAAACCCTTATCCCACTCCGCTCGACTTTCAATAGCATTTTGGTCTTCCGTTAACACTTTAAAAATGAAAGAAATGACTAACCCTACTTGGCGCTCAGGATTGACGGGTTAGGATAAATGGACCAGTAGTACTGGTAACCTATCCAGGAAACGCCGTGATATAACTGAAGAACTGTTGAAATCCGCATAATAAACATACAAACAAACGTTGGCCATTAGCATGACATTTTATCACATTTGCGAAGAATATAAATCAAAATCAGCCTGAAAAATCGTGAAGTATTATCTCGGTCTCAATTGTTCGATATTCATGTAGTAATATTTTACAAAACTTACTACGTTTATGATTAATGCGGTGATGCGTTAGAATTCAGCGGGTTAGGTGTTAAGAATCCCTTTGGTGTTTTTTTTTTGCGGGAGAAATACGTCATCTCCGTCTCTGTAGGTGTTAATGTATTCGATAATTTCATCTCACTATACGGAAGATTTGCAAAGGTATTTTATACCAATTGTTCGTGAATAATGATAGATTTCAAGCCCAAAGTATTCTTTATTCACGCTTACGTAGACGATTTGCGGGGTTCAAAGAAGGACGACCGGTACATTTGTAATCTTTTCCCACATGCAAACGCACTTTGTCAAATTTGGTGCAGACGACTTTTATTAATGTGAGCAATTTTCTCCATTTCACACAATGTTTCCAACTCAATTTAAACAGTCGGATTTTTTTTGCGTTTTCTTTTTTCAATTTCAGTGATTTTCCATGACTTTCGCATCGTTGTTGACGCCGCGTGGTAGCGCGGGTTCAGTTTGGGATAGGTTTTAATTGTTGTACCATGGGGTGACGTAATCGAAAAGGGAGCAACCAACAGTATTGTTGTAAAGCAAAACTCTGTAATATGTTTGAAAAAATATATATATGAATCAATAAATTGTATTATGATTGTATTAACTGATTTAAGAAACAACAAGATGCAAAATACGTATGTCTTCTGCCGTTATTACAAATCTTTAGACACATTTAATTTGTATTTAATAACTTTTCCCCCAACTTCCTAGGCTACGCTTTTTCTTAATAGTTTGATTTACGGCCAGAAAAAAAGTTCACTTTACCCCAACTTCCTAGGCTACGCTTTTTTAATATTTTGGTTTACGGCCCCAAAATTCGGGGGATGTTTTTGCCTATTCATGAAATTCTGTTGTATTTCTAAACTTAAAACGTTCCCCACAGTTTGTTTATTCAGACCATTGTATTCTTGCTATATGTTGACTATACATGTGAACTTTTTCTTTTAATTTCATAAATGCTCAATTTCGATCATAAATATCTTTAAACTTTTTAAAATTACTTCGTATCCAAACTTCATCTGCTTCATGAAACAGAAAATCCACAGGAGCCAAAAAGTGTCTGTCCGTGATAGACTGCGCGGCATGCTAAGGCTGATCCAGGTCGATACTTTTCGCAAAGTCCACAATGTTGGTTTTCTCGTGGAACGGCTCATATGGTTTTGTTCAGTATTAATAAGAGTCTCTCATGGCAGTGAAAAAGTGATGACAGTATTATTACAAAATTCTTCTCGTCGATGGTATTCCTGTCATCAACAAATCATATTGTATATATGTAGTATAGAAAAGTACCAACGCTGTTACATCCATCAAGTATCTATCGAGGGCAATGACGCGTCTGTTCAGGTTATGGGTTTATACAGGCTTAAGTGTAAACTATTTGCTGGTGGCAGTTACAGTAGTTTAGGTGTGGATTCTCAAGGATGAACATCTTACAAAAGTATTATTGACGGGAGGGATTTTCATTTCACCACCACGGTTGTTCAGAAAGGATTTACGGGCTATTTGTGTAATAGTAAACATCGGTTCACCAACAGGTCAACCAAACTTTAGTAATTTCGTGGTCCATATATTTCTACTAATGAATGCTATTATCGGTCGTTTCATAGCCTGTCCGACATTTCTAGATATTTGCTAAAATACAAAGACGTGTCTTGATTCTATACTTGTACATTGTCCGTCTATGAAGGATTGACAAAAGCCATTGCTACAAGCTTCATCCGACTTGAACTAATAGGCTAAAATAGAATAATGTCGTTAGTTGATTGGAAGAAAAGCTAGTAACAAACAAGGTTAGCTGAACAGGCCATCGTTCGAACATTTTTGAATCTTCAAACAAAAGTAAAGAAGTCGGCAGGTCTCTTAAGGTGTACTTGATCATCACGTTACGTGAGAATGTCGAAGGTTAAAAATGCAAACGTAAAATGAAATGTTAGTGTAGCTACCAGAATATTGAATATTGCCTTCGTCTTGACTTTGTATTGCCTGGTTATGTAACCTGCTAATGCTGGACCACTTTGATAGGTGGATGACCTTCATATGATTGGAAAGATAGATTACGTTATGTACCTAACACAAATATCGAGTGATCTTTTAAATTGACAATTTCAATACAGAAATAACGTTTTCATTTGTTCTGCGTGCAAAGGACATGTCGGTAACATAAAAGCTTACACGTCCGATTGAAAACCCTAGATTGCTTTCCATCAATTTCTAGATTTCGATGACTCTTTATCTGTTTTATACTGACGGCCTTTGTCGCCCAAAGCATCAGACAGCTTTTAAAAGCATCGTTGGGAAAAAAAAAGGAGAACTTTCCATTTTCCTGCAACATTTTAACTCTGTTCTAAACACAGTTTACACCTTCAGTATCTTTCAGCGCCGAATTCTTAAATCAGGCGAATTCATTGTTCATGTAATACTAGTTTGGGAATATTTTGAAAACTTAAAAGCAGACAATGGTGATTTCAGAAGTGACATTTTATTAGCTGACCCGCGTGAACCTGTTTTATTTGCAGAAACCTCAAAATTGCCATTGGTGCTAAACACGTTAATCATTATCTGTTTTCATGTCAGAATAATTGGAAATAACAAACTATAGAGAGTTAATATATAACAACTTTTTATATAAAACTGAACTATTTTGAAAGCGGTGTAAAGGACCATTTAAATAATTAGAAGAAATATGTGATGATTCGTTTTCCTCATTTAGCGCCAGTGTGTTTATCCTAGGAAACTTTTTATCTTGTTTGACAAGCGAGTAACTCATCAAACGGGATACAATAAATACGAATCGTGGTCATAAATATCACTAGAGCGTAATAAATACATTCCTTACAATCTTGAACCTTGTCCAGTGTGTTATTGCCTGTCATTCAACAGCTCGAACAGAGAACCATCTAAAAAGAGCCTATAACCCGACTATATGTGATTGTGGAATCTCTGTCTAGAATTAACTGTTCATGGTACTTATCAATTTGTACATAAAACAGTGTAGCACATGCACTTACCTTGTACGTATAACAGATGACGTTTTGAAGCCTTTTTTGTCAAACAGCATTTCAAAACACTGTGGGGAAAGGCAAAATTCCACATTACGATCAATTTCTCCTTTTCCAAACGCATTTTGAACTCTGCATCAAACGATACTTCTCGTGATCAAGTCTTATTCCTTTACCATATACAGGCAAATCTGCATGCAGACGACTTTAGAAACATCTGGACAAAAACACAGAAAATCTCTTTAAATGAAAGTACATTTACAGAAAAAAGTAAAAAAAACATTGTGGAAAAAGGAGAAATTGCTCGTTTCGAGCAATTTCTACTTTTGTCACAATGTTTTCAAAAGTCGTCTGCTGCAGAGGCGTCAGAAAGCGTTAATATGAGGGAAAGTGTTAACAGATTGTCCTTTTACGTTGTCAAAGCACCCGATGCTAAAATACAAAACATTAGAAATGGCTAAGAATCGAATATCAAAGCTATATAATAATAACAACAGCGCCATGTTTACCACTAAATCAATGCGTTTATAATATTGCCTTCACGGATTAGATACTTCTCCTGGCTTATGCTGTCACACAAGTCGACACCCTTTCAAAGCAGAATTTATCTTAGCATATGATATGTTCTATGCCAGACGAAAACAACCCCAGAGACATCATCGAACTAAACCTGATAAACACGTATACCAATTGGGGGCATTAACCACATAAACAGTTATCTCCTAACAAAAACACGCAAGATATATTATGTTGTTATAGAGTATTATATTCACGAGACGGGATTCTCAATTAACACGTGTGACCTTCGTTTGACCTTCCAAATCAATGTCAGAGTCAGTAGAAGACAATGTTGCTGTGGTAGAGCGTCGGCCTCTCGTACCAAAGGTACCGGGTTCGAACATCGTGATCAACGGGTTCTGCCTTTTTCTCTTTTTTCCCGCACAAACGAAGCGAGTACTGGTTAAGTCATCAGGAAGCAGACATCGAGCGTGTGATTAATACAAGCTGAAAGCTTGTTCGCAATCGGTGTAAAATAAATAAAAGTTTAAACTTATGTCAGAGTTGAAACATTTAACAACAGTGGTCGGGCGAATGCGAATCGATGACTTTATATCGATCTCTGTTAAAGAATAGTTTTTGCGAGTATTCCTGTATGGTTAAAAGTGTGTGCTTTTTCAACGTTCTCCAGTAGTTAAGTTAGTCCAGCGCTATGCAACACATGGGCGTCCAATGGGCAACTTCGACATTTATAAACAGGTTATCCGATACAAACTATTCGGAAAAGCTGTTGATAAATTCATAATCAGTATCGACAGTCACCATCAATGCCTTTAAGGACACGTTCGATAAAGGGAAATATTCTATGCCATTTTGTAATTAATATACATTTTAACACCCTGATCAATAAGTAAATGTTTAGTTCCAAACAATGTGCGTTTTAAACTCCCTGATCAATAAGTAAATGTTTAGTTCCAAACAATGTGCGTTTTTTAACACAGAACAGAGAACTTACAGGCTGTTCATGGACATTATGGATCACAATATTTGACTCTGTATAGTTGATACCCATGTTTATTGGCATCAAGTATGTTATAGTGCATGACAATCACGATGGTATCGGCATAAATTGACCAGGCTACAAAACTATGAAGTTTAATATGTACTCAGGAATTGTGCAAAAGTATGTGATTGGTCAGAATCAAAACATTGTCGAAATTGACCAATCAGAAGCATGCAGTTCATTTCCGAGCACAGAGATCGAGGGCTTGGCGTGAAACGGTTGTAACTAAAATTTGTATTTTTTTACCAAGGTTAATCACCACGCCATAAAGTCTTTAAAAAGCGTTAAGTCATTTTTCTTGGTAAACACTGGAAATTTAGGTGCCATTGCTCGTTCTGAGCAATGGCACCTAAATTTGCATTGTTTACAAAGGGGTCAAAATTGCCCCTAAACCAGGGTTTTCAAAATAGGTTTTTAGTTACAACCGTTTCACGCCAAGCCCTCGAGATCGTTTCCAGAGTTTTAAAGTTTCGGACCCTGAAGTACTGGTAACTTACAAAGGAAATACCGTGCTATACCTGACATATTGTTGAAAGCGGTTTAAAACACCACAACAAACAAACAGGTACACAATATATTCTGAAATATTGGAGGGCAACTTATATCGGCTCTCAATTACTCTTTAGCACGACAACAAACTTTTACCACATGGTGACAAATGAGTTTTCAACCAACTTGGGAGCCGTTGACTGTTTGTTATGTTGATCCGCGGGCTAAAGTCTAGTCAATTGTTATAAGGTGTTTACAACACTATTAAGCAAAACCTTATGATAAATGCTTACCATTTCAAACCTTCAAATATAACAAGATGAATTTGAATTTCATGCCGTTTATACCAGTTTTATTCAATAAAAAATAATAGCGGCCAGTTCAAATAGTGTACCATGTCATGTGTTTTCAGGGGGATAGTTTGGCACTTGTTAAACACACGATATTCTCCCGTGGCTACCTTCCTACTTTTACTATTTTGGTCCAATTGGCGGAAGACGAATGCACCGAAGGCACAATATCTTTTGATATACATGTCCAGAACTGGAAATAGAACTTTTCTTAATGAATTGAAATATGTGTTCGTAAACCTTTGTACTTGTTTCTAAAGTGAGAAGAGAGGTTGCTCCAAAAACTTTTCTTGAAGGTTTTGGAAAGAGCCATTTTGAGGGGGTAGGGGGTTTAGGACAGGCGTTTGTGTAAAAACTACTTTGTATGTCCCCAGTTATAAAGTAAATCAGATCCATACGTGGCGCTCGGGACATTAACCCCCAACTAAATGATTTTAATTATAAAACATTATACATAAAGATACAAATCGTATCGCTGAAGATCATATAGACTGATTCTGTTTTACTTTATTTTATTAATACTAACGTATGATCAGAGCTCCGGGAATCGCAACCTTAACGTATTTATGTTAAACTTGTGGAACTTAGTGACATAAGAATACATTTGTTTTCTTGGTGTTGAAGATAAACATAAAGCTAGTCAGTTGCTGGACTTAATCATTCTAATACAGGCATTATTTGTTTTTTGCTGGCTTTTTCCTTTCTTTCTCGTGTAATGTAGAAAATATTGATCTGAATGCACATTAACCATTTCCCACATTTTTCTTTGAAAACTTCTAGGCAAAAGTATGGAAAATCTCTACAAACGAAAGTGTAATAACAGAAAAAAGTTGTAAACCTTGTGGAAAAATGTAAAATTTTTCCTTTTGTCACAATGCTTTCAAAAGTAGTCTGCTGCAGATGCATCAGAATGCTCCTACAAGTGGGAAAGTTGTTCGAATCACTATTTTCAACAGTTAACCTTTTCCCACATGTAAACACATTTTGACGCATCTACAGCAGACGATTTTTATAAATGTGTGGCAAAAGAAGAAAGTCGTGTACTGCAGATTTGTTTCATGTGATACAGGGACATATTAGATACGTGACTTATTGACGAACAGTGTGTAGTCAGAATAAGCAGACTAATTTAGATCTTTGTTTATTCTGGAGACGTTTTACCCTTTACCCTTTCCAACATACAACACATCTGCAGCAGACGACTTCCAAAACATCTAGTTAAAAAACTGAAACATCTGTATGAATGGAAGTTTATTTACTGAAGAGAGTTGAAAAAGAAATTGACAAAGACTAAATTGCTAACAAAAGTAATTTCTCATTCTGCCGCAATCATTTCAAAAGACGTCTGCTGCAGAGACGTCAACATGCGTCAGTTTTGTTGGAAAGCGTTAAAACTCCATCAAAAGTACAATTATGTAACCGGGATTGGCCCAGCCAAAGACTTCCTGTGATGTGACGACCACTACCGGTAACATCTGAGTTATGACACAGGGGCCAATTATCCATGATGTAACGCCCATCTATCAGTGTCCACGCAATAACACAGGTCAAACGCCAAGGAGCACAAATTGTCCCCAATTACGACGTGATTGATCCGTATTTTCTCCGAGGACTCGAAGATTTTATCGGTGAATGGTTTACACTTATCCTGATTTAGTTAGTTCAATGGATATATTTCGTATGTGTGTTTTATGGTGTTTAACCCTTTCCCTCATATAGACGCTTTCTGACGCCTCTGCAGCAGACGGCTATTTGAAAACATAGTGACAAAAGAAGAAATTGCACAAAACGTGCAATTTCTCCTTTTGCCACAATGTTTTCCACTTTTAGTCATAGGTTATCCATTCAATTATAGAGATTTTCTATGTTTTGGCAAAACATGTTCAAAGTCGTCTGCTGCAGAATTGTCGTATGAGGGAAAGGGTTAAGCCGCTTTCACTAATATTTCAGTTGTATCAAAGCATTTTCCTGGATTAAACATCTGTTCTACTTGTCGCCAGAGTGATAATCGTGATGCTAACCCCACATACTTTGAGTGCTAAGGAGGGAAACTCATTTCTACCAGTTTTAGCTCGTCTGATATTTTGAAGAAAAAAAAAGACGAGCTATTGTCGTCACTTGATCGTCGTCGTCGTCGTCGTCGTCGTCGTCGTCGTCCTCGTCGTCGGCATGCGTTAAGCTTTGCGTTTAGGTCACTTACATGCAAACTATCAAATCTACATTGTATTATAACCCTGTCATGCATTTTGACTGGATTATTTTGTCCCTTCTTAACTTATAAATTTTTAAACTCACTAATGACAAACACTTTTTTTGTAACAGTAAACATAATGCAACAAAACTAGTATAGAAAGTATTTATGAATATCTGTAATGGGATTGTGTTTTGAGGCTCATCGGGGTCAAGGTCAAGGTCACTATTATTAAAATAAAAGGCACTATATTCAACGTATTTAGTCACAGTTGGTATAATGTAACCACATTGTAATTGAAGTAAGTTTTTAAGAGCATCTTTAATGACATAGTGCTTTTGGAGCTTCTGGGATCAAGGTCAAAGTCATTGTTACCATAACTAGACAAACGGTAATCTATTCAATATCTTCAGTTAGATAGAGTTCATATAATTTAACCAAATTGTGATTGTAGTTACTATATAAGACGATCCTCAATGCTGTTGTGTATTGCGGCTTTTGAGGTCAATGTTAAAGTCATTGTTACCAAAAATAGACGAACGGTAATCTATTCAATATCTTTAGTTAAGAGTTGTTATAATTTAGCAATTTTGATTGTAGTACCTATATAAGAAGATCCCCAATGCTTTTGTGTATTGGAGCAATCAAGGTCATTGCCATTGTTACTAAAGATAGAAAACGGTAATATATTCTTGAAATATCATCCTGTTGAATTAAATTAGGGCTTCATTTTTATCTAAGGAGATTTCAACATGTATCTAAATATATATATATATATATATATATATATTTGTTTGCATTAAAACATACTTGATTTATAGCAAATACAAATAGATTAACATAACTAAGAGATTATGGATTAACAGAAGAGAATTACATAACAACATTCAACCCACAAAATTGTCCCTTTTAACCCCCCTCGTCGTCCGTAGTCATTGAGATGTATGTCACACGCGAAAAGTGCAGGCCAAGGTAGGTATAATGTCATTCAGTACTCTGAAGTATCAGTCCAAGTGTGTACAGTCCGCATCAACAGATTATAATTCACAGCTCGAACATATCGAGGGCTTGGCATGAAACGGTTGTAACTAAAATTGGTATTTTTATACCAAGGTTAATTACCTCGCCATAATGGGTTTATAAACGTTAATTTTTTTTTTCTTGATAAACAATGGAAATTTAGGTGCCATTGCTCGTTCTGAGCAATGGCACCTAAATTTGCATTGTTTACAAAATGGTCAAAATGGCCCCTAAACTAGGGTTTTCAAAATAGGTTTTTAGTTACAACCGTTTCACGCCAAGCCCTCGATATCTACGCTGACCTGCAGAAAAGAAACATTAATCCTTATGTATTTGAGAGTAACTTCTCGGACAACAAACCTATGTGGGCAACATGCAGTCTGGCTTCAGTAATGACATAAATAATTAAATATCCTTTAAAGACCATGTTTTGTACACAAATACATCCATTTATAGTGCAAAAAACGTACAATATTAAACTAACCATATTTTTCTAGATAGAATATATACATTTGTCAAATATTTAGTGATTTGTCAATAGGCATCGATCGGTTCATCTCATATGGTTGACCATATACACGTCAGAGCTCATGATCTTGACAGATTATGACAGCCATCTTCCCGACATGTATACGAACTGAAATTGATTTACACATGGCAAATCTTGTTGTGATATTTGACAAATAGCAGTTGTGTTAGTTCATTATAATACCTAAATATTCATTCCGATTTTGTTGTAAAATGTTTTGTATAAAATATGTAAAGTGTAAAAGGATAAAATCAGACGAGTGTCCAGCACCTTCAGATGGTGCTCTTGTTAACCCTTTCCCTCATATAGACGCTTTCTGACGCCTCTGCAGCAGATGACTTTTTGAAAACATAGTGACAAAAGAAGAAATTGCACAAAACGTGCAATTTCTCCTTTTGCCACAATGTTTTCCACTTTTTGTCATAGGTTATCCATTTAATTATGGAGATTTTCTATGTTTTGACAAAATACGTTCAAAGTCGTCTGCTGCAGAATTGTCGTATGAGTCTTGCATCGGGGATCAACATGTGCTATCAAGTCAAGTCCTTGTAATGTAATGTGTTACCCATGGGGCGCACACTAACGACCAAGATCAAACTGTACAGATGAGAAGGCTGATGATTAGGAAATACTTGTTCTCAAACGTTTCTTAACGTTGGTATAGTCGTATACCAGATTAAAGATTAAATTTTATTTTATTACATAAAGAGAACGATTTTTTAACCCTTTCCCTCATATAGACGCTTTCTGACGCCTCTGCAGCAGGCGGATTTTTGCAAACATAGTGACAAAAGAAGAAATTGCACAAAACGTGCAATTTCCCCTTTTGCCACAATGTTTTCCACTTTTTGTCATAGGTTATCCATTCATTATAGAGATTTTCTATGTTTTGACAAAATATGTTCAAAGTCGTCTGCTGCAGAATTGTCATATGAGGGAAAGGGTTAAAACTGAAAAGTGACAGTATGGCGACCCTGACACATAGAAGCATTTAAATATACAGTGAATGTTGACTACAGTATTGACAAATTTAGCATGATCCATATTCGAGGCGGACGCTCTATGACTGTACCGTACCGGTTAACGTTAATGCCATGTTTTCAGTCAATCTCACATTAAAGGGACACAATAAGGTAAACGTAAATAAACGAACATGTATGAGTTATTTCCCACCATTCATTCTAACTTGAGGAGGCCATGGTAAAGGTCAAAGGGAAGTAAATCGGATCGGGTTGCCGGGAAGACAATTTTGTCCAGGGGATTTCAGATGAATATGTAAGACTGAAATTGTCACCCATTGGACAATAATGATTTTGCTGAAAGTTGAATTCTTTTTTTGAAAACTATATTATCCTGTGAGTGATTTATAACCAAACCCTGGTTTGCTTTTGACTGTATTGACACCTTCAGAGTATTTTTTAGAACATCCTGTATTTCCTGAAATTTAAAGTGAAATTCAGTGCGGGGTAAGGGTGACCTATCATTTGACGTCATAGCTAAAAAAAATGGTAGCATGAGCCCTGAGTTTCTGGTGCTGTAATGGTAGATATAAAAATGGACTTTGATTTAATACAGGTTTGTGGCTTCATCGAGATGTTGGGAAAGAACCATAACCCATAACGCTACAATGGTCGCCTATGTAAAATGAATTGCTTCCCTTTGATCTAAAGCGTCCACCTCGGGTGAGAGGGAGGTAACCTTTTATTCTGTACTTTTCGTCCTCGGCGCTCAGGATTGTGTGGTAAGCATTACGACTGACTCCCTGGTGTCAGGGTAAATTGACCAGTAGTACTGGTACTTTACCGAGGAAACGACGCGATATAACTGAATTATTGTTGAAAGCGGCGTTAAACAATATTCAAACAAAATAAAGACAACCAATCATTAACGGTGAGACATGGTCCATAAAGAAACAGATGAAATCGGGATGCGGGACATGTACAATTTTATTTGGTAGACATATATACAAATATTGAATATTAAATATAAATCAGCCGTTCCACGAGAACCCCACCAGTATGGCCTCTGCGTAATGTATCGACCCAGATCAGCCTGCGCAGTCCGCGCAGGCTAATGGGATAAGGGTATAGAGTTATGATTCCTGAAACAGAAAATCCACAGGAGGCGAAACGTGTCTGTTCGGGTTAGCCTGAGCGGCATGGCATGCTTAGGCTGATCCGGTCGATACATTACGCCGAGTCCACTATGTTGGTTTTCTCGGTCGTGGGAACACACATACACAACACACATTGTTCAAAATTCTAACACTACATTTAATAAATAACTACTTATTCCATTACAAACTCCGAATTGATTTCTTGGTGTAAATACAAAATATTCAAATTAAACATGTTATTAAAACCCCCAGTAAAACCGTATATCATGCTTCAAAAGTCAGCCCACAGTCAGTAATTATTACTTAAAGGCGTTAGGCGAAACTAGTTCGTGTGCAATTTCTTTGAGTATTGCGTAACATTGCATATAACTATAACTAGAAGGCTATTTATCAGAATATACATTTACATGTACGTGTGAGCCGAATTACGAGAAACCCAACATTGTGGACTCGGCGTACAGTATCGACCCTGATCAGCCTAAGCATGCCGCGCAGGCTAACCCGGCTATACATTGTTCGCCTCCTTTGGATTTTCTGTTACAGGAATCATTATATATACCTCTATACCTCTATCCATCTGAGACAGAATGTGTCGGCCCGGATTAGCCTGCGCGCACTGCGCAAGCTGATCTGGGTCGATATATTACGCAGAGTCCATAATATTAGTTTTCTTGCGGGACGGCTCATATACTTACATGTCTCACCAAATCCTTTTTTAGTAAGTGTTCTGATAACGACACCCCCATTTTAGACAGAGCAGATTGACAATATAACCTGAACCTCCATTGTTCTAAAATGCAACTTCTACCTTTTCTCATGCACTGTATATGTAGATGGGCAGTTATACTTTCAAAACTAGAGATTTTTTCAAATATTTGCCTCGGTTTTAATTAAATTCGCCTGCTGCAGATGTATTGTTTACAATACAAACGGTTAAGACATGGGTACTGTAACATCTACTGATCTTATAACACAAGCAACACGACCCAATTCACATAGCAGCACTATTCACAAAGCACAACTCACGAATTATTACTAATGTATCAACTCATAAGTGAGCCTTTCCACGAGAAACCCAACTTTGTGGACTCTGTGTAAAGTATCGACCCATATCAGCCTAAGCATGTCGCGCAGGCTCACCCGGAAAGACACTTTTCGCCTCCTGTGGATTTTCAGTTTCAGATATCATTACTCTATACCTCTATCCCCCTAAGACGGAATGTGTGGTCCCGGGCTAGCCTGCGCGGATTGCGCAGGCTGATCTGGGTCAATATTACGTAGAGTCCATAATGTTTTGCTTTTTTCGTGGAAGGAACGGCTCATTAATAAATGTTTATTTTGGATGAAATATAGCAAATATCTCATTTTTAGATTTGGTATAAAGCGCTAAGGATAATGTATTTATTGTATTTTCACTCATAAGTCACAAATTTGTATTATGACTTAACACTATTAAATAACTTGACCTTTACATGTGTGAACAGATTGTATATGTCCATGACATAATTGTATAAAGCCTGCTGCAGATTTGTTGTATTTTGGGAAAGGGTTAATACATACATATATGTATGTATGTCATAAGAATATAGTTATAATCCCCAGTCTAGGCGGTCACCGTGGAGTACCCTTGGGTGAGGCACATTTCCTAGCCTAGTACTGGATTGTTAATCCAGGGATCATGAATAAGTGAACTGTCGTCGTGATATAACTGAAATAATGTTGTAAACAGCGTAAAACCCAAAAATACAAATAAAATATAAAAAGAAAGAAGATATTATGGCTTTGAAGAACGGCCTTGGTGACGTCAATATCGCCAAGTAATGTTATTATAAACCGTAAACAAGCCTGTTTTATCGGTGTTTTGTTTCGTTTACATAATTATTGTAATTATTTGATGCCAACGATTCACTTATCCATAATCCCTGGGCAACAACATATGAGCCGTTCCACGTGAAAACCAACATTATGGCCTCTGCGTAATGTATCGACACAGATCAGCCTGTGCACTCCGCACAGACTGATCCGGGCCGACACATTCCGTCTCAATGGGATAGAGGTATAAAGTAATGATTCCTGAAACAGAAAATCCACAGGAGGCGAAAAGTGTCTATCCGGGTAAGCCTGCGCGGCATGCTTAGGCTGATCCGGGTCGATGCTTTACGCAGAGTCCACAATGTTGGTTTTTTCTCGCGGGACGGCTCATATTCCCCTTTCAATGACATTTCAACATGACCACCGGTATCACAGCAAGGACACTAGGTCGGAACTACCACAGACAAACTGTTCAAAAACGGCATATTCCTGGCTGGTAATAGCTATACATCGTCAAAAATATAGACTGTGTGAGGTAAATAGTATAAAAGGTAGTAACGATTCAAATCATCAACAAAAAGAAAATATACATCTGCACGTATTTCATTGAGGTGTTGTGACAATCTGTATAACCAACAATTAATAATAAAATAAATAAATATGAAAATATGTTCTGGTTTAAGCTGTGCTAGAAGCTTTCCGTTTAAATGTCAACGAAAAGTTATAAAAGGCCAGGTAGAAAAGGAAACAAATAAACGTTCGTAGCTACGTAAAGATCCTTGACAAAAATGATTTATATTAGCCTAGCTCAGACATGCATCCGTATTAGCTATTCCGTAGGGTAAATTTGTTGATCAAACCGGATCTAAGAAATTGCATAGCACTATCTAAATTAATGAACACGACTGTGTTTTTAATGGTCTCGCTCTTCCGGGGGTCGGAAAGGCACGCCTAGTTTAACAAACACAGACTCTTCTGTTGGGGTGTGCAATGGAGTTCCTTCATACACCTTCTCAGATCCCTGTAAAATACAAATACAATAATTTATCCTTTTCACACATGCTGACCGTTTTAAATTTGTGTTTAACGAATGGAGAAGTAACTCACAATGAGCAATTTCTCCTTTTTCCTAAATGTGTTCAACAATTATACATCTTGACTATGTTTTCAAAGTAGTCTGCTACATATGTGTTATATATGCGGATAATGGTTAATCCTCTACTTGTACAGATACAGAAAAGCAGTGCAGTTCACCATGATGCATTCCATGGCTCCATATTTCGAACAAAGTATGAATGCCTTTTTCCGTGAGTCTTTTTAGCACCAATTTGTTAAACAGCCATATATATATATATCTATATCATTGTAGTCTGTAACACTGACCCGGTTCTCCATGGAGCTAGGATCTCCCATATGTGAACACAACATGTAGTAAGTGATCAGTAATGTTATTGCGAAATAAATTGTTTAGCGAGTATGCAAATGCTTACATAAAAAGTGTAAACGAATTCAGGATCATATACTTTGCTTCCCTTAACATCGTACGGCAAGATTTACGAGCCAGAAAATGTATACAAATTACCATCGCTTTCAGGACTTGGAAAGTAGAATTTAAGACAGCAAAAACAAATAACAAGAGGGCCATAATGGCCCTAGATCGCTCACCTAAATTATGCAATGTGATTTCTAATGCAAAACACATCAAAATAATTATTCTGACAAAGATTTAAAATGCAACCTTCAGAGTGTTAACAACATTTTCCTTCATTTGGCCTAGTGACCTAATTTTTTGGTACTTGATATGACCCATATTCGAACATGGATTAGATGTCATCAAGACAAACATTCTGACAAAATATCAACTTGCTCAAAGTAAAAATCGGCCTCCGGTGTTTTGACAATATTTTCCTTCAATTTGGCCTAGTAACCTAGTTTTTAACCCAATATGTCCCATATTCGTACTTGGCCTAGATATCATTAAGACAAATTCTGACCAAATTTGAAGAAGCGGTGGCAGCTTTTACAGTATATCCAAGATGTTCCTTCAATTTGACCTAGTGACCTAGTTTTTGAACAGACATGACCAATTTTCGAACTTGGCCTACAAATCATCAAGACAATTATTCTGATAAAGTTTCAACATGTCCGAGTTAAAAATGCGATTTCCATTCGATTTGGCCTAGTGACCTAGTTTCTGACCCAATTGATCCATAATCAAAGTTGACTTAGATAGCACTCAGACAAACATTCTGACCAAATGTTAAGCTGCTGCTGAAACAAACAAAACAAGAGGCCCAAGAGGGCCAGTATCGCTCCACGGCCATAAGGCAAAAATAAAATCTCCAAACAGCCCTGCCTCGTGGTGGCTATTTTTTTTACCAACCACCATGGCTTAAAGGAATCTTGTAGAGTGTCACCAAAGGAATGTTTCTGCAAAATTATTTGAAAATATGCCTGACACTTTCGGAGGAGAAGATTTTTTAAGTTTTCACTATGGTCATATAAGTCAAAATAGCCCCGCCCTCTGGCGGCCATGTTTTTCGACCAATCAACATGGCTTGAAGGAATCTGATAGAGGGTCACCCAATGAACATTTCTACAAAATTATTTGAAAATCGGCTGAACACTTTCGGAGAAGAAGATGTTTTAAGTTTTCACTATAGCTATATAACGCAAAAAAGCCCCGCCCCCTGGCGGCCATGTTTTTCGCCCAATCAACATTTCTTGAAGGAATCTAATTAAGGTTCACACAAGGAACATTTCTACAAAATTATTTGAAAATCGGCCTGACACTTTTGGAGGAGAAGATTTTTTAAGTTTGCTCTTTAGCCATATAGGCAAAATATCCCCGCCCTGTGACGGCCATGTTTTTTTACCAATCAACATGGCTTGAAGGAATCTGATAGAGGGTCACCCACGGAACATTTCTACATAATTATTTGAAAATCTGCTGAACACTTTTTGAGAAGAAGATTATTTAAGTTTTCACTATAGCTATATAAGGCAAAAAAGCCCCGCCCCCTGGCGGCCATGTTTTTCGCCCAATCAAAATTTCTTGAAGGAATCTAATAAAGGGTCACCCAAGGAACATTTCTACAAAATTATTTGAAAATCGGCCTGACACTTTCGGAGAAGAAGATTTTTTAAGTTCTCACTATTTTTTTCTTTCGGTTGCCATGGAAACCAGAATTTTGAATGGATCAAAATAAATTGAAGGAATTTAGTAGAGGACATTGAGAGGATGTTTCCCATGAAGTTTCAACCAAATTGGCCAAGTGGTTAGGGAGAAGAAGTCATTTAAAGGAAAAAGTTAACGCACGCACGCACGCACGCACGCACGAATGGACGCACGACGGACAATTCGCCATGACATAAGCTCGACTGGCTTTCAGCCAGTGGAGCTAAAAACGGCTTATACAGTGTTAACAAGATTTTCCTTCAATTTGGCCTAATGACCTGGTTTTTGAACAGACATGACCAATATTCGAACTAGGCCTACACATCATCAAGACAAACATTCTGATTAAGTTTTAACATGCTCAAGTTAAAAATGCAGCCTCCAGAGTGTTAACAAGATTCCCCCTTCAATTTGACCTAGTGACCTAGTTTCTGACCAAAAATTGCGGCCTCTACAGTATTAACAAGAGTTTCCTTTAACATGAACCAGTGACCTACTTTTTGACCAGATATGACCCATATTCAAACTTGATCTACATATCACCAAGACACACATTCTGATAAAGTATTCATCATGCTCACGTTAAAAATGCGGCCCCCAGAGTGTTAACGAGATTTTTCTTCAATTTGACCTAGTGACCAAGTTGTTGACCTCATATGGCCCTGTTTCGAACTTGTCCAAGATTGTATAGAAATGAATGTTCTGATAAACTTTCATGAATATTAGATGTAAAATGTAGCCTGTAGAATTGTTAACGACGCACGACGGCCGGACGCCGGACAAAACGTGATCACAATAGCTCACATTGAGCACAAATAAGCAGCCGGTTATGATGTTTTGTCTTAACAAGGGCAACAATGCAGATGCAACTTTTCTTTACATGCTGAAAATAACTCTATGCCATAACCCAAATACTTTTGGAGAGAGTGGGACACAAATAGTTCACACTCTAATAGCTTAATATAACCCAGTCAATGGCAATAATTCAGATTTAGCTTGGCTTCGGAGAATACAAAATCCCAGGTGCACATATTCACAAGCTACGTTCCTTTTATTGTTCATAACTCAAAAACATTTTTGGAGACATGAGCGACACAATATTTTGTGAAATACAGACAGACGCAAGGAAAACTGTGCCAAAATCAATATGCCAAGTTGTGAAGGGGGCGTAACTGTGTAAAAAAATATCGAGACACAATAGATGTTTACTAAAACCAGATGAAAGTCTGAGATCCTCTTCGACCCAATACATGTTTACTAAAACCAGATGAAAGTCTCAGATCCTCTTCGACCCAATAGATGTTTACTAAAACCAGATGAAAGTCTCAGATCCTCTTCGACCCAATATATGTTTAGTAAAACCAGATGAAAGTCTCAGATCTTCTTCGACCCAATAGATGTTTAGTAAAACCAGATGAAAGTCTCAGATCCTCTTCGACCCAATATATGTTTAGTAAAACCAGATGAAAGTCTCAGATCCTCTTCGACCCAGATGAAAGTCTCAGATCCTCTTCGACCCAGATGAAAGTCTCAGATCCTCTTCGACCCAATATATGTTTAGTAAAACCAGATGAAAGTCTCAGATTCTCTTCGACCCAATAGATGTTTAGTAAAACCAGATGAAAGTCTCAGATCCTCTTCGACCCAATAGATGTTTATTAAAACCAGATGAAAGTCTCAGATTCTCTTCGACCCAATAGATGTTTAGTAAAACCAGATGAAAGTCTCAGATCCTCTTCGACCCAATAGATGTTTATTAAAACCAGATGAAAGTCTCAGATCCTCTTCGACACAATCTGACGACTCAGCATACTATGCTACAATTTAATATCCCACACGACTCTCTAATGACATCGTTAACTTCAGCTCTCGCTGCAACACGATAACATCATTAAGGGAATCTAAAAAGTGACTAAAATGTCTTGTGTCGTATAATAATTAATGTTGTCGCAAACATGTTGACGGGTTTTGCGATTGAATGTTAGCCCTGTATAATAAATAGTGTTAAGTGATGTTTGCTTGCTTTATGACGTTGTCTACCCACGCGCCGAGCAGCTATCGTTAACTCCAATATTTAATTTAATTGCAATAAGCAGACGGACTATTTGTGTGCAGATTATTCTGATATCTTATTGTCTCTCTGTTATTGGGTGAAAAGGTGATGTCAACATCTTAGTTTGTTTTTATAGTTTGTATGGTGTTTCACACCGCTTTATCAAATGTTCAGTTATATTACGGCGTTCAATGGTCAAGTAACCAGTACTTCTGATCCTTTTAACCTGGACTCAGCGAGTCAGTCGTAATGTTAACCCGGCAACCCTTTAGCGCAAAGGAGGGAAAGCGATTACTACCATTTGTAAAGTCTTTCTTATGACCCGGTCGGGGATCGACCCTGCGACTCCCAACAACCAATGTGGACGCTTTACTACTATAATACCGATACGCTATGAGGTGTATACACTGTGTAGTTAGAGTTAAACACTGATGAATACGAATTTCAGATGTACGTTCACTGTAATAGATCCTCAACTAACAATACTCTTTTGCTAACAGAGCATAGACGTATGTGCAGTCCAATCATATTTTACGATGAGTGTTACTTCAAAACAAAGTTTTGACAAAGTATTGATTGAACGAAGAAAATAATGTTGACCGAGAAGGGGTTCGAACTCACATGCAGTATATTAAGAGCCCGCATCGCTACCAATTAAACTGCACAGGCTCGGCTTTGACAAAGGGACATCCATGCTAACCGATAGTAGTAATTAGACATGACTATGTTGAGGTTATGGTACAGAACGCAGTAACCACGTGGGATTAATGCGTCAGTAAGAGCGGATCATTTGTTCACATTACTAGATGCACGTTTTCCTCTCTGACACGCTGTAGTTCATTCGAGATGGTTTTCATAAACAAAAATATCACATTCTCAAGAATCGTCTTAAAATAGAGAGCGTTTTACCATAAGATATAACCGCACCTTTAAGATAGAGCTTAATTTGTTTTGTTTTAATAACATGTTTACGTTTCTTTCAACATTACGGCATTATTTAAAGACCCTTAATTATTTAGTATGTAATTGGATACGTCGTAATAAGGCAACATTGTCCCAAAGGTGGGATACAATTTCTATCATTTTTTTATCCAACTTTTCTTTAAATTGTTTAGTTACTTTACTGACGTTACATTGCTGGTACAAACAAGAGGGCCATGATGGTCCTGGATCGCTCACCTTTCTTTGTTTTTTTCACTTTAGCCATATAAGCCCCGCCTCTGGCGGCCATAGTTTTCGAATAATCAACAATGCTTGAAGGAATCTGATAGAGGGTCACCCAAGAAACATTTCTACAAAATTATTTGAAAATCGGCCTGACACTTTTGGAGGAAAAGATTTTTTAAGTTTACACTATAGCCATATAAGGCACAATAGTCCCGCCCTGTGGCGGCCATGTTTTTCGACCAATCAACATGGCTTGAAGAAATCTGATAGTGGGTCACTTAAGGAACATTTCTACAAAATTATTTGAAAATCGGCCTAACACTTTCGGAGGAGAAGATTGTTTAAGTTTTCACTATAGCCATATATGGCAAAATAGCCCCAACCCCCTGGCGGCCATGTTTTACCAATCAACATGACTTGAAGGAATTCTCATGAGGTCATTGAGGGGATGCTTTCTGTGAAGTTTCATCCCAATTGACCCACTGGTTACTGAGGGGAAGATGTTGACACACGATGGACGATGCACGACGGACAAAAGGCGATCACAATAACTCACCTTGAGCACTTCGTGCTCAGGTGAGCTAAAAACCGACTAACCTTTTTTAATGCAGAACTTTTAAAATGTACTTTTGCAGCTGTGCACTTGGAAGAGAAGAATTTTGTAATTTCTAAATAAACCCAGATAACAATGAAGAGATGAGTTTTGTAAATTCTAGATATAACCAGATAACCATGAGGAGGTGAGCATCCGCGACGTCTAACCAGGATTAAAACAGTTGGCACAGTCTTCACGCAATCACTTCCAGCAGTCAAAGGTTTACCCCCTTACGAAATGGATCCAGATATCATATGCAGCAGACGAAAACATTACAAACATTATGGCACGTTCAACTGTATTCAAAAGTTATATGTTCGATTTAACGCTTTCCCTCATACGACAATTCTGCAGCAGACGACTTTGAACATATTTTGTCAAAAATAGAAAATTTCTTTAATTGAATGGATAACCTATGACTAAAAGTGGAAAACATTGTGGCAAAAGGAGAAATTGCTCGTTTTGAGCAATTTCTTCTTTTGTCACTATGTTGTCGAAAAGCCGTCTGCTGCAGAGGCGTCAGAAAGGTTAAGAAGAGTACAAAGTGTGCCTGGACGTCTTTCATGCGTAGAATTGTTTGATATTGAAGCCTAATGAAGGCATTAACATTTTTGCATATTTACAGCAGAATAATTACATCTATTATTTTATAGTATCACCAGTTATCTGGTTACATCATTATCAATGTTTCTGTTATGAAAAAGTAGGGGGCGAAAATGTCACGTCTTACAATTAGGACATAAAACATTTACACACAGTTGATACGAGTTGACAATTGTATTAAACCCTTTCCCACATACAATAAATCTGCAGCAGACGTCTTTCAAAACATATTGACAAAAACATGAACAATCTCAATAAATCAGAGTGTTACTATTAAATAGAGTTGAAAACATTGTGGCCAAAGGATAAATTGCTCATCATGAGGAATTTCACCATTTGCCACAATGTTTTCAAAAGTTATATGTCCGATTTAAGAAAAGTCCAAAGTTTGTGTGGATGTCTTTCATGCGTAGATTTGTTTGATATTGAAGGGTTTAAACTGTTTGCAACTTACAGCAGAATAATTACATCTATTATTTAATAGGATCACCAGTTACCAGGTTACATTATTTACAAGTTGTCTGTTTTTGAAAAAGTGGGGGAGAAAATGTCACGTCTTTAAATTTGAACATATAACATTTTACACAGGTTGAGACAATTTGACAATGTTATGTAAACAGGAAAAAATACTCATCTTAATGTGGGAAATAATGAAATGCACCTAACATTAGGTAATAAAAGATATCAAGTTGTAACAATGACAAGAGCATGTCAACAACCACCATGAAAAACCTCGGCCTCAAGGTATGAAGCTGATATCATAATGGAGAAAATTCAGACAAACGAGCGCAAATATTACAAATATGCAGCAGACGAATTTGGAAACATTTAAAGTATAATTATAGAATGAGTTGAACAAATTGTGGTAAAAGCTACACTGTTTTAAAAAGTCGTCTGCTGCAGCATCCATCATTGTAGGAAATGGTAAAGGTACATTTTATGATATGACCCCTAGACTTCAGTATTATGTATTGCCACCTTGTGTACGAATACAATTCAGGTGACATTCTTACATGGCGAATGGCGTCATATAAATAAAGTGAAATTCTATCTAATGAGTTGTTATTCTGATAAATGTCTGTATGCATGACGCAATCAACGCTGATATTAATGTTTACGTTTTAATTATCGTTAGGAATTCACACGTTTGTGTTAATTAATATGTACGAGATTGTAAACAAGCTAAAAGTGCTTTATTTTCAGCTACATTAGTATATATAATATATCTATATGTACATGTACCTGTATGTTTCAATTAAATGTGACTGATAGTGTTAAAAGATTTAAACTTATAAATACAATATACATTTTATTTGTATTCAATCTCAATACAATGAAGTATGAAAACATTGAAACATCCATGTGCGCATATACCCCGCAAAAGAGATCAATTGTCTTAATTGACCATTTCTAACATTTCGCCAGGTTGTTCCCTTTAAACAGGTTTTGTAAGTTAATACATCCACTTATCGATAGCAATGACGTATTGGTAACAGTTTCCTGCGGTTACGCGCCTCAAAAGACTACTAAATACTTTGATCATAAATGAGCTTATTTACACATCTAGTCCATTTAGCCTAAATCTTAAGTTGAAATACACTTTAAATCGGTGTGACCAATCAGAAATAGTGCTACTTTGATTTCGCTTTGTACGGTGTTTTCAAAAAAAATTCACCGCTTTCAAAAAATATTCAGTTTTATCACAGCTTTTTCTGGGTAAGTTACTAGTACTACTTGTCCATTCGTAATTTTAACCCAACAATCCTGATCGCCAATAAGGAAAAGCCATTTATTACCATTTTACAAGGCTTTGGTATGACACGGTCTGGGATGGACCCCGCGACGTCCGCACTCGATGCAGACTCTCATCCACTACAACACCGAGGCGGTCTGTGTTACTTTGTGTTTTAAGAATTACATTGAGGATGGTATATGACTGGTGAATACGGTCCGTGTCAGAAAATATGAACCAACCCGCGAGAAAACCAACTTTGTGGACTCTGCGTAATGTATCGACCCAGATCAGCCTAAGCATGCCGCGCAAGCTAATCCGGACAGAAAATTGTCGCCTTATGTGAATGTTTCTGTTTAATGAATTCTTATTCTATACCTCTTGACACCCGAGACGGAATGTGTTGGCCCGGATTAGCCTGCCTGGACTGATCTTGGTCGATACATAACGAAGAGACCATCATGTTGGTCTTCTTGCGGGACGGCTCATTATACTTACATTTCTCACCACACCCTTGTTCAGTGAGTGTTCTGATAACGACATCCCCATTTTCTTCGCCAGATGGCGCAGTGAACGGTTGAAGTGGGCGGAACCAGTGAAATATACCAATGCGCATGCGTACTCATCGTACGGTACAACGATGATGTCAATTCTTCGGTGCTGAAATTATAGCACCATAACTGATATAAAATTTGCTATGTGAATTCTGCAATTGATATGACAATGACAATGACAAATCTTTATTCAAACGTACTTACGCCACCGGCCCATAATACATAACATAATATTAATACATTTATTACATTCTAAAAAATGTCCCAAAAACTAAAACTCTTTCAACAGCATGCATACATAGTGTGCTAATTTTCTTGATATACACATTGTAATGAAATCACATGCTATTGTCAAACGTTTTGGTTAAATATGAGCCAGGTAGTATACATAGCTTTGAAAACAAAATACAATACAACGGGGCGTCAGGTATTAAATGAGAAAGAACAACCCTTTAAAGCAAGTCATCAAAACATGGTCAAGTCTTTGCCGATACACCAAGTAAGAAGGGTGACTTACCCAACCAAACACAGAAGACAAACTTAGCCGATAAAACCAAGTAAGAAGGGTGACTTACCCAATCAAACAGAGAATACAAACTTAGCCGATACGTCAAGTAAGAGGGGCGACTTACCCAATTAAGTAAGGGAGACAAACTTAGTCGATACACCAAGTAAGAAGGGTGACTTACCCATTCAAAAAGAGAATACAAACTGAGCCGATACACCAAGTATGAAGGGTGACTTACCCAATCAAACAGAGAATACAAACTTAGTCGATACACCAAGTAAGAGGGGTGACTTACCCAATTAAGTAAAGGAGACAAACTTAGCCGATACGTCAAGTAAGAGGGGCGACTTACCCAATCAAACAGAGAATACAAACTTAGTCGATACACCAAGTAAGAGGGGCGACTTACCCAATGAAGTAAAGGAGACAAACTTAGCGGATACACTTAGTAAGAAGGGTGACTTACCCATTCAAAAAGAGAATACAAACTTAGCTGATACACCAAGTAAGAAGGGTGACTTACCCAATCAAACAGAGAATACAAACTTAGTCGATACACCAAGTAAGAGGGGCGACTTACCCAATTAAGTAAAGGAGACAAACTTAGCCGATACACCAAGTAAGAAGGGTGACTTACTAAATCAAACAGAGAATACAAACTTAGTCGATACACCAAGTTAGATGGGCGACTTACCCAATTAAGTAAAGGAGACAAACTTAGCCGATACGTCAAGTGAGAGGGGCGACTTACCCAATCAAACAGAGAATACAAACTTAGTCGATACGCCAAGTAAGAGGGGCGACTTACCCAATTAAGTAAAGGAGACAAACTTAGCCGATACGTCAAGTAAGAGGGGCGACTTACCCAATCAAACAGAGAATACAAACTTAGTCGATACGCCAAGTAAGAAGGGCGACTTACCCAATCAAGTAAAGAAGACAAACTTAGCGGATACACTTAATAAGAAGGGTGACTTACCCAATCAAGTAAAGGAGACAAACTTTGCGGATACACTTAGTAAGAAGGGTGACTTACCCAATCAAACACAGAAGACAAACTTACCCGATGACCGTCCCCCGGAAGTTTACAAACGCCGAGGTATTTTTTCTGGTTTTCGTTATCGTCTGATGTAACAAGGTCGTCTGTTAGAAAGCCTACAATAGATATATGACGTAACATCAAACTGCAGCTCTCACCGGTCAATGCGTATTGCCCGTAAACACAAACAATTATAAGTGCAAAACACTTCTAAATTTGTTAAATATCTTAATGTTTAAAGTTACACATTTTGACATTGGCTTAAACAGTATGGTCTTACGTTGTTCATTTAGAATTAGAATGATATCAGAAATGATTTCTGGTCACGTGTCTTGATCATCCAATAGGAAGTATAGATACAAATTCGCTTTTTAGCAAGGGGCTCGTTAGAGCCAATTGCTATAGTAACTAATTTTCGAAACGACGCATCATTTTGAGACTGGATCTAGACAGGCGTTTTACGATATCGGCATTGAATAACTTCACATCTGTCTTTCTACACCAGCTCTCCGTTTCTGAACACCATCTCGACTTCATATAGATGTATTGGTGGTTGCAGATCGTACATAATGTCAATGAAAGTGGATGATTTGTGGAATATTTTGTTAAAAATGAAATGACTGTTGCCAGCTAATTCCCATGTTGGTCATCTCGAACCGCCAATAGTTCCTGCCTAAAAATCAAAATGCGGTAACTTGTTGACATATGAAGCCGAAAATTGATTTGATTCGACATCACTAACCCAAAAGAAATAACTCGAAAGAAATTGTATGTTAAAATATATGAATTACATGATTGATAATTAAAATGTATTTCTACGCTTTCAACATACTTAATAGCGCGTAAAGTTCATTGGTAATTCCTAAATATTGTAAATCAAATGGAGTAAAGGCAACTTTTCGATTCCGACTCAAAAACAAATTCAGATAATAATCGAGTCCCAATGATAACATATATACTCAAACATTCAAATTATTTAAATGATAATAAAATAAATAGTTGACAAAATATAACATATACGGTAAATGTGCAAGTGAGCCCAGGCGTCGTAATTTCCACAAATCCTTTCGAATAAAATGTATTTTCAGCGGTAACGTTAACTCAGGAATCTAAGTACTAGAGTATTTCATTTTAGATTCCTGCGTAAATACATCAAATTCTCAACCAAAATTGACCTGAACAACCCCAGCAGACGGAATAAGATAGTCAAGTCCCAGTTATAAAACAAATGATTTAAATGACATTTGTTTTTTATCAAGATAAAACGCCTCAATACTAAATAATTCGCTAACTCGTGTATTGGTTTATAATTATATTATAAATAAATTCCTCCCACCAGAAGTGACCGCGTAACGTAGCGGATAGCATATTCGGCCGTGAAGCGGGAGACTAGAGTTCGATTCCCATTTTGGGCAGATATTTTTTTTTATAAGAAAAATATAATACTTTTTGTCTTATAAATAGCCGATATCAATGGTGCAATTGTCATTTAACACCGCTGCAATAAACTCTTTTAAAATGTTGGGATTTAAAATGAATTCAAAAGCAATGCATTTAAAACTATTCACCTATGCGTTCTGAAACACTAAGAAATAATTAAATCGTGTGTATGATGTTTTACGTCGCTTTTAACAATATTCCAGTCATTGCACGCTGAAGAAAATGTAGATAACACAGAATTTTATTTCTGCTTTGAAAGTAAAATTGGACTCTCAATATAGTTATCAGTGTTAGGTAATTGTGATTTTGATATGAACTGTATATGTGTTAATTGCATTAAAAAAAACCACTATAAGCAGAAACTATCCAGATAGCAGATGCGCATGTGTATGCCAACTTTTAGTATATCGATAGACCATCATACTGTGTGTACAGTATTTTGCTTTACTCCTTTATCATTTAATATATGGATATAAAGTGCTAACTAACAAAGTGCTAGTGTAAAGTGTTCAAGTTAGACTTTTGGGATCGGTAAATCCATGTCCAAATGTTATCTGCAGTTAGCCCCTTGCTGTGAGCACTTGCAGTGCTTTGATTTCTTATATCATCAAACCATGAACATAAAACAGAGGGGGTCAATCAGGTGTTAAATGTCAATTCTTTCGTAACAAAATAGGAAGAGAAACACGTGTACTTCTCAATGCTTTTTATGATATTGTATTTATACAGACGTAAACAAAAACAATAACAGTAGGCCCTAGACAACCACCACTTCATTAACCCTTTCCCTCATATATAGACGCTTTCTGACGACTCTGTAGCAGACGGCTTTTTGAAAACATAGTGACAAAAGAAGAAATTGCTCAAAACGAGCAATTTCTCCTTTTGTCACAATGTTTTCCACTTTTAGTCATATGTTATCCATTCAGTATATAGAGATTTTCATTTTTTGACAAAATATGTTCAAAATCGTCTGCTGCAGAATTGTCGTATGAGGGAAAGGGTTAACAGCATTTGGTTTGAGTGTTTTGTCATAAGAGTGATAACGGCTCCCTGGACGCGAAACTATACACTGACATAATTAATTCTTTCAGCGCCAATAGCACTATAGAGGGTTTTTACAATACAAAACCAAAAGCAGATTCATGTGAGTCAGTTCGTTACGAGCTGTCTACAATCAGTATTGTTTTGCCCTTTAGATATCAAATAATTTAAAAACCCTTATAATATAAAAACCTGAGACGCCCGATTTTAAACAAGGAGGTATCTGGAAATTGTGCGCCAAAAGAGTTAATAGGAGCGCCCTTTCGAGGAACGTGTCCTTCTCTAGTGTTATTGTAACATCAGTTTCATTGGTGTGTACACGTCACAAGAAACAAGTTAAGGCAATTTACGAATTTGAATTAATTATTCAAAGTAATGTCAACAAACGAAATATTTGAGCCGTCCCGCGAGAAAACCAACATTGTGGATTCTACGTAAAGTATCTACCAGGATCAGCCCGCGCATTCCGCGCAAAATAACCCGGACAGACTCTTTTCGCCTCCTGTGGATTTTCTGTTTCAGGAATCATTACTATATACCTCTTAACCCCTGAGACGTAATGTGTCGGCCTGGATTAGCCTACACGGAATAAGCAGGCTGATCTGTGTCGATACATTACGCAGAGGCCACAATGTTGTTTTTGTCGTGGGACGGCTCATATGTCAGTGTAGGTCGAGGTATAAGATACTATGAGCCGCGTCAATGGGAGACATCGGTCAGTTATCTCCCTTTAATACTCTCTACATCTAGCTAGGTCCTATCATTTGGTTTCCTCTGTTTTTATCATTGGTTTCTTTGCACTGGATGGTGCACTTATAATTGCATTTTCTTGGCCAACTGTTATTATATTGAAACAGTAATTCCACATTTGTTTTCTTTAAACACTGCTATGTAAATTTTCTCTTTTGAATCATCACTTTAATTAACACATTTATGATTAATGTGTACGGAGTAATTGCAATATCTCATTGCGAAATAGCGATAAAGACAAAGGATTCCAACTGAAAGGACCTACCAACTATTTGGTCTTCCTTGGTCTTTATCTGACAAGGGAGATAATATAATTATCACTAATGTCCCTAATTGAGTTAGGTTCGTCTTGCCACACTAACACCGTGACGCAACTTCAATGGGCGCACTCTTATTTCCGCTACGACTGTATTACGTGTTGTTCAGCGTTAATGTGTTTGTTTTGTTTTATATAAATGAGGTTTTACGACATTTTTCAATCTCACATCAGTTATAGTATGGCAACAGTTCACTTATGCATGATGATCCCAGGGATCCATCCTCGGTACCCAGGCTATTCATAAAATATATGATACCCTGGGCAAATTGGCTGTAAATATTCCGCACTTATGATAAATTTATGAGGTGAAATGCAGCCGCTTGATTGGCCGCATGACACAAACCTCATGCAATACGAACATTACAGTGTAGTTACGGAGGAAATCGTGGTGCATGCTTTACGAAGTTCCGCTAGCCAATTTGCCCAGGGTATCATATATTTTATGAATAGCCTGGGTACCGAGGATGGATCCCTGGGTAAATAAACCAGTACAATGCTAGGAAACTGTGCCTTGCCCAAGGGCATTCCACCATGACCGCCGCGACTGGGGTTCGAATCCGGGTCGCCTGATTCCTAATCCTCGACGCTTATCACTCGGCTAAGGCGAATTCCGCTCAAATATTGAACATAAGACTTAAATGAATTTAGACTGACAGTGAAGGGCTCTGGTCAGACTGTTAAAGTGCACACTCTCGCGTGAGTATTCATCTTTCTCAAACGCACCAAGCAACAAATCGCTTGCCGCGCCTCATACGTATCTGCGTCATCCATGGAAATTACAAGGTTTCTATTCCTCATGCTTGCCTGACAATCTGACAAATTAATTACATCAAACAGTTGAGCTTATCAAAAGGATATAAACATAATTGTACATTTCGCACGTAGCCCTTCCTAAACAATGGTAATAACAATGTATTGATGTGTAAATATGTAGGCTTCCATTTAATTTCCTCACATAAAAGGTGTGTTCAACGTATGCAAATGTTATTCTGTTATTCTGAAGATTAACCCTTTGCACACATCTTCAACGGACCGATTTGAAAAATATGAACATAGGTATGGAAACTTTCTATAAATTAATTAACACTTATTTTGATTTGTATGTAGCAAATGGAGAAAAAGAGTAACTACTTATGTGCTGGTGTCAGGATAAATGGACCAGTAGAACTGGTAACCTACCAAGAAAACGTCGTGATATAACTGAACAATTTTAAAAATCGGCGTTAAACCTTAAATAAATAAACAAAATTACACACGAGAGTGCAATGAAGTTCCTGTATCACCTTGTATCATGATTCAGTTTTAATACGTTGTTCATGGATGAGCTCTTCAATGGAAAAAGGTAAAAGTTGGCTTTTGTTAGCAGTGTAGATCCAGGTCAGCCTGTGTTTCCGTACGGTAAGATCAAGATACACTTTTCACATATTACTCACCCAAGCTTGTTAGAATATCCAGTCAACTTGCGTAAATACTGATAAGAAGGAGCATATCTGAACCTACACGCAGAGGTCCAGATAAGGAGGGGTATTCAGCTCTTTTGCCCACCATTTCTCTCTTATTATTAACGCAAACCCTATGTTGTGTGTACTCAAAAGAATCGTCTGACTGAGACGATTCTTTTGAGTACCCACAGCACAGAGTTAGAGGGTCAAATAATGATTTTAGAACATGCAGAACGCCCCTTATCTAGTGCTCTGCCTAAACTGTTCAGAAATGCCGACCGTACCTTTGCATACGGAAATTAAGCCAAAGCTATTAACATGTTCTTGGTAAATGTAAATGCCTGGAACATTATCGGTAACCCGAAGAGCGTGTTTAAACACTACATTGAAATCAAGCTTTAGTTTGTACAGCAGAAACATTTCAAAACGTGTATATATCTCGATACAGACATCTTCCCCGTCTCCATTGCAGTCATGTCTGTTAACCATTCAATCCATCCTTGACCAATTATGCTTTATTTATTTCCACCGGAACACTCTTATAAACCAGCTTATTTACATACGTTTATTGGAACGGATCACGACTCTCCGGTAGTGTAGATTTGTATGAAATAACAGTTATAAACTAGAACTATCACTGAAGATGATAAATACCCCCTAAACAGCACCTTGACCTACACCATAACTTAATAAGTAAAAGGGCCATAACTCTGTAAAATAGCATGCAATTGTAACCCCTTTAGGATATGCACATTTCCTCTTGGTATAGAATGGGTCATCCAAGGAAAACTTCTACGACAGACGATGACGACGCCGACGGACAGAGAGTGGTCAGAGTAGAGCATCTAGAGCCTTTGGGTCAGGTGATCTACTTCAGCAGTATTCGCGACAATATAATATTCTGCGGAATACTGGAATATCGCTAAAAGAGACCATTACCTAGATAGGCGATACCAGAATGATCCTATATAATGACATCGTTTATTGTCTTTCTTTGTTCTATAGTGATGACAACTTTCTTTCGATTTAAGCTGATTGTTTGAAAGCAGACAAGTAATGTATCCTGTTTCCCTCCAGCAGACACAATCAGTTGTCAACCTAACGTTTAAACTAGTTAACCGATATACATGTAGTGTTGCTATGGTAACAATGTAAACAAATGATTCCAGTAAGATTATTTATTGATAACACGAGACTACAACTGCGCCATCACTTCCATATCAACTATATTGTTTACAGTATGCCTTTGTTATTATTAACGTATCGTCAAGCACAGCCTTTAGCACTAGTATGCATGTGATTGATAGGGGTTTAAAACGCCGTTTTCATCCCCTTTTCCGTCTTATTACGGCAGACAGTTCACCTACTCATGTATTTCCTGACTGTTCACACCAGTACTCCACACACCATACTTTCCAGGCAACTGGCTGCTTTTCCACTTAGACTGAAAGCCCATTGTCGGAAGACAAATAACGCTTGCCACAGTGACTTTTTGTCAAACGTCGGAAAGAATATAAACCAAGCTAGGGTTCGAAATCACAACCCCTGGATTAAAGAATATATGGATTAAAAGCTAAATTCGGGTCTATTTGATCGTTCTACCAGAATGAGGTCAACACATTGACTAAATGAAGTATCAATGCGTAAAAAGTCTTATTTTTTAAATATAATTAAGTGTTTTGTACAGCAGGGTCGAGAAGGAAGTTTCATGGAGATAAAAACGACCACAACTAACGACGTCATTAGACAAGTACTACCTTAAAGCAAAAAAACAATACGGATGTCAAGTCCATTAACTGTGAATGACAGTCACTTTTTATTGTTGCAACACGCTACACCACACATAGGAGGCTTAATTATACGAAGGTGTTAAATAGGAAGTAAAAACTTCGGCAAGAGGAAATGTACGCACACACTGATGATCTGACCTGATAAAAAATGTCTACACTGTCTGAAATAGTGCAAATAGATGGATGAATACACGTAACAATGTTGTAACTACGTTTTGCAACAATTTGTAGTTACAGGTGTTTGTAATGTGTTCAGGTGTTACGGAGAAGCGATGATATTTCAATAGTTGTCTATCTAACATTTAGATGTATAAAAGTCATCTTTTTACTTTTATGTATATTAGATTCGTTAATCATAGTAATTCACATATTGTAAATATGATTTCACAGGTGCTTGCGAAGCAGATATAATATATTTCATATTATTATACTGTACTTTAGTTTGATGATAAGAAAAGGTACTAAAAGGTCAAAGGTGCATTCTTTATGCGAGTTATATGTCTCTCACTACGTTGTATAAATAAAATGTTGATATATTCATTATATATATGACAGTAAGATAGTAAGTAAATATTTTATTATACATGTAGTGACATGTGTAAGTACATCAACAAAACAATGGTACAAAAAGTAATAAATAACACCCGGCCACATGGGCCTATAAGTCACTTTCAAAAGAAATATGATTAAGGAAACAAAAACAAACAAAAATGGAAAACGTGTTGTGTTGAGATCGTTCTACTTCATAACGACAATATTAAATAGGCGGATATGGGTAGTACCATTCGAAAATATCCATTCCAGAAACTTTATCTCCAAAAGAAAAATAAGGTACGTATAAAAAGTCAATATAAGTACGTATAATTATGAATGAGATCACTTCAGGGAAAAAACAAACAAACAAGGGCACCGCAAAGCGAATGCATCCCCCCGCCATATACTAACTGTATACCAAGTTTGGTTAAGCTCGGTAGAAGGATGTTCAGTGTAGAGTGGTCACAAGGTTGTTACGGACGGACGCGGAATAGTCAAAACCCAATTTTGACCTTGACCTTTAACATATGACCTTGAAAATAAATAGGCTTCTAGACCTTGCCATATACTAACTGTATACCAAGGTTGGTTAAGATCGGTCTAAGGATGTTCAGTGTAGAGCGGTCACAAGGTTATTACAGACGGACGCACGGACGAACGAACAAACGGACAGCCCCGTTACTATATCCCCTCGCAAACTTCCTTAGCCGAGGGGATAATAAAACGCTAAAACATTTTCCCACTGTGTCTAAAGAATATGTAACAAAACAAAACTGTACAGTTTACGTGTTAATAATACTGTTCAGTTCTGTTTCCAATTTGACCTTTTTTTTCTCGGTGTTTAAATGTCGATAGCATCACATTTAGGTAGAAAACGGAAATATGAATTTTCACTTTGGTTATAATGGCCCAGTATCACTCACATAAGGGTGACAGTAGTATCAAAGTCCTATGTTATAATATTAGCGACAAACATATCATGAACTAAGTTTTTAGATGGTCTACCAAGTGCATGTGCACTACAGGGACAAGTTTTACAATAACTAGTGAATCTTTTCAGAAGGCCGTCCTAATCGTTTGTCAAGGAGAAATTCTATGAGAAAAGCCCAAAAATCAGGACACCTATGTATTTGACGAACTAAATTGTTTTCGTCTAGTTAAGTAACCAAATAATATTCTGTTTTTAATATCCGGCAGCAATGAAAACCTTGAGTTGTAGCAATATATGTGTAAATAGTAAAAACATGTGTCCCAGTAATGTGTTATTCAACTTGGTATCTGTTTTTTTCTAATTAAGTAGTCATGCAGACGTCAACTCCAAACTAAAAAAATCCAATCACATAACGTTATTAGGTCTGTGTACAGACCACGTCGAAATATATTAGTGTATTGCCATTTTTAAAATATTCTTTTTCCTTTTCACACACCTTTTTCTTTTCTTTTTTTTTTTAAATTTGTCTGAAAAGAAAACATTTTAACCCTTTTCCGACCTACAGACGCACTTTAACGCATTTGCAGCAGACGACTTTAGTAAACATTGTGACAAAAGATGAAATTGCTCATTACGATAATTATAAATGCATTTATTGATATCTTGCATAATTTTGCCAAGATATGTTTAAAGTCGTCTGCTGCATATTTACTGTATGTGGGAACAGGTTAAACTAGAAATATCACTGAAGGTGATGAATACCCCCAGCTGGTGCCTGACAATATACATATGTATGAGAAATTCAAGGGGCCATAACTCATTTAAAAATAATTCCAGTGCATCACGCCGACAATATGCACAACTAGGCTTGGTATCAATCATTCTTGTGAAGTTATATTGAATTGTGACTAAGGGTTGCTGAGAAATAGTGTTCACAAGAAATGTCCACAGACCAACGGACCGAAAAACCGACCGACAAGCGTTAAGCCTATATAGCCCCCATATACTATGTATCTGGGGGTATAAAAATACCATATGATGAACGTTTTACATCCATCGTGTTTTAACAAGGCGACCCTCAAAATAGCAATTCCGGAAAACGATACATTTATATCAATATCTATGGCTTCTGATCTGGGAAGTAATCATATATCATCGCATCCTAAAATTAAACAAAAACAACAACAACAAAATTCCTCCGAAACAACCTTTCAGCTTCAATTATTCTGCCGAGAGAATTAACCAGGAATCGCAGCGGTTATGGGAAGACCTCCTGAATGTAGCAATCGCTTATCACGGGATTCGAGCTCAGAACCTTTATTTGTGATGCTACACGCGAATACACTGATTGGCTATAATATGGACGATTAAGTTTAGTACCCTGTATTTGTGACGCGACATGCGAACACACTGACTTGCTATACTATGGACTACTTTAGTTAAGTACCCTGTATGTGTGACGCGACACGCGAACACACTGACTTGCTATACTATGGACTACTTTAGTTAAGTACCCTGTATGTGTGATGCAACACGCGAACACACTGACTTGCTATACTATGGACTACTTTAGTTAAGTACCCTGTATTTGTGACGCGACATGCGAACACACTGACTTGCTATACTATGGACTACTTTAGTTAAGTACCCTGTATTTGTGACGCGACATGCGAACACACTGACTTGCTATACTATGGACTACTTTAGTTAAGTACCCTGTATGTGTGACGCGACACGCGAACACACTGACTTGCTATACTATGGACTACTTTAGTTAAGTACCCTGTATGTGTGATGCAACACGCGAACACACTGACTTGCTATACTATGGACTACTTTAGTTAAGTACCCTGTATTTGTGACGCGACATGCGAACACACTGACTTGCTATACTATGGACTACTTTAGTTAAGTACCCTGTATTTGTGACGCGACATGCGAACACACTGACTTGCTATACTATGGACTACTCTAGTTAAGTACCCTGTATTTGTGACGCAACACGCGAACACACTGACTTGCTATACTATGGACTACTTTAGTTAAGTACCCTGTATGTGTGATGCAACACGCGAACACACTGACTTGCTATACTATGGACTACTTTAGTTAAGTACCCTGTATTTGTGACGCGACACGCGAACACACTGATTGGCTATACTATGGACAACCTTAGTTAAGTACCCTGTATGTGTGATGCAACACGCGAATACACTGACTTGCTAAACTATGGACTACTTTAGTTAAGTACCCTGTATTTGTGATGCCACACGTGAATACATTGACTTGCTAAACTATTGATTACCCTGTATGTGTGACGCAACTCGCAAATACACTGACTTTATATTTATAATGTCGAAGAAATAAAGGAAATGAAACGTTTTGATTGGTTTATAGTAAAATTGGCGATCCCACGAGAGGCACTAATAAGGTGAAGTTTTAAAATGAAATGCTCTGCATACTAACCTTTAATTGTTTTCCTTAAGAAATAGATTTCTGTGAAAAAAATCAGTGAAAACGTATGAAATATAATATTTAAGAGCAAATTATTAATTATTTTTGAAACATGATAAGTTTCCAGTTATTTATCGTCCATTGGAACTTATACTGTGTTACATAATACACCTCTTTGGAGCCTCGCGTAATCTCAAGTCATGTGATGAATTCTCGGCCTTGAATAACGTCATGTCGCGCTAGTGTAATGGATGTTGACTTGGACTGTCAAGTGAAAGGTATGTGGTTCGCTTCCCGGCAGAAGTATATATATGAACTAAAACAAATATTACATATTTAACGTTATTGTTTTCTGTCATTCAAAGTATCAAATAATTGCGAATGTTCCATTTCTTAGTGTTTTCTCATATTGATCGCCGTTTATCTTTTTTAAAGATATTTCTTGTTGCTCATGAAAGGTAATCGATGAAATAAATCAGTTATTTGGTCTGTTACTGACCCATTACGGAAAAATAGGGGGTCTGGAATTAATTTCGCCGTGACATGACTGAGCAATTGTTGAAAACGGCGTTGAAACCACAATCAATCAATCAATCCTATATAACTCCACACTCCTGAGATCTTAGGAGACAAAGTAATTACTTCAAGTTGTAAAGTATTTGATATGACCTTACTTCCAGTTGTAAAGTATTTGATATGACCTTATTTCCAGTTGTAAAGTATTTGATATGACCTTACTTCCAGTTGTAAAGTATGTGATATGACCTTACTTCCAGTTGTAAAGTATTTGATATGACCTTACTTCCAGTTGTAAAGTATTTGATATGACCTTACTTCTAGTTGTAAAGTATTTGATATGACCTTACTTCCAGTTGTAAAGTATTTGATATGACCTTACTTCCAGTTGTAAAGTGTTTGATATGACCTTACTTCCAGTTGTAAAGTATTTGATATAACCTTACTTACAGTTGTAAAGTATTTGATATGACCTTACTTCCAGTTGTAAAGTATTTGATATGACCTTACTTCCAATTGTAAAGTATTTGATATGACCTTACTTCCAGTTGTAAAGTGTTTGATATGACCTTACTTCCAAAGGTAATCGATGAAATAAATCAGTTATTTGGTCTGTTACTGACCCATTACGGAAAAATAGGGGGTCTGGAATTAATTTCGCCGTGACATGACTGAGCAATTGTTGAAAACGGCGTTGAAACCACAATCAATCAATCAATCCTATATAACTCCACACTCCTGAGATCTTAGGAGACAAAGTAATTACTTCAAGTTGTAAAGTATTTGATATGACCTTATTTCCAGTTGTAAAGTATTTGATATGACCTTACTTCCAGTTGTAAAGTATGTGATATGACCTTACTTCCAGTTGTAAAGTATTTGATATGACATTACTTCCAGTTGTAAAGTATTTGATATGACCTTACTTCTAGTTGTAAAGTATTTGATATGACCTTACTTCCAGTTGTAAAGTATTTGATATGACCTTACTTCCAGTTGTAAAGTGTTTGATATGACCTTAGTTTAAACTTATTTATTTTAAATCGATTGCGAAACAAGCTTTAAGCTTATATTAATCACGCTCGATGTCTGCTTCCTGGATACTTAACCAGTACTCGCGCCGTTTGTGTGGAGAAATCCCAAAGGCAGAACCCGCTCATCACGGGATTCGAACCCGGGACCTTTGGTATGACCTTACTTCCAGTTGTAAAGTATTTGATATAACCTTACTTCCAGTTGTAAAGTATTTGATATGACCTTACTTCCAGTTGTAAAGTATTTGATATGACCTTACTTCCAGTTGTAAAGTATTTGATATGACTTTACTTCTAGTTGTAAAGTATTTGATATGACCTTACTTCCAGTTGTAAAGTATTTGATATGACCTTACTTCCAGTTGTAAAGTGTTTGATATGACCTTACTTCCAGTTGTAAAGTATTTGATATAACCTTACTTACAGTTGTAAAGTATTTGATATGACCTTACTTCCAGTTGTAAAGTATTTGATATGACCTTACTTCCAATTGTAAAGTATTTGATATGACCTTACTTCCAGTTGTAAAGTGTTTGATATGACCTTACTTCCAAAGGTAATCGATGAAGATCAGATAGTAAATGGAAGCTCTATTGTGTTCACAAGCTGTATTATAGCAATTTTGACAATTTCAAGGGCGATAATCCAGCCATGCATGGGTAGACCTGGCCGTTTTTTAGAAATGAACCAAACTCTCATTGATATCTAACTACTGTATAAGTTTGATTGAGATACAATCAAAAGTGAAGACTGTATCGTGTTAACAAGCCCTATTATAGCAATTTTGACAATTTCAAGGGCCATAATTCAGTCATGCATGCGGCGGATCTGGCTTGTTTTCGAAAAGAATCAAGCTCTCATGGATATCTAACTACTGTATAAGTTTGGTTGAGATACAATAAACAAAAGGGACTGTATCGTGTTAACAAGCTCTACTATAGCAATTTTGACAATTTCAAGGGTTATTATCCAGTCATGCATGGGCGGATCTGGCTGGTTTTGGAAAGGAACTGAGTTCTCATGGATATCTAATTATTGTATAAGTTTGATTGAGATACAATACAAAATAACGACTGTATCGTGTTAACAAGGTCTATTATAGCAATTATGACAATTTCAAGGGCCATAATCTAGTCATGCATGGGCATATCTGTGGCTGGTTTTCGAAAGGAACCGAGCTCTCATGGATATCTAACTACTGTATAAGTTTGGTTGAGATACAATCAAAAGTGAAGACTGTATCGTGTTAACAAGCTCTTTTATAGCAATTTTGACCATTTCGAGGGCCATAATCCAGTCATGCATGGGCGGATCTGGCTGGTTTTCGAAAGGAACCGAGCTCTCATGGATATCTAACTACTGTATATATAGGATCTGACATGAGTTGTCATTTTATATATACGGAATATTACGTTGCGGGAGCGATAAAAGGGTTTGTATTGCACGACAAGTAGCGTGGAAAAATCGATATCTTACGAGACCGAAGGTCGAGTAAGATATGGATTTTCCCACGCTACGAGTCGTGCAATACGTACCCATTTATCGCTCCCGCAACGTAATATTCCTTTTATTATATACCAACGATCTATGAAGAGCGAAAAAACTATTAAATATACAGATTCAATACATTGTTTATTGGGGATACCTCGCTGAAAGTATTCCGCGCACTGTCTGACGTCACAATCTTGTATTTACACCGCATGTAGATACGGAATTTTAATCTGTCGTGGTGTATTTGCGCATGTCAATCTGCATGTATTTCCACCGGAAAATGTACAGGCATATAATAAAAAGAAATACGTAATGGGTATATTACATGGGATACAAGCAACGTCATGTGATAAAAGACTGTATCGTGTTAACAAGAAATTGTTTACGGACGGACGCACGCACGGACGACGGACAAATCGCCACGACATAAGCCCTTCTGGCCTTTGGCCAGTAGAGCTAAAAAATGACGGAATTTAAGAGAGGACATTGAGAGGATGCTTCCTATGGAGTTTCAACCAAATTGGCCAAGTGGTTAAGGGGAAGAAGTCGTTTAAAGGAAAAGGTTAACGCACGCACGCACGAACGCACGACGGACAATTCGCTATGACATAAGCTCGACTGGCTTTCAGCTAGTGGAGCTAAAAATGAGCCGTCCCGCGAGAAAACCAACATTGTGGACTCTGCGTAAAGTATCGACCCGGATCAGCCTAAGCATGCCGCGCAGTCTTACCCGGATAAACAGTTTTCGCCTCCTTTGGATTTTCTGTATCAAACACCAAATAATTAATCAATCAATCAAACAGTCAATCAATCAATCAATCAATCAATCAATCAATCAATTGGTAACCTTCGCGTACAAGGTTGTTACACATTTCACTGTTAACATGGAAGATTCTTAAATTGTAATTTAGCTTGGAAACTATTTGTGTTAATATTATTGTTTATGGCTTACAACAGTATTTAAGCTTTACTTGAGTCGTCCCCCTAGAAAACCAAGAGTGTGGACTCTGCGTAAAGTTTCGACGCGGATCAGCCTAAGCATGCCGCACAGGCTTACCCGGATAGACACTTTTCGCCTCCGGTTGATTTTCTGTTTCAGGAATAACTACTCTAAACATCTATCCCCCTAAGACGGAATGTGTTGGCCGGATCAGTCTGCGCGGACAGCGCAGGCTGATCTGGTCGATACATTACGCAGATGTCTGAAAACACATATGTGCCGTCCCGCGAGAAAACCAAGATTGTGGACTCTGCGTAAAGTTTCGACGCGGATCAGCCTAAGCATGCCGCACAGGCTTACCCGGATAGACACTTTTCGCCTCCGGTTGATTTTCTGTTTCAGTAATAACTACTCTAAACATCTATCCCCCTAAGACGGAATGTGTTGGCCGGATCAGTCTGCGCGGACAGCGCAGGCTGATCTGGTCGATACATTACGCAGATGTCTGAAAACACATATGTGCCGTCCCGCGAGAAAACCAAGAGTGTGGACTCTGCGTAAAGTATCGACGCGGATCAGCCTCAGCATGCCGCACAGGCTTACCCGGATAGACACTTTTCGCCTCCTGTGGATTTTCTGTTTCAAAATGCCTCTACACGTGGGAAAGGGTGAGAAGTGCTCGATACATCCTTACGTGTGTATATATCATTAACTGCAACAGCCGTCTCCGCTAGTTATTACTAATGACGTAACCCTTTTCCCACATATAGACGCTCTCTGGCGCATTTGCAGCAGCCACTTTTGAAAACAATGTGACAAAAGAAGAAATTGCACACAACGAGCAATTTCTCCTTTTGCCACAATGTTTTCAACTTTTGTCAGTAATTATACCTACAGTTATAGATATTTTCCATAATTTTTAGTAGACATGTTCAAAGTCGCGTGCTGCAGGTTTGCTGTATGTGGGCTAGGGTTAACTACGCTAGTTCGTATTGATGTCGTAACAAATTGCGGGGTTTTGAATGTCAGAAACCTGTGTAGACAGACACAATCTGGTAATATTTGTAGATAGATAAGTAAATAATATTTTCATGAAATCCTAGCCCATCTTCCATTGGATTCCAATAGCATATCTGTCTGCTGACGTCATACAAATGAACATCTGCAACTTTATCAAAGAAACCAATTAACGTATCAGCTTTGTGATCGAATATGCTTCTGCGGGCTTGGTAAACTCGAGTGTAAGCAACTCAATACGATAGTTGGTAAATAGGCAATACGAAGGGGCCGCGCCTGTCAAAATCGGGTGTGGTTACGTTAATAACGTTCACCCATTCTGTTATATATAAGACAACTAAAATGTATTCATACTGTATATTGACATTAACCCTTTCCAACATACAGCAAATATGCAGCAGACGACTTTGAAAGTATATCAACACAAAAAGGCAAACGCTCCATAAATAAAAGGATATTTTTTAATAAATTCCATTTATTTGCCTAGATGCTAGAAATGTGTTGTATGATTGGAAAGGGTTTACCTTTTTAAAAATTAAATAAAAACTAGCCGCTAACCAATGTTTTGAATGCATGTCTATATAGAGTGAGGAGTACATGAACCCTTTTACTGCCGAATTTCACAAAGTCGAATCTACCATGTTAATCAAAGCGCTGAAAGCACTCATGGTATAGGGGCATATGTAAGTTAAAAATATATTGCATAGTTAATATGGACAAACATTGTTGAAACAATAAACAATCGACCTTTAAACAAACCAAATCAAATATTTTTGAAACAACACAGATTGCCTGCCAATAACCAATACCTCATTTATCAAAGTGTGACCCTTATCTTGTATAAACAAAATAAAAGAAGAAGGACAAAAGATTGACAAAAAACTGTGCAGCGCAAGATCAATATATATTGGAATCATGCTCATAAATGAAAGACAATCGAAAGCATACTCGAGTTATGTCTCTTGTGCACTGCACATATGTAGCTTATTAGTTTCCTATACACGAAGTCTTATATTGATTCATTAAACATCTTTTGAGACAATGACCGAAGAAATATATGAACAAAATGAGTTTATATCAAAGATAACAGATCAGATTTGCGTGCGAAATATTGCATCGGTCTCCTCATTCTAATGTATAAGTGTGACGTCTTTAAAATAGATCTGCCAAACAGAAACAACGTTTTGACCCATTAATGAAAAACTCAACGGACAGACGGACGGATGGAGGAACAGACAGACAGTCGCTCCGGACAAAGTACAAAGCTTGGGGAAACACTCATTAACGAACAAGAGCATTTCACGGAACGCATGTGTTGCACGCGAAAGTCATATCATAAGTGAGAACATGGAAAGAACAAATAAACACACTCCAAACACAGCATGCTTAAGTTTTGGTAATGGTGCACTGCACATCTGTTGGTTATAAGTTACCTACAAACCAAGTTTTAAATGGATATAATGGAAATTAATTAAGAAAATGGCTGAACTAAATAAGGAATCATGGAGATTACTAAAATAAGCAGACCAGAGTTATGTACCTATCATTTTGCCGTTCTTCTGATCACACGGTATAAGTGTGACCACTTCGAAATGAATCTGCCAAACAGAAACAACGTTTTGAACAATAAATGCAAACCATAACGGACGGACGAATGTACATTCAGACGGACAGCCGGCCGGACGCCGGATAATGCCTCCAAGCTATACAGACAGGGACAACACATAAAGTATTGATTACAGAAGACTGGCTCGATGCGTCAAATCACGTCTGTGTTTAGGAAAGGGTTAACATGTTATGGTATTTGTAATGTATTTGCAGTTTAATTGAATCTCCGAAAAGGGCCCATACAAGATTAATTGACAAAAACCTATTTAGACTCCAGTTCTAGTTTATTTGACATCTAGTACTAGATTACATTTTGACGTGTGTATGTTGAAACTAACTAACAACACTGACATTGAGGTCAATCATAGGTTAGAGTGTGTTTCACTCGTTGGAACTTTTTTGTCTCATTAATTAATGCAAGCGGATAGTTGTTCGTGATTCGGTCGAACCAATGAAATCAGTTTAAAAAACTTTTCGCGGGGGAATTCAATTGTGAAGCTTTGTTGCAGCCGTAAGTCGACTTTTCGAAAGCAGGCTAGGAATGGACAGGGGCGAAAAGCCCCTATCCCAAAAACCGGACCGCTCCTTGTTTCGTCCAACAGGACAGTTGGCTAAATTTAATGTCTAAGTGGCAAACGATGTAGATTGTAGTAGAAACAGGTCGTTATGAGCTGTCTCGCCTGAATCTGCATTGTTTTCAATAGCCTTCAAGGCGTCTCTCTAATTTCTAAACCTAACTGCAGAGAACTGGATATATGTAAGGAGGAGTAAACTGGTCTTTTCTCAACAACACATCTCTTAATTAAAGCTCAATTTTGCGGGTGTAGCATTACGAAATGCAATTGTAGTCCGGATAGATAGTACCGAAAGTATTGGTAACTTTCACAGGAAACGCCGTCATAATTGAGCGGTCCCGCGAGAAAACCACCAGTATGACCTCTGCGTAATGTATCGATCCAGATCAGCCTGCGCGGTCCGCGCAGACTGATCAGGGCCGACACATTCCGTCTAAGGGTTAAAGAAGTATTGAGTAATGATTCCTGAAACAGAAAATCCACAGTAGGCGAAACGTTTCTATCAATGTAAGCCTGCGCGGCATGCTAAGGCTGATCCGAGTCCACATTGTTGGTTTTCTCGCGGGACGGCTCATATAACTTAAATTCTGTTGTAAGCGGTACAAAATACTAATTACACAAATAGTTTCCAAGCGAAATTACAATTTAAGAATCTTCCATGTTAACAGTTAAATGTGTAACAACCTTACGCGAATTGATTGATTGGTTGGTTGATTGATTGATTGATTGACTGATTGATTGGTTGATTGATTGATTGGTTGATTGATTGGTAGACGCCTCTTTCATTATGTGTTAAGTTATATCACGGAGATTCGTGTGTAAGATTCCAGCACTTTTGGTCCATATATCCAGACACCAGCCAGCCAGTCGTAATGCTAACCCCGCAAGCCTGAGTGCAGCCACTATTACTATTTGACCCAGCCAGGGATCGAACTCGCAACCTCCGGCATCCGAGGCAAACGCACTAGAAGGTTACCAAGCAGTTAATCCGAGACTTCTCTGACCCAAAAGCCTTTTTTTTTTTTTGCGGCTTAGCACAGCAAGATGAAATATCAAAGCTCGTGAAAAGGGCTGTGTAAGGGTCAGAGAAGGCTCGGATTACCAAGCAGTAAGTTGATGTCACAACTCCGCCGTGACATATCTAAAATAATTAATCAAATATGTAAACCTATTGTTAACACTTATCCTGTATTAGATGAAGACAAACAAAATCGATTTAGAACAGTGTGGACTGAGATCAGTGTGCATTTTAACGCAGTCTTATCTTCGTCTACATATTTCTCAAACTTTACGGTATTTCCTTAAATTAGAGTCTATCTCCCATTCTTTCATCCTCACCAAACTTGCCTCGTGACAATTGCATGTTTACTGATGATTGTTTGTTTTCATGCACCATAGTTGTGGTTTGAGAGGATTGTTCTGTTCTATTCATTATAATCATGTCAATTATCAAGAGCTCCTATATCCGTCATGACTGACAAATTATTCAGGTTCAGGTACCTGAACTTTATCTAGTAGGATAGGGGAGGGGGGAATGCATTCACATGGGGTCTCGTGTCAACACATTCCTTCTTTGATCGGTTTTGAATACCTCTTAAATGTACACGCAGCAAAACTATCTTGTACATACACCTTGTAAGATAAGAAGAAGAAGAAGAAGAAAAAGAAGAAGATGAAGAAGAAGAAGAAGAAGAAAAAAAAAAGAAGAAGAAGAAGAAGAAAAAGAAAAAGAAGAAGAAGAAGAAGAAGATGACGAAGAAGAAGAAGAAGAAGAAAATGAAGCAGACGAAGAAGAAGAAGAAGAAGAAGACGAAGAAGAAGAAGAAGAAGAAGAAGAAGAAGAAGAAGAAGAAGAAGAAGAAGAAGAAGAAGAAGAAGAAGAAGAAGAAGAAGAAGAAGAAGAAGAAGAAGAAGAATTAGAAGAAGAAGAAGAATAAGAATAAGAAGAAGAAGAAGAAGAAGAAGAAGAAGAAGAAGAAGAAGAAGAAGAAGAAGAAGAAGAAGAAGAAGAAGAAGAAGAAGAAGAAGAAGAAGAAGAAGAAGAAGAAGAAGAAGAAGAAGAAGAAGAAGAAGAAGAAGAAGAAGAAGAAGAAGAAGAATGGAAGAACATTACTATCCTAGATGGCGAAATTAACCGAGGTTACAGTATAAGTGTACTATTGCACGTCGTTCTGCGTAAACCAACGATATGGCATTTCGACAAGTTTCCGTACTGTTTCATCTTTCACTGCACAGTTCGCCAATTAGACAATATCAGGTTTCAAGCACCTTCTGTAATGCAGTATCAACGTAGATGTCCAGGTAGCGGTTTTCATCACACCTGTATTAATTACGTTGAGGTTGGTCTTCCAGGAATCCCGATCATTTCTTTAGTTGTTTCCTGGTCATTTCCGTTATTCGGTTACGAGAATATGGGAAGGCACGACCTAATCTGATTTTCGCTTGTCCTTAACGTGGGCTTCCGGTAACATTTTGTAAAATACCGGACAATACCGTAAGAAGAAGAAGAAACACATGACTGTCAAAGATAGCGTCCGAAATTAACACGTGATAGGCGTTCTGTGAAGACCAACGATATGTCATTTTCGTCAAGTTTAGACCCTGATCAGTCAGCGCATCTTTCCCGTGCACAGTTCGTCAATTAGTCATATCAGGTCCCGAAGACCTTCTGTAAAGCCGTAAATGGTAAGCCGTTACCATTTACATCCATCCGCATGAATGGCCTAGTAGGGTTTTTCCCCACCACCTGTATTAATTACATTGAGGTTGGTTTTCCAAAAAAGACCGATCATTTCTTAACCATTTCCCAACTTTTGAAAACATTGTGGCCAAAAGTAAAATTACTCATAATGAGCAATTTCTCCTTTGGCCACAAAGTTTTCAACTTTATTAAACAATTAGGCTTTATTTTATGGAGATTTTCAGGTCACTATTGACAAAGTCGTATGCTGCAGATTTGTTGTATTTGGGAAAGGGTTAAAATGTTTCCTGGTCATGACCGTCGTTCAGTAGCTTCGGGGAATTTGGGGAGCTCCTGACCAGATTGTGTGAAGGCACGACCTAATCTGATTTTCGCTTATCGCAATGCACTTAACGTTAGCTTACGTTTATACTTGACCAGTTCACAAAGGAAAAGTGTCGTTAATGGACTGACCTTTTGTCACGGTTAAATTTTGGACTGATGTTGAACCTACACAGAAGCAGGAAAGCTCTTCAAATGTAAATTCTTGCAGATTTTAATTATGATCCCAGGCGCAATGTATGAATAATTTATCCAACAGTATTTTCTACTCCTTCTCAAATACAATACTTTCTTTATATTTCACTTTCGTTCTATGTTTTCAATCTGGACGAGAACCCTATAGCGAATTCATATCAAACATTAACATAATGATAAATGGTTACATACATCAAAAACGTTTATAATAAATTACTCAAGTTCATGCCGTGTTATCAGTATAAGTTAACACTACGGAATGCGGAAGATAGTTTAACCCTTTCCCACCTGCAGACGCAGTTTAAACGCAATAGCAGCAGACGACTTTTGAAAACAGTGTGGCCAAAAGTGAAATTACTCATGATGACCAATTTCTCCTTTGGCCACATTGTTTCCATTTTTATTTAACAATAAAGCTCTCCTTTCTGGAGATTTGTCATGCTTTAGTCACTATGTTTTCAAAATCGTCTGCTGCATATTTGTTGTATGCGGGAAAGGGTTAACTATTTCTTCATCAAGGAATATTAATAACTCGTATGTTCCCTTTATTTACCTGCCCCGTTAACGTATATATATTGTTATAAAACAATCAAAATGTGCATCGGCACAAAGCCAACCGATATCATGTATTGCAGATAAAATCAAATTATTAAAGATAAAAGCAGTGTGTTGCACTCACTACATGCTAAATGGTAAGTCCCCGCTAACTTATTCGAAAATGCAAATAGTAATATATAAGACGATATCGGAATGTTCGTAATGTGTTCGTAATACGGATAGAATGTTGGCATCTTTCAATATTTGAGCGGTGATTCTAGAAAAAAACCACATTATTTTGTGTGGACCAGTAGACCTGCCTGCGCAATACTGCTTATAAAACAGATGAAAATTAATTTCAAGTCTATGCCTAATGCGTCTAATGGCCGGGCCCTGGTAGCTCAGTCGGTAGCGACGCGGGCTGTCAATCCAGGTGTTGTGAGTTCGAACCCTAGCTCGGCCAACAATCTTTCCGACGTTTGATAAAAGTCACCGTGACAAGCGTCATTCGTCTTCCACCAATGGGCTAGCAGTCTATGTGAAAAAGCATCCGGTTGCTTGGAAAGTATGTTGTGTGGAGTACTAGTTTGATAAAACCAGGAAACATATGAGTAGGTAAACTGGCCTCCGTGATATGACTGAACAATTGTTGAAAACGGCATTAAACCGCAATCAATCGATTTAAACGCAATGACTATTACATATATCAATAGCACAGCGTGATAATCATGTTAAATGATTACAATTACGTATGTTGGGATGGAGAAGAAACAGCTAACGTGACTGTATAATAACCCACATCCTCGGTACCCAGGCTATTCATAAAATATATGATACTCTGGGCAAATTGGCTGTACAAATCTCGTACTCATGAATAATATATCAGGTGAAATGCAGCCTATTGGCTAGCGAAATTTCGTAAAGCAGGCGCCACGATTTAACAACACTGTAATTTTAGTATCGCATGGGTTTGTGTCATGCGGCCAATCAAAAGGCTGCATTTCACCTGATATATATTATTCATGAGTACGAGATTTGTACAGCCAATTTGCCCAGGGTATCATATATTTTATGAATAGCCTGGGTACCGAGGATGAATAACCCATTGAGTTCCTCTAGTATCGACTTTCCTAAGACGTTGGAGATGTAATCGAAAGTTGTCTAGTGTACCAGTGTTTAATACCCATTTTATATACGTAATTACACTGTTTACAATACAGGCAGATTGATCAATATATATTTCGTCTGCTTTGTTAAGTTTAAGCGTGGTAATTTACGTCACTTTCAACATATTTAAAGTTAGAACACGGCGTTTTCTGGATAAATTACCAACTAACAAGTTAATTCGGTGAACTTAGATACCACGCCAAAATGTGAAATTGTAAAATAATGCTTGGACCACATTCGTACACCCGTTACTAAATCATATATGAGTGGAGGTACTTTAAAAAAAAATATACCAAAATCTTGTTTTGATTCCCGCGTGACCCAGTTTGAAGCTTGACATATATATTTAATGGAACGAAGTAGTCTGAAGAACTTGATTAAATAGTGTTAACGTCCCTCATACGACAATTCTGCAGCAGACGACTTTGAACGTATTTTATCAAAACATAGAATATCTCTAAAACTGAATGGATAACCTATGACAAAAAATGGAAAACATTGTGGCAAAAGGAGAAATTGCACGTTTTGTGCAATTTCTTCTTTTGTCACTATGTTTTCAAAAAGCCGTCTGCTGCAGAGGCGTCAGAAATTGTCTATATGAGGGAAAGGGTTAAATGAAAATTGTGTCCTTGAGACTATTGACAATGCTTTGATATTGGCTATTTGAGAAAGACTAGTGATAGATCTAGTTTTTGTTCAAATGTGACCGAATTTCAAACAGAGATTTGATCCAGATAAACCTTCTCATGACGAAATTTAAGTGGCGTTTCAGTCCGTTTTCAACATCATATCTGCTAACCCTTTCCCACATACAGACGAATTTTGACGCCTCTTCAGCAGACAACTTTTGAAAAAAAATAAAAAAAATAGAATACTCATGATGATCAGCTTCTTCTTTTGCCTCAATGTTTTCAACTTTTCTCAGTAATACTACATTCATTTATAGATTTTGTGTGTGTTTTTCCTATATGTTTTTCAAGTCGTCTGCTGCAGATTTGTCGTATGTGGGAAAGGCTTAACACTGCGTTCCTTCAGTAACTGACCAGTACGACCACTAGTTCGTATCCTGACACCGTTTCTTCAGTAACTGACCAGTACGATCACTAGTTCGTATACTGACACCGTTTCTTCAATAACTGACCAGTACGATCACTAGTTCGTATACTGACACAGTTTCTTCAGTAACTGACCAGTACGATCACTAGTTCGTATACTGACACAGTTTCTTCAGTAACTGACTAGTACGATCACTAGTTCGTATACTGACACCGTTTCTTCAGTAACCGACCAGTACGATCACTATTTCGTATCCTGACACCGTTTCTTCAGTAACTGACCAGTACGATCACTAGTTCGTATCCTGACACCGTTTCTTCAGTAACTGTCCAGTACGACCACTAGTTCGTATCCTGACACCGTTTCTTCAGTAACTGATCGGTACGACCACTAGTTCGTATCCTGACACCGTTTCATCAGTAACCGACCGGTACGACCACTAGTTCGTATCCTGACACCGTTTCTTCAGTAAACTGACCAGTACGACCACTAGTTCGTATCCTGACAACGTTTCTTCAGTAACCGACCAGTACGATCACTAGTTCGTATCCTGACATCGTTTCATCAGTAACTGACCAGTACGATCACTAGTTTGTATACTGACACCGTTTCATCAGTAACTGACCAGTACGACCACTAGTTCGTATCCTGACACCGTGTCTTCAGTAAACTGACCAGTACGACGTCTAGTTCGTATCCTGACACCGTTTCATCAGTAACTGACCAGTACGATCACTAGTTCGTATACTGACACCGTTTCATCAGTAACTGACCAGTACGATGACTAGTTCGCATCCTGACACCGTTTCATCAGTAACTGACCAGTACGATCACTAGTTCGTATCCTGACACCGTTTCATCAGTAACTGACCAGTACGACCACTAGTTCGTATCCTGACACCGTGTCTTCAGTAAACTGACCAGTACGACGTCTAGTTCGTATCCTGACACCGTTTCATCAGTAACTGACCAGTACGATCACTAGTTCGTATACTGACACCGTTTCATCAGTAACTGACCAGTACGATGACTAGTTCGCATCCTGACACCGTTTCATCAGTAACTGACCAGTACGATCACTAGTTCGTATACTGACACCGTTTCATCAGTAACTGACCAGTACGATGACTAGTTCGCATCCTGACACCGTTTCATCAGTAACTGACCAGTACGATCACTAGTTCGTATACTGACACCGTTTCTTCAGAAACTGACCAGTACGACCACTAGTTCGTATCCTGACACCGTTTCATCAGACGTAATGCTATCCCCGCAGCCCTAGACACCAACAAGGGAAACCATGAATACCATTTTTAGAAACCAACGAATGATATGACCCGAAAAGGGATCGAACTCTTTACTTCTGATAACTAGGAGGGTCCTTTTACGGTTACACCACATGTACGGTATAAAGCTTTCATACAAATGCGCCATCTAGATGATAAACAAGGTTTACCTCACATGACCCGTTTACGTATTATGTCTGCCGGTGACAGTTGAAGGTGAATGTTTAGTTAACCCTTTTCCGAAGTACAACAAATCGAGGGTTTGGCGTGAAACAGTTGTAAATAAAAACCTATTTTGAAAACCCTGGTTTAGGGGCAATTTTGACCCTTTTGTAAACAACGCAAATTGAGGTGCCATTGCTCAGAAAGAGCAATGGCACCTAAATTTCCATTGTTTATCAAGAAAAATGATTTAACGCTTATAAAGACTTTATGGCGACCTTGTTTAACCTTGGTAAAACATGTAAAACATTCCCAATTTTAGTTACAACCGTTTCACGCCAAGCCCTCTAAATGTGTGGCAGACAAGTTTGAAAACATATATGCAAAAATATTGAAACTCTCTCTAAATGAAAGTATATTCTACTCAAAAATGTGAGCACGGTCTCCTTTTGTCAGAATGGTTTAAAAGACCGTCTGCTACAGAGGCGCAACATGCGTCTATATGTGGGAAATGGTTAGTTAAACGAAATCAAATTCAAGTCTAACAATCTTTTTTCTGAACACGTGTTGTTGTTTTCATCCTCTTCAATCTTTAAATGAAAAACGAAACGAAAGATGAAGATTCAGATAATGAATATCTTTTCATATCAACATTTTTTGCAAATATGATTTATGGTCTCCTAACGAGATAATTTTCATTTCATCTTCATGAGAAAACAAAACAAGAGGGCCATGATGGCCCTGGATCGCTCACCGTAATTATACAATGTACTGCAATGCAAAACACATCAAGACAATTATTCTGAATGCATCCTCCACAGTGTTAACAATATTTTCCTTCATTTGGCCTAGTGATCTATATTTTTTTACCTGATATGACCCATATTCCTACATGGACTAGATATCATTAAGACAACATTCTGACAAAGTTTCAACTTGCTCAAAGTAAAAAGGCGGCCTCCGGAGTTTGAACAATATTTTCCTTTATTGACCTAGTTTCAAGCCGCTGAAGCAAAATATGCAGCTTCTACAGAGTTAACAAGATTTTCCCTCAATTTGGCCTAGTGACCTAGTTTCTGACCCAATATGACCCATATTCGAACTTGACCTAGATATGATTTAGACAAACATTCTGACCAAATTTCAAGCTGCTGAAGCAAAAAATGTGGCATCCAAAGTGTTCACAAGATTTTCCTTCAATTTGATCTAGTGACCTAGTTTTTGACCCGGCATGACCCATATTCAAACTTGGCCTAAATATCATTCAGCTCAACATTCTGAACAAATTTCAAGCCGCTGAAGCAAAACATGCGGCTTCTACACAGTTAACAAGATTTTCCCTTAATTTGGCCTTGTGACCTAGTTTCTGATCCAATATGGCCCATATTTAAACTTGACCTAGATATCTTTAAGACAAACATTCTGACAAAATTTCAAGCTGCTGAAGCAAAAAATGAGGCATCCAAAGTGTTAACAAGATTTTCCTTCAATTTGGCCTAGTGATCTAGTTTTTGACCCGGCATGACCCATATTCGAACTTGGCCTAGATATCATTCAGCTCAACATTCTGAACAAATTTCAAGCCGCTGAAGCAAAATATGCAGCTTCTACAGAGTTAACAAGATTTTCCCTCAATTTGGCCTAGTGACCTAGTTTCTGACCCAATATGACCCATATTTGAACTTGACCTAGATATCTTTAAGACAAACATTCTGACCACATTTCAAGTTGCTGAAGCAAAAAATGCGGCATCCAAAGTGTTAACAAGATTTTCCTTCAATTTGACCTAGTGACCCGGCATAACCCATATTCGAACTTGACCTAGATATTTTTAAGACAAACATTCTGACAAAATTTCAACCTGCTTAAGCAAAAATTGCGGCCTCTGGAGTGTTAACAAGATTTTCCTTCAATTTGGCCTAGTGACCTACTTCTTGACCCGACGTGACCCATGTTCGAACTTGACCTACATATCATTAATACATACATTCTGATAAAGTTTAAACATGCTCAAGTTGAAAATGTGGCCTCCAGAGTGTTAACAAGATTTCGCTTCAAGTTGACCTAGTGACCTCGTTTTTGACCTCATATGGCCCAGTTTCGAACTTGTCCAAGATTTTATGGAGATGAACGTTCTGATAAACTTTCATGAAGATTGGATGCAAAATGTAGCCTGTAGAGTGTTAACAAGCTCAAATGTTGACGACGCACGACGCACGACGCACGACGCACGACGGACGACGGACGGACGCCGGACAAAATGTGATCCCAATAGCTCACCTTGCACTTCGTGCATAGGTGAGCTAAAAAGTGTAATAAATATGACTTTTTTGGGTGATCTCAGGTGTCTCTGTCTTCATTTAACTCCCCTTTCCAAAACACCAAAAATACGCAGCAAACGACTTTGAATTGAGTGTTTAGTGTTTAAGGCCGCTTTTAACAATTATTAAGTTATATCACGGCGTTTCTTTGGAGAATTGCCAGTGCTACTGGTCCAGTTATCATGAAATCAGCCAACCAGTCGTAATGCTAACCCCGCTTGCCTGAGCTCAAAGGAGCGACGCTAATGCTACCATTTGAAACGTCTTTGGTATGACCCGACCGGGGATCGAACCCGCAAACTCCCGCAACCGAGGCACGCGCTCTACCTCTAAAATACCGAGGCAGTACCCAACCGACTTTGAAAATAAATGAGCTGTTCCACGAGAAAACCAACATTGTGGATTCTGCGTAAAGTATCGACTCATATCAGCCTAAGCATGCCGCGCAGGCTAACCCGGACCGACGCTTATCACCTCCTGTGGATTTTCTGTTTCAGGAATCATTAATCTATACCTCTGTCTCCATGAGACGGAATGTGTCGGCCCGGATTAGCCGAGTGGTCTTAGTTGATCAGCGGTCCAGATAAGGAGGAGGTATTCAGCTCATTTCCCCACAATTTTTCTCTTATTATTAAAGCAGACCCGTTGTTGTTGGTACTCAAAAGAATCGTCTCACTGAGACGATTCTTTTGAGTACCCACAACACAGGGTTGGAGGGTCAAATAATAATTTTAGAATATGCAAAACGCCTCGGATCTAAAGCTCTGGGTAAGCCCATGTTCTTGTCCAGTACTGGTTAGTCGACCGAAGGAACATGGATGTACATGTACAGTGTCCGTGATATAATGACAGATTGTTGAAAGAGATGTTAAACCACCATTACACACTAACATGCATATTACATGATAAGTAATAACGATTATCATTTTAAACATTTATTGGCACTTAAATTCAACATACGTATAAACATAACATGAAGCATATGCAATATATTACAATTCAACATGGATTTGCTCTTGCGTAGTACATTTTATGTAACAAAATATTATAATAACATTGAGCTGGGAACCCACTCCCCCAAAACCTTTAAGTTGGCGGAACTGTAATGGGAATGATACTTATAGTAATTGTTTAACTGTTTTAAGCTCTTTTAAAATAACTATAGATAACTATCACTGGAAAAGTAGACACAATGTATACGTTTACAAATAAAGTGTTCAATGTTATGGGAGAAAAGATAAATATGAATACGATAATAAAGTATGTTAGATGGTTGAGCAAATTCATTCCTTCCAACATTATAGCATTTTTATGATGCATAATTATCTAAACCTTGTCATGCGATGCTGATACTATCACTGAAATTGTGGGCAGTGCGTGTTAACCTTTTTTTACTTACACAACATCTGAAGCAAACAAGTAATTTCTATAGTTTTGGAAAGCTTTAAAAAAATGAAAGTACACTTATTGAATAACAAGAGGCCCAAGAGGGCCAGTATCGCTCCACGGCCATAAGGCAAAAATCAAATCTCCAAACAGCCCTGCCCCCTAGTGGCCATATGTTTTACCAACCACCATGGCTTAAAGGAATCTTGTAGAGTGTCACCCAAGGAATGTTTCTGCAAAATGATTTGAAAATCGGCCTGACACTTTCGGAGGAGAGGATATTTTAAGTTTTCACCATAGCTATATAAGGCAAAATAGCCCCACCCCATGGCGGCCATATTTTTCAACCAATCAACATGGCTTGAAGGAATCTGATAGAGGGTCACCCAAAGAACATTTCTACAAAATTATTTGAAAATCTGCTCAACACTTTCGGAGAAGAAGATTTTTTAAATTTTCACTATGGTCATATAGAGCAAAATAGCCCCGCCCTTTGGCGGCCATATTTTTCGACCAATCAACATTTCTTGAAGGAATCTAATAAAGGGTCACCCAAGGAACATTTCTACAAAATTATTTGAAAATCAGCCTGACACTTTCGGAGGAGAAGATTTTTTAAGTTCCCTCTTTAGCCGTATAAGGCAAAATAGCCCCGCCCTCTGGCGGCCATGTTTTTTAACCAATCAACATGGCTTGAAGGAATCTGATAGAGGGTCACCCAAGGAACATTTCTACAAAATTATTTGAAAATCTGCTCAACACTTTCAGAGAAGAAGATTTTTTAAGTTTTCACTATGGTCATATAAGGCAAAATAGCCCCGCCCTCTGGCGACCATGTTTTTCGACCAATCAACATTTCCTGAAGGAATCTAATAAAAGGTCACCCAAGGAACATTTCTACAAAATTATTTAAAAATCAGCCTGACACTTTCGGAGGAGAAGATTTTTTTAATTCTCTCTTTAGCCGTATAAGGCAAAATAGCCCCGCCCTCCAGCGGCCATGTTTTTTTACCAATCAACATGGCTTGAAGGAATCTGATAGAGGGTCACCCAAGGAACATTTCTACAAAATTATTTGAAAATCTGCTCAACACTTTCAGAGAAGAAGATTTTTTAAGTTTTCACTATGGTCATATAAGGCAAAATAGCCCCGCCCTCTGGCGACCATGTTTTTCGACCAATCAACAGTTCTTGAAGGAATCTAATAAAGGGTCACCCAAGGAACATTTCTACAAAATTATTTGAAAATCGGCCTGACACTTTCAGAGAAGAAGATTTTTTAAGTTTTCACTATTTTTTTCTTTTGGTTGCCATGGAAACCAGAATTATGGATGGATCAAAAAAAATTGAAGGAATTTAAGAGAGGACATTGAGATGATGCTTCCTATGAAGTTTCAACCAAATTGGCCAAGTGGTTAGTGAGAAAAAGTTGTTTAAAGGAAAAAGTTAACGCACGCACGCACGCACGCACGCACGGACGCACGACGGACAATTCGCCATGACATAAGCTCGACTGGCTTTCAGCCAGTGGAGCTAAAAATAAAAACATTGTGGTAAAAGGAGAAATTGATTGTGATGAGCAACTCCTCCTTTTGCAACAATGATTGTTAAAGTTCGTCTAATGCAAATGCATAGTCGTTAACATTCGTCTGCAAGTTGTAAAGGACTAACAAGGATAACAAGACACGTTTTGAATTAAGGACCCTAAAACTCATGTTTGGAAATGGTCACATACTTGATGATTTCTTGTTAAGCATCCATTAAGACACCCAAATATAAACTTTAATTAAAATTTACCGATCAAAACTTGAGAAATGTGCATTTGAAGTCGACACCCCCCCCCCCCCCCCCCCCCCCCCCCCCCCCCCCCCCCCCCCCCCTTTTCCGAGAAGACCCTCAATGAGCAAATACCTAGCTACACTAAATCTTGTGTAATTTTACCAAATTGAGGTATAAATTAGTAAAATATACCTTGTTGAGTTCATATGACTTTACTTTTTATCTTGCATTACTCATTTTTGACAATTCTTCCCACACAATTTTTTTTTAATGCAATATGTGAGAATATTGATCCTGTGGTTCGTGCCATTTTTCATGTAAAGTCCAAATATACAATGTTTTTGACTGAAATTTCTACCCATTCTATACATTTTCACAATTTAAAATCCAAATACAAATTTTCTACCATTGTTAAAGGATAAAATATGAGAAAAAGAAAAACTTTTACCGTCTACTTTGTTCACAACACACTGTTTAATGACTTTGGTACCAAATTTCAAGGGAGACAATTTCATGTCAAAATTCAGCTTTTATCTTGCATTTGTATCAGAATATCAAATAATGCTTCAGCCTCTACTTAGAAACAATATGAGACATACAATACAATAAAACAACTTACTTTAATAAGAAAAGACATTCTTTTCAGTATAAAATCATGTGTTTTATTCAATATCTATAACAACAAATAAATGCCTTTTCCTGTATGCCATCACAAGTCTAACCGAGTTATAAAAGTTGTACATGAGACAATTTCCACTGTTTATTGAAATAAGGTGAGCACATAAGGGATGAAATTAGATTCCAATGTTCATGAGCAATATAATTACAACCATCACAGAATAAATTTACAACAAGAGGGCCATGATGGCCCTGGAATCGCTCACCTGATAAATTTTTTCACTTTAGCTATATAAGCCCCGCCATCTGGCGGGCATAGTTTCCAACCAATCAACTTGGCTTTAAGGAATCTGATAGAGGGTCACCCTAGGAACATTTCTACAAAATTATTTGAAAATCGGCCTGACACTTTTGGAGGAGAAGATTTTTTAAGTTTTCACTATAGCAATGAAAGGCAAAATAGCCCCGCCCCCTGGCGGCCATGGTTTTTGACCAATCAACATGGCTTGAAGGAATCTGATAGAGGGTCATCCAAGGAACATTTCTACAAAATTATTTGAAAATCGGCCTTACACTTTTGGAGGAGAAGATTTTTTAAGTTTTCACTATAGCTATATAAGGCAAAAAAGCCCCGCCCCCCTGGCGGCCATGTTTTTCGTCCAATCAACATGGCTTCAAGGAATCTGACAGAGAGTCACCCAAGGAACATTTCTACAAAATAAGTTCAAAATCTGCCAACCAGTTTGGGAGAAGTAGAATTTTGAAGTTTTTTTCGTTTCGTTGCCATGGAAACCAGAATTCTGCATGGATCCCAAAAATTTGAAGGAATTCTGGTGAGGTCATTGAGAGGATGCTTTCTGTGAGGTTTCATCCCAATTGACCCACCGGTTACTGATACCGATTTTTCAAGGTCCGTAAACCTTAATTACGAAATTAACGAAACGAAAGCCGGCATGACGGGTAATTGTCGCAAAACGCTGGAGAAAAGTTTGACATTCACATGGGGTCTCCTGTCAACACATTTCTTCTTTTATCGGATTTGAATACCTCTTAAATTTGCACGCCGCAAAACTATCTTGTACATACATACACCTTGTATGACACTGCCCCAGATAGGGGTTTTGTACAATATCGGAAGAAGAAGAACAAGAGGGCCAAGATGGCCCTAAATCGATCACCTAATTGATAGTAAATTAGTAGCAAATATTTAACTGCAAATATCTGGAAAATTTTATCAGGGAGTGCAAATCAAACTGAAAGGAGTGGACACTTCTCAAGAAACAGCTTATCAGTAAAGGCCATTTATATCTAGAAATCTAACAAGAACTTTAATAAGAATGGAATTATAAAGTTTTTGTCATTTTGCACCTTTCCTGATGCCGCCTTGCTGCCCTGTTTTTCAACGAAATCAATATGGCTTCAACAGTTTATTTAGAGGGTCACTTAAGAAACATTTCTACCAAATTATCTTGCAATCGCACAAGTAGATTATGGAGGAAAAGGATTTTAAAATTTGGGTATTTTTCTCACTTTCTGATGTCGCAGCAACCAAAGTTCTCAAATGAATTTAAATCTTTGAACAATTTTGAAAGAGGACCACCAAAGGAACATTCTTGTGATGTTTTGTGGAAATTGGTCTATTGGAATGGTAGGAGTTGGTTGTCATTTGTAGCTAAAAGTTCAATTTACCCTTTTTGTGATGACGCCTGGTTGATATGATTGTGTAACCAATCAAAACGGCTTAAACAAATTAAATAGAGGATCATTACAGTAAGATTCGTATTATATTTTCTTAAAATCAGACAAACACTTTCATAAAAATGGAATTTTCAAATTTTGTTATTTTGCCCCTTTTCTGATGCCGCCTGACTGCCATGTTTTCGACCAATCAGTATGGCTTGAACAGTTTTTATAGAGGGTCAGCCAAGGAACATTTCTACCAAATTATATTTGAATCTGACAGGCAGATTCGGAGGAGAAGATTTTTAAAGTTTGGACATTTTGTCCCCTTTCTGATGCCGCAGCAACCAAAGTTCTCATTGGAATTTTAATCTTTGAACAATTTTGAAAGAGGACCACCAAAGGAACATTCCTGTGATGTTTTGTGGTAATTGGTCTATTGGAATGGTAGGAGATGGTTGTCATTTGTAGCTAAAAGTTCAATTTACCCCTTTTGTGATGACGCCTGGTTGCTATGATTGTGTAACCAATCAAAACGGCTTAAACAAATTAAAAAGAGGATCATTACAGTAAGATTCGTATTATATTTTCTTAAAATCAGACAAGCATTTGCATAAAAATGGAATTTTCAAATTTTGTCATTTTGCCCCTTTTTTGATGCCGCTTGACTGCCATGTTTTCCGACCAATCAGTATGGCTTGAACAATTTTTATAGAGGGTCACCCAATGAACATTTCTACCAAATTATATTTGAATCTGACTGGCAGATTCGGAGGAGAAGATTTTTAAAGTTTGGACCTTTTGCCCCCTTTCTGATGCCGCAGCAACCAAAGTGCTCAATGGAATTTAAATCTTTGAACAACTTTGAAAGAGGCCAACCAGAGGAACAGTCCTGTGATGTTTCACGGAAATTGTCCTTGGAGTTTGGGAGGAGATGATGTTTAAAGCTAAAAGTTAACGCCGGACAGACGACGGACGACGGACGACGGACAAAAAGTGATCATCAGAATAGCTCACCTTGAGCCTTCGGCTCAGGTGATCTAAAAAGAAGAAAGAAGAAGAATAGAATAACATTACTATCAAAGATGGCGAAATTAACCGAGGTTACAACATAATTGTACTCTTGCACATTGTTCTGCCTAGAACAACGATATGGCATTTCGACAAGTTTCTGTACCGTTTTATCTTTCACTGCATACTTAGCCAATTAGTCATATCAGATTTGAAGGACCTTCTGCAAAGCAGTATCAATGTAGACCCTTTCGCATGAATGCTCAGGTAGGGTTTTCCCCGACACCTGTAATAATTACGTTGAGGTTGGTCTTCCAGGAACACCGATCATTTCTTAAGTTGTTTCCTGGTCATAACAGTCTTTCAGTAGCTTCGGGGAATTTGGGGAGCTCCTGACCAGATTGTGTGAAGGCACGACCTAATCTGATTTTCGCTTGTCACAATGTCCTTAACGTGGGCTTTCGTTTATAACATTTTGTAAAATACAGGACAATACCGGAAGAAGAAGAAGAAACACATGACTATCAAAGATGGCGTCCGAAATTAACACTTGTACGGCGTTCTGTGAAAACCAACGATTTGTCATTTTCGACAAGTTTAGACCCTGATCAGTCAGCGGATTCTTCCCGTGCAGAGTTCGTCAATTATTCGTCTAAGGTTTCAAGGACCTTCTGTAAAGCAGTATACATTTAGATCCTTCCGCATGAATGGCCAAGTAGGGGTTTTCCCCACCACCTGTATTAATTACGTTGTGGTTGGTTTTCCAAAAACACCGATCATTTGTTTAACCCTTTCCCACTTGAAGACGCATTTTGACGCAATAGCAGCAGACGACTTTTGAAAACATTGTAGCAACCGATGAAATTGCTCATGATGAGCAATTTCTCCTTTGGCCACAATGTTTTCAACTTTATTTAACAATTAAGTTCCTTTTATGGAGATTTTCAGGTCACTATGAACAAAGTCGTCTGCTGCAGATTTGTTGTATGTTGGAAAGGGTTAAGTTGTTTCCTGGTCATTACCGTCGTTCAGTAGCTTCGGGGAATTTGGGGAGCTCCTTATCAGATAATGCGAAGGTACGACCTTATTCGATATTCGCTTATCGCAATGTACTGAACGTGGGCTTACGTGTAAACTCTTATAGATTTTAATTATGATCTCAGGCGCAATGTATGAATATTTTATCCAACAGTATGTTCTACTCCGTCTCAAATACAAAACTGTTGTATATATTTCACTTCCGTTCTATGTTTTCAATTTGGACGAGAACCCTATAGCGAATTCATATCAAACATTAACTTAACCCTTTCCCACATACAACAAATCTGCAGTAGACGACTTTGAAAACATAGTGGCAAAAACCTGGAAAATCTCCATAAAAGAGCAATTTCACCTTTGGCCACACATTTTTTAAAAGTCGTCTGCTGCTTTTGCGTCCAAATGCGTTTGCAGGTGGGAAAGGGTTAATTATAAATGGTTACATACATCAAAACCTTTTATAACAAATTACTCAATTTCATGCTGTGTTATCAGTATAAGTTAACATCACGGAATGCGGAAGATATTTTAACCCTTTCCCACCTGCAGACGCGTTTTGACGCAATAGCAGCAGACGACTTTAGAAAACGTTGTGGCCAAAAGTGATATTGCTCATGATGAGCAATTTCTCCTTTGGCCACATTGTTTCCATTTTTTTTTAACAATTAAGCTCTCCTTTATGGAGATTTTTCATGTTTTGGTCACTATGTTTTCAAAATCGTCTACTGCAGATTTGTTGTATGCAGGAAAGGGTTAAATATTTCTTCACCAAGGAATATTAATTACTCGTTTGTTCCCTTTATTAACCTGCCCCGTTAACGTATAGATATTGTTATAAAACAATCAAAATGTGCATCGGCACAAAGCCAACCGATATCATGTATTGCAGATAAAATCAAATTATTAAAGATAAAAGCAGTGTGTTGCACTCACTACATGCTAAATGGTAAGTCCCCGTTAACTTATTCGAAAATGCAAATAATAATATATAACGGCGATATCGGAATGTTCGTAATATGGATAGAATGTTGGCATCATTCAATTCTAGACAAGAGGCCCAAGAGGGCCAGTATCGCTCCACGGCCATAAGGCAAAAATAAAATCTCCAAACAGCCCTGCCCCGTGGTGGCTATTTTTTTTACCAACCACCATGGCTTAAAGGAATCTTGTAGAGTGTCACCAAAGGAATGTTTCTGCAAAATTATTTGAAAATATGCCTGACACTTTCGGAGGAGAAGATTTTTTAAGTTTTCACTATGGTCATATAAGTCAAAATAGCCCCGCCCTCTGGCGGCCATGTTTTTCGACCAATCAACATGGCTTGAAGGAATCTGATAGAGGGTCACCCAATGAACATTTCTACAAAATTATTTGAAAATCGGCTGAACACTTTCGGAGAAGAAGATGTTTTAAGTTTTCACTATAGCTATATAACGCAAAAAAGCCCCGCCCCCTGGCGGCCATGTTTTTCGCCCAATCAACATTTCTTGAAGGAATCTAATTAAGGTTCACACAAGGAACATTTCTACAAAATTATTTGAAAATCGGCCTGACACTTTTGGAGGAGAAGATTTTTTAAGTTTGCTCTTTAGCCATATAGGCAAAATAGCCCCGCCCTGTGACGGCCATGTTTTTTTACCAATCAACATGGCTTGAAGGAATCTGATAGAGGGTCACCCACGGAACATTTCTACATAATTATTTGAAAATCTGCTGAACACTTTTTGAGAAGAAGATTATTTAAGTTTTCACTATAGCTATATAAGGCAAAAAATCCCCGCCCCCTGGCGGCCATGTTTTTCGCCCAATCAAAATTTCTTGAAGGAATCTAATAAAGGGTCACCCAAGGAACATTTCTACAAAATTATTTGAAAATCGGCCTGACACTTTCGGAGAAGAAGATTTTTTAATTTCTCACTATTTTTTTCTTTCGGTTGCCATGGAAACCAGAATTTTGAATGGATCAAACAAATTTGAAGGAATTTAGTAGAGGACATTGAGAGGATGCTTCCCATGAAGTTTCAACCAAATTGGCCAAGTGGTTAGGGAGAAGAAGTCGTTTAAAGGAAAAAGTTAACGCACGCACGCACGCACGCACGCACGCACGCACGCACGACGGACAATTCGCCATGACATAAGCTCGACTGGCTTTCAGCCAGTGGAGCTAAAAAACCAACATTATTTTGTGTGGACCTGTAGACCCGCCTGGGCAATACTGCTTATAATACAGATGGAACATAATTTCAAGTATATGCCTAATGCGTCTAATGGCCGGGCCCCGGTAGCTCAGTCGGTAGCGACGCGGGCTGTCAATCCAGGTGTCGTGAGTTCAAACCCTAGCTCGACCAACATTCTTTCCGACGTTTGACAAAAGTCACTGTGACAAGCGTCATTCGTCTTTCACCAATGGGCTAACAGTCTATGTGAAAAAAGCAGCCGGTTGCTTGGAAAGTATGTTGTGGAGTACTAGTGTGATAACACCAGGAAACATATGAGTAGGTGAACTGGCCGCCGTGATATTACTGAAAAAGTGTTGAAAACGGCGTTAAACGCCAATCAATCGATCCAAACGCAATGACTGTTACAGATATAAATAGCACAGCGTGATAGTCACGTTAAATGATTACAATTACGTATCTTAGGATGGAGAAAAAACAGCTAACGTGACTGTAGAACAACCCAATTATTTCCTCTAATATCGACCTTCCTAAGACGTTGGAGATGTAATCGAAAGTTGTGTAGAGTACCAGTGTTTAATACCCATTTTATATACGTAATTACATTGTTTACTATACAGGCTATTTGATCAATATATCTCGTCTGCGTTATGTGTTTAAGCATGGTAACTTACGTCACTTTCAACATATTTAAAGTTAGAATACGGCGTTTTCTGGATAAACTAGAACTATCACTGAAGATGATAAATACCCCCTAAACAGCACCTTGACCTACACCATAACTTAGTAAGTAAAAGTGCCATAACTCTGTCAAATAATAGGCAATTGTAACCCATTTAGGATATGCACATCTCCTCTTGGTATAGAAGCTTCATGTAAACTGTTATTGAATTCCACTCAGTAGTTTGTAAGAAATAGGCCGGACAAAATATGGCTTCCGACCGACCGACCGACAGACATACAGACAGACAGACAGCCCTACACAGTGACTCCTATATACCCCCCCTCTTCTTCGAATATCATATATGAGGTACCAAAATCTTGTTTTGATTCCCGCGTGACCCAGTTTCAAGCTTGACATATATTTAATGGAACGGAGTAGTCTGAAGAACTTGGTAAAATAGTGTTAACGTCGTTCTAATGACTATTAAATGAAAAATGTGTCCTTGAGATTATTGACAATGCTTTTATATTGGCTATTTGATAAAGACTAGTGATCTAGTTTTTGTTCAAATGTGACCGAATTTCAAACAGAGATTTGATCAAGATAAACGTTCTCATGGCGCAATTTAAGTGGCGTTTCAGTCCGTTTTCAACATCATATCTGTTAACCCTTTGCCACATACAGACGATTTTTGACGCCTCTTCAGCAGACAACTTTTGGGAAAAAAAAAAAAACAAGAGGGCCATGATGGCCCTTGAATCGCTCACCTGATTTTTTATTTTTTTTTCACTTTAGCTATATAAGCCTCGCCCCCTGGCAGCCAGTTTCCGACCAATCAACTTGGCATGAAGGAATCTGATAGAGGGTCACCCTAGGAACATTTCTACAAAATTATTTGAAAGTCGGCCAGATACTTTTGGAGGAGAAGATTTTTTAAGTTTTCACTATAGCCATATAATGCAAAATAGCCCTGCCTACTGGCAGCCATGTTTTTTGACCAATCAACATGGCTTGAAGGAATCTGAAAGTGGGTCATCCAAGGAACATTTCTACAAAATTATTTGAAAATCGGGCCGACACTTTTGGAGACGAAGATTTTTTAAGTTTGCACTATAGCCATATAAGGCAAACTAGCCCCGCCCCCCCATGGCGGCCATGTTTTTCGACCAATCAACATGGCTTGAAGGAATCTGATAGAGGGTCACTTAAGAAACATTTCTACAAAATTATTTGAAAATCTGCCAACCAATTTGGGAGAAGAAGAATTTTGAAGTTTTTTCGGTTTCGTTGCCATGGAAACCAGAATTTTGCATGGATCCCAAAAATTTGAAGGAATTCTGGTGAGGTCAATGAGAGGATGCTTTCTGTGAAGTTTCATCCCAATTGACCCACTGGTTACTGAGGAGAAGATGTTGAAGATTTTTTAAGTTTTCACTTTGGCCATATAAGGCAAAATAGCCCCGCCCCCCTGGCGGCCATGTTTTTTGACCAATCAACATGGCTTGAAGGAATCTGATAGAAGATTACCCAAGAAACATTTCTACAAAATTATTTGAAAATCGGCCTGACACTTTTGGAGAAGAAGATTTTTTAAGTTTGCACTATAGCCATATAAGGCAAAATAGCCCCGCCCCCCCCCTGGCGGCCATGTTTTTCGACCAATCAACATGGCTTGAAGGAATCTGATAGAGGGTCACCCAAGGAACATTTCTACAAAATTATTTGAAAATCGGCCTTACACTTTCGGAGGAGAAGATTTTTTAAGTTTTCACTATAGCCATATAAGGCAAAATAGCCCCGCCCCCCCTGGCGGCCATGTTTTTCGACCAATCAACACGGCTTGAAGGAATCTGATAGAGGGTCATCCAAGGAACATTTCTACAAAATTATTTGAAAATCTGCCAACCAATTTGGGAGAAGAAGAATTTTGAAGTTTTTTCGGTTTCGTTGCCATGGAAACCAGAATTTTGCATGGATCCCAAAAATTTGAAGGAATTCTGGTGAGGTCAATGAGAGGATGCTTTCTGTGAAGTTTCATCCAAATTGACCCACTGGTTACTGAGGAGAAGAAGTTGACGCACGACGCACGACGCACGACGGACGACGCACGACGGACGACGGACGCCGGACGCCGGACAAAAGGCGATCACAATAACTCACCTTGAGCAAAGCTCAGGTGAGCTAAAAATAGAATACTCATGATGATCAGTTTCTTTTTTTGCCTCAATGTTTTCAACTTTTCTCAGTAATACTACATTCATTTATATATTTTGTGTGTGTTTTTCCTAGATGTTTTTAAAGTCGTCTGCTGCAGATTTGTCGTATGTGGGAAAGGCTTAACACTGCGTTCCTTCAGTAACTGACCAGTACGACCACTAGTTCGTATCCTGACACCGTTTCTTCAATAACTGACAAGTACGATCACTAGTTCGTATACTGACACCGTTTCTTCAGTAACTGGCCAGTACGATCACTAGTTCATATCCTGACATCGTTTCTTCAGTAACTGATCAGTACGATCACTAGTTCGTATACTGACACCGTTTCTTCAGTAACCGACCAGTACGATCACTATTTCGTATCCTGACACCGTTTCTTCCGTAACTGACCAGTACGATCACTAGTTCGTATACTGACACCGTTTCTTCAGTAACTGTCCAGTACGACCACTAGTTCGTATCCTGACACCGTTTCTTCAGTAACTGACCGGTACGACCACTAGTTCGTATCCTGACAACGTTTTATCAGTATCCGACCAGAACGACCACTAGTTCGTATCCTGACACCGTTTCTTCAGGAAACTTACCAGTACGACCACTAGTTCGTATCCTGACAACGTTTCTTCAGTAACCGACCAGTACGATCACTAGTTCGTATCCTGACACCGTTTCATCAGTAACTGACCAGTACGATCACTAGTTCGTATACTGACACCGTTTCATCAGTAACTGACCAGTACGACCACTAGTTCGTATCCTGACACCGTTTCTTCAGTAAACTGACCAGTACGACGACTAGTTCGTATCCTGACACCGTTTCATCAGTAACTGACCAGTACGATCACTAGTTCGTATACTGACACCGTTTCATCAGTAACTGACCAGTACGATCACTAGTTCGTATACTGACACCATTTCTTCAGTAACTGACCAGTACGACCACTAGTTCGTATCCTGACACCGTTTCATCAGACATAATGCTATCCCCGCAGCCCTAGACACCAACAAGGGAAACCATGAATACCATTTTTAGAAACCAACGAATGATATGACCCGAAAAGGGATCGAACTATTTACTTCCGCTAACTAGGAGGGTCCTTTTACGGTTACACCACATGTACGGTATAAAGCTTTCATACAAATGCGCCATCTAGATGATAAACAAGGTTTATCTCACATGACCCGTTTACGTATTATGTCTGCCGGTGACAGTTGAAGGTGAATGTTTAGTTAACCCTTTTCCGAAGTACAACAAATCGAGGGTTTGGCGTGAAACAGTTGTAAATAAAAACCTATTTTGAAAACCCTGGTTTAGGGGCAATTTTAATCCTTTTGTAAACAACGCAAATTGATATGCCATTGCTCAGAAAAATTTCCATTGTTTATCAAGAAAAATGATTTAACGCTTATAAAGACTTTATGGCGACCTTGTTTAACCTTGGTAAAACATTACCAATTTTAGTTACAACCGTTTCACGCCAAGCCCTCGAAATGTGTGGCAGACAAGTTTGAAAACATATTTGCAAAAATATTGAAACTCTCTCTAAATGAAAGTATATTCTACTCAAAAATGTGAGCACGGTCTCCTTTTGTCAGAATGGTTTAAAAGACCGTCTGCTACAGAGGCGCAACATGCGTCTATATGTGGGAAATGGTTAGTTAAACGAAATCAAATTCAAGTCTAACAATCTTTTTTCTGAACACGTGTTGTTGTTTTCATCCTCTTCAATCGAAACGAAAGATGAAGATTCAGATAATGAATATCTTTTCATATGTAAATTTTTTGCAAATATGTTTTATGGTCTCCTAACGACGGATAATTTTCATTGCATATTCATGAGAAAACAAAAAAAGTGTAATAAATATGACTTTTTTGGGTGATCTCAGGTGTCTCTGTCTTCATTTAACTCCCCTTTCCAAAACACCAAAAATACGCAGCAAACGACTTTGAATTGAGTGTTTAGTGTTTAAGGCCGCTTTTAACAATTATTAAGTTATATCACGGCGTTTCTTTGGAGAATTGCCAGTGCTACTGGTCCAGTTATCATGGAATCAGCCAACCAGTCGTAATGCTAACCCCGCTTGCCTGAGCGCAAAAGAGGGACGCTAATGCTACCATTTGTAACGTCTATAGTATGACCCGACCGGGGATCGAACCCGCAAACTCCCGCAACCGAGGCAGGCGCTCTACCTCTAAAATACCGAGGCAGTACCCAACCGACTTTGAAAATAAATGAGCTGTTCCACGAGAAAACCAACATTGTGGACTCTGCGTAAAGTATCGACCCAGATCAGTCTAAGCATGTCGCGCATGCTAACCCGGACAGACACTTATCGCCTCCTGTGGATTTTCTGTTTCAGGAATAATTAATCGATACCTCTTTCTCCCTGAGACGGAATGTGTCGGCCCGGATTAGCCGAGTGGTCTTAGTTGATTGCCCTTAGGTAAGCAGCGGTCCAGATAAAGAAGGGGTATTCAGCTCATTTCCCCACATTTTTTCTCTTATTATAAAAGCAGACCCTATGTTGTAGGTACTCAAAAGAATCGTCTCACTGAGACGATTCTTTTGAGTACCCACAACACAGGGTTAGAGGGTCAAATAAGGATTTTAGAATATGCAAAACGCCTCGGATCTAGAGCTCTTGTTTTCTTGTCCAGTACTGGTTAGTCGACCGAAGGAACATGGATGTACATGTACAGTGTCCGTGATATAATGACAGATTGTTGAAAGAGATGTTAAACCACCATTACACACTAACATGCATATTACATGATAAGTAATAACGATTATCATTTTAAACATTTATTGGCACTTAAATTCAACATACGTATAAACAGTACATGAAGCATATGCAATATATTACAATTCATCATGGAAATGCTCTTGCGTAGTACATTTTATATAACAAAATATTATAATAACATTTTATAGATAACTATCACTGGAAAAGTAGACACAATGTATACGTTTACAAATAAGGTGTTCAATGTTATGGGAGAAAACGATAATAAAGAATGTTAAATGGTTGAGCAAATTCATTCCCCTATGATTAGCCTTATAATATGTACTTCTTATGTCAGTACTTCAAAATAGAGGGCCTCATGGGAGATTAGTTATAATAACTAAATGTGTTTGTACCCTCTTTAAATAAAGTAATATTATTATTATTATTATTATTAATATTCCTTGCAACATTATAGCATTTTTATGATGCATAATTATCTAAACCTTGTCATGCGATGCTGATACTATCACATAAATCATGCACAGTGCGTGTTAACCCTTTCTTACTTACACAAGATCTGAAGCTAAAAAGTAACTTTTAAAGTTTTAGAAAGTTCTAAAAATTAAAGTACACTTATTGAATAGAAATAAAAACATTGTGGTAAAAGGAGAAATTGATCGTGATGCGCAAATCTTCCTTTTGCGACACTGATTTTAAAAGTTCGTCTGCTGCATATGCAGAGTCGTTAAAATTCGTCTGCATGTTGCAAAGGACTAACAAGTATGTATGCGAAACGTTTTGAATTAATTACCCGGCTTAACGAAACGAAAGCCCAACATGACGGGTAATTGTCGCAAAACTATCGAGAAAGGTTTCCGTTCAGCACCCTCGGTTTGATCTTGAAAACAATACACGAAAGTATTACAGCAAAATTGAGGGGAATGATCATCAAAGAAGAAGAAGAAGAAGAAGAAGAAGAAGAAGAAGAAGAAGAAGAAGAAGAAGAAGAAGAAGAAGAAGAAGAAGAAGAAGAAGAAGAAGAAGAAGAAGAAGAAGAAGAAGAAGAAGAAGAAGAAGAAGAAGAAGAAGAAGAAGAAAAAGAAGAAGAAGAAGAAGAAGAACATTACCATCCAAGATGGCGAAATTAACCGAGGTTACAATATAATTGTACTCTTGCACGTCGTTCTGCGTAAACCAACGATATGGCATGTCGACAAGTTTCCGTCCTATTTGATCTTTCATTGCACAGTTCGCCAATTAAACAATATCAGATTTCAAGCACCTTCTGTAATACAGTATCAACGTAGACCCTTCCGCATGAATGTCCAGGTAGCAGTTTTCCCAACACCTGTATTAATTACGTTGAGGTTGGTCTTCCAGGAAAACCGATAATTTCTTAAGTTGTTTCCTTTTCATAACCGTCTGTCAGTAGCTTCGGGGAATTTGGAGAGCTCCTGACCAGATTGTGTGAAGGCACGACCTAATCTGATTTTCGCTTGTCACAATGTCCTTAATTAACGTGGGCTTTAGTTTATAACATTTTGTAAAATACCGGACAATACCGGAAGAAGAAGAAGAAACACATGACTATCAAAGATGGCGTCCGAAATTAACACTTGTACGGCGTTCAGTGAAAACCAACGATATGTCATTTTCGACAAGTTTAGACCCTGATCAGTCAGCGGATTCTTCCCGTGCAGAGTTCGTCAATTATTCGTCTAAGGTTTCAAGGACCTTCTGTAAAGCAGTATACATTTAGATCCTTCCGCATGAATGGCCAAGTAGGGGTTTTCCCCACACCTGTATTAATTACGTTGCGGTTGGTTTTCCCAAAACACCGACCATTTTTTAACCCGTTCCCACTTGTAGACGCATTTTGACGCAATAGCAGCAAACGACTTTTGAATACATTGTGGCCAAAGATGAAATTACTTATGATGAGCAATTTCTCCGTAGGCCACAATGTTTTCAAACTTTAAGTTTCCTTTTATGGAGATTTTCAGGTCACTATGAACAAAGTCGTCTGCTGCAGATTTGTTGTATGTGGGAAAGGGTTAAAGCAGACGGCGTTTTGAAAACATAGTGACAAAAGAAGAAATTGCACAGAACGTGCAATTTCTCCTTTTGTCACAATGTTTTCCACTTTTAGTCATAGGTTATCCATCCGACAAAATACGTTCAAAGTCGTCTGCTGCAGATTTGTTGTATGTGGGAAAGGGTTAAAGCAGACGGCGTTTTGAAAACATAGTGACAAAAGAAGAAATTGATCAGAACGTGCAATTTCTCCTTTTGTCACAATGTTTTCCACTTTTAGTCATAGGTTATCCATCCGACAAAATACGTTCAAAGTCGTCTGCTGCAGAATTGTCGTATGAGGGAAAGGGTTGTGTCCTGGTCATAACCGTCGTTCAGTAGCTTCGGGGGAATTTGGGGAGCTGCTTATCAGATAATGGGAAGGAACGACCTTATCTGATATTCGCTTCTCCTTAGGCCACATTGTTTCAATTTTTATTAAAACAATTAAGCTCTCCTTTATGGAGATTGTTCATGTTTTGGTCACTATGTTTTCAAAATCGTCTACTGCAGATTTGTTGTATGCGGGAAAGGGTTAACTATTTCTTCACCAAGGAATATTAATAACTCGTATGTTCCCTTTATTTACCTGCCCCGTTAACGTATAGATATTGTTATAAAACAATCAAAATGTGCATCGGCACAAAGCCAACCGATATCATGTATTGCAGATAAAATCAAATTATTAAAGATAAAAGCAGTGTGTTGCACTCACTACATGCTAAATGGTAAGTCCCCGTTAACTTATTCGGAAATGCAAATAGTAATATATAAGACGATATCGGAATGTTCGTAATGTGTTCGTAATACGGATAGAATGTTGGCATCTTTCAATATTTGAGCGGTGATTCTAGAAAAAAAACACATTATTGTGTGTGGACCAGTAGACCTGCCTGCGCAATACTGCTTATAAAACAGATGAAAATTAATTTCAAGTCTATGCCTAATGCGTCTAATGGCCGGGCCCTGGTAGCTCAGTCGGTAGCGACGCGGGCTGTCAATCCAGGTGTTGTGAGTTCGAACCCTAGCTCGGCCAACAATCTTTCCGACGTTTGATAAAAGTCACTGTGACAAGCGTCATTCGTCTTCCACCAATGGGCTAGCAGTCTATGTGAAAAAGCACCCGGTTGCTTGGAAAGTATGTTGTGTGGAGTACTAGTTTGATAAAACCAGGAAACATATGAGTAGGTAAACTGGCCTCCGTGATATGACTGAACAATTGTTGAAAACGGCATTAAACCGCAATCAATCGATTTAAACGCAATGACTATTACATATATCAATAGCACAGCGTGATAATCATGTTAAATGATTACAATTACGTATGTTGGGATGGAGAAGAAACAGCTAACGTGACTGTATAATAACCCACATCCTCGGTACCCAGGCTATTCATAAAATATATGATACTCTGGGCAAATTGGCTGTACAAATCTCGTACTCATGAATAATATATCAGGTGAAATGCAGCCTATTGGCTAGCGAAATTTCGTAAAGCAGGCGCCACGATTTAACAACACTGTAATTTTAGTATCGCATGGGTTTGTGTCATGCGGCCAATCAAAAGGCTGCATTTCACCTGATATATTATTCATGAGTACGAGATTTGTACAGCCAATTTGCCCAGGGTATCATATATTTTATGAATAGCCTGGGTACCGAGGATGAATAACCCATTGAGTTCCTCTAGTATCGACTTTCCTAAGACGTTGGAGATGTAATCGAAAGTTGTCTAGTGTACCAGTGTTTAATACCCATTTTATATACGTAATTACACTGTTTACAATACAGGCAGATTGATCAATATATATTTCGTCTGCTTTGTTAAGTTTAAGCGTGGTAATTTACGTCACTTTCAACATATTTAAAGTTAGAACACGGCGTTTTCTGGATAAATTACCAACTAACAAGTTAATTCGGTGAACTTAGATACCACGCCAAAATGTGAAATTGTAAAATAATGCTTGGACCACATTCGTACACCCGTTACTAAATCATATATGAGTGGAGGTACTTTAAAAAAAAATATACCAAAATCTTGTTTTGATTCCCGCGTGACCCAGTTTGAAGCTTGACATATATTTAATGGAACGAAGTAGTCTGAAGAACTTGATTAAATAGTGTTAACGTCCCTCATACGACAATTCTGCAGCAGACGACTTTGAACGTATTTTATCAAAACATAGAATATCTCTAAAACTGAATGGATAACCTATGACAACAAATGGAAAACATTGTGGCAAAAGGAGAAATTGCACGTTTTGTGCAATTTCTTCTTTTGTCACTATGTTTTCAAAAAGCCGTCTGCTGCAGAGGCGTCAGAAATTGTCTATATGAGGGAAAGGGTTAAATGAAAATTGTGTCCTTGAGACTATTGACAATGCTTTGATATTGGCTATTTGAGAAAGACTAGTGATAGATCTAGTTTTTGTTCAAATGTGACCGAATTTCAAACAGAGATTTGATCCAGATAAACCTTCTCATGACGAAATTTAAGTGGCGTTTCAGTCCGTTTTCAACATCATATCTGCTAACCCTTTTCCACATACAGACGATTTTTGACGCCTCTTCAGCAGACAACTTTTGAAAAAAAATAAAAATAGAATACTCATGATGATCAGCTTCTTCTTTTGCCTCAATGTTTTCAACTTTTCTCAGTAATACTACATTCATTTATAGATTTTGTGTGTGTTTTTCGCTAGATATTTTCAAAGTCGTCTGCTGCAGATTTGTCGTATGTGGGAAAGGCTTAACAATGCGTTTTTTTCAGTAACTGACCAGTACGATCACTAGTTCGTATCCTGACACCGTTTCTTCAGTAAACTGACCAGTACGATCACTAGTTCGTATCCTGACACCGTTTCTTCAGTAACTGACCAGTACGATCACTAGTTCGTATCCTGACACCGTTTCTTCAGTAAACTGACCAGTACGACCACTAGTTCGTATACTGACACCGTTTCATCAGACGTAATGCTATCCACGTAGCCCTCAACACCAACAAGGGAAACCATGACTACCATTTTATAAAAACCAACGAATGATATGACCCGAAAAGGGATCGAACTCTTTACTTCCGCTAACTAGGAGGGTCCTTTTAAGATTACACCACATGCACGGAATAAAACGTCCATACAACTGCGGCATCTAGATCTGTTCTAAAATTTACCTCACATGACCAGTTTACGTATTACGTCTGCCGGTGACAGTTGAAGGTGAATGTTTAGTTTACTCTTTCAGCGCCAAAGGCAATATTGACGCTTTTGCAAACAATACAGATTCAGGTGAGTCAGCTCGTAACGAGCTGTCTCACCTGAAATCAGCATTATTTGCTTTTTATTCATAAAAATAGTCCAGAACTTTAATTACGTGAGCAATGGACATGCCCGATTTTGAACAAGGAAGAGTCTGCTTTAAACAATTCGGCGCTGAAAGAGTTAACCCTTTTTTCCGAAGTACAACAAATGTGTAGCAGACAAGTTTGAAACATATTTGCACAAATATGGAAACTCTCTGTAGAAGCAGACAACTTTAAACATATTTTCAAAAATATAGAAACTCCCTGTAAATGAAAGTATATTCTACTTGAATTGACTCGAAAACGTGAGCACGGTCTCCTTTTGTCAGAATGGTTTAAAAGACCGTCTGCTACAGAGCGCAACATGCGTCTATATGTGGGAAATGGTTAGTTAAACGAAATCAAATTCAAGTCTTAACAATTTTTTTTCTGAACACGTGTTGTTGTTATCATCCTCTTCAATCGTTTATAACTCAATGCATATTCATGAAGTTTTTAAGCCTTAGAATCTTTAAATGAGAAACGAAAGATGAAGATTCAGATAATGAATATCTTTTCATATGTACATTTTTTGCAAATATGATTTATGGTCTCCGAACGACGGATAATAGTCGCTTTTCATTTCATATTCATGAGAAAACAAAAAAAGTGTAATAAATATGACTTTTTTGGGTGATCTCAGGTGTCTCTGTCTTCATTTAACTCCCCTTTCCAAAACACCAAAAATACGCAGCAAACGACTTTGAATTGAGTGTTTAGTGTTTAAGGCCGCTTTTAACAATTTTTCAGTTATATCACGGCGTTTCTTTGGAGAATTGCCAGTGCTACTGGTCCATTTATCATGAAATCAGCCAACCAGTCGTAATGCTAACCCCGCTTGCCTGAGCGCAAAAGAGGGACGCTAATGCTACCATTTGTAACGTCTATAGTATGACCCGACCGGGGATCGAACCCGCAAACTCCCGCAACCGAGGCAGGCGCTCTACCTCTAAAATACCGAGGCAGTACCCAATCGACTTTGAAAATAAATGAGCTGTTCCACGAGAAAACAAACATTGTGGACTCTGCGTAAAGTATCGACCCAGATCAGTCTAAGCATGTCGCGCATGATAACCCGGACAGACACTTATCGCCTCCTGTGGATTTTCTGTTTCAGGAATAATTAATCGATACCTCTTTCTCCCTGAGACGGAATGTGTCGGCCCGGATTAGCCGAGTGGTCTTAGTTGATTGCCCTTAGGTAAGCAGCGGTCCAGATAAAGAAGGGGTATTCAGCTCATTTCCCCACATTTTTTCTCTTATTATAAAAGCAGACCCTATGTTGTAGGTACTCAAAAGAATCGTCTCACTGAGACGATTCTTTTGAGTACCCACAACACAGGGTTAGAGGGTCAAATAAGGATTTTAGAATATGCAAAACGCCTCGGATCTAGAGCTCTTGTTTTCTTGTCCAGTACTGGTTAGTCGACGGAAGGAACATGGATGTACATGTACAGTGTCCGTGATATAATGACAGATTGTTGAAAGAGATGTTAAACCACCATTACACACTAACATGCATATAACATGATAAGTAATAACGATTATCATTTTAAACATTTATTGGCACTTAAATTCAACATACGTATAAACAGTACATGAAGCATATGCAATATATTACAATTCATCATGGAAATGCTCTTGCGTAGTACATTTTATATAACAAAATATTATAATAACATTTTATAGATAACTATCACTGGAAAAGTAGACACAATGTATACGTTTACAAATAAGGTGTTCAATGTTATGGGAGAAAAAGATAATACGAAAAAAAACCATGAATGGGTTTTTTCGCTTATAGTTAACGGGTGTGAGATTTTTTTTTTTTTTTTTTTTTCAATAACCCATGAAGCTTTCTGAAATGAAACTGGAAAAATCCATGGGGGCCGCCATTTTGGATATGTATAAAAAGCAGACGTAAAACACAGATTGAAAATTATTGTCGGCTTTTTTTTTTTTTTTTTTAAATCGGTATTTTGGGTATGTATAAAATGAGCAGAAAAACACGGATTGAAAATTATTGTCGTCTTTTTAATCATTTTTTTTTAAATCAATATTTAAGATCATTTAAGTGCTGTGTTATGTGGCAATTAACATTTGTACGAAAAGTTAAAAATAAATGGAAATCTGTAAGAAATATGTTTTCCCGTTCGTCAAAAAAACGACAGCATTAGCCTTCTACGCCCGAAACTAAATTTTGACTGTATCGTAGCCAAAGAAGGACGTGACGTCATTTCCGTTACACTTCATCTTGGCGTAACGTCAATGGAGCGACGTCGTTTCCCGCAAAAAAGTGGTATCAACATGAAAGACCCCAAATTCCTATACATGAGCTATTGACTCACTCATTCAAAGTATAATTATTTATCAAACATTGTGGCAAAAGGATAACTTTCTCATAAGAAGCAATTGTTCTTGTGGCGACAATCTTTTCCTAAATCGTCTGTTGCATAGGCCTCAGAAACCGTCTCTAATAGGGAAAGGGTTTAGCAGAAATGTGACCCCTTACATAATTTGTTCCAGTCATATTGACTGGTTGAAAAAGGCAGTCGCCAGGTGGCATCAGAAAAGGGCTGATCTATTTGCTTCTTTGCCATAATGCAGGTGATCGATTAAGGATCATCTTGACCCTCATGTTTTAACCTCGTTCATTATAATTTTCTGTTCAAATAATAGACAACATCAATACGAATTCCAAATATGTTTTAATAATGCAAGAAACATGACATTTACATTATTATTGTCTAGTCAATTACTTATAAATCCTTTTTTATGGCCAAAGTATGCTCTTTAATTTTTGTTTATAATTATCTTGCGTTTTTTTTTTTCGTAAATAGGTAGCACCTATAGATATATTAAAGAATGTTAAATGGTTGAGCAAATTCATTCCCCTATGATTAGCCTTATAATATGTACTTCTTATGTCAGTACTTCAAAATAGAGGGCCTCATGGGAGATTAGTTATAATAACTAAATGTGTTTGTACCCTCTTTAAATAAAGTAATATTATTATTATTATTATTATTATTATTAATATTCCTTGCAACATTATAGCATTTTTATGATGCATAATTATCTAAACCTTGTCATGCGATGCTGATACTATCACATAAATCATGCACAGTGCGTGTTAACCCTTTCTTACTTACACAAGATCTGAAGCTAAAAAGTAACTTTTAAAGTTTTAGAAAGTTCTAAAAATTAAAGTACACTTATTGAATAGAAATAAAAACATTGTGGTAAAAGGAGAAATTGATCGTGATGCGCAAATCTTCCTTTTGCGACAATGATTGTAAAAGTTCGTCTGCTGCATATGCATAGTCGTTAAAATTCGTCTGCATGTTGCAAAGGACTAACAAGTATGTATGCGAAACGTTTTGAATTAATTACCCGGCTTAACGAAACGAAAGCCCAACATGACGGGTAATTGTCGCAAAACTATCGAGAAAGGTTTCCGTTCAGCACCCTCGGTTTGATCTTGAAAACAATACACGAAAGTATTACAGCAAAATTGAGGGGAATGATCATCATTCATTTTTGAAAAGCAATAAGGAAACAGTACCTGACCAGTACGACACGTCTTATAGCCCAGATGCATTCACATGGGGTCTCGTGTCAACACATTCCTTCTTTAATCGGTTTTGAATACCTCTTAAATTTGCACGCAGCAAAACTATCTTGTACATACACATTTTACGACACTGCCTCCATAAAGGGGGTTTGTACACTATCGGAAGAAGAAGAAGAAGAAGAATAAGAAGACGAAGAATAGAAGAACATTACTATCCAAGATGGCGAAATTAACCGAGGTTACAATATTTGAGCGGTGATTCTAGAAAAAAAAAACATTATTTTGTGTGGACCAGTAGACCTGCCTGCGCAATACTGCTTATAAAACAGATGACAATTAATTTCAAGTCTATGCCTAATGCGTCTAATGGCCGGGCCCTGGTAGCTCAGTCGGTAGCGACGCGGGCTGTCAATCCAGGTGTCGTGAGTTCGAACCCTAGCTCGGCCAACAATCTTTCCGACGTTTCATAAAAGTCACCGTGACAAGCGTCATTCGTCTTCCACCAATGGGCTAGCAGTCTATGTGAAAAAGCATCCGGTTGCTTGGAAAGTATGTTGTGTGGAGTACTAGTTTGATAAAACCAGGAAACATATGAGTAGGTAAACTGGCCTCCGTGATATGACTGAACAATTGTTGAAAACGGCATTAAACCGCAATCAATCGATTTAAACGCAATGACTATTACATATATCAATAGCACAGCGTGATATTCATGTTAAATGATTACAATTACGTATGTTGGGATGGAGAAGAAACAGCTAACGTGACTGTATAATAACCCACATCCTCGGTACCCAGGCTATTCATAAAATATATGATACCCTGGGCAAATTGGCTGTACAAATCTCGTACTCATGAATAATATATCAGGTGAAATGCAGCCTATTGGCTAGCGAAATTTCGTAAAGCAGGCGCCACGATTTAACAACACTGAAATTTTAGTATCGCAAAGGGTTTGTGTCATGCGGCCAATCAAAAGGCTGCATTTCACCTGATATATTATTCATGAGTACGAGATTTGTACAGCCAATTTGCCCAGGGTATCATATATTTTATGAATAGCCTGGGTACCGAGGATGAATAACCCAATGAGTTCCTCTAGTATCGACTTTCCTAAGACGTTGGAGATGTAATCGAAAGTTGTCTAGTGTACCAGTGTTTAATACCCATTTTATATACGTAATTACACTGTTTACAATACAGGCAGATTGATCAATATATATTTCGTCTGCTTTGTTAAGTTTAAGCGTGATAATTTACGTCACTTTCAACATATTTAAAGTTAGAACACGGCGTTTTCTGGATAAATTACCAACTAACATGTTAATTCGGTGAACTTAGATACCACGCTAACATGTGAAATTGTAAAATAATGCTCGGACCACATTCGTACACTCGTTACTAAATCATATATGAGTGGAGGTACTTTAAAAACAACAGGGCCTTGATGGCCCTGGATCGCTCACCTTAATTATACTATGTACTGTTATGCAAAACACATCAAGACATTTATTCTGAATACAACCTCCAGTGTTAACAAAATTTTCCTTCATTTGGCCTAGTGATCTATAAATTATTTTTCCTGATATGACCCATATTCCAACATGGACTAGATATCATCAAAACAACATTCTGACAAATTTTCAACTTGCTCAAAGTAAAAATGCGGCCTCCGGAGTTTGAACAATATTTTCCTTTATTGACCTTGTTTCTGACCCCCATATGACCCATATTCGAACTTGAACTAGATATCATTTAGACAAACATTCTGACCAAATTTCAAGATGCTTAAGCAAAAAATGCGGCATCCAAAGTGTTAACAAGATTTTCCTTCCGTTTGCCCTAGTGACCTAGTTTTTGACCCAGCATGACCCGTATTCGTACTTGGCCTAGATATCATTCAGCTAAACATTCTGACCGAATTTCAAGCTGCTGTAGCAAAACATGCGGCTTCTACAGAGTTAACGAGATTGTCCCTCAATTTGGCCTAGTGACCTAGTTTCTGTCCCAAAATGACCCATATTTGAACTTGACCTACATATCATCAAGACAAACATTATGATAAAGTTTCAATATGCTCAAGTTGAAAATGTGGCCTCTAGAGTGATAACAAGATAACCCTTCAATTTGGCCTAGTGACCTAGTTTTTGACCCGGCATGACCCATATTCGAACTTGACCTAGATATTATTCAGCTCAACATTCTGACTAAATTTCAAGCTGCTGAAGCAAAAAATACAGCTTCTACGGTGTAAACAAGATTTCCCTTCAATTTGGCCTAGTGACCTAGTTTTTGACCCGGCATGACCCGTATTCGAACTTGACCTAGATATCATGCAGCTCAACATTCTGACTAAATTTCAAACTGCTGAAGCAAAAAATGCAGCTTCTACAGTGTTAACAAGATTTCCCTTCAATTTGGCCTAGTGACCTATTTTTTGACCCATCATGACCCATATTCGAACTTGGCCTAGATATCATTCAGCTCAATATTCTGACTAAATTTCAAGTTGCTGAAGCAAAAAATGCAGCTTCTACAGTGTTAACAAGATTTTCCTTCAATTTGGCCTTGTGACCTAGTTTTTGACCCGGCATAACCCATATTCGAACTTGACCTAGATATTTTAAACACAAACATTCTGACAAAATTTTAAACTGCTGAAGCAAAAATTGCGGCCTCTGGAGTGTTAACAAGATTTTCCTTCAATTTGACCTAGTGACCTACTTTTTGACCCGACATGACCCATGTTCGAACTTGACCTACATATCATCAAGACAAACATTCTGATAAGGTTTCAACATGCTCAAGTTGAAAATGTGGCCTCCAGAGTGTTAACAAGATTTCGCTTCAATTTGACCTAGTGACCTCGTTTTTGACCTCATATGGCCCAATTTCGAACTTGTCCAAGATTTCATGGAGATGAATGTTCTGATACACTTTCATGAAGATTGGATGCAAAATGTAGCCTGTAGAGTGTTAACAAGCTGAAATGTTGACGACGCACGACGCACGACGCACGACGGACGGACGCCGGACAAAATGTGATCACAATAGCTCACCTTGCACTTCGTGCATAGGTGAGCTAAAAAAATACCAAAATCTTGTTTTGATTCCCCGTGACCTAGTTTGAAGCTTGACATATATTTAATGGAACGGAGTAGTCTGAAGAACTTGGTTACATAGTGTTAACGTCGTTCTAATGACTATTAACCCTTTCCCTCATACGACAATTCTGCAGCAGACGACTTTGAACATAATTTATCAAAACATAGAATATCTCTAAAACTGAATGGATAACCTATGACAAAAAATGGAAAACATTGTGGCAAAAGGAGAAATTGCACGTTTTGTGCAATTTCTTCTTTTGTCACTATGTTTTCAAAAAGCCGTCTGCTGCAGAGGCGTCAGAAAGCGTCTATATGAGGGAAAGGGTTAAATGAAAAATGTGTCCTTGAGACTATTGACAATGCTTTTATATTGGCTATTTGACAAAGACTAGTGATCTAGTTTTTGTTAAAATGTGACCGAATTTCAAACAGAGATTTGATCAAGATAAACGTTCTCATGACGCAATTTAAGTGGCGTTTCAGTCCGTTTTCAACATCATATCTGTTAACCCTTTCCAACATACAGACGATTTTTGACGCTTCTTCGGCAGACAATTTTTGAAAACATTAAAAAAAAAAAAAAAAATCCTCATAATGATCAGTTTCTTCTTTTGCCAAAATATTTTCAACTTTTCTTAGTAATACTACATTCAATTATATATTTTGTGTGTGTTTTCGTTAGCTATTTTCAAAGTCGTCTGCTGCAGATTTGTCGTATGTGGGAAAGGCTTAACAGTGCGTTTCTTCAGTAACAGACCAGTACGATCACTAGTTCGTATCCTGACACCGTTTCTTCATTAACCGACCAGTACGATCACTAGTTCGTATCCTGAAACCGTTTCTTCAGTAACTGACCAGTACGACCACTAGTTCGTATACTAACACCGTTTCTTCAGTAACTGACAGGTACGATCACTAGTTCGTATCCTGACACCGTTTCTTCAGCAACTGACCAGTACGATCACTAGTTCGTATACTGACACCGTTTCTTCAGTAACTGACCAGTACGACCACTAGTTCGTATACTAACACCGTTTCTTCAGTAACTGACAGGTACGATCACTAGTTCGTATCCTGACACCGTTTCTTCAGCAACTGACCAGTACGATCACTAGTTCGTATACTGACACCGTTTCTTCGGTAACTGACCAGTACGATCACTAGTTCGTATACTGACATCGTTTCTTCAGTAACTGACCAGTACGATCACTAGTTCGCATCCTGACACCGTTTCATCAGTAACTGACCAGTACGATCACTAGTTCGTATACTAACACCGTTTCTAGAGGAACCGACCAGTACGATCACTAGTTCGTATACTGACACCGTTTCTTCGGTAACTGACCAGTACGATCACTAGTTCGTATACTGACATCGTTTCTTCAGTAACTGACCAGTACGATCACTAGTTCGCATCCTGACAAGGTTTCATCAGTAACTGACCAGTACGATCACTAGTTCGTATACTGACACCGTTTCTTCAGTAACTGACCAGTACGATCACTAGTTCGTATACTGACACCGTTTATTCAGTAACTGACCAGTACGACCACTAGTTCGTATACCGACACCGTTTCTTCAGTAACTGACCAGTACGACCCACTAGTTCGTATCCTGACACCGTTTCATCTGACGTAATGCTTTCCCCGCAGCCCTCAACACCGACAAGGGAAACCATGACTACCATTTTAGAAACCAACGAATGATATGACCCGAAAAGGTATCGAACTCTTTACTTCCGCTAACTAGGAGGGTCCTTTTACGGTTACACCACATGTACGGTATAAAGCTTTCATACAAATGCGCCATCTAGATGATAAACAAGGTTTACCTCACATGACCCGTTTACGTATTATGTCTGCCGGTGACAGTTGAAGGTGAATGTTTAGTTAACCCTTTTCCGAAGTACAACAAATCGAGGGTTTGGCGTGAAACAGTTGTAAATAAAAACCTATTTTGAAAACCCTGGTTTAGGGGCAATTTTAATCCTTTTGTAAACAACGCAAATTGAGGTGCCATTGCTCAGAAAGAGCAATGGCACCTAAATTTCCATTGTTTATCAAGAAATATGATTTAACGCTTATAAAGACTTTATGGCGACCTTGTTTAACCTTGGTAAAACATTACCAATTTTAGTTACAACCGTTTCACGCCAAGCCCGCGAAATGTGTGGCAGACAAGTTTGAAAACATATTTGCAAAAATATTGGAACTCTCTCTAAATGAAAGTATATTCTACTCAAAAATGTGAGCACGGTCTCCTTTTGTCAGAATGGTTTAAATAGTCTGCTACAGAGGCGCAACATGCGTCTATATGTGGGAAATGGTTAGTTAAACGAAATCAAATTCAAGTCTAACAATCTTTTTTCTGAACACGTGTTGTTGTTTTCATCCTCTTCAATCGAAACGAAAGATGAAGATTCAGATAATGAATATCTTTTCATATGTAAATTTTTTGCAAATATGTTTTATGGTCTCCTAACGACGGATAATTTTCATTGCATATTCATGAGAAAACAAAAAAAGTGTAATAAATATGACTTTTTTGGGTGATCTCAGGTGTCTCTGTCTTCATTTAACTCCCCTTTCCAAAACACCAAAAATACGCAGCAAACGACTTTGAATTGAGTGTTTAGTGTTTAAGGCCGCTTTTAACAATTATTAAGTTATATCACGGCGTTTCTTTGGAGAATTGCCAGTGCTACTGGTCCAGTTATCATGAAATCAGCCAACCAGTCGTAATGCTAACCCCGCCTGCCTGAGCGCAAAGGAGGGACGCCAATGCTACCATTTGAAACGTCTTTGGTATGACCCGACCGGGGATCGAACCCGCAAACTCCCGCAACCGAGGTAGGCGCTCTACCTCTAAAATACCGAGGCAGTACCCAACCGACTTTGAAAATAAATGAGCTGTTCCACGAGAAAACCAACATTGTGGACTCTGCGTAAAGTATCGACCCAGATCAGTCTAAGCATGTCGCGCATGCTAACCCGGACAGACACTTATCGCCTCCTGTGGATTTTCTGTTTCAGGAATAATTAATCGATACCTCTTTCTCCCTGAGACGGAATGTGTCGGCCCGGATTAGCCGAGTGGTCTTAGTAGATTGCCCTTAGGTAAGCAGCGGTCCAGATAAAGAGGAGGTATTCAGCTCATTTCCCCACAACTTTTCTCTTATTATTGAAGCAAACCCTATGTTGTAGGTACTCAAAAGAATCGTCTCACTGAGACGATTCCTTTGAGTACCCACAACCCAGGGTTAGGGGGTCAAATAAGGATTTTATAATATGCAAAACTCCTCGGATCTAAAGCTCTGTGTAAGCACATGTTCTTGTCCAGTACAGGTTAGTCGACCGAAGGAACATGGATGTACATGAACTGTGTCCGTGATATAATGACAGATTGTTGAAAGAGATGTTAAACCACCATTACACACTAACATGCATATTACATGATAAGAAATAATGATTATCATTTTAAACATTTATTGGCACTTAAATTCAACATACGTATAAACATAACATGAAGCATATGCAATATATTACAATTCAACCTGGATTTGCTCTTGCGTAGTACATTTTATATAACAAAATATTATAATAATATTGAGCTGGGAACCCCTTCCCCCCAAACTTTAAGTTGGCGAAACTGTAATGGGAATGATACTTATAATAATTGTTTATATGTGTTAAGCTCTTTTAAAACAATTATAGATTACTATCCCTGGAAAAGAAGACACTATGTATACGTTTACAAATAAAGTGTTTAATTTTACAGGAGAAAAGATCAATATGAATACGATGATAAAATATGTTAAATGGTTAAGCAAATTCATTCCTTGTAACATTATAGTATGTTTTATGATGCATAATTATCTAAACCTTGTCATGCGATGCTGATACTATCACAGAAATCATACACAGTGCTTGTTAACCCTTTCCTACTTACACCAGATCTGAAGCTAACAAGTTACTTTTAAAGTTCTAAAAATTAAAGTACACTTATTGAATAGAAATAACTAGAAATATCACTGAAGGTGATGAATACCCCCAGCTGGTGCCTGATACATATACATATGTATGATAAATTCAAGGGGCCATAACTCATTTAAAAATAATTCCAGTGCAACACGCCCACAATATGCACAACTAGGCTTGGTATCAATCATTCTTGTGAAGTTATATTGAATTCTGACCAAGGGTTGCTGAGAAATAGTGTTCACAAGAAATGTCTACAGACCAACTATGTATGAGAAATTCAAGGGGCCATAACTCATTTAAAAATAATTCCAGTGCAACACGCCGACAATATGCACAACTAGGCTTGGTATAAATCATTCTTGTGAAGTTATATTGAATTCTGACCAAGGGTTGCTGAGAAATAGTGTTCACAAGAAATGTCCAGATCAACGGACCGACCGACCGACCGACCAACCGACCGACCGACTGAAAAACCGACCGACAAGCGTGACTCCTATATAGCCCCCATATATATACTACGTATCTGGGGGTATAACAACTTTGTGGTAAAAGGAGAAATTGATCGTGATGCGCAAATCTTCCTTTGCGACAATGATTGTAAAAGTTCGTCTGCTGCCTATGCATAGTTGTTAAAATTCGTCTGCATGTTGCAAAGGACTAAAAAGGATGTATGCGAAACATTTTGAATTAATTACCCGGCTTAACGAGACGAAAGCCAGCATGACGGGTAATTGTAGCAAAACGTTCTAGAAAGTTTTCCGTTCAGCACCCTCGGTTTGATCTTGAAAGCAATACGCGAAAGTCTTACAGCAAAATTGAGGGGAATGATCATCATTCATTTTTGAAAAGCAATAAGGAAAAAGTACCTGACCAGTACGAATCGGCTAATAGCGCAGATGCATTCACATGGGGTCTCGTGTCAATACATTCCTTCTTCTATCGGTAAGACACTACCCCAGAGAGGGGGTTTGTACAATATCGGAAGAAGAAGAAGAAGAAGAAGAAGAAGAAGAAGAAGAAGAAGAAGAAGAAGAAGAAGAAGAAGAAGAAGAAGAAGAAGAAGAAGAAGAAGAAGAAGAAGAAGAAGAAGAAGAAGAAGAAGAAGAAGAAGAAGAAGAAGAAGAAGAAGAAGAAGAAGAAGAAGAAGAAGAAGAAGAAGAAGAAGAAGAAGAAGAAGAAGAAGAAGAAGAAGAAGAAGAAGAAGAAGAAGAAGAAGAAGAAGAAGAAGAAGAAGAAGAAGAAGAAGAAGAAGAAGAAGAAGAAGAAGAAGAAGAAGAAGACCAACGATATGGCATTTCGACAAGTTTCCGTCCTGTTTTATCTTTCAGTGCATAGTTCGCCAATTAGTCATATCAGGTTTGAAGGACCTTCTGCACAGCAGTATCAATGTAGACCCTTCCGCATGAATGCCCTGGTAGGGTTTTCCCCCACACCTGTACTAATTACGTTGAGGTTGGTCTTCCAGAAACACCGATCATTTCTTAAGTTGTTTCCTGGTCATAACCGTCTTTCAGTAGCTTCGGGGAACTAGAGGAGCTCCTGACTAGATTGTTTGAAGGCACGACCTTATCTGATTTTCGCTTGTCACAATGTTCTTAACTAACGTGGGCTTTCGTTTATAACATTTTATAAAATACCGGACAAAACCGTAAGAAGAAGAAGAAACACATGACTATCAAAGATGGCGTCCGAAATTAAAACTTGTACGGCGTTCTGTGAAAACCAACGATATGTCATATCTCGACAATTTTAGACCCTGATCAGTGCACAGTTCGTCAATAAGTCATCTAAGGTTGCAATCACCTTCTGTAAAGCAGTATACATTTAGATCCTTCCGCATGAATGGCCAAGTAGGGGTTTTCCCCACACCTGTATTAATTACGTTGCGGTTGGTTTTCCCAAAACACCGATCATTTCTTAACCCGTTCCCACTTCAGACGCATTTTGACGCAATAGCAGCAAACGACTTTTGAAAACATTGTGGCCAAAGATGAAATTGCTCAAGATCAGCAATTTCCCCGTAGGCCACAATGTTTTCAACTTTATTTAACAATTAAGTTTCCTTTTATGGAGATTTTCAGGTCAAACGAATTCGTCTGCTGCAGATTTGTTGTATGTTGGAAAGGTTTAAGTTGTTTCCTGGTCATTACCGTCGTTCAGTAGCTTCGGGGAATTTGGGGAGCTCCTTATCAGAAAATGCGAAGGCACGACCTTATCTGATATTCGCTTATCGCAATGTACTGAACGTGGGCTTTCGTTTATACTTGACCAGTTCACAAAGGGAAAGTGTCGTTTATGCACTGGCCTTATGTCACGGTTAAATTTTGAACTATCTTGAACCTACACAGAAGCAGGAGAGATCTTCAAATGTAAACTTTTATAGATTTTAAATATGATCCCAGGCACAATGTATGAATATTTTATCCAACAGTATTTTCTACTCCGTCTCAAATACAAAACTTTCTTTATATTTCACTTTCGTTCTATGTTTTCAATTTGGACGAGTTCAAATCAAACATTAACTTAACCCTTTCCCACATACAACAAATCTGCAGTAGACGACTTTGAAAACATAGTGGCAAAAACCTGGAAAATCTCCATAAAAGAGCAATTTCACTGGCCACACATTTTTTAAAAGTCGTCTGCTGCTTTTGCGTCAAAATGCGTCTGCAGGTGGGAAAGGGTTAATTATAAATGGTGACATGCATCAAAACCTTACATAATAAATTACTCAATTTCATGCTGTGTTATCAGTATAAGTTAACGCTACGGAATGCGGAAGATATTTTTACCCTTTCCCACCTGCAGACGCATTTTGACGCAATAGCAGCAGACGACTTTTGAAAACGTTTTATTTAACAATTAAGCTCTCCTTAATGGAAATTGTTCATGTTTTGGTCACTATGTTTTCAAAATCGTCTGCTGCAGATTTGTTGTATGCAGGAAAGGGTTAAATATGTCTTCATCAAGGAATATTAATTACTCGTATGTTCCCTTTATTAACCTGCCCCGTTAACGTATAGATAGTGTTATAAAACAATCAAAATGTGCATCGGCACAAAGCCAACCGATATCATGTATTGGAGATAAAATCAAATTATTAAAGATAAAAGCAGTGTGTTGCACTCACTACATGCTAAATGGTAAGTCCCCGTTAACTTATTCGAAAATGCAAATAATAATATATAACGGCGATATAGGAATGTTCGTAATATGGATAGAATGTTGGCATCATTCAATTCTAGAAAAACCAACATTATTTTGTGTGGACCTGTAGACCCGCCTGGGCAATAATTCTAATAATACAGATGGAACATAATTTCAAGTCTATGCCTAATGCGTCTTATGGCCGAGCCCCGATAGCTCAGTCGGTAGCGACACGGACTGTCAATCCAGGTGTTATGAGTTCGAACCCTAGCTCGGCCAACATTCTCTTCGACGTTTGACAAAAGTCACTGTGACAAGCGTCATTCGTCTTTCACCGGTGAGGTAACAGTCTATGTGAAAAAGCAGCCGGTTGCTTGGAAAGTATGTTGTGTGGAGTACTAGTTTGATAAAACCAGGAAACACATGAGTAGGTGAACTGGTCACCATGATATGACTGAACAATTGTTGAAAACGGCGTTAAACCCCAATCAATCGATATAAACGCAATGACTATTACAGATATCAATAACACAGCGTGATAATCATGATTACAATTACGTATGTTAGGATGGAGAAGAAACTGCTAACGTGAATGTAGAACAACCCAATGAGTTCCTCTTATATCGACCTTCTTAAGACGTTGGAGATGTAATCGAAAGTTGTCTAGAGTACCAGTGTTTAATACCCATTTTATATACGTAATTACATTGTTTACTATACAGGCAGATTGATCAATATATCTCGTCTGCTTTGTGTGTTTAAGCCTGGTAACTTAATTCGGTGAACTTAGATATCATGCCAAAATTGGAATTTGTAAAATAATGCTTGGACCACATTCGTACACCCGTTACTAAATCATATATGAGTGGAGGTACTTTAAAAAAAAAATACCAAAATCTTGTTTTGATTCCCGCGTGACCCAGTTTCAAGCTTGACATATATTTAATGGAACGTAGTAGTCTGAAGAACTTGGTTAAATAGTGTTAACGTCGTTCTAATGACTATTAACCCTTCTCCTCATACGACAATTCTGCAGCAGACGACTTTGAACATAATTTATCAAAACATAGATGAATGGATAACCTATGACAAAAAATGGAAAACATTGTGGCAAAAGGAGAAATTGCACGTTTTGTGCAATTTCTTCTTTTGTCACTATGTTTTCAAAAAGCCGTCTGCTGCAGAGGCGTCAGAAAGCGTCTATATGAGGGAAAGGGTTAAATGAAAAATGTGTCCTTGAGACTATTGACAATGCTTTGATAGTGGCTATTTGATAAAGACTAGTGATCTAGTTTTTGTTCAAATATGACCGAATTTCAAACAGAGATTTAATCAAGATAAACCGTTCTCATGACGAAATTTAAGTGGCGTTTCAGTCCGTTTTCAACATCATATCTGTTAACCCTTTCCCACATACAGACGATTTTTGACGCCTCTTCAGCAGACAACTTTTGAAAAACATTTAAAAAAAATACTCATGATGATCAGTTTCTTCTTTTGCCAGAATGTTTTCAACTTTTCTCAGTAATACTACATTCATTTATAGATTTTGTGTGTGTTTTTCGCTAGATATTTTCAAAGTCGTCTGCTGCAGATTTGTCGTATGTGGGAAAGACTTAACACTGCATTTCCTCAGTAACTGACCAGTACGATCACTAGTTCGTATACTGACATCGTTTCTTCAGTAACTGATCAGTACGACCACTAGTTCGTATACTGACATCGTTTCTTTAGTAACTGACCAGCACGACCACTAGTTCGTATACTGACACCTTTTCTTCAGTAACTGACCAGTACGACCACTACTTCGTATACTGACACCGTTTCATCAGACGTAATGCTATCCCCGTGGCCCTCAACACCAACAAGGGAAACCATGACTACCATTTTATAAAAACCAACGAATGATATGACCCGAAAAGGGATCGAACTCTTTACTTCCGCTAACTACGATTACACCACATGCACGGAATAAAACGTCCATACAAATGCGGCATCTAGATCTGTTCTAAAATTTACCTCACATGACCCGTTTACGTATTACGTCTGCCGGTGACAGTTGAAGGTGAATGTTTAGTTTACTCTTTCAGCGCCAAAGGCAATATTGACGCTTTTGCAAACAAAACAGATTCAGGTGAGTCAGCTCGTAACGAGCTGTCTCACCTGAAATCAGCAATGTTTGCTTTTTATTCATAAAAATAGTCCAGAACTTTAATTACGTGAGCAATGGACATGCCCGATTTTGAACAAGGAAGAGTCTACTTTAAACAATTCGGCGCTGAAAGAGTTAACCCTTTTCCGAAGTACAACAAATGTGTAGCAGACAAGTTTGAAAACATATTTGCAAACATATGGAAACTCTCTGTAGAAGCAGACAACTTTAAACATATTTTCAAAAAATATGAAAACTCCCTGTAAATGAAAGTATATTCTACTTAAATTGACTCGAAAACGTGAGCACGGTCTCCTTTTGTCAGAATGGTTTAAAAGACCGTCTGCTACAGAGGCGCAACATGCGTCTATATGTGGGAAATGGTTAGTTAAACGAAATCAAATTCAAGTCTTAAAACTTTTTTCTGACCACGTGTTGTTGTTATCATCCTCTTCAATCGTTTATAACTCAATGCATATTCATGACGTTTTTAAGCCTTAGAATCTATAAATGAGAAACGAAAGATGAAGATTCAGATAATGAATATCTTTTCATATCTACATTTTTTGCAAATATGATTTATGGTCTCCGAACGACGGATAATAGTCGCTTTTCATTTCATATTCATGAGAAAACAAAAAAAGTGTAATAAATATGACTTTTTGGGGTGATCTCAGGTGTCTCTGTCTTCATTTAACTCCCCTTTCCGAAATAACAAAAATACGCAGCAAACGATTTTGATTTGATTGTCTACTGGTACATTTATCATGAAATCAGCCAACCAGTCGTAATACTAACCCCGCTTGCCTGAGCGCAAAGAAGGATACCCATGCTACCATTTGAAAAGTCTTTGGTATGACCCGACCGGGGATCGAACCCGCAAGGTGCTCTACTTCTATAATACCAAGGCAGTACCCAACTTTTAAAATAAATGAGCTGTTCCACGAGAAAACCAACATTGTCAGCCTAAGCATGCCGCGCAGGCTAACCCGGACAGACACTTATCGCCTCCTGTGGATTTTCTGTTTCAGGAATCATTAGTCTATACCTCTTTCTCCCTGAGACGGAATGTGTCGGCCCGGATTAGCCGAGTGGTCTTAGTAGATTGCCCTTAGGTAAGCAGCGGTCCAGATAAAGAGGAGGTATTCAGCTCATTTCCCCACAACTTTTCTCTTATTATTGAAGCAAACCCTATGTTGTAGGTACTCAAAAGAATCGTCTCACTGAGACGATTCCTTTGAGTACCCACAATACAGGGTAAGGGGGTCAAATAAGGATTTGATGATATGCAAAACGCCTCGGATCAAGAGCTCTGGGTAAGCACATGTTCTTGTCCAGTACTGGTTAGTCGACCGAAGGAACATGGATGTACATGTACAGTGTCCGTGATATAATGACAGATTGTTGAAAGAGATGTTAAACCACCATTACACACTAACATGCATATTACATGATAAGAAATAATGATTATCATTTTAAACATTTATTGGCACTTAAATTCAACATACGTATAAACATAACATGAGCATATGCAATATATTACAATTCAACATGGATTTGCTCTTGCGTAGTACATTTTATATAACAAAATATTATAATAATATTGAGCTGGGAACCCCCTCCCCCAAAACCTTTAAGTTGGCGAAACTGTAATGGGAATGACACTTATAGTAATTGTTTAACTGTTTTAAGCTCTTTTAAAACAACGTTAGATAACTATCACTGGAAAAGTAGACACACTGTATACGTTTAAAAATAAAGTGTTCAATTTTATGGGAGAAAAGATAAATATGAATACGATGATAAAGAATGTTAAATGGTTGAGCAAATTCATTCCTTGAAACATAATTAGTTAAAACTTGTCATGCGATGCTGATACTATCACTGACATTATGGGCAGTGTATGTTAACCCTTTCTTACTTACACCACATATAAAGGTGCAAAGGACTAACAAGGATGTATGCGAAACGTTTTGAATTAATTACCCGGCTTAACGAAACGAAAGCAAGCATGGCGGGATAATTATCGCAAAACGTTGGAGAAAGTACCGTCGATATGATCTTGAATGCAATACACGAAAGTCTTACAGAAAAATATAACAAAATAATTGTTAGACATCATACAGTTGAACACGTCATGGTTTGAAATAAAATTAACAAGACATGATTAGCTAAATCCTATGTTGTGGGTTTCCTACTTATATGACATATCTGCAATAGAAGCATTTTGAATACATTGTGGGGGAAAGAAGAAAAGGCTTATCATGAGCACTTTTTCATTTTGACAACATGTTTTCAACTTGTATCAAACAATTTTCATCTGTAGAGTAATTTAATGTTTTCTCCAATACGTAATCAAAGTGGTCTGCTGTGGTTTTGCTGTATAAGGAAAAGGGTTAACAAAACATTATCAACCAAATATTATAGTGTGTGTTTAAATAATCATATATCCTCGAGACCAACTAATAATTTACAACACAGCAGGCGTGCTAAAAGGGTTATTTTAATTTAACCAGGGACACTATATTACATATTGTAATATAGTGTCCCTGATTTAACTAAGCCACTTTGATATTCCACTAGGACTGAAGTGAGATATTGCATCAGAGTTTGTCATGTCTTACAGGGGTCGCTTATCGAACTTCTAATGTAGGGTCGAAAACAGATGTTCTATCAAGACCGCTTTATGCTAGCCGCTTTACGCTAGCCGCACCTCAAATAACTAGCGATAGTAATAAGTACACTGCGTATACAACTGTTACGTTGTCAAAACTGGATTGCAATGTATTGAGTAATAACTTCAGACTGAGTTTGAAATGACTTATTTGAACACATTCTCGTTTAGGTACAGGGTAAAATAATAAATAATGAACGTGATACCAACGGCACATAATTATCCTTTTCCCTCATATAGACGCTTTATGGCGCCTCTGTAGCAGACAGCTTTTTGAAAACATCGCGACAAAAGACGAAATTGCTCAAAACGAGCAATTTCTCCTTTTGCCTAGATGTTTTCATCTATTTTCAGTAATTATACATACATTTATAGAGCTTTTCCATGCTTTTCCCCAAGATACGTTCAATGTCGTCTGCTGCATTTTTGTTGTATGTGGGAAAGGGTTAATTAATTCAACTCTCGGCAGTATCCTAGTTGTTTTAATCATTTGTATATATCTTATGTTCTAGAATAATTTAATCAATTTTCAAATTCTGTGTCAGGGGTACTAAAAAAAATCATCTCATCGAGACACGTTTTTGAGTATGCTTAACACAGACTTTGTTTGGACAATGATTAGAGAGATAACCCTTTCCCACCTGAAACTAATTTGAATCCGACGACTATAAAAACATCTAGCCAAAAAAGTGGACAAACTATATAACTAAATGTTGAATTATTGTATAGAGTTGAAATCATTGTGACAAACGGAGACATTGCTCAACGTGAGCAATCTCTCATTTCTGTCACAATGTTTTCAAATGTCGTCTAACTCGGGTAGAAATATTTTTGGCGTATAATCTATCGGCGTATCTAACTCATTACAGTGGACCTGCAATATCATCAACATACATTATAGCTTCACGTGGCAAAACATTACATGTTATCGGGAATTTCTCATTTTGTCACAATGTTTTCAAGTGTCGTCTGCTGCAGTGCAGATGGCGTCGGCAAGTGTCTGACCTTCGGGAGGGGGTTTAACAAAAACGTGTAAATAATATATCATCTAGTCCGTGTCAGTGTCGTCACTGTATGAACACCGTTTGAGAAAACCGTCTATTTCTTCAGTGTCCAAATCACTGTAAATGTTACCCATCGCAGGACGCCTTTCACGACATCTTACAACTGGTTCAGTGTCACTTTCTCTCTCACTACACATATCTTTTAACCTGGAAATATCAATCTTAGACACATTCTGTTTAATATTGGCAAGTCCCATTCTTCTGGATTGGTAATCGAACATCTTCGCCTCTTCTTCGATTTCATCGATCTCGCCCGCTATCGAGTGCACAGCGTCCCTTTCCACCCCATCGTAAATATCAGCCAGTGCATTTCGTCTGCTTCTCCTATATGTAGTCACCTGTTCCATCTCATCGTCCGTATCATCTGACGAAGAATCTACAGTCTCATCAATGTGACCATTTATGACTTGTCCCTCGAACTCGGTTAGAAACATTTTTAAATCCGTTTCGTTTATATTTTCATAAATATTTGCTTGACCGTTTCGTCTCGTTCTTTTATGAAGTCCAATCTCATTCACTAATGACCCCGAATATACCGCTAAAAGTTCCAAAAGTAAATTGTGTTCGACATTGGCGAAGATATCAGCGAGGGCGAGGCGTCTCGTGGTGAATACAGTTTGATCTAGATTGTCAAATGTAATCCCCGTATCCAGACTAACTGACGTATTTGTATTCAGTTCACGCTCTGGTAAAACTGGGTAATCCCCGTCGAACTTATTACGATCGTCAGTTATGGGTGAATCATCTTCCGCCTTGTTAAACAGTTCATCGTGAAATTCGAAATCACCTGACGTAATATTAAATCTAATAAAATGCCCCACAGGTATCACACTGTCACCACCGCATATACTCATGGTACGTGTGAAAACCTTCCCTCTGGGGATTTCGTTAAGGCCCTGGAAAATGTTCCCGAGTCCGTTCCGTCGATACTCCATTCCTCGTGCCACAGTGGGTACGTATATAACCGGTAGTGAGTGACTCCGCATCATTTTACCTTTAGCCATAGGAATTAGTTAACACCTTAAATCCAATATAAGCCGATTAAAATTAAACTTAAATCGGCAGAGTCCAATAAGTCTATAAAACTCTTAAAACAATGATGTATATAAATGGTTATCTATCGAACACTCTGTGTTTGTATGTATAACAGCATCGTCTGAGGCAGTAGTCGAGTATGACTGAACTATTGTCTTTCCTTCCAATATATAGCAGAAGGTGTGTGTGTGTGTGTGTGTGTGGAGTCATGGCGCTATTTTAAGAACAAGTCGGTGTTTATCTCAGGGTTTCTCCAATACTCTACGTAGCGAAGGGGCGGAGCTTATAAGCGGATCCGTATGACGTTTTTCGTTATTCATTCGAATCAAGCGGTAATATAACACGTGAAATATTTACCTTGTTTTAACGGGAGGTTTTATGGTATATTGTATAATATGTGACAGTTTAGTGACAGTCTGGCATTACTTCATCTACAACCGTTTACTTCATAATTCATTTATCCTTGCAAATAGTATTTAGACTCATAATAAATGAAAAGCGAGGAGGATGGAAATTCCCCCATTTCTTAATTCTTTAAATCGTTTAAATCGAAAAAATGAGTATGGGTGCAATAAAACCTAGTACGAACGTGTGCATACACTTTACCAACAATCTCACAAGGCCCCTACTGCACGAAATTCTACAACATACAACAAATTTGCAGCAGTCGACTTTGAAAAAAATGTAAGCAAAAAGTTAAAAGACTACCGATTAATTATTAACTCTTTCATAACCGAATTGTTTTAAAGCGGTCTCGTCCATGTTCAAAATCGATTGATTCCATTTCTCATGTAATAAAGGTTTGGGACTATTTTGATGAATAAAAGCCAAACAATGCTGATTTCAGGTGAGACAGCTCGTTACGAGCTGACTCGCCTGAATCGGTATTGTTTGCAAAAGCCTGAATATTGCCTTTGGCGCTGAAAGAGTTAAATAAAGTTGAAAACAATGTTTCTAAACGTCGTGTGCTCAAGAGGTGTCGAGTAGCGTCTGTATCTGGGAATGGTTTAATTAGGTTCTTAGCTGAGAATGTTAATATTTTCTTGATCTCTGGAGTAGAATATTAGAAGTTCCCCAAATATGCAAGTTCAAAAACAGGAAAAGTTGAACCGTTGAGGTTACACACTCTACTACCTTACCCTACGTAACTTAACCCTTTACCACATACAATACATCTGCAGCAGACGACTCTGAAAACATAGCGTCAAAAACCTGAAAAAATCTCCATAAAAGATAACTTAATTGTTAAATTAAAGTTGAACACATTGTGGCCAAAGGAGAAATTGCTCATCATGAGCAATTTCACCTTTGGCCACAAAGTTTTTGAAAAGTCGTCTGGTTCTATTGCGTCGAAATGCATCAGCAAATGGGAAAGGGTTAACGTAGGAATATATTACAGTTGAACACGTTATTTAGTGTGCCCAACACACTCTCTAATTTATGTATTGTGAGAAACGAAGGCAACGTATCTTAAATTTCAGTGGTCCAGATAAGAAGGGATATACAGCTTTTCCCCCCACAATATCTATCTTATTATACAACCAAACCCTATGATGTGGGTACCAAAAAAAAAAATCGATTATTTTGAGTACCCACATCATAGGGTTGTATGGTCAAATAAGGATTTTAGAACATGCAAAACGCCCATTATCTAGAGATATATGTCTTAACTCTTTCTGCGCCAAAGGCAATATTGAGGTTTTTGCAAACAATACTGATTCAGGCGAGTCAGCTCGTAACGAGCTGTCTCACCTGAAATCAGCATTGTTTGCCTTTTAGTTATCAAAATAATCCAAACTTTTATTACATGAGAAATGGAGACGCCCGATTCTGAACTTGGAAGAGTCTACTTTAAACAATTCGGCGCTGAAAGAGTTAATGAATTGGAAGCAAGACAATTTATTGATTAATAATAACAAGAATCATGAAATATGTTTATGTTTGTTTGCAAAACTAGAACATTGCTACATCTACGCGCTCAGTTGTGTATTAAACACAGAGGGAAACTGTTGGTGTATAATCTATCGACGTATCTAACTCATTACAGCTGACCCTGTAATGCCATCAACAGACATTATAGCTTCACGTGGCAACACATTGCGTCATCGTGGAAACACTGCATGATTTAATTACACGTGTATACTGTAGCAATATATATTCGCGTTTTGCGTTTGTATATATATCTCAAATTTGGCTGTACACACCGTTATACAATATAACAGAGACATGTACATATCTCTGATTATAACAAAACAACTAATTGGTACAATCGTCTCGTGTTTAGGTGAACGTGCGAATCAGTCGTTAATGATGTTGTTAATTATCGTAGAAGTCGCAATAACGTGTGACGGCAGCATTGTGTTTTGTAAAAAACGAGTCATTGTCAAAGGATACACTTTGATGATGGAAAATAGAAATTCCCAGAGTTTCCATTTGTGTAGAATATATTGCATATACCTGTTACTGTCTGGTCGCCTTTTTCCCTCCGTACTAACCCGTTCGCACATACGTACAACACTATTGTAGCAGACGGAACTACTTTAAAAAAAATATAATTAAAAATATCGAAATTCTCAATAATTGTCAGTGTTATCAGCAAATAGACGTGAAAATATTGTGGCAACAAAAGAAATTTCTCATCATGAGAGAGCAATTTTTCCATTTGTTCCCAATGTTTTCGGAAAAGTGTCTTTATACGGACAAAGTTTAAGAGGAGTGTAATGGCTGTATAGTAAGCAGTATATATATAGTACAGCACATACTTAGACGATGCTCCAGTGTCCGTCGGTTTGTTTTTGTGCATCAATTAGTTTTATCGGCAAACATTTAAAAACAAATATATGTGTTCATCATATATAGGTCCATCCTCGGTACCCATTCTATTCATAAAATATATGATACCCTGGGCATATTGGCTGTTAAATCTCGTACTCATGAATAATTTATGAGGTGAAATGCAGCCGCTTGATTGGCCGCATGACACAAACCTCATGCGAAAAGTATAGTTTAGTTACGGAGGAAGTCGTGGTGCATGCTTTACGAAGTTTCACTAGCCAATTTGCTCAGGGTATCATATATTTTATGAATAGCCTGGGTACCGAGGATGATATAGGTCGAACAACTCTGAATCTCAAAATTGGTTAACCCTTTCCCTGATACGACAATTCTGCAGCAGACGACTTTGAACATATTTTGTCAAAAAATGGAAAATCTCTATAATTGAATGGATAACCCATGACTAAAAGTTGAAAACATTATGGCAAAAGGAGAAATTGCTTATTTTAAGCAATTTCTTCTTTTGTCACTATTGTTTTCAAAAAATCGTCTGCTGCAGAGGCGTCAGAAAGCGTCTATATGAGGGAAAGGGTTAACTTGTTGAGTTCTGAGAAACAGATATTTTACATTTTAGTCGGAAGTCATTAAGAGCAATGTTGATACTTTGTTTTCAAATATAAATTGTGTGTAAGGGCCCGTGAATATTGAACTATGTTGCATGATGAATAAGTATCCACCTCAGTGTGTTACACATTATGATATTTATATGTACATTTTATGTTTTCAATATTGAGGAGTTCAATAGACCTTAATCTGATGTGTTATAAAAGTAAGTGACCAGACCAAAGCCTTTTAATTTACTTCTGACCATCACAAAACTTGACCATATAGAGAGTATGATTATAAAGTTTGTTTTACTTTGGAATAGTACTGTTTATCGATGGTAGCAAGACAGTAAATAAAAACTACCATCAGATTGATGGATTGGTTGGGATTTAACGCCTTTTTTTAACAATTGTTCAGTCATATCACGGCGGCGAGCAGGTGACTTGTGTTTCGTAGCTTTTCCACATAGACTATTAGCCCATTGGTGAAAGACGAATGACGCTTGTCACAGTGACTTTTGTCAAACGTCGGAATGAATGCTGGCTGAGCTGGGATTCGAACTCACAGCCGCTGGATTGACAACAAGCGTCGCTACCGACTGAGCTATCGTAAGAAATCTGTTAATTCTTGTAACAAACAACACGTGATCTTCCCCACACGTGTCAACGAAGTATTTACAGGGTCAGACATGTTCAAAGCATTATATTTCGCTGTCACAATCACATGCCTACTAACGTGAGCACGGAGTTAATATCAAGGTCAAATTACGCCAAATACATCCGCGGTCATGCCAAATAGTCCCTTAAAAAATTTGTTTGCGTACAACAGAAATGAGTGTATACCGCCACCCGAATGCATTGCATATATGTCATTGAATTTGAATTCATTGTAAATGTGTATAGGATGCACTGGAAATGATTGATTTTATCATCTTTAGTATCTTGACCTTGTTTGAATTATTTCTTGCATAATGCATGAACCTCACTTTTCCTTGGATTGTTTTAAAGCTTAGAGGTTACTCTTCTCAATGATATATGGTGTTCTACATGAGAAACGCTCAGGAAGTGTGACAATTAAGGGCTGCAACTGGTAGATTTACACGGAAACAAAGAAGGAATTTGTGTGGTGTATTGTATCCCCAAACACATTTTAGAAATAGGGGATATTTCATGAGTGTTTATTTATTATCACTTTAATTAAACGAGTTTACTAAGATGATATGCCAGCGTCATATTCAGCTTAGTTAACGAGACTAATAAAAGTGATGATAAATAAACACAAATGAGATATTCTAGTTATCACATAAAGTGATTTATGTGGCGTAATTCGAAAAAATGTACATGAAATTTACTTTATAACCGCTAGTATGCCTTTAACTCTTTCAGCGCCACAGGCAATTTTGAGGTTGTTGCAAACAATGCTGATTTCAGGTGAGCCAGCTCGTAACGAGCTCTCTCACCTGAAATCAGCATTGTTTGCCTTTTAGTTTACAAACTAGTCCAAAACGTTCATAAATTGAGAAATGGACACACCCGATTTTGAACATGGAAGAGTCTACTTTAAACAATTCGACGCTGAAAGAGTTAAAGGCTCAGCTGATTTACCGATCGCCGGTGATGACCCGGTTAGCTATGTAACACATTACCCGAGGCAAATAATATCAAAGTCACACCTTCCGTATCTAGTACAGTAACGTGATCCCATCAAGGAAACCATTCAAATAGATACAGAAGAAAGTTACTCCTATTTTACGTGGTATTTGATTGGGTAACTACCTTTGAGCCGTTCCACGTGAAAACCAACATCGTAAACTCTGCGTAAAGTATCGACCCGGATCAGTTGAAGCATGCCGCGCAGGCTAACCCGGACAGACACTTTTCGCCTCCCGTAGTTTTTCTGTTTCAGGAATCATTACTCGATACCTCTATCCCCCCTGAGACGGAATGTGTCGGCCCGAATTAGCCTGCGTGAACTGCGCAGGCTGATCTAGGTCGATACATTACGCAGTCCATAATGTTGGTTGTTTCGTGGAACGGCTTATGTGTCACTATTCATTACGGAAGCGGTGACGTTAAGAAAAACACGACTGATTTAACAAACAAAAACTATGATACCATCCAGGTCAAGTCGTAGGAAAGCACATATAACCATATGATTGAGCTATTTTAAAGCTATCGAACAATAGCTGCTCGCCAAATGGCTTAATGCCGACAGGCGAGGGTAAACAACCACATATGATGATGATTTTAAAGCTATCTAGTGGCCACAAGGTTTCCCTTCAAACGTCAAAGTTCGCTTGCATGACCGAAACACGAAACAGAAAACCCTGATTTCACTGCCCTGAAGTGCAGATTAATATGAGGTTTAGTTAGTCGTAAAAACTATTCCTGTAATATGTGGCATTCTTAACCCTTCCTACATACAACACGCCTGATGCGGACGACTTAAACACAAGTGGGGAAAGGTTTATATAATATCATTATCCCATGATATATTTCACATAATATTGAGCCGTCCCGCGAGAAAACACACATAATGGCATCTGCGTAATGTATTGACCCAGATCAGCCTGCGCAGTCCGTGCAGGCTAATCCGGGCCGAGACATTCCGTCTCAGGGGGATAGAGGTATGGAGCAATGATTCCTGCAACATAAAATCAACAGGAGGCGAACAATGTGTCCGGGTTAGTCTGCGGGGCATGCTTAGGCTGATCCGGGTCGATATCCGGGTCCACTATGTTGGTTTTCTCGTGGGACGGCTCATGTTTCATCAAATCAGCATGACGGTGCTGTTATATTAGATTACCACTTATTACTTACCCGATTTTACATCCGCCAAATCTCACCTGCGATTTAAGATTCATATTTGTTATATCGCGTCATATATCTAGTATACGGTT